>OU426988.1:221096384-222346384 GCA_911387755.1 Chrysotoxum bicinctum | reverse complement strand
CGTAAAAACGTGAACAAATTTATTCAAAAATTCGAGTTTAAAATATTCACTTTATAACTTAAACTGATCTTATGTCAATTATGACAGTTCAAGAAAAATAATGAAACTGCAAAGTGAGGCACATTCTCGATTTTGTGAATATCACAAGATAATTTGGGAAGATGTATAATTTAGATTTTTATTGATCATGACTTAGGGGAATGGTGCGAGCAGGAAAATTTATTTTTTAAATTGGTATATGTACATATCACTGAACGCCTACGGTAATAGAATAAAATATTTGAAAATATTCAAAGATATATTTTACTTTGGTATTCAAGAAACTTTATAGAGTAATGCCCCTGACACACATCTAGTATAGATACCATGGTATGAATACCATAGTACTCTCAATACCATGCTACGTGACACACTAAAGAACGTAGTATAGTTTGACAGCCAGCTTAATCACTTTAAATAATAATAAATTTCCGCTTAAACCGTCGATATTTTCCCTCCAAATATCGAAAATCTGGGCGAATTGGTCACTGTCAAGAACTTTACGTTTATGAAATTCATTTCCATTTTGAAATTACAAATTAGAAAATATTAAAAAATCATAATAAACATCAATATGACACTGAGTTTTAGTAAATCTATTATTCACTTGAGAAAAATTGAGCTGTTTTCACTAAGAAGAAGACTAAGCTACGCAAAAAACTCTAGTATAGATACCACCCTCATACAATTTTGCTCGGCTGGTATTACCGTAGTATACCTTGACAGACATGTGGTTCATTCGTATACTATGGTTTCTATACTAGATGTGTGTCACAGGCATAAGCTTACACGGTATTTAGCTGAATCATAGGAGAAAGCCAAACTCTCTCAGTGTTTGTTGTGAATGTGAACAGTGGACATTATGCATTGTACGAACATACAAACATGTTATTTTTAAATATTTGATATTTAATAAATTACGATTTTCAGAAGCCTAAATTTAAACTTTGGAAACAAAAAACAAATATTGATTAAAATTAATGTGGAATTACCACCAAGAGCTTTTAAAATGTTGCCAAAACTGTAAACGTTTTTGGCTAGCTAAATCCCATATCGGGAATTCGGGATTTAAATGAGATATGTATGTATTTACATTTTTTTATTTTTATAACGCTCTATCTATTTATAAATTTAATATTATTTTTATGTGATATATTATGCATTTAACATTTTTTATGAGCACCTGCAATTTAGGAAGCTTCCCCGAGGAATGTTTCTGCTGATAAGTTGACACAAATACATAACCTGAAACTATTAAATACGAGTTTAACTTATCGGAATGATTCTTCAAAGCTAAGTATCTAAAATTCTTAAAGGGAAATCGGTCGTGTTTATTGTTCGTGTTTCTTTTTCTTGTATCTATTGTATTGTATTTCATTTATGCTAATGTTTATAAATATTTAAAAAAAAAATTACGAATCAGATCAAAAAAGATTCGTTAATAATATCAGAATCCATAAGTAATTGTCATTGATTGAAGAAATATTTTGAGCTACTCGTAAATACATATATTGCTACAAAAAGTGCCAATTAGCGAGATAAAGACGAAACTGTAAGGTGGAGCAAAAAAACACCGAAAAAAAAACTTTAAATTCAATTTTATTTAATTTATGTATTTATAGGTTATAGAATGTGTTTGAAATAGTTTTGGACTAATTGGTTAGAAGTGAGCGAGCTGCCTCAAGATTCGCCACAGATAGAACGCCCTTTATTTTAAGCTGTCTGAAAGTCTCCAAGAAAATTCCCTTTCAACTACTACAAAATCGTTGCATGAAGCTTCCAGTTTCTGTGATTTACATGGGATTTCGATATTCAGTCACAAAATAAGATAAAAAAAAAAAATAGTTTTAATGTGAAAGACCGCATGTGATACCAAGAAATCGCTATGCCTAAGAATATGAAATCTGTTTATTGTTCTGATAATGCGATTGTCTCATGTTAAAATTAACAAAATGTAATTACATGCTTAACCTCAAACTGGCAAATTAAAATGCTTTACATTACTCTGTATTAGATTATCATGCCAGAATGGTAGGTTCGTGTCCCAGTCCCTGCGTACACTAAAAAAAAAAGTCTCTTGCGACGAAGTGACAAATTATTCCAGAGTATATATTCTCATGAAAAGTGCTTCCCTGCATACAACGCGTACGCGAATAGTTAAAAGATATAAGTCACTAGATTCAGGTTCTCTACGAGCCGTTGGCCTCTTATTTATTTTATTTTACAAACTAGAAATCGTACTGCCAACAAGTAACCTACATGAATCTGCGATTTTTATTCACAAGAAATAAGACAAACGATCTTAAGTGTGAAAATTAAACCAATTCTATTTTTTTACCATTTTCTTTTGTCACAAATTTGTATTTCTTCGTCTGTGGAAATCTTTAAAAGACACTTGGTTATATTCGGTTCCAAGAAGTGTTGGACTCTCAACTTACGAAAACCATCAATAAATAATTTGTATTTCTTAATTTAAAAACACATTTGAGGAAACTTTAACTTTAAATACTTCCCCATAACTTTTAGAACCTCACCTCAGGTCCACCCATATACTTCACAATGATCTTTGATTCAATGCAACGGCCAAACGGTCAGGTTTGTCCAATTTCTCTTTAACTCCAAATTTCCGCATCTTATTCACCTGTTGAACAAGAGAATTTCACACTTAATTTACTTCTATACTTTTGAGTCGAAGCAAAACTTTTATAAAGAGATTTATTAAAGTTATATTCCGTGTTGATTTGATTGGTATCGATTTTCTGCCACTATCAGCTAAGAAAAAGAGGTTTATTTGGGGGTACTGTCTTTTGTGAGAAATTGCTGAGTATATTTGCTTCCAATAGTACAAGGTGGCGCATAATTAATCATCAAATTCCGATTTTGAATTATTTTTTACTAAATAAAAACAAATGATTTTGAGTGATAGAAATCTTTATTTGTGCCTTTACAATTTTTACAATGTGGAAAAGATGATATCCGTCAAGTGTTTTAAGTTTCCGCAAGATTTCCAATGATGGGATGGTTAAATCGGGCGATCCTTCTGGCAATGCCAAATTGCCAAAAAACGATATTACGCGACCAGGAAACGCTTCTTTTACAATATTTACTATGACTCGTGATGTGTGTACAGTCCTGAAACCACGTATTCACCAAGCCCCGCTGATCCAATTCCGGGAGTAAGAAGTCGTTTATCATGCCCCTGTGTCCGCCCGATGGCGGACTTAAAAGAATACGACCCAATCACCCCTGCCACGAGAATACCACACCACATAGTGGCTTTTCAGTGCCCCAGAAACGAGGATTTTGCTTATTGGGATAACCGTTTGCGCCTCGTCGCTCATGATGATTTTCACAAAACCGTGCTCTTCGTATTTGAGATTTAGGATGGCTTGACAGTTATTCACACACGACGGACGGACATCACCATAAGGCATTAACTGATCCACCGTTTGCACTTTGTATGGAAACATGTGAAGTCTTTCATTTAAACTCACTGTAGGGTCCGTCTGGGGATGTGCAATTGCGTGGCCTGTCGTCTGGTTGAGAATGTTCTCGTCCAAACGATCAGTCCGGTGGCGGCCGAGCCTTGTATGGTCTCCTGTCGTTCCAGTCTGTTAGGCGAGTAGCAAAGTGCCAGAATGCTTGTCTACTTGGCGCGGCACTATTAGGATATCGACGTTGAAATTCACGCTGCGCCAGCACCACCGACCGATTTGTAGTATTGCTTGCCTGTTTGTATACCGCAGCTGCCTAGTCCACAAATGTAAAATACGATTGATGTACGACGCCATTTGCAAAAATTACAACATCTTCCTATAGGGTTATTAATTTTGCGACACCTTGTAACTCTTTTTAAGAGCAAGCGGCATATAAAAAGTCGCATACGTTTGCGGTGCTGACGTCACGTAAAAAGTTTAAAAAGCAAAGCAAATGCTAAACGTAAATCAGTGTACGCAAACTCACATAAAAGGGTGTTCAGACGATGTGCTGAATCTGTTCCAAAAGCCGCACATTTTTTTGCGTTGATTTACTCGCACATCAAGTGTACGCAAATGAGTGCGCAAATTTTGCTATCAATGTGCAACGTGTTTACACGAAAAATCCACACATCACCCATTTGCGATCATATGCAGGTTTGCGATAATTTAAAAGATAGTTCAATATTGTGTTTTGCTCATAGTTTGTGGTTGTTGGCGAACGAAATTTATTGAAAATGTCGAAAAGAAAGTGTGCTGCTATTGCTGTTTTAGCATTAGATCTTGAAGAAGATAAAGTTGATAAAAGTCGCGAAGAATCTGGTGTGGAGCAATTACGGGTGCGCATCAGAGTGTGGACTTTTTGTTGCGAAGTTTTGCCAAATTTGCCTTGAACGTTACCCGTAAACAGCTCCACTTGGACTTGGATTCCTTAACAGTAACGTCCAAGCCAATTTCGTCGACCACCTCACACCAAAAATCAAGTTTTCCGAATTTGTATTTTGCCGAACCTGCATCCCGAAGCCTAGGGCGCTTCTCCACGCGCTTCTCCGACTACCAGACTCAGATTTTCTTATGCGGCGGATGTAACTTTGCCGAGGCTCCTCGATATCTATTTGTGCTGATTCGCTCATTTCTTTTTACCTTCTTGTTTTTCTTGAAATTGAGCAGCTATGTTATTACAACAACATCACAATCACTACTATCTAAACTAAAAATATGCACATTTGCGTGGTCTTGTTTTCGTGTCATCGCAAAAGAATGAGACGGTCGCACTTGCTCTCACATGCACACAAACTGTCACAAAAAATGTGCGAGGGTGTGATCTCGCCATCGCACTTCGTCTGCAAACCATTTGCGTGCATTTGTGGAATGTCCCAAAAGAGTGTTCAGATGATAAGCGTCAATAGTCGCAAATGATGACGTAAAAATGAAGTCATAACCGCAAACATTTGTGGCTCTTATATGCCGTCTGCTCGTAGCTTTGGTCGTTTGCAGATACCCTTTATTTTAGGCAACAATACGGATACGGTTAAGAGTCTTTAGTCATTAGACCTTAGTTTTCTGCGAGTTATTAGGCTGAAAATTATTTATTTTAATTTTTAGCTTAGTTGTTTTAAGCCCTTTCTTCAAAATATACTTAAAGAATTTTGAAGAAGAACATTTAGCCAGAGAACTAAGAACAAAATTCCGATAACCATAAATTTTGTCGCAGAAGTATATACATATTTCAATGTTCAAAGGCTATAAAGTTATAATTTAGAAGGTCCTCACAAGGTTTATTCCATATCAATCTTAATAGTACTGTGTACGAAACAATCTACAACTACAACACGACGGACGGCCTTAATTAAAATATTTATTTCACTTGAAATATAACCAGTTTGAAATACCAAACAGGAAACCGGGTGAAATGAACATTTTAATTAAAAAAAAAAAAAGAGAAAAAACTTTACCTATATTTTAGAGGACAAACACATACTTTCAGATACGGAAGCAAATATCTAAGTCTTAAAACTATCCCCATAAAGTAATAACTTATAAAGCAAAAATACATATTAATTAATTAAATATTCCCACGTCTTTGAGAAGGCCAACGACTATAACAATAATACTCGTAATTGTCAGCGAATGAATGGAATATTTTTATCATTAAATTGCAAACACAATTTTTTTTATTTTAGTCATTTCCTCGACGACATTATTTTTTGCATTTCTGATTATTCTTAAAGCAGTTAAGACATTCTGGCTGCAGTATTATTGATTTTCAAAAACAACATTGACGCCATTAAAGTTAAAGTTTCTCACAGTGTTTTGTTTTTGTTATTATTGATTTTCCTTGCTTAATGGTCGGTCACTGGAAAAAAAGTATCTTTTTTTTATGCAATTTTTGCCAATAAATTTTGCCAACGGTTTAAGCTATAAAACATTTATCCTTAATGTTGACATACACTACACATTTATACAGATGAAAATTTATAACTCAAAACTTCCAGAACACCAATGATGCCAAAATCTATTTAAAAGAAAAAGCTTCCAATATTATTGTACACTCTCTAAAAGGATTCTTTATAGCTGTTAAGTTGTATCTGTGCGATAGAGGATTTGTGTGCAGTATAGAGCTGGTTGGGCATAGCGTAGTTATTTGTTATAAAAAGGGGTTTGAGAAAATCAATGCTTTTATGAACTCCATTCCATATACTCGCAAAACTGTTACGCCTGGCGGAACTGCAATTCCGTTTCCGCACTTCTGGCTCTTTTGCAACAACCACCATCATTAGTGTGAACAGCATAGTTTGTTTATTGGTGGATTCTTTTTTTCAAAAAGTGATTAAGAACTATAGGGTAATTTTTGTAATAATAATTAAAGAATGAATTTCGTTTATATTAGAATAAGATTTTATCTACAATCATAATAACATTTTTACATTTGAGTTAACAAATCTTTCATGACACAGATCACAGGCAAAAGTCATCGACAATTTATTTATTTATTTATTTCGAAAGGCTGTACACATTAAGATATATATTTTATAAACTAGTATTAACCCATAGAATTTAACAATGAGAGCAAAATTAAATAACATTTTTTGGCAAAAATTATACAATAAAATTAAATCGAAGTACTGATTGAAGAAAAAGATAAAAGTAAATAAAAGAAGAGATAATAATAAAGGCGGACAGAAAGAGGATAAAAAGAAAAAGCTGAAATGATAAAGTAGAAACGAAAATTTTAAGTTACTGACAAAAATTGTCTTAACTGGGTCTTAAAATGTGTATTGTTGTTGGTTCTCTTGATATGGCAAGGCAAAGAATTCCACAGACGTGAAGCGTTAATGAAAAATTGGCGCTCAGATATAAGGGAGGCGTAGGGGAGTTGAAGCAGTTGGTCAGACCTGGCTGAAGAGGCCCTCGCAATTATCCCAAAAAGATATGGTGGTTGAGTTGTAAACAGGATATCCTAAGGCAAGGATATTATGCGAAACTGAACGTATATATCAAGTGGCATGTTGAGTAAACAATTCAAAAAAATTGATACCCTGTTGTACCTACGTAGTCCAAAGATGTAACTAATAATATTGTTGAGGACAACATTGAGCTAACTTTTGCAGGCATAATTATAACTGGAGAAAATTTTGCAACCATTTACTAAAATGGGAAGAATTAAACTTTTCACAAGCATTACACGAGTTTTGATCGACGTGTATGACTGGGAGACCAGCTACACCGTTAATGTGCTTATCCCATGATAGATTCCACGTAAAAGTTATTCCGAGATTTCGAGCGGAATTCACATATTCAACAGTTGTATAATTTAAAGTTACTTGAGGGAAATAGGTTGAATCTAAAATGTTCTTAGATATAACCAAGCACTTAGATTTTGATGGGTTTAAGGCCAGTCTATTAGTCTTAGCCCAAAGTGCTAGTTTTTCAAGGTCCTTATTCACGCGGCAAACACCATCATCAAGGAGACCAAGACCGCAGCCGAGGTACATTTGTACAACAAACGAGCAGTTATCAATACTAGAGTGAATATCATTGACGTAAAACAAAAAAAGTAATGGCCCAAGAATGGATCCTCGTGGAACTCCACTAGTGATAGGGAGAAAATTGGATAATTTGTTACATTTGCATTCTATCGGATAAATAGGAAGATATAAGTTTAACAGCATAAGGCGAGAAGTCATAAGGCTGGGGGGAAGCTTGTTTGCAAGCTTCTCGTGTACCACTGTATCGACTGCCTTTAAAAAATCTAGGAGAACTTAAAAATTTACTTTATCCTCATCCAGTGCTTGATGAAGGTCCTCAATTACATCTTTGACATGCACTAAGAAGGTTATGCGTCTTAAGAAAATCGCCCATTTGGTTTTTCAAGATCCTTTCAAAAACTTTTGAAAGGAAAGCTAAGATTTAAATCAGCGTAACATTATTACACTTAGCATTTTTGGATATGGGTAGGAATTTCGCTAATTTCCAATCGGAAGAAAATTCCCCTGTTGTAAGTATAGTGTTGAAAATATGCGTGAACAATTTGAAGTATTATCTTTAAAAAAGACTGTTGCATTTCATCGAGACTAATGGCATTTGACCTTACTGCAAGTATACTTTCAACAAATTCAACACTGCTAACCCCTGTGAAACCAAAACTAGAAAAACTAAAATTATTTGAAGAGTAATCGCAGGGTTAGAAGGATTAGGTATTGAAAGAGTAGAGACAAACTTCCTATTTAATGAATTACCGTCAACATTCTCAATATGATTGTGTTTGGCTTTACAAAGTCAATACTACGCAAATTATTCCACAACTGTCGGCTATTAAGGGAAGTATTGAGTTTTCCAGAGAAAAATCGAGTCTTAGCTGAACGAATTTCTATCACAACTTTATTGCGAAGTGATTTATACATTTGTGTCTAAGTTCAGGAAGACGATAACGTTTCCACGAGTTGTAAGCACAATCTCGCTGCTGTATTAAGATGCGTATTTCTTGGGTAAACCAATTATCTTAAAAAAAAACCGTACCTGCTCAGTAGACGAGGACAAGTTGAATAATAATTAATGATATTTAAATAAACTAGTAACCCTAAGTTCAATAAGTGCAAAATATATTTTTCTTTTAAAAGAATGGTTCCATTGTGCTCCCCAAGTTGTGGATAATGTAATGGGAAGGGTAAGAGGAAGTCTTAGGTATGGGGTATCACCAGTGTTGTCACTTTACCACAATTGTGGTAGATCTACCACAACTTTTTAAGATTTACAAAATCTACCACATCTACTACGGTAGTTAAAAATTCTACCACTATTTTTTACATTCCGTCCAAAAAGAAAAATTACAAACGAAAATCTGCTCCTATAACTATTACAACATAATTTTCTTGTCTTAATTTTTTCTAGATGCAGCAGTCAGCCTTCTACAACATTTTCCGGACAGATTTCTTTACTCATGAAGATAGTTTCATTTTCATTTTATGTATATTTTTCTCTTTTCAACAAGACATTTTATGTTACAATTTTGTTTGCCTATAAAAAGTATAGCTAACACACGATCCAAGGAATTTTGCTTTAGAAGCTTATTTCTATTTTTTTTATATGCCTTCCGTGATATCGATAAAAAACGGTTAATTTTTGTGGTATAGCTGAATCTTGAAGTGAATTGATTTTAAACGCAGGTATTAACGAGGAAATTTTGAATACGAAAACCAACTGAAATGTAATATATTTGAATACTCGTATATTTAAACTTTGCCTACCAGAGCATCCATTTTCCATCTGGTAATAGTCTGCGGATCAGTGTTCACTAGGGTTCTTTGTGATAAGATGTACATTTAGTTACATTAAAGCAACCTTAAGTGCTTTTGGGTGGCAGCCCAGGATTGCAGAAATGTATGAGATTATGGAAATGTGGTGAATGAAACAAGAACATAAACTATCGTTTAGCTAGTTTTAAAATTAATTGTTAAGTTAGAAACAAAGTCACTACGCTACTTTTTGAAATTCATCAAGAAAATGCTCTATATCTACGTACTACAAAAAGGCTGCTTGTAAAATTCCCCAACTACTTCAAATTTAACAAGTTTTACTTAAACTCAAAATACTTGAAACAGCGCATTTTTAAAACAAAAACATATAATAATTTTTTTGAAGTAAAACTTCTTTTCCGGCGTTGGGGGTAAAAAATTATCTATGCAGCTGTCAAAACGACACGTTATCCGTCAAAGACAGTGACATGTTTTTAGAATACAAAATGATTGTACGTTTATAGGTTAGAATCTTACAGGGGCTTTGCTTGAGGGAAAAGAAGTTTTACGTAAGTACACATAACCTTTTTTTTAATACTGTATAGACGATTCAAATTAGGATTCAAAGATGAACAACTATCAAACATTTCACTTTCTAACTCCCATTGTTGTATTCAATCATCCTCAACATTTTAACCATTTCTATAACTGAGTTGTCGAAGTCATTTTCATAGGACTTTTTCTTGTAAGAATCTACAACAGCAGCTCTCGAAAACACACTTGCAGCGTAATTTGTATGAAATGAAACCATTTTATTAAAAAACACAAACAAACATAGTGGCCTTCCTTGTAACTTCGCAATTAATCTCAAAACTATAGCTAAGCGATAATTTATTTTCTTGTTTCATATTCCAGAAGCCCAAACTTCGTCATGTTTCCATACACTCATTATAGTTTGTGCAGCCCTGGCCCTGTCACATAAACATTAGCACCTACAGTAGCTGCAATGTAACTTAAAACAAATCTAGTAACCAGAGAACTCTATCGAAAACTGATCCGCAGACTGTTGCCAGCTAGAATCTCTTGTTTTCTTCAATGTACCAGAGTTAAGAGATTTGTTTTTTTTTTTAATGTTCTTTCAATTGGAAATTTAATAAAACTCGAAGGCACCCCCTGATATTAATGAGTCTGTCGCAGCTTTTTATTTAGTTTCATTTGGCTCATTCTAATGAGTACCCAGTACCTCCATTTGGATAGGATCAAATTCTAAAACTTTGATCACTTTTGGGCAGGCAAATTAAAGAAAAATCTCCCGATTGGCACGAGTTTTAATTTGTAGGTTGATTTATGTATATTTGGCTAGATAGAGTTAGAGCAGGCAGGCAGTTGCTGATTGAATTGACACATCCAAAAATATAACCAGGAGATTGAAATTTATAAAATTAAAGAAAATCTTCTTGGATATTACATTAAGCTTTGTGATCAGCTAATAAAAAGGTTCGATTTTTCAAGTGTGCATCTCCAGCTGCTTCAATTCATAAAACCAAAAAAATTTCAAAAAAGTTGGCAACAAACTGTTATATTTATTTTAAGCTCTATTTTTTTTCGTTTTTTCCAATAAATACAAAATATTGAATAAAAAATATGTCTCACTTTTTTTGCTAGTTTAATATAATATCAATAAATTTTAACTGCCCAATTTGTTAGCATATAATTTAATATTTTTTGATTTTGTCGTTTTGAATTATTGTCATTTGGGAAATTACAAATCTACCACATAAAATCTAAATCTACCACTGTTTTTCATCTCAATCTACCTCGGGTTTTTAAGTGGAAGTGACAACACTGGGTATCACCCTGATTTCTGAATGAAGTAAACGATAATTTTTGGTGGTAAAAATGAGACGTTTTTTCTAGTTCTTAGGCTGAGGCATTCACACAAGAAGTGAGTGAGGACCTCTAAGTCCTTAATACCTCTTATGTAGTTATGAACCTTTGGGATTCTGACAAAGAGAGACAATTGAGGTCTGCTAAGCTTCAGTAGGTAATATGTTGTTTTCTTTGAAATATATGGCCAAAGATTCCTTGAAACCAGGCAGGAATCAATTATTGAATATCTTTCATTTACGGTCTTGAGGAAACTTTGGATTCTATACTTTTCCTGCTCTAACGGCATAGGTACTTAGGGCACAATTTGGCTCGCTTCAACTGATGAACCATTTTTGGTTTGTATCCCGGGTTCCATCGGAGGGTAACTGAATTTTATAGTTCTGCTGCAAGCACTTCTGCTTGGAAAACGCTTCAAAATGTTGGGAGCTTTAGGTTAGAAGGGGTGATGATGCGCAAGCCGTATAACCTCACTTGGATCTCAATAAAAAAAAGAGGATGGGTGCGACCCACGCTGCGCTGATAACTTCCCATTTGTGGTCTTGAAAACTTTATATTTAGTTTTTTTCAAATAACCAAATTTTCAGCGAAACAAACTTTAGCTGTAAAATTCAAACAAACATTATTTTAAGATTGAAAAGCATTTTAATTATTTAAAGAGATTTGAAATTGATATAGTTGATGTTGATTGTGAGCAACAAAAAATTTTGTTAGATGTCACTTAGTTTAACCAAAATTGTCTCTTAGCACACTATGATTCAACTAGAACTTTCTTCGTTTTTTTCGTTTCCTGAACAATATTTTAGAAATGTCGCTTAGTATACATTCTTAGGGGAAGGTATCGATGTATAAAACAACATACTTTAGAGGGCACTATCGGTGTTCATTCCCAAGAAATTCGACTTGAAATACAATTTTAACTAGTTTTCACTAGAATTTTTAATCATTTTTTTATTTAAAAAAAAACTATTAATTCAATATTTGTCAACATTTTACCAATTGTACAAAATTATACTATGTATAAAATAAACTAAATTAGAAGTCAATATCGCTACTAGTTCTCGAGAACTTTGAGTCGAAAAACAATTTTTACCAATTTTCAATAGAATTTTATATAGTTTTTTATTTTTTGTAAAAAAAACTGTAAACTAGTTAACTTCCCATAGGGAGTTATTGTAATCGGTCCGATTTGTCAAATTGGAATTTTTGACATTTCTCGACGTTTCAAGGTCCCTAGAGGCTATATCAATCATTTTTAGAGAGATGTCTGTGTGTGTGTACGTACGTTCGTACGTTCGTACGTTCGTACGTTCGTACGTTCGTACGTCCGTACGTTCTTGTACCATTTTTCGTCGTCGATATCTCAAGAACGAGTAAAGATATCGACTTCAAATAAATTTTGTTTAATAGATAATAACTTCGAAAGAGGCTGAAAGGGCGTTTATTAAAATTCAGTGAGTAGTTTTTTCACTATAACGGTTTAAAAAAAAAGTAAAAATTTTGGTTAGTTTCAAATATCTCACGAAAAAATAATGCTATTGATTTCAAATAAAATTTAATGTACTCATTATAAGGTCATACAGATTTGATATGAATTTGGCAAAAAAATGAACATACCGTTATTTTTTTAAATAAAAAAAAACTGAAAAAAAAAATTTCATAACCCAGATATTCTAAGAACGGAAAACAAGTTGAAACTCAAAATAATTTTATTTTACGAAAAATAATGTGTTTGACAACTGGTGAAAATTTCAAAAAAAATCAGTTTACAGTTTTTTTACTAAAAATAAAAAACTATATAAAAAAACTATGAAAATTGGTAAAAATTGTTTTTCGACTCAAATTTCTCGAGAACTAGTAGTAATATTGACTTCTAATTTAGTTTATTTTATAAATAGTATAATTTTGTACAATTGGTAAAATGTTGAAAAATATTGAATTAATAGTTTTTTTTTAAATAAAAAAACTATTAAAAATTCTAGTGAAAACTAGCTAAAATTGCATTTCAAGTCGAATTCCTTGGTTATGAACAGCGATTGTGCTTTCTAAAGTTTGTTGTTTTATACATCGATACCTTCCCGTAAGAATGTATACTAAGCGACATTTCTAAAAAAACGAAAAAAAACGAAGAAAGTTCGTTGGCGAAACCCAGGCCAAAACGTGGCCCTTAACATATAGTATATTTCCTCATCAAAAAATCATTTTCGAAAAAAGTGTCGCTTAGTACATTCTTACGGGAAGGTATCGACATAATACAATTATTAACATATGGTTAAATTTTGACAAGTATCGAATTGACAGTTTTAACAAAAATATTAAAAAAAACATCTACTAAAAAGTGGTAATATTTGTTTTTCGACTAGAATATCTTGAGAACGAGCAATGATATTGACTTTGCCATTATTTAATTTTATACATAATACAATTTCTAACAAATGGTTTATATTTGACATATATCTAGTTTTAGAGCGGATATATTTTGTAAGTACCCTTCCCTCAATAACCAAACCATATCTTTTATATTCGAATATTTCGTTTTTAAATTTTTTTCAATTAAAGTGTTTGGAACCGAAATAATAAAGTAATTTCTATAATAAAATATTAAAAAACACGGAAATCTATAATTCAGTATATAATATGTACCTACCAACCTTCGTAATTATAACAAGTTTTCAAGACCACAAATGGGAAGTTATCAGTGTGGGTCGCACACAGCCTCTTTTTTTATTTTATTTCAACCCTTCAACATTTGAATTTGAAATATCCCAAAATGGTCACTCTGGTTGCTGGTTCTTATATCCTCGATTTACACATGTTTTGAATGAATCTCCAATTCACCCACTAACGAACGAACGATAAAGTTTGGCGTGGAACAGTGGGAGTGCAAAAAAAAACCTACTCTTAATTTAAATTTCTCAGTGGAACACAGAGCGCAATCGTTTTCATTCAAAAGAGAGCAAAATTGCACCCCAAAAGAACCAAAATGCAAAGCCTTTCTCCTTGCCTACGTTTTTAGTTATCTGTGTAGGTGAGTAGGTTTCTGCGAAAAGAGGTCAATGAAATGGCAATCTCAGGTCAATGGTGATGTGCCTTCCCTTAATGTATCCTATTATAATAAGCAGGTGTTGGTAATTTGATAATGGTGTGTGCAGACGCAGAGAATTATAGTTGCACGTGCGATAATGCATATGAATGTATGTGTTCCTATATATAGATAAATTCGCCCTCTCTCTAGCTTGGCTTTGTCTTTTTAATAAAATATAAACATGATAAAATTGCAATTAAGGATAATGATGACTATAAATACAAATTATTATCGATTTCTTTTTTCAACAAGGATTTAATTGTAAAACAGCTTAAACTGATGATTGGGATAATGTTGAAATCGCATACAAATTAGAAACACAACCCCCGCTGCAAAAGGTCCTTTTCAAGTGTTTTATATGTTAAGGGAACAGTGAAACGAATTGAACTTAGTTGAGGTTGCCAGAATTCATTCGATGACAGAGAGATTTTTTTTAACAAATTGTTGCTTTAATATCCCTTAACTAGGTCAAAAGGATTTGTGTGCCACAAGATTTCTAGTGGTCAATTGATAGAAATAATTCATCACGTTCTTGCTTTGAGTGTGTACTTGTGTGGACTTTTATCTGGGATTGATCTTGTTTGCATGAAAAATGTTTTTTTTTTTTTATTTTCTATGAAAAACCACACCCGTTTTGATTTTTGCTTGTGATATACAAGTAAGATACTATAGGCCAAGTTTTGCATTGGAAAAAATGAACTCGAAATTTTGATCAGACTTGATGTAACGATGATAGACACCACGAAAAAAGTGGGTACCCCAATTTCGTCTGGACGTCTGTCTGCCTGTATGTACCGCGACGTACAGCCTAAGCAGCTCAATCGATTTTCCTCAAACTTCGTATTTTAGGTTCTTCGGTGATTCCCTACAGAAGAAACCGAATTTTTTAGCTCCAATACTCGTACTACAGGTACCTGCCATACAGCCAATATGCAAAATCTTTTTATCTAGAAAACAGCTCTAACGAATTTGAGAAGAAAAATAAATGTACAAGAGTGGACTACATTTTGGTCAAACAAATTTTAGAAAAAAATTTATAAACGGTACCCCTCATAGAACCGTTTTTTTTTTATTTTGTACTTTCTTAGTAACAGCTGTAGTGATATTGACCAATATTTGTATACATGAGCTTCTTTGTATTTAATATAATTTTGTATATAGAAAAATTCGAAAAATTTTTTTTTGGATTTTTGAAAAAAAAAAATATTTTCTTTTTAGAAAAATCAATATTTTGAAAACGATTGCACAATTTTTTCTTATTTTCTAAAATGTATATAATTAAGTTCTACTTAAAATTGAAATCAGACATGTTTTTTAAAAAAATTTTAAATTTCATTAAAAAAACTTATTTAATAATAAAACAAAATTTTAAACCTTTTTTGCATAAATGTCTTACATTTATAAACAATTTGTATATTCCAAATTTTTTTTTTCTTTAACTGTACATCATGATCATTTGCAAAACAAGAATCCCATCTTTCCGCCATTGAAAGAAATAATTTTCGGTTTATTAAAAAACACATAAATAATATGCTTACGGTTGTTTTTGTATTAATGTATTAAAAATTGATCCATATCAGATCGTGTTTATAATAAAACACTGCTATCGATCTACAAAAAAGGTTAAAACTAGTTTGGAATCATATAATAATAAGAAAACATAAATTCCATTAATTTATTTTATTAATGCTATAACAATCAAAAGCGCATAAATTACTTATATATTTGATATTGGAGAAGTTTTGTTCCACAGACGTGTTTATTTGTTATTATTAATTATTACATAAAGATAAAAATTATAAAAGGCAATAGAAGTTAAAGAAAGTGTTTTCCTCCAAGCTATTCCCATTTTGTTTTGATGAGAAGGTATATAATTGAAGAGTAGCAGCGGCGCGATTGAACTACGTTTCAACCCATTTGTCTACGCCCTATGCCTGTGTTGAATTGAAATGGGTTTGGTTCCACTAACGATTAAAATCGCCAGTGGAGCTAAGTCGAAATCTTTTTACTCGGTATATTCACCACACCTCAATGTGTCTTCAATAGGCGTTTTTCTTTTTTAGTTCAGAACAGAACCTGAGTTGTCAAAAAATAAATTGTGTTTCTTTTTTAGTTCGGTGTTCAGAGTTTCGAAAATGTGTTTCTTTTTTCGCTCTGAGCATGTTCTGAGCGTGTTCAGAGTGCGCTCTATGAGCTCAGAATAAAATAACTGAGCAGACAGAGTAAAATGCTTAACACAAGCATTTGACAGATGGAAATTAAAAAAAAATGGCGACAGCTACATAAGTGTTCAGGTCTGTTTCAAAATATACTCAGAGCGCTCAGAGGTCAGAGCACGCTTGGTTCAGAGAATGTTCGGAACATGCTCGATATGCTCGGACTCTTTTCAGAGCTCTATACTGAACTAAAAAAGAAAAACGCCTAATGTAAAATTTTTAGACAACAGTCCGATTCTCCCCCTTGTGAGGAGTCACAAGTCACAAACTCTTGTGACTATTCCTTGTGAGGATTGTTGTGATTCGATAACATTTTAGTATTTTCCCCCTATTCGTCACAAGAAAACTCACAACGAAACTCACCACAGCATGGTAAGATTTTTAAGTGACATTATTTGAACAGCTGATTATTTAAAACGAAGAAATTACTTTATAAATGTATTGTTTTGGAGAGCGAATGGATCATTTTTGTACCTCTCAAAGTTTTTAAAAGCCGTCGCGTCGGCGGCGCGGAGCTGCAAACTTCTTGATACGATTAGTTTCTTAAAAAAAATGTTGTTTATGTAAAAATGTTACTTTTTATTTTCGTGGGAAAGATCAGCAATAATATTCTTTAGAACAAAGTCCACTTCCATTTTTGTGTACTCACAATTATTCACAAATCTAGAAAATTTTCTTACAAAATTACTGAATTTCAATCCAAGAAACTTTAAAAATGTATGAGTTGTGACCTGCTTTGAAGCTGATCACAGTTTCGATTGTTTTTGTGACTCTCACAAGTTGTGACTGAGCGGCAGAATTCGAAAAAGTCAAAAAATCAATTTCACCTCTTCTTGTGGCTTGTGAGCAGCGTTACCACTTCCGGAAAAAAAGTCGAAGTAGATTTGAAGAAAAAAGTGAAGTAAATTGAGAAAAATCGAAGTAGATCTTAAAATGATTTTTTACTGCCTTTTTGAAAAATTAGATCTCGAGATTTTCATCAATTGACATTACAATACGAAAAAGTAAAGATTCCGTCTGTCTGCAGGTCTGTACCTCAACCTGCAGCCTAAATGAGAAATTGAAATGTTTTTTTTTTTTGTTCTTAGCTCGGTTCCTTCCATACAGCCATTATGAAATATCATATTTATTTCGAAGACGGCTCTAATGGTTTTTATAAAAAAAAATATGTTCAGACGATACCAACAATGCTTTCCACATTTTGGTAAAATAAATGTTATTAACGGTACCTGTCATAGATCCTTTTTTCAATTTTCTATATTCTCATTTCTGACTCTACCGATTTCGATCAAAATTTCATATAGGAGGTTCTTTGATTTTGAAATAATATTGTATACAAAATATTTTTTTTTTTTAAATGTTTATTTTATTATTAAATATTTAAAATTGTCAATATATTTCTTTTAATTCTAAAGAAATTTTTATAGCTATAAAGAATTAATTTATTAATGAAACACACTCAAGCGAAATTTTCAAAAGATTCGTGTTTCTATGCTTTTAAAATTATTCATTTATGTATTTGTATTGTGTTGACGTACATTTTTTTTGTAATTCTCTTGCTACATACTACCTAGAGTGAAATAGAAAAAAAGAAATAGATTTGAGCTTTTTTTTTGTGAAATTGAAGTAGATTGAAACAGAGATTTTTAAAGTGAAGTAGATTTCAGTATTTTAATGATGGTGCGAAGTAGGAAGTAGATTTTAAAATATTTTGAAAAAAAGAAGTAGATCTACTTCAATTGAAGTAAAGTGGTACCACTGCTTGTGAGGCATCACTGACTTTGGGGAGAATCGGGCTCTAAGTTATAAAAATAATATTAGAGAACTTTACAAATGTTTCAACGAGAAAAGTGACAGCAATTTCCTTGATGAAACTGACAGATCTAAAGGTGAATGCGAAGTGAAAATTGATAAGCAAATGTACTCATAAGTTTTATCTATGTGCAGTTTTCGACGTTTATGAACAAGTTATCAAACATGTTAGGTATATTGGAAATGTGTTTTTAGATGATATTCTCTTGCGTGTACGCTTAAGTAAATGGAATATCACATAAGATATCAGTAAATAAAAATTAATGATAGTCTCAATTTGCATTTCCTTATTTTTCAGGCCTGTTTTGTTATTATTTATAATTTAGATGTGAAACCAAGTTACCAAGGGTTTTTAATCAGCACCTTAGAAATTGAAAAATGATTATCCAGTAAAATACCCCTCCCAACACATTCCGTTTGATTATTGTCAATAATCTGATCTTCTCTAATCTTCAAACAACTGTCAAAAATAAAGCAGCTGCTAATGGAAGCAGATATACACGGAAGACTGGACTGATCTAACATAGCATATAGGTACTACAGTCTTTAAGGGATCCGAATTCCGAACGTCTTGTTTCGTTGCTGTTGTCGTTAATAACAAAAAAAATTTGATAAGCCCGATGATGGAATAAAATTCCGAAACGCGTCGCTTTCTACGTTTAAATTAATATTATATGTTGTTAAAATTTGTAAAAATAAAAATATTTAAAATTATTTATATAAAAAAATTTATTTCTTTTACTTAAAATTAAACTTATAACTATACAACATGGAGACAAAACCACATACGGAGTTTTAAGTTTCTGACTTCATTGGTACTGAAGATAAGGAGGGGTCAAAAATCGCCTGAGTTTGTTCCTGTAAAAAGGGTGTAGTGCTAGAACTTGGCTGGGCACTACCGTGCCCTTTGATAGGCTTTGGAGTTCTTCAAAACTTTTTACACACTTGTAGTAGTGGGTCAGAAACTCGTAAAGGTAAAGATATACTTTGTTAAATTGGAAGGATCTTGAACTCTCCAAACACACTACTAATTTAAGATGTAAATGTTGTGGCCCCAGTTTGCTGAATCTATGAGCCACCAACACACATTTCTTCAACATTGTGCAGACTACAGTTGAAGGGTTTTTTCAGTATCAAGGAGTACACAAAAATGACTTCAACCTTGATAAACATAGCCTCTGCTAAGAATATTGAAGTAACCAACAATTGGCGGTCTTCGTTCTTAGTTCAGAGCAGAAACTGAGTTGTCAAGAAATAAACTGAATTTCTTTTTTAGTTCAGAGTGTTCAGAGCTTTGAATATGTGTTTCTTTTTTCGTTCTGAGTGTGTTCAGGGCGCGCTTTTTGAGCTCAGAATAAATTATCTGAGCAGACGGAGTTAAATGCTTAACTCAAGCATTTGTCAGGTGGAAATTTAAAAAAATGGTGACAGCTGAGCGTTCAGGTGTGATTCAAAAACAACTAAGAACGATCAGAGCATACTTGGTTCAGAGGATGTTCAGGACATGCTCGACTTGCTCGGACTCTGCTCAGAGCTTTATTCTTAAAATAGCCCACAACAGCAAACACGTGTTATTTATTAATCTGATACAATTTGTTCTCTTAAGCAGATGCCCAACAAGCTTCGTAGTCCACAACTGTCTGAGGACCTTGATTTATTATACCTTTTTCACAGCATGTGTCACGTTGAATTGAGCTTGTTTTGCCGCTTTCACACATAAACTTTTATCAGCTTAAATATTTTCTTATGTACATAATGGAATTCTTTATATTTTGAAATTATTTGAACTTTGAAAAAAGGGACTCACTCTTAATATTCTCACAATATTAGTTACACGTTTATGTTAAATTTACTAAATGTTTTTCCATTAAGAGTTTTCAATCTTTAAATTTCAATACAACAAATTCTTAGGGTTATGCATGGCATCACTCAAGCATATATTGTGGTTTTGATGGGTTGCGCTCATCCGAAACGTTCCAATTTTCAATAATTCTTGCGCATAAATAAGGCGAATTGGACCAATGGCATTGATTATGCTAGCTTTCAGGGCAGTGGTGGTGATTTATTTGTATACAATATTGACTAAAGAAAACCCTACGAGAAGAAGTCGAACAGGGTCAAATCGTACGATCTCCGTAGCCAATTTACATCACCTCCGCGTGAAATAATCATGTTCGGAAATCGCTTGGGCAAAATGCACAATGTGGTACGAGCTGTGGGGCACGTAGCGTCATCCTCTTGAAACCGCATGTCATCGATGTTCATATCATCGAATTTAGCGTTCTCAAAGAAGTATGGACCGTAATGCCATTAGTCCAAAATTCACACCAAACAGTGATTGCATGCATTGCAATTTAATGAATCTCCTGTGGATTGTGATCGTCTGAAATTCCAATTCGAATTTTTTGCTTGTTGACGAACAATTTCATCCAGAAATGGCCTTCATCACTGAGGTCCCAGTTAGCGAACAAACGTCGTTGTCTAAGGTTGTTGACTCTGAGCTACATGGTCAGTAGCTATTTGCACGTGCTTAGGCCAAAGTCATGACGCAAAATTCACTAAATTGTGGTCTGCGAAAGGCACAGAATTGACTGCCTTAGATTCTACTGCGCACTCTCACGGACAGTGCCGATGTTTTCGACAGATCTTGCGTTTTGTTGAAGAACGGATGTTGGCTGATTGTTCACTGAAACGGTGGACCTGAATTTGTTGACCAAGTTGCGAATAGTTCTTTCTCAAAAGGACGATCATGGTCATCGTAAAATGGTCGAAGGGTGCAATAGCATGCTCGAGCAGAAGACCCACTTTGTTCAAACAGTTTTATTATTCATCCGATTTGAGAGATGTAGTTTTAACAACAAGTTTTAACGGCAATCGTCTGACGAAATTCAAAAATCTAGTCTTATATTTTTAGACATACATACTCGTAAATATCGAATGTGTACATAGTTAACCACTTACAAAACGAATTATTTTAAATTTTAATATTTAAAATAACATAAAAAATTAATAATAATTATTAATACACATGTCTATCATTTGAGGGAAAAAAAGAAAATTATATCCGCTTTATGACATTAAATTTGCAAAGCCAATCAATTAATTTTGCTTTCCGATTTAATTCAAATAAACGATGACAAGTTATGCTAAGTCAACATAATATTGGCTTATGCATCACTGACGTGTATGCAAAGTAGGGCTTAAGTCACAGTGCGCTCGTGTCCCCTCACTCACTCCATCTTAATAGGCATATAATACACAGAACCCTATGAAACTTAAAACCGAAAGTGAAATAAATTGGCTTCGAAAACAAAACGGAAACAAGGGAATAACCTTTTTATTGTTTCTTTTCTCTTTCAATGCATAATGCATTTTATATACGAAATTTTAAAAAAAGGAAACAAAAATTCCTATCGACACGTTGTTGAGATACCTACTTTTTAAGGGAGACTTTGTTAATGAATTTTGATTATCTCATCGTTGAATAATACAAAAAGAAAAAAAGAAAACAAAAGTGTATTGAAAAGTTTAATGAAGAAAGAAAAAGATATATTAATAGCTTTTGATACAAAATTGATATTATGTAGTATCTATCGTCTGTATAAAAAAAACGTTCAGACACCTTTAGTATTGTAAACTAATGCTTGACAAGCTTCCCATATAATATTTTATTGCTGGTTTTTTTTTTCTTGTCTACGATATCGTTGTTGATAGGTGAGAAGCACATGACCTGGAAGTTTGTAATTTGTTTCATTACAATGTGATTTATTGCGATGAATTAATGTATTAGCTGATTCGTGAGTACAAATTTGAACTTGAGTTTTTTAATCAAAGTTGACTTTGCGATTATAGAAAAGCAACACAAATCGATCTTTATCTTTAAATAGGTTTTGTATTATCTGTTAACTTAACTTAACTTAAAGATTTGTTACATTACGTCTAGATACTTGTTTGATAAATCATTGATACGAGTACTCAGTGGCACAAATAGTACCTACGACTTTACTATTTTAGTATCATAAAGGCTAGTCACAAGACTAGAAAATTTTAGAACTCGTCTCGACTCAAAGCATCCGAGAAGCAACAGAAGTTTTTGCAATAAAATTAATCGAGATTCTCTGCGTTTTCAGCAGAAATGTTTACAAATATAATTTTAAATAAGGTAACCTCTAGATTTATGATTGATATTTTTTTTTCACAAAAAACCGCAACGAGACGGACACACTACTATATGATTCCGAACCGAGACGATAATGCATTTTTTTGATTTTTACGAGAGGGAGAAAAGATAAGCTAAAACAAAATTTTTTTTCGAACTTTAACATTTTGTCAAATTTATAAAATCTCCATAGTTTAATCCAAGAAGTGGTTCTCCTGTCTTACCCTATCTTTTCGATCACGGTCGGACACATAAGGCGAAGTCGATCTGTTCTGTCTTGTTTAAGAAGAAGATCTCGACCATTAAAAATTCGCCTATCTACAGTTCCACGGCAAACGTGGTTGATTAGGGGAATCTTATTTTATCCCAGACTAGATCTATATTGTCATAATAATAATAAATTAGCTTAGACGGACTCTCATAGTATTATTCATTTGGGTATTAAGCCTCAAACAATAAGGCTGTTTTACAAGTAGATAGCGCTTAAAATGTGACCCCTAATTAAAATACAAAAATTATCTATTCTGTTTATGTTGACTCCATTGTATAGAACCTGGTTGGATTAATAACGTGTTTTCTCCAATTCCAGTGTTGTGTGTAATGAACCACATAAAGACTTAAAGACACTCGAATATTTGCCATTTGAAATAGGACAACGTTGAACCACAACGGCCACCTTTACGTTCCGTGATTGAACAACCGCTTCGTCCAGACAAAAGATGCCCTCAAATATAAATACTAATCCAAATTTACTTTACTTTTACTCATTCATCAGTGATTGTCAATGTAGGCCAGTGATCACTGTGTTGATTTAATGTCGGATATCTTGATAGTTGAACGTGACAGTTCAGTTCCGACATTATTCGGATAGTGACGGTTATCCGGATCGAGTTTGTTTTTTGCTTTATCTGTTCTACGGAAAATACGATCATATTTTTATACTATAAAGATCATTTTGATTTCGATTATAGATTCAACATTAAAAGTAACCCTTAAATCATGTGCCATATGCTTAGATTGGCGGGTCAAAATGCTGTTTTTAAAATACTGTATGGTCAAAATTCTGTATGATACTGTATGCTCATAATACTGTATGGTTAATATTCTGTAGTTCAAAATACTCTATTTCAAAATACTGTATGTACAAAATACTGTATGATCAAAATACTGTATCTCATAATAATGTATGTATCTCAAAATTTTTCATCTCAAAATGCTGTATGAGCATACACCCAAACTCGCAACTATCCCAAATCCTATATAGTGTGCCTCACTGTTTGTACGTCGCGTCGTAATAAGAAAAGAGATTATAAAAAACGGGATTATAAAAACGGAATTTTTAAAAAGTGCGCACTTTTTTACATTATCAAAACGATTTTTATTTTCCAGCCTATTTACAGCATTTTGAAATACAGAATTTTGACCACCCAGAATTTTTAAATACAGAATTTTGACCTACAGTATTTTGATCATACAGTATTTTGAACATACAGTATTTTGAAATACATTATTTTGAGATACAGTATTTTAAATACAGTATTATGACCCATATACAGTATTTTGACCCCAACCCTTTTTTTATTTCAAAAATCAAACTAAACTGGATTCTATTACGTCACTTTTTTAAATATTCCCATTCAAAATCAAGAAATGCGTTTTTTCGCTATTTCCGATAACTTGAGGTAATTTATTTCAGCGAAATTTTTAACACTTCACTTCAAATAACTAATTTTCTTCCTTTTTTGAAATTTTGTTTATATTTTTCCGATTTCTCTTATAGCCTTTTCACACCGAACCGAAAACCCGGTTTTCGGCTAAAAGTTTTCGAAACCTCAAAAAGTGTTCACACCGAATAATTACAAGTTTTCGCTTGTCATTTAAATTATTTTGACACTTACTGTCGTACATTTTTCTTCTCAGTAGCTGTCAGATGTTTTTTGTTTATGTCTGATTGATATTTGAATGTTTTCATTTCATTTCAATTGAGCTTTGAATTTTTCATTAGGTGTGTTTGTTTACATCATCTCTGAATTTCAACTGGTTTTCGAGAGGTTTTATCAAAAACTTGTCAAAAACGAAAACTTGTAGTTTACAAAAATGTATGGGAAAACTTGTGTTTTCGATGTAGGTTTTCGACGAAAACCGATTTTTTTGCGAAAACCGTGTTTTCGGCTCGGTGTGAAAAGGCTATTATTTTCTCCGAGAATTCTTATGTTGAAGTAAATTTATTGGTCAGTAAAATTTCAATTTTACTACGGATTACGAATTCGAGTTCAGCACACAAAAAAACTTCGGAAAAATATAGTTTTTTTTTTCTGTAACAAAAATGTAACAAATTGGCGTGTAGTCGAACGTTTATTGCTGAAACTCTATGGGTGAAAACGAAAAGAAGAAATAAACAATTTCTAAACTTCTATCTACATGTCCTGCTCTATCCCAAAGACTAAGACTTCATTTTAGAGACTTCTAGTACAACCATCGGAATGAACTGGAAAATTATTAAATAAACAATTTCCAAATGGAAATTGAAACAGTTTGACGAGTAGGAAAAAGCTTTTCTATATTCATGTAGTTTCATATAGGAGCCAACCAGAGTTATGTTAATCGTTCATTTCAAATGATCGAATATTTATCAATATGATTCGATGATTTTCGTTTCACTCAAATGATTCAATATTGTTCCGATCCGATTTTTATTTTGATTTCGATGAAATTCAATCTCCAAATTTTAAACAAATTCAGTTCAATAATGTAATGATCTAATACAATTTGATCCAAATTTAAAAAAAAATTGATTTCGTTTCGTTGTAAAATCAAAGCGAAATAAAACTAAAATTATGTAAAATACGAATAAGAAAAAAAGAGACCGACCAATTTTTTAAAAATGTCTAAATTTAATTCATTTTTAATTTTTGTTTGTAAAATGGCAGATTTATGTAAAAATCGGTGTGCAGTATGGATGCACTTTGACCAAAAAACACTTAGAGAAGCAACATGTAACCTTCAACAACACTCGTGAGGTCTCTACACGTTTTAGTGAATATCCAACGAGCTAGTTAAATAGCGGTTTCAATTCCCACGGTAAATATGCCTGATCCTGATTCCTCAAATAAAACCAGTTCAACCCAACAATTGCTTTTGCTGTCCACAACATCAACAACCAACACAATCAAGCATGTTCTTCAAATTAGAGTTCAACCCAGAAATTCCAGTCCACCGTCCATTTAACGTTTATAATCGACATTGATTGGATCGAGACAAATGGAATTGAGTAAATCATCGTTGATCGGGTTAACTGATATCGAGATTTATTGAAATGATTGGGATTGGAATATAAAATCAAGAATCATCGAAATGATTGAGATTGGGATCGTTTAAAATGAAAATTTGTGATTTCAATTTTCAATCATCAATACTTTTCGATAATCGGATCAAGAAAATCGAACAGTCACCGATTGACACAGCCCTAGTTCCAACGGTCTAAGTGTGTCAGTTCTCCGTTGAAAGTCTTTTCTTTCCAGGCACAGCTTTTTCTCATTTGATATCAGTTAGTTCTTTTTCCAAATGAACTTTAAAATATAACAATAACAAATAGGCACAAGATTGATTCCATACAAAAGCTGACCACAAAACACAAATTTCTCAATTTTCCAGTTCAGTGTTTCAGGACTTCTAATTGGCTTCCAATTTGTAAATATGTACATGTTTTAACTTAGTCCGGTATTACACGGCGCGTGTTTAGCCTCCCGTGAATGAAGTGCAAAAGAGAAAGAAAGAACGAAAAGATGAAACAGAAATAAATCTATCTGAACACGCACGGGTAGAAATTTCCTTGCGTGTTTTTGACTTTTCTATTTCTACTCTTTCTTTGTTTTTTGTATTTGCTTTATTTCATTGTGTATGTTAATGAATGAGTACAAATTATAATGGCTGAGGAATTCCAATGGAGCAAGGAATTAACGTCTGAGCTCATTTTGAATTCTGAAATGCACCCCATTCTCGATAATCCTTGCCATCCGGTTTCCAAAAAAAAAAAACTATCAAATAAACGCGCAGTACTGAAATGAGAAAAAGGTTTCGTGTAATAACACGCGCGTCACGAAATAAATGTTCAAAAGAAAATAACTAAGAGTTGCGCGTTATACTCACGCGACTTGTAATACATGCCTTACATTCTAAATAACCTCAGGGAAGCCATTTGGTTCTGTTTTATTTCTTTTATTCATTATTGAACATTCAAACTTTCGCATTTTTTAGAATAGTGTTACAATAGGCGCGTTTTATTGGTAATCTATATCTAGCGCAGTAATACAAGTACAAGCACCAAAAAAACGCTTTATTCACTCTTTAACTCACTCTTCCTTCCTACTTGTTGAATTAACTTACACGGATGTGTTCGAAAGATCTGTATCTCGTTTTAAGCTGGAGTTAAAATATTCATGAAAATGCAGATTGAGTTGAAATATTCATGAAAATGCAGATCGAGTTGATTTAGAGTTTTTCTCACTGTTAAATTTGGTTTAAAACTTACAAAAGTGCGAAAATATATCTTTTTTCTACAATCTACCCAAAATGTTTTCGCATGTATGTATATACTGAGTATTGGAGAAAAAAACATAGTACTCAATAAAATAACATTGGCGCAAAATTTTAAACAGCCTCTTATTAAGGTAGTAGTATTATACTTCTTATATATTTCCTAACTTTAAAGTAGTTTTCTAACTTTAAACATTTTTTAACTAATATCATCCTGAGGCTAGGAGCGCACATTCAATTTTTAGTTGCACAACTGTTTGGATACTTATAGAAAACAGATGAACTATTTGGTTGAATGTCCGCGCAGGTGCATATAATTATATGTTACAGAAAATAGCGAACTCATTTTAGGCAATCGTTTAGTTTGTGTCAAAACACAAACTTTTTAGTTTCTTGAAATAAACAGTTAAGAAACAGCCTAGCCTAAGGCAATTTCTTTTAATAAATTGATTCTGAGCAACCTTAAAATAATGGTAGTTCGTGCAAAAAACTAAGAAAACAGACCTATTTTGACATTTTTAAATGTTAAAAAGTCATATGGGCTTATCCCTGTAAATTTTAACTTCTTGAGTTTGAAAAAAAAAAAAAAAAAAAAAATAAGGCACGCATGTAAATTTAAGTTTTTCTTCAATTATAGACCACGAATAAATAAAAAACTTCAAAATAACTCATATGTATTGTTTGTTGAAGAGTATAAAGGTATAACGTATAGAAAAATGAATTTAAAATAATTTATTTTAAGCACCGAGTTAATTGATTTGGTTTTTATTTTTAATCTTCACAGCTTTGGTTTTCAAACTTATTTGTTTAACACTTTTACCATTTTTTTTTACAATTTCTACAGTTTAAATTACGCTCATTGTAAGGGTAAAATCAAACAATGCTTTGGTGTGCTAGTAAAAAATGTGCCTTTTTTGAAACAGTTACGTTTTTTACGTTCGTTTTGTTAACTTCATAAAATTTTTACATAATGAAGCACGCATTGAAGCCAAAGTTTGTTTTACTCTTGATAGCTTAAATAATGATGTAGACCATAAAAAAATGCCCCATGATCAATGTTAAAAAAATAGACACGAAAATTTGTGACAATTAAAGATTTACGAAAAATCACGCATGGCAGTTTTTTTCTAAAATTTATATCATATAGGACTATTTATAAGGAAGGCACGCACTCAAAATGAATGATTTCAATTAATTTTGACCTTCATTTATCTGAAAAAACAAAAATTGTACTAAGTAATCTTATGTTAAACATTATTTTTGCAATAATACAAAACGTTAATTATTCACGCACGCAGCCAAAAGTCTCAATATTCGATGATTTTTTCGATTTCAAACACTTTCGCACTATCTCGATGGTTCATTTTATAAATTGAATAGTTAAAACTCAATGATATATATAATATTATAAGTTCCAAAACCTGAATATTTAATAATAATGTCTATATATTTCGACGCATGGCAAAAGTTAAAATTTGCACGGATAAGCCCATATGAAGTTAGAACGATACTAACAAAATAAAATAGGTATTCTGAGAGTTAATCTTCAATAAAAGTGTAGAGAAAGTATAATGCTGTGTCCGATTGAAATTTTGCAAAATCGTTGTCTTAACCTAGCTTCATACTAAAACAGCCTTATCATCGTATTAATTCAACTAAAAAGTGCAATTTTTTCAGTTGTTATATAAATTCAACATAATGCCGCAATTACACGACATTTTTGAACAAATGCCAGTGAACTGATAAAATATATCAATCGAAACCAATCGCCTTCGCGTAAATTGATTTAATATTTTATGACAAAATTAATGGCAGTAGTGTAAAGCCGGAATTATGGTATGAATTAAAGTTTTGCATTTGAAAAAAATATTTGTTCTGTTAATTTCGGAGCGATCACACTTTGGATTAGTAAAGGCAAAGTATAACAAAATAAATACCAACGAACACACCCTCAAGTATGGCACATATATTTTTTCGGACACCACCTAAACACCTCCTATATTTCAACATCCGAAACTCTATCTTCACTAAATTATCCATTTCAATTACAAGCTTATTTTTATTCACTAATCGTTTGTTGTTGTTTTCCATGTTAAATTTTGCGATGTAGTGTATTCACTAACCAATAAAACACGGCTAATATTTAAAGAGTTCTTGAATAAGAATTTTGACAGGTGATTGCGTCCATATTGTTGAAGGTACATCTGTCAAATTGGCTGTCATTTATTTAGTCAATGGCGTTAAAAAAATGAGTTCTATTGGAATGCTGTCTGTAACTTATTTCACCTTTTAACTAAACATAAATGGTATTAAAGCTTGATTTGAAACTATAGAATAAAACCTATATACTTTGTGATTCTCAAAAAGAGACAAAATTAAGAGAAAGCAAAAAAAAAAGAAATAAATAATTTCATCGTAATCTTATTCTCTAATCAAAACTCTCACTTTCTTCTTTATAGATTTATTTTTTTCTTTTGTTTTAATTTATACGTTATTACGTACTTAAAAAAAAAAAGAATAATCGTCCCGTTAATAATCATTTTATAGCGAATGCAAATTGATTTTTTTTTCGGTTTTGCTTCACGTTTATTGGATGCTACTCTTACACACCACCTGCATTTCATTTTTCATCAATTTAAAAATTAAATATTTATATTTAAATTCTATTTATAAATAACATTATTATCACATTATGTGCATGAGGTAAGCGAAATTAACGGAAATAGCTTTGCCAAAAATGCATATGACTGCAAAATTATGAATAGTAAATTATTATTATTTTCTGCGAAAATGTGCACGAATGTGTTAAAATAACACAAAATTTGTTTCAACTTAATTTACGTCCCAAGATTATTTGCATTTTTTTTAAGAATGTCTGTGTCTTTTCCATTTTAGTTCCTGAAGATTTTTCTTGATTCAATAACACGGAAATCAATGCCTTCAAACTGTTGTAAATCAGACTAAGCTTAGACTAATACAAGTCAACACAGTTGCCATAGCTTATATGGTGTCAAAGAATCTGTTAGTGGAAGGAACCAGGCTGAAATATTAAAAATTTATTTTAAGGTGTCGGAGAGCATAATTTGGCATTTGATTTAAGTTAGATGTGCTGTGTCAAAAAGGGCCTCATCTATGAAACGTTTAAAGGACGTTTTTATAACATACTTCATAATTAGAAAGAAGTTGATCCTGACAAGATTGTTGAGATTCAAAGTGACGACATCTTTTAATCTTCTTTGAAAAAACATAAAGGTTCAAGTGATCGACGTTATGCCTTCTTAAAACGGACACTGAAGGAGGCCTTTTTGGATAATTGTGCAGGATTTTTTTTTTTCAATTTTGCGCTCACCAAAGGAATTATAAATACCCATAAAATATTTGAGCTCTTTGCAAGCATTTAGGAAATATGGTGAATATTTAAAACACATTATTTTGCATGTCAAAATATCGAAATAGGGATGCAAATTGAGCCAGGTAAAGTGCTCCATATTCGTGTAATTTTTTTTTTTTTTTTTTTTTTTTTTATAATTTACACGCGCTCAAGGGATTATGATTACCCTTTAAATGTTTGAACACAACGCGGGCGTGAAGTTAAGGAAGAGAAAGAAGGATAGGAAAGATGTGTGGCACGATGTCTGAGACTGAAGGTTGTTGTCTCAGATATTTTATCTCCAGGGATGGCGGCTGAACTAAAGCGGAGAATGCCGCGTCTTATTTCTATGTCGCTTATAATTCACATTATTTTATTCGTGTTCATCCTTGTTGGGTATACTAGTTTAACTCAATTACATGTTGTTAGTGTTATGCCTGAACAACATGTAATGAGTAAACCAGCAACTCATTGATGACAATTTTAGCTACGCAAAAACAACAACAACTACTAGGAGTGGTGAATTGATAGCAGGAATTTATTTACGAAGAAGGAAGAACTCCACTGAAGGCAGCAACTGGTTAACGATCAAGAACCTCGATGGTGAGTTTTTCAAACAATAAAAGGAGAGATCGTTCATCTTCTTCCCGGTCGCCCCCGTGAATTATCAACTATGGCCTAGAACTAAGATGGTGAGTTAAGGCTTAGACAAGAACTGACTACCCTCTTGCCGCCCACCTGCAACCTTAAGTAATCTCAGTATGAAATAACATATAATTAAATATGATGCCCCATCGCCCTCACTAGTAAAATGTGACAAATAGACAAAAGCGATGACGTAGCAAAAGGCAGCATGTTGAGTGTAAATATGCGCTTCATAACTTTACAACTCACGCATGGTTTGGCTGAAGAGTATGATAAAAGACGGTCCAACGTTCGACAAAAACACAGAGAGTGCGGTAGTCCATTGCCGAAGTAACATCGGATACAGAGTGCGGTAGTCCATTGCCGAAGTAACATCGGATACAGAGTGCAGAAGACGTTCACCGAAGTAACATCGCACAAAAGAAGTGCAGCGCAAGGTCTAGTTTCGGTCGACCAGGAAAGTAAAATAAGTATTGTAGTTGTAGACTTCCCCCCACCAGTGGTAAGGGGTCTCAATAAATTAGAACACGTTTTGCCGGATTTTTATCCGTGATTTGCCGGTTTCGACCGTGATTTGCCAGATTCGTCTGTGATTTGCCGGATTCGTCCGTGATTTGCCAGATTCGTCTGTGATTTGCCGGATTCGTCCGTGATATGCCGGTTTCGACCGTGATTTGCCAGATTCGTCTGTGATTTGCCGGATTCGTCCGTGATTTGCCGGATTCGTCCGTGATTTGCCAGATTCGTCTGTGATTTGCCGGATTCGTCCGTGATTTGCCGGTTTCGACCGTGATTTGCCAGATTCGTCTGTGATTTGCCGGACTCGTCCGTGATTTGCCGGATTCGTCCGTAATTTGCCAGATTCGTCTGTGATTTGCCAGATTCGTCTGTGATTGCCAAAATTCATCTATGATTACCGGATGCAACTGAAGATTGCCAGGATCAGAAGCGAAGCATCACCTGTACCCGTTCATCTACACGCTGCCTAGTACAGTAACCAGGCGAATGCACTAAAGGGATATCTAACGAGAATAAATCCACATAGAAGAACGAACCAAGGATACCCACACAGAAAATCATTACTTATTAAAATTGTATATAAATTAATAAATGTAAAATTAAGTTAAGTTGCTTTTCGATATTTGTATTAATAAAGGAATATTGACGTTAAAATCTGGAGTTAGTACTACTTTAGATAGAACCCCGGTATACCGGCGAGCAAAACCTCAGCCTTTGACAAAAGTACATCACAAAACGACATAGACGACGGCAGGGATCGAACCTGTGATCATGAGGTTCACAGGCGAGCACACATCCATCGCGCCACGGCCACCCCCATAATGCGTAATGCGGAAAAATGATTCTAACAACCGTTTGAGATTGGAAGATATTGTCGAAAAAATGTCATTCGACCTTAGGTCGATTTGTGAACATTATTTTCGCGGATATTATGTCATCCCATAGTTCGGTAAATCCCGCCCTCTAGATATATTACATTGTTTGCCTTTGTTCAAGACTCTCCACTCCAATCTAAAATCAAAACAAGATTTAGGATTCATTTGGAAGTCGTCTCCAAATTCCAGCCATCAGATCACCCTGTTAAATATTCGTTCAACAAAATCAGTGTAAGCTAAATAAATATTCCAACAAGGAACCTAATTCACACTAAACACTACACATTCATCATTGTGCACTTAGAAACCGAGAGAGAGGCATTAACTGCCTCACAAAAATTAACCTTTAATTATATCTATCTGTTGCTTTTTGTATTGTTGCCGCATGCCGCTCTCTAGCTTTCAATGTCACATCTGACAAGCGCATCTAGTTCTAGACTTTAGTCCCAGAATACGAGTAAATACAATCTATCACTCAAAAACTCATATATACTCGTATGTACATAGAATGCTATAATTTACGTGATCGTGACAATTTTTGTAGACCACAAAGTTTTAGTTCGTACGTTCAATGGTTGATTTTAATTACGACTGTGTTCAATTCGGCCTACAATTATTTTTTGTTTGTTTTGTTTAAACTGTTTCAAAACAAAAGTAAACAATAGTTGATGCTAACTTAGGCCTGTGCTACCTATTACCTGCAATGTGACGTTTTTTTTTTTTTTTGTATTCCTCATTTCGAGGCGTATCTTCATTATGTTGCAGACTGAGAGTGAGACTGAGGCACTTAAGTCTAAAGGGGCTGTGTTATTGTTGACGCCGCGCCAACAAAAATGAATGATAGTAAAATATAGCATTTATCTAATTAAACATTTGCCGTTTAGTCTATTTGCGGCGATGTCTACTTCATAAATGGTTACAACATGAACATCAAGGTGTATAGGGTGTTTTATAAAATAATAATAATAATACAAACTTATACCACTGGAATGAGGAAGGAAGTTCATCAATCTAATGATATTGAAAAGGAATTTGCTAAAATTTTATAGAATTCAGAATCACGATGAATGCAAAAAATACTATTCAAATTTAACTGTTCGTTTTTAAAATATGTGCATTTATTAATACATATTTACAATTGCTGGACAAAATCTTGAAGTTTATTGGAATTTAAGTCACACCCCTGGCTGAGGAATGAGGCGTATCTAACGCCTCTTGCATCCAAGACAAATCTTGGACACCAATTTAGGCATTGAGAGCAGTAGTGGCGTAACCCCAATATTCACTTATAAAGAAAATCACAGTTTAAAAAGTTAACGAAAAAGAAATGTTTGTTAATAGCTTCCTATTTAAAATAATAGTTAATAAACTTCAGTTATGGCTAGGGTGTCCATAATGTGTTTGAAAAAAAAGAGGACATTTTTGAAACTCCAAACATCTACTGGTAGATCGCTTAACACCCCCCCCCCCCCCCCCGTCTGGGTTCAACACTGCCGTTCAAATAAAATAAACTAGGCATATTTATAAAAGTAAGTTTGGTACACAACTAGCAGCAATTACTAGGCAGTTCATTTAAATGCAGATACAACAACAAAAAACTCTGGTAAATGCAAAAAAGAATTTGAGATCATGTGATGAGTTTTGCATTAATGACAATAAATCGGTATGTTCGTGTTCGTGTTCAATGCTCGAAACAGGGTTCGATAATGGCTTCCGAATGGATAGGTGCTTTAATGCTTCATTTTAGAAGACTTATACAAAAGTTTATAAATGAAAAGCGGGTCAGATTAATATTTTGGAAAAATAGAGACAAAAAATAGTACACAAATAAAAAAGAGTAAAAAAAAGAATTTGATGAAAAAAGAAAGAATAAGAAAGATCGGAGTAAAAATAGAGAACATGTTCTCTTTAAAAGAGATGTTCTGGAAACCCTAGTTATGGCATAACTAGTAGGATATATTGTATTTAAGACCTTTATCTTCTCTTTAAATTATTAATTACTGGATTTTATGTGGGTTACACCACTTCTGCTTCTTGGATACTGTAATAAATTTAAAAAGAAAGTTGGTTACACCAATTATTTGAAAAACAGGTTATGAAAACAAAAATTATTATCGCTTTTTACTACAAAATAGTTAGAAAGTTAAGTTTAAGTTTACACTACTATGATAGGTACTTTCATTCTTCTTTATCATCTACGTACTCAACCAGCCCAACGTCTCTGTCCATAGAAATAGTTTTCAATTTTTTATAAAAGTCGTGGTAATTCGGTGGGATAAAATTGTTTTACGAGTACTTACGGCATTCCTTTTTGGAAACAATAGTTCGAGATCTGTGATGAGTGCTCAAAATCACAGTATCAAAAAGCACGTCTTCGTTATTTATTTATTTATTCAATCTACGATAATTAAATCCATAGATTCGCTTAGTGCTAAAATTATATACATATTAAAAACTGATTGGTATATATATATATATTAAATATGTACAATATAATTTACAAGGAATTGTTTTGTAATAATAAAAACAATAAAGCTTTAAATTGACTTCTTGAAAAGTAAACATCATGATCATTGTAATACATATTAAAGAACTTACAACAATGAGAAAAAGGTTCACGCTGTCCGTAATTTGTTGAATAATGTGTTTCAAAAATGAAATATCTCGTTCTCAAATTATTACTGGTACTTGTAAAAAATATTAAAAATATTGAAAGGTGTCAATTTCAGAAATTTTAGCGATAGAATTTTAAGCCATTCCACCTTCCCTTTATTTACATTCATTTTCGGATTTGTTTTATTCTTTTCCAATTTTTTCGTCGAAAACATCATAGATCCATCCATAACAATAATTTGAAATGGATCCTTCTTTCTTGGCGCTGCTAAATATACATGTAAGCTTTGTTTCTTACCAAGTCATGGACAGTATGTCCAAAGTTGCCTCTTGTAGTAGCACACACCCGTTGAAATGACTCGAGTGGGCAAGGGGTTCATGAGATCAAATGCAATCACCGAAGTGTCAGATTCCTTTGCTCGTGTTGCGTCATCTCTCATGCCATTTCTAGCCGAATCCGCTTTTCTAAGATGAAGTTGAAGATGTTTAATTTATATTTGACGCTTCTCCTGATCAGTCGCAAACTTTAGTTTATTGTTCAAAAAGTCATACTTCTTACAAGAATTCTTCATTGGAGTATGGAATGAAAGGTTAAAATCACGATTAAAAGTCTGCCGGAATACGTACTCTGAAACAGGACTGGTGTGAGAATTCTTATACAAATTGAACATTTTAGATATGTTAAGGTCAGGGGATAAGAATTTTCTTATCGACTTATGGCGGGTGTAAATTTACTCATTTCAAATTGTACTAGCGCAGAAGTGGCCTAAGTGGGTTACACCATTTCTGCTCTATAGGAAAAGTTCCGTGCAGAAACAATGTTTCAGCATTTTTGTATTGATTTATGAGCAAATATAAGTTACGTCACTTCTGCGTTGGAAGAAAATTTATTTTTGACCATTGTGGATTAAAAAGTCAAAATTGAATTGAGGGTAACGCCACTTCTGCTCTCAATGCCTCGAACGTACCCGTGATTTCGGCAACCACAAAGAGGCCAAGTATCTTGCAACACCAGAAACCACTCTACTTCCTGGGCATTATCTTCCGTGGTACCAGAATAGAATATAGCTTCCGGTGGAGCTTCATTACCGTCAAGGTAACTACTTCTAGGTGAGTGTCTCAACACTTGAGACCTAGCAACCTCCGAAGTGCTCAATTAACCATCTGCCAAGGTAGAAACCAATAGCCTAATGCGCACACCTGCGCCCACAACACCCAAACAAGAACACCCATACAACTCGAAGAAATCATAGAGCTGTACTCAGTTAAGTTGAGCGTAAGAGTTGCACGCAGTGATTTTAAAGAAAGTTCTAAAAACAGTACATCCTAATACTCATCCATTCCTGGTAATACGCACACAAAAATGGTTTAGAGTGGTAATTCACTATTTTCAGACCGTATAAATACCTGACCGACCAGATATTTTATAAATATTGCACTTTAGGCTCTCTTATTCTTGCGGTCATCTTTCGGACTTAAGTCAGAACCTCACTTATCCCGTGAGGTATGGTGCGGTGGGATGTGGTGCATTTTGGTATGGTGTGTAATCATCGCTCCAATGTATTATATCTGCCTAGAACCATATTAGAATTATGTAATATGTTGTCGAGTGGTGCATTGTGTTGAAATACCTTGTGCCATATCATACTGTGTCACAAAGACAAGGCAATCTTTAATAGTAAGTAATATCGTTGGCACAACACAACACACCACCAATTGAAGTAGATCTACATTTTTTAAAAAATATTGTAAAATCTACCATACTTCCTACTTCGCACCATCATCAAAATACTGAAATCTACTTCGTTTTGAAAATCCCTCTTTCAAGCTACTTTAATTTAACCAAAAAAAGCCCAAATCTACTTCTTTTTCTTTATTTCACTCTAGGTTGTAAATAGCACCAGAATTACCAAAAAATTAATGTCAAGACAATAAATACATAAATTAGCTAGTAATATTAAAAGCATAGAAGTACATATACGAATCTTATGAAAATTTCGCTTGCGTGTGTTTTTTGTTATTCTTTATAAAAGAAGGTTTTATTAATAAATTAATTCTTCAAATACAAATTTCTTTAAAATTAAAAGAAATGTATAGACAATTTTAAGTAATTAAAAATAGAAATTTAAGGAAAAAATTGTTTGTATACAATATTATTTCCAAATGAAAGAAGCTCCTATAAAAAAATTTTTATCGGAAGCGGTAGAGTTGGAAATGAGAAAGTAGAAAATCCAAAAAAGGTTCTATCACATCAGGTACCGTTAATAACTTTTTTTTGACCAAAAAATAGATCCCGTTGTTGGTATTGTCTACACATATTTTTTTTTATAAAAATTATTAGAGTCGTTTTTGAAATAAATATGATATTTCATAATGGCTGCATGGAATGAACCGAGCTAAAAAAAAAAAAAAACAAACCATTGCAATTTCTTCTCTAGGCTGCAGTTTCAGGTTCAGACCTTCAGACAAACGGAATCACTACTTTTTCGTGTTGTAATGTAAACTGATGAAAATCTTGAGTTAAAAATTTTTTAAAAGCAAGTAAAAAGTCATTTTCAAATCTACTTCGATTTTTCTCAATTTACTTCCCTTTTTTCTTCAAATCTGCTTCGACTTTTTTCCGGAAGTGGTGCACACCACACGGGATTAGTGAGGTTCTAAAGAGAGATGACAATAACATACTACGAGAAACAAGTGTGATTCTCGCTTAGGAGGAGAAATATTAATGATTTATCTCATTTAAAAAGGTTACTTGCTATAAAACGTTTTTTTGTTTTAAATTTCCTAGAAAACGGGTGTAACTTTTTCCAATAAATTTTTTAGGCTTAGTGTTCAAAGAGAGGTTTTAAAATGTTTGGCTTAAGCTTCAAAACTGTTTTTTTTCATGTTCCCAATAGGTGTAATCAAAGAATCCAGTTGGACTTGTAGTTTTCAAATAGTGGTTTTGTCGAACCTGTACATAATTAAAAAAAAAAAAAAAATCAAGATCATATACTTGACCTACGTTTCGAATGATCTTGATGTTTTCGAAAACATTTTGGTTAAAACTTTTCGGTATAAAATGTCTGAGCTGAATGGTTTCTTTACACGACTGCCTAAATGTTCAAACCTTATATACACTTAAATTACCAAGTTGACTACTACTCACACCCATAAAATTAAGGTCTGTACATCTATTATTTCCATCGGTAACACCCTGTTCTTCTGTAAGGCACGTGGTCACAAAGGACAAGTTATTTGTAGGCATTTTGAATGCACGACAAAGAAAGGGGCAAACTGACACGAGACAAGTTTTTAATTAATTTTCAAGGTTAATTTTATTTTTAGTTTGTGGCTTTTATAATATTAATTTTTGTTTTCCCTACCCGGTATAATTAATTTGAATTTAAATGAGGTAGGTTGTAAATGTCAACGGTCTGCTTATAGGTCAAATTATTGCCGATTTTACAGAAAAAAATATTGAAGTAAATCAGTGTTAGTCAATACAATGTAATTCTCGACTCATTAACGAATATCATCATACTCATGAGTGATTATAAGGAACACACTTTGCGCCAATTGATTATATAGGTGGGGACTATTTAATATTTGCTTTAGTCTTCTGTTAAACTCTTCCTTAACTGCAAGATATTAAACAAGAGGTTTGTTTTATTGCAATACAAATTTGGAATACATAATTATTGATACAATATTTAAAATAATAAAATATTTTAAATTTCCAAGGTAAATTAAGTCCCATATTCGCCTTTTAGTCATCCAAAACGTCGGTGTTGTGTGTCCTTTTTTGATAATAATATATTCTTGGTGTCTTGCCCTCATTGACCGCTAAACACTTCTTCTTCGCTTCCATTTTAATGATTATGATCACATCCGCACACTTTGCCCTTTCAATTATATCAATGTCGTCGGCGTATCCGAGTAATTGGACGGACTTTTGAAAAATTGTTCTTCTAGTGTTGACGCGAGAGTTTTGCACTATTCTTTCAAGAACAATGTTGAAGAAGCCGCACGACACAGCGTTGCCATACCCAAAATCTTTTTTAACATCATATTGCATCGGTGAGATTTTGTTTGGCCTTTATGGAGTAGCGTGCGTTCTGTATCGTCATCCTGCACAAAGGGACAAGTTTGTCAAAGATTCTAAAACCAGACATTGCTGTATATACTCGTAGTTCGTCCCTATAGATGCTATCATACGCTGCTTTCAAGACGATGAAAATGTAAAAGGTGTCGATCTGAAGTTCCCGCGTTTTTCCCAAGATCTGCCATATTTTAAATATTTGGTCGATGGTGGACTTTCTAAAACCGCAATGATATGGACCTATCGGGTTCTTGACGAATAGCTTCAGACGTTCACATAAGATGGCAGAGAGGAACTTATATCCGATATTCAGCTAAGGAGACTTATGTCTCTTTAGTTGGCGCAGTTCAGTAGATCTCTTTTCTTGAGGATTGGGTGGATAATGCGAAGGTTCTATTTATCGGGCGCATTATTTCGACCATATTTTGCAGATGAGCTGGTGCATAGTCCTAAGCAAGTCTTCGCCAGTAAAACAATCAAAAGGAATAAAAGTTTCAAACAGAAGATCGTTGATTAACATGAGGAAGAGAGTAGGAGACAAAATGGAGCCCTGGGGTACACCAGCATTTATTTTATGAATTTCATACTTGAGACCACTAAAACCAACTTGTGTTGAGCGATGGAAGGTGATTTCAAATCCAGTTTCAATACAATAATTCCAATTGTATAACATCAGCTTTGAATATACATATGTGTCTATGGAATAAATGTTTACAAGAATTTGAAATTTTCTTGTGGTACCTTCCTTGCAAGATGTAGAACTAAGCTTGGTTCTTGCAAAATAAATAACAACCCAAAACAGAGTGTTTCTGAATCATTCTGTTTTGGTTAAAGTGTTCAATTTGTATTGAAGTAAATGATATATTTTTAAATAAACTTATATATATTATTTTTTATGGATATACCTACCGACAACAAAGTTAACTAAATATTCCTATTTTATAAGATAAAATAATATTCATTCAATGAATAAGCCCAGCCCATCTGCTTTGATTATTAGATAAAACTAAGCATTCATATAATTTATCGAAAGAGCTAGAGACCCTTGATATCGAACGCATATTTCATTGATAGACAAAACATAAAGATTATTTTCGTCTATAATGTGTTTTATCAAAAACCAATAAAACTTATTCTTTATTATTCTCTGTAGTGGGTAGCAGAGCAAAGTTCAAAACTGTGTTTACTTTATTTTGTCGATAAATTTTGATAGATAAATACGAATGTTCTGAAATTAAGCTTATCATATTTTGAACTTTTCTATTGAATGACTAAAAAAAATCAGAATTCCCAAAAGGTTGTAAATTTATTTTTATCAAATGCTTGCAGATAAAACAAAACATCATAAAAGACAAAGAAAATTCGTAAACAACCTTTTTTTAATTCATTTTTCTTTTAAATAGAAAATACATCAACTTTTCTTAAGTTTTACAATTTTACAATTTTTCCAGTAATTATTACTATATCTACATAAATAAATGATAATAATAATTGATGATGATTCCAGTTAACGATATTGAGTAAAAATAAATGTTTCCGAGACTTTTCATTTGAAATGGTCAAATGAAACAAAAAACCTTTTCCAACAATTTAGAATTTTGCTCGAATTTCATGAATAATGATCTTGAAATGACCTTAAGCAAAAAGTACTTATTTGTGCAATAATATCCTTATTACTGTTTATATGTCGTTTTTAATTGCTTTAGGTACTAAGGATAACAGGAACTGAATTATTATAACAAGTCGATTAGACATAATAAGTACTTAAATGCTGACGAAAAATTGGTTCTTTCTTCTATTGCTTTCTAAAATAGCATTTTTACTTGCGACTTATAGGTACTATAAGGCAAGTTATGCATTTGTAAAAAAAATCGAACTCGAGATTTTGATCAAAATTGACATTACGATGATAGCGAAGACTAAAAAAGTGAGTCTCGCAATTCTGTCTGTCTCTCTGTCTGTTCGACTATCAGGCTAAACGACTCGGCCGATTTTCTTTAAACTTGGTATATATCATTTTTAATTTTTTCCCCCCACACGTTTTTTTCTTTTTTTTTTAAGACCAAAAATAACGGTACCCCCCATACGATTTTTACTTGCGATATAGGTACTATAGGGCAAGTTCTGCATTTGGAAAAAAAATCGAACTCGAGATTTTGATCAAAGTTGACATTACGATGATAGCGAAGACGAAAAAAGTGGGTCCGACAATTCCGTCTGTCTGTCTGTATGTCTGTATGTCTGTATGTCTGTATGTCTGTATGTCTGTATGTCTGTATGTCTGTACCTCGAACTACAGCCTAAACTACCGGAGGTATTTTTTTCAAACTTGGTAGTTAAGGGTCTTCGGTGATTCCCTAGAGGAGAAATTGAAATTTTTTTTTTAGCTCCAAAGCTAAGGGTACCCCCCATACACCCGTAATGCAAAATCTTATTTATCTCGAAAACGGCTCTAACGATTTTGATAAAAAAAATTAAGTGTGATATTATGGACATGGAATATATTTTGGTGAAAAAAAAATTTGGGGGGAAATGTTATTAGGGGTACCTGTCATAGAACGGTTTTTTTGATTTTCGAATTTCTCACCAACGGCTCTAACGATTTTAACCAAAATTTTTATGCAGGAGCTGCTTTGCATTTGAAAAAATATTAACTAAAAATTTGTTCGAAAAAATAGTTTTTGGATTTTTAAAAAAATAATACAATTTTTTTTTTTGAAAATTCAATATCTTGAAAACCAATACACGATTAAATTTTTAAATTACGTTTTAAAATGTATTTTATTAAATACTAAAAATTTGCATATCAATTTTTTTTATAAAAATTTTAAGGAAAATTTAGTACACAAAAAACATGTTTCAGTGTGTCTGTATGTCTGTACCTCTCACTACAGCCTAAACCACTGGACCTATTTCTTTCAATCTTGCTAGTTAAGGGTCTTCGGTGATTCCCTAGAGGAAAAATTGAAATTTTTTTTTTAGCTCCAAAACTAAGGGTACCCCCCATACACCCGTAATGCAAAATCTTATTTATCTCGAAAACGGCTTTAACGATTTTGATAAAAAAAATTAAGTGTGATATTATGGACATGGACTACATTTTGGTCAAAAAAAATTTTGGGGCAAAATGTTATTAGGGGTACCTGCCATAGACCCATTTTTTTTTATTTTCGACTTTCTCATTAACGGCTCTAAGGATTTTAACCCAACATTTTTTTTAGCAGGAGTCTAAAATAATATTGTATATAAAAATATTCGAAAAAATATTTATCGGGTTAAAAAAAAAAAAAATATATATATAAATCAATATCTTCAAAACCTATGAACGATTATTTTGTGAAATTGTTTCCTAAAACCAATATTATTAAATACTTAAAATTCGTATCCCACATTTTTTTCTTAAAAAATTTTAGAGAAATTTCTTATATAAAAAATGTATTTAATAATGAAACGATTTTTTAAGGTTTATTTGCATGAATTCATACTTTTCCGGAAACCAGACGGCAATTTTATGCATTTGAACATTATTATCTCATTAAATCCATATTTTATATTTATAAAATGTATCTTAAATTCCAAAGTACTTTTACATAAGAGCAAGTTCGTGCGATCCAGTCGTGCATTTTATTTTTTCGAAATTTTATAAACATTTTTTTTTCTTAAAAACTGTTCGACAGATTTTAAAAATAAAGATACAGAAAAATTTCATTTAATTAAATCTAGGTATTGGTTGAAAAAAATTTTCCGAAAAATGGTTATTGAGGGTACCCCCCATGGAACCATTTTTTTTGTTTTTGATTTTCTCAAAAACGGTTCAACCGATTTTGATCATTTTTTTTTGCTAAATAAATAGAAAGAAAAAAATAGAAAATTTTTTTTAGAATAGAAAATTTTGTTTGGATTTTTAAAAAAAAACTTCAAAACTTTTTTTTCAAAACTCAATATTTCGAAAACCCCATGCTCGATTTTTTTTAAACTTGATAAATAAAAGTTTCTCAATATGATCTACAAAATGTGAAACAAAATTTTTTATTTTACCTAAAAATAAAGGTACCTACCATACAAATGCTAAAAAATTAAAAAAAAATGGTTTTCAAAAATCGTATTTTTCTCGAAAACGGCACTTAGAATTTTGATAAATTTTTTTTTCTTTCAATTAATTTTTACAATCTTTAATTTAATAAAAAAAAAAATTGAAGTTAAGATATTAGAGCTTGTACCTACCATAGAACCATTTTTTCGAATTTTTAATTTCTCATTATCGACATAACGGATCTTAATGAAAATTTTTATAGAAGCTTCTGAAAAATCTAAAGCACATTGCATTTCAAAACTTTAAAATAAATATTTTTTTGAATTTTTGAAAAAAAAAATCTATTTTTTTTTTTTTTGAAAATTCGATATCTCCGAAACGGGTCAATATTTCTTTTCGTAAATTTAATTTTTATTCGAACAATAATAAAAACTTTAAATTAGCGTACCAACATTTTTTCTTAAAAAGCTTTTAAAAAGTTTGTATATACAAGCTTCTTTTAAAGAAACCACTTCAAGTACTTACAATTTTTGTTCTTGCATAAATTAATATTTGCATAGCATTCTGTTACTACTAAAAGAATTTAAAAATTAATTTTATCCTTATGAACAATTTTCTCTAATAACATTCGTTTTTAAAATTCCCAGTCGATTACATAGGAGCAAGTTCGTGCGACCCAGTCGTGCATTTTATTTTTAGTGGCAGCGACTGGGATTTGAACTCAGACCTTCCTCCTATCCAAAATGATAGCCCAACTTGTAAGCTTTGCATTACTATGACTTGATCCAACAAAATTTAAGAATACATGATCGTGTTGCACATTATTTCCACATGATCGCTCTTTTGTCGAATATTTAACTGGTCATTATGTTTCCTCGCTGATCAGTCATCAGTTCAAAAAATACCTGGAAGATCGAAAGCTTCTGAATGATCGGCAAAGAGGCTTTAGCAGCGATCGTTTCACTGGTGATCTGATTTTATGTGTCACCGAAGAATGGAACAGATCTCGATTTAGAGAAAGTAACATTATTGTGCTTGCTATTTCTAAGGCATTTGATAGAGTTTGGCACCAGGCTCTCTTAGCTCCTGGTATTAATGAAACCTTTTTGATCGTTTAATACATGTTATATTGGATGGTTTCTTATCTGATCTTCACAAAATAAATGCTAGTATTCCCCAGGGCTCCATTTTATCCCCGAATCTCTTCCTCATTTTTCTAAATGATCTCTTGTCTCGTTCCACTGGTGATCTCAAGGCACTGAAGAGTTGAATAGAGGCATTTGATAGAGTTCAGCTCTCTTATCGAAAATGCATACGTTTGGTAGCAATGGACCCTTACTTTTTGGATTAGAAATTACCTTCTGGATTGTTCAAAACATGTTAAATTGAACGATTCCAAGTTTAGTCTTCAAATCAAAAAAATGTTGGTGTTCCACAGGCCTCCGTTTTGTCTACGACTCTCTTATCATTTTTGTTAATGATCTCTTGTCTGAAAATTCTAATCCACTTCACTGTTTTGCTGACGACGCGTTAGCGTCAGCTTCTCATACTTATTCTAAAATTCAAGTCTTTCTCTTACGCAAGTGGAATAGCAGCGTTTGATAAGCTCACTAAACTCCTATCCGTACAGCTTTGCTAAATGGAGTATACAAATCGTATGGAATTTTAGGCTTCGAAAACGCAATGCTTTTTAATGGCGTTGAAGCTAAAGGGTACACGGTACACCCCTGTGCCGTTGTCTCTAAATAGCATTTTCATTAAATAAACCGAAAAGTTGTCAGTACTTGGTATTTTTGTCAATGACCATCTTGGTTGGAATGACCACATTATCGAGACTGCCTAAAACACTGCTAAATGCTTAGGATTTCTATATCGGTGTAAGAAAGAAAGAAGGTGTGAACCCTTCTGATCTGATCTGGCTTAAATTTATAAGGCATTTATTCATCCAAAACTCGAGATCTTTGGACAGGTGCAGCGCAAAAAACAGTATTAGAATTTACAAGAGGCACAAGCCTCTACACAAAACAAACACTTGTCCTATGTAGGTTAAGTAAAACAAAAATAATTAACATTTTTGTTGGAATGTTTGAAATCTTGCATCAAGCTGAAAAGATTCTTTTTTATGATTATAGGTCGCCACTAGAACTTATATTAGTTTAAGATAAGATACGAGTAAAAATCAGATAACACCAAATCTGAACATCAAATAGTTTATTGGTTTATAAAAAACACAAATTATAATTTTTGTAATCTATTGAGATGGAAGATATTAAGAACACGATTAGTTAAACAAAGGTAGTGCTGCTATACAATTTTAGAACACTTCAATTTTTATGAGTTATTGATAACAATCTGTTAATATAATATCTAATTAATTTTATTAATTTTAAATTTTTATTTGTATCTAATTTTTTTCAATGTAGATACATAATCTTTCTTTTTGTCTTTTTTTTTTCAGAATAAATAAAGCACAATGGCCTTAATAATGAAATATATTGATAGCATGCAAAGATACATGGACTCACATGGCGGTAAGTTTAACTTATTAATAATAATTTCCATAACCAAAAATTCATATAATAAATAAATCTATCACTCATTCTGACCCCGATAGAGGCTTATACCAAGATTCTTTTTCTTTAGAAATATATGTTAAGGGCACAGTTTCAATGTCAAAATTTCAAATAGAACCAATATGTAAAATATTCAACTTTGACTTGCTGGAAATTAGTTATTAGATAAGTCTTTTGTGTGTTAAGGTCTCAGAACTATCGGTTAAATTTATGAATTTTAATTATTAGGATTTTTCTTTGGCTCTTGTTTCCAAAAAGATAATTATGTGGAACCAACATTGTGAACAGAAAGATTTTTGAATAATTTTGTGAATATATATTTGTTAATGGAATTAGAGGATACTTAAGAATTTATCCATCGAACAGATAGAAATATGGACCCTCAATGTCCATTTCAGTTACTCAATATGGCTATTGATCTCTTAGGTTAGAGTACAGAGAGAATTAAGATTTTTCACTATGCAAAAATATGCTGGTGAAATTTCATGGTAAGTGGGTCATCTTTAAGTATTCAAAAAGAAATGGTGTGGTATTGAATATTGTTTATTTTAGAGCTGTTATGAATGACTTGCTTTATAGACAAGTCAATACCATTTCTTTTTTGTACGTAATTTTCGTCTATAAGATGCATATTTTTAGAATTATAAAGAGCATAAATTAATTATTTTTAAAGAAGATACAATGAAACGTTCTTCGGATATTGCGATGTCTATTATTGATTTTCCGAAGTACCATGTAAATACCATATGTTTATGTTTTTGGGAAAACAAATAAATTGAAGAAAACCTAGTGACTTATAACTCTCAACCATTCCTGTGTGCGTGTTAGCAGTAATAGAGGTGCTCTTCAATTTTCTACCGAGTTCAAACAACTAAGACTAGAAGCGTTTTTGGTGACAAGAGATACCTATGAATATTTGCAGTGGCTAGGAAACGAACCTTGACTTTCGGCATGACAGTCTAATGTACTTGCCATTATGTCAAATAAAAAATAACATCAAAATATTAAAAGCGTTCCTATAAGAACTTAAATATGTAGAAAGTCTTGTTCAATGACCCAATCAGCGCTGAAGTGCACTGATTTGATAACGTAAGCTGGTTTGGCCAATAGATTTAATTGGATATGATGAGAGATTCACGTGCTCCCCTCTCTGAAGTTCTCTATCATCCGGTGATAGCTCGTTAAGATCGTAGAAGACAGAACATTTAAAGAGGAAATGACTGACTTTTTCAATTCGCTGCTGATTCCCACAACTACGACAGTGAGTATTGTAATGACTGCCCAGCTTGACTGCATGTTCCTCTATTGACTAAGGCCCAAAGCATGTTGCAACTACTTGGCTAGGTTTGTCTAGGTCTGCATATTACGATATCGTTTATTGGAGACTTCTAATACGAGTAGATGTGCCACATATTTCTGGATATAATGGAGTTGGTTAAGCTGTTCCATATTTGGTTGGATGCTATAAGATTCGAAAGCAAAGCTTATCATTGTTGGACCATAAAGCAGCTGAACATCAGGATGAAGAAGTTGAATCAGAGGCAACTGACTGCCTGTGAAAATATCTCTATTCCGATTTTGATTTGAATCTAGTTTCAGTATTTCCCTTATTGCTAGGAATTCTGTTGAACATAGAAACTTTATATTTATAGAATATAAGAAAATTATATAATAAAATATACGACAGAAATGTTTGGCCAGTATTTGGCTCTGCAAATGTCATTTTAAGACATGGTGAAATTTGGCAAAACTTTGATGGACAAACAACAAGACTTTGAAGGACAAACTACAAGACTATTATGACTATCTCAATAATCAAAAGCGATGAAAATAAACGGACAAGAAACTTGAATAGAATATCCTCGAAAAATTTTTATTGCACATCCTTTAAAAAAGTTTATACGAAAGGTGGCTGTACATTAACCTACCCTTATGCCATTTTTACCTACGATATTGACGTTGATCCGTTTTTGTATGCTAAAGCTCCTTAAAAGTTTGAATAGCATTGTCTATTAAAATTTTTAAAAACAAATTTTCTGTATTTAATAAAAAAATTTGCATGTGTGCTTAGACTTGTAGATGTAGTTTAAAAATTCATTGATCCTCATTGATCTCCTTACGAGATACTGAGAAGACTTCCGCAAGATTTTAATTTCACATATGACTTTTGGACAACCATCAACTTATATGTTTATGTGAAAGCGTTTTATAGGTACGTACATCAAGTAGGAATGGGTGTAAAATTTTGCGTAAGATATCCATGTAACAGATAGAGTTCTTAGTATTGCAAAGAAAAATCCAGTCTTTGAACAATGCTTCCAATTCTTCCAATTACCATTTAATAAAAGAGTACAATCACCTTAAGAAATCATTTTCTCTAAGCTCTAAAGTCTTAAGCTAAAGGGTATAATAATTCTTTACTAGACTTAACCAAGGGAAAATATAGAACACAAGGGCCGAGGAATAAAACATTTCCTTGTGCTTTCCTTATCTAAATTGTGCTTAACTGGACAATCTCAATTACATTCCGTGTTCAGTTTCTATTTCTGTTGCTTAAGTTAAAGGTAGTAATGGATCTATAGGAACTTGTTACCACTTTATCAGCGTCTATCATATTGTATTCTATTTACAAACCCAAGTATTTGTTTCATATAAAACAGGTTTAATTGAAACACTAAAGATGGTTTCATGACATCGTATATTGCCTCGATCGGTCTGTGCGTCCAAGCGTCTTTGCATCTATTCCTTCTCCCTTCATCGGGCTAAGGACTAACTGGTTGTCGATTTGCCTCAAAATGTTTACAGAGTATATTTATCTGATTCCATTGATGGAAAATTCAGTTAAAAACTCGTCTTAGTTTTTGGGGAATCAAGAAGTCGTGTCTTGGCTCAAAGAAAACGTGATATCAATCAAAGATATCCACGTCTTCTCGGCCATTAAATCTCTTGATTCTGTCTCTAACAGCTCTAAACTACCGATCGTATCTGATGGAGATAACGCAGCAGTTTAACATTAATTTTTGCTGGGTGCCAGAACACAGGAACGTTTCAGGAAATTTTTAAGCTGAAAAAATCTTGAACAATGATACCTTTATTGCCATATACTACTACTACTACTACTAATGTATAGATAGAGAAAAAACCTTAGGTAGAACAATATTTCGAGAACCGATTTGGGAATTTTGGATGTGAAACGTTCCACAAAGGTTTAAAATCTATAAGAAGATCGCACATAGGCCCCGTAATAGCAGATATAACAGGACAATATTTGTAAGGTAATCACGCAACGATTTCTGCAGAAGCTTCATGGCGGAAGAAGAGGAGGAATTGATCCCTCAACTTCTCTGTACATGTCGTACTTTATCCTAAGGACGTAGACTTCATCTGAAAGATTTCTACTACAATTATCTTAGTGATCAGTGATCAGTTAAATATAGATATAAACAATCTTTCTCGCTTCATAAGGGGCTCCAATTGGTTTTACGATAAGAGAGAACGTCTCTTAGATTCAATGTGGTATCACAATCAATAGTCATTGAACTTCCCAAACCGTGTTCTTGTTTTTTGACTAAAAATACATAAAACAGAAAAAGAATTTGGATGTTTTCTGATAAAATTGTTTAATTTTTGGATTATTGACAGCCGTATACTCGTTAATGAATCAACCAAATTTGCTGCTATTTTGCACAAATATATTTAAAAATGACAAAAAATAATATTCCATTTTAAAATTTATAATAAAAATACTGTTTTAGTATTGAAAAAATTCAAGAAGAAATTAGTTAATTTGACGATTTCACACTTTGCTGTACAAATAAATGTGATGCAAGTAATAACCTAATATATGAAGTACATATAATAGAGGGAAAACAGAGCTGGAAAGAGCTTTACACATTCGTGTAGTCCGACTAAATAAAGAATCTCTCTGTACTTAACAGAACATTTGAAATTGAGTTCGAAGGTAAATTAATTTATAGCCTTGAACCGAAAACAAGCGCAATCCAGTTGTTCATATTTTTGTTAATGAAATTACGTCTAAAATTAAATACGAAATGAATCAGAGGAAAACATCAAATACTTCAAAAGATAAGTTGTCAAACCGAAAAAAAGATGAACTCTAATTCACTGTTCACTCCCTGTGAATCTGAATACAAAACCTAAAACAGTCTACAATACTCTTATACACTTAACTCATACAACATTTTAAGTAAACATTCTTATATATTTGTTCACAAATAATTTACAAAAGCTGAAGAAACGAAAAATGACGGTGATTCACGTCTTGAAAAGTAAACATGATAAATTCATACTCGTGTATCATACCAATGTTAACCAATCAACTTGACTAAGGTATATGCCTCTTAAAAAATCCACTTTTGATTAAATATGATCTTCAATGTTTTCTGCTTAGCCCATTGGTTTTTTAAATTTTTTTTTCTTTAAATACCAACACTTCAGATAAGAATATGTAAGCAAGCCTCTGTAAAGAGTTTGACAGCAATAACATTGCAAATAATTATTCACACTGGCGGACTTGCTACCTAAATCCGTATGATAATTATAAAGTCATAAAAATTATTTTGACCTTTTTCAGCTTCACGAGTAGATATAACTCTATTTCTTTTGATCTCGATAGGTACTCCCAAGTAGTTCTTGAAAGCCGAATAGTAAGAAAGGCAAACCTAAGATTATCTATATCAATGCGGCCTTAGACAAACCCTATAGTCGGACAAGTTTTTTAAGATTACTTTAGTCAGAAAAATATCCCTTGAAACTATAGGACTTTCAATAATAATATAATTTTTGTTTGGTTATATTATAATCATTAACACGCACTGAAAAGATTATAAATAGCCCTTATTATGTTAGATGACAAAGTGTGAGCATTAGAAAAAGTGGAGCGGATTTAAAAAGGATTCCAATCCACATTGGTTTTGAATTTATCGATATCACAATTACAAGGAAATCAGATCTGTGAAAGAGCATTCTCCATTCGTGTAGTTCGGGTAAAAAAAGAATATCCGAAACTGGGCTCGAGGGTTAATTGATGAGCATTCTTAACATCGCAAGTTGAATTGTTTAACGTGAAGAATGCAACTGGCAACTTTCATTAGAACAGTGGCAGTTAAAGGATGGATAAAATAAGGAGAGACAAGAAAGAGAATTACGTTCGGGTTCAAGACACGTTAATATTTCTAGGATGCCAATATCTCCAATCATTTTAAAGGTCTTGTGTGATATTAAAAAGACTCAAGTGAGTCGAAGGAGCACCAGACAAGAGTTATACTCTAACTTTTGACGGATATACGTTTTTATTTTAAATAATAGCCAGATTAAAGGGCGAGACAAATTTCATGAATCGACGCACGAAGAACGTCGTGTTTGAGCTCATTCCACAGAAAGTGGTTGGTATAATACACATACCGAGGATTGAAAGTTTGTCAGTTTCCAAGTAAGTACCACTTGTGAAAAGTGGCAGAGAGGTAGGTTTCACCTTAATGACAAGAGCCAGCATTGAGTTTTTAAAGCATTAAATTCCAAATTAGATAATGCTTTCAAGATCAGAATTTAGTCAGCTTATCATATGTTGATAAGCTTTTTCCACATCCGAAGATAAAGGACATGAATCTGGAAATTAAAATGAAAACCTAAAGAGAACCCTTCGTCAAAAAATCAATTTAATGAATTAGAAGTTTCAAACAGAAAATCATTGATGACAATGAGAAAGAGAGACGGAGAAAAAACTCAGCCCTGGGGCACACCAGCATTTATTTTGTGAGTATCCGACTTAAATACGTCCAGTATTACTTGAACGGTTGAAAGGTAGTCCATAATCTACTTATAAAGAGAGTCATAAAAATCGAAGGTACACATTTTCGATAAGAGAGGTTTATGCCAAACGATTCAAGGATTTGTTCCATTGTTCGGTGAGTAAAACCTTCAAATCAACAGGGGATCTTTTGATACAAAACTGTATTACTGCTCATTAAGAAGCTTTCGTTCTTCGTTATATTTCTTAAACTGAAAATTCATCAGCGTTTTCATGACCTTAGAATGGAGGGAACTAGGTGCAATCAGCCAGTTGTCAGAAGTAGGCAAAAATCGCCTTTTTTGGAACAAATGCAGATTTCCATCCTTTCATGAAATGATTTAAGAGTGAGATAGATGAAGAAGCTTACACAGTGGTTTTGCCAGCTTGGAAGAATCTCTCAGTACAGTGGCAGGGATATACTATCGGGACTAGCATGTCAAGATCTTTCAGGATCAAGATTCAAGTAAACGCACTAGTGTACGAAAGAAGATTTGTCCCATTGAATCTTTTCTAAGTCTTTCAAATTCATCCTTTCTTTAAGAAACCAGCTATTGGTTACTGCTACGAGTCCTACTACTGGTTTAAGGGAAAGTGTCTTATATCCTTTGCGTCTTACATGTTGATAAATAAGTTAAATGCTTAGTACAAGAACGGCGGAAGCATACGCAGGAATAAACGTCCAAAAAGGGAGGGGTATTATCACCCTTGCTGTGGAGTCTTGTAGTTAACGAATTACTAGAAAGTCTAACCTCCCAAGGGATTCGATGTATTGGCTTTGCTGATGACATCGTTATAACGGCACTGGGTAAATACGAAGAAACTCTTTGTGATATAGTCCAGAGGGGGCTGTCTATAACTAGGAAATTGTGTATATCTGTGGGACTTAACATCAACCCTACCAAAACAACGATAGTACCATTTACCAATAAAAGACTTCTACCTCGCATGAAACCCATTCGGTTGGCGGGAGAAGTAATCGACACACAGAGGGAGGTCAAATATTTAGGAGTTACACTAGATAGCAAACTCCTCTGGAACAAGCATGTCGAAATAACTGTCGGGAAAGCCACAAAGGCCCTTATGATATGCAAGAGACTTGCAGGTAAATCATGGGGCTGCAAACTAAACATCTTAAGATGGATGTACACCATGATGGTAAGACCCATCATTACCTATGGGGCAATTGCTCGGCATAAAAGAACCGAACTAAACACAACTAGGAAATCACTAGACAAATTGCAAAGGCTTGCATGTATATGCATAACAGGAGCAATGAGAACTTGCCCCACAGCAGCGATGGAAACCATCCTTCATTTAACGCCACTACACGTGGCCATTGAAAATGCTGCTAAGGGAGCCATAATGAGGTTTGCCAAGGAGGGTACTGGGACGGGTAAAATTATTGGAAACAGGGAAAAAGACTCGATAATCCGGTCCGCAATAACAAACCTTCTTGACATCCCAAGAGATGGTACGATCAAAATATATAACTTCGAAAAACATTTCAAAACGGAGTTAAGTTACAAAAAAGACTGGCTAGGCGAAACAATAAACTACAGTGATGGATCGAGAACAGCTGAAGGGACTGGTGCTGGAGTTTTTGGGCCTAGAACTAAACTCCCTCACCGATGAGACAGTCCACTAGCATATTCCAGGCAGAAGTAATTGCATATGTGCTGGAAGAAACCTCGATAGGAAATATAAAAACCAAAACATCGCCATCATGTCAGACAGTCAGGCTGCACTAAAGGCACTAAGCTCCTACGCCATTAGTTCCAAACTTGTTTGGGAATGCGTGATTAAGCTTAATAAACTGGGCAAGAATAACACTGTCACGCTTCATTGGGTACCAGGCCACGTTGCACACTGGGGCAGCTCCATAGAGATCGGTGCGCAAAATGTTACTTTGAAATGTTTGGTAAACAAGAAAAAACTGATAATTTTCACAAAATATACTTTATTTGTGATATGAAAAATGCATTTTTTTTTCGTTTTTATGTTTTGCACTAAGTTAGCGCAGCGATCAAAGTTGACAAGTTCATTGTGAAATTTGCAATTCGGAAAAAGTAAATAAAGTAGTTCCTATTGTTTTTGTCAATATCTTTGTCATTTGTTGTGCGATTTAAAATATAAAATATGTCCGGGGAAGGTAAAGATGTGTTCATTTTATTTGTTTATTTCAAAAATGAAAAAAAAAATATTTTTATAATTAATTAAGGGGTTTGAAGTGCGAGTGTTTTTTTTTACACTTTGTTTTAATTTTTGCCTAATATCTTTTGTTCTGGCAAAAGTTTAGCAGATCTATTAATTGTGCATAATTAAGACATATTTCCTTATTATAAATGTGAAAGCAGAAGTGCTAAACTTTTGCCGGAAATATTTTTTTTTTATTTTAGAAAAATAGTGCTTGAGATTTTTCAAGAGTGTCGATTGTTGTTTTCCTGTTGTATTAATCTCAGAAAACATAACTGTTCGATTTTTTTTTAAGTTTGTATTCCTTATAAAAAGGTTTGGTCATGCAGCTTAATTTCACAACATTATTTCTTTCAACTTCGTACACTAGCGAATATCTTAATAACGGCCTTTTTTGATACAATTTTCATCAACAGCATTGATAACTTCTTGTTATTTTTCTAATATTTCTTGAATATGGTTGTTGTTTTTTTCTGTATAGTAATGTATCTAATAATAACTATTAAAAGTATTACCGAAATAAAAAAACATGTACACACCAAAGCAAAGCAAAGTATAAAACAAAACAAAGTAAAGGGTAAAAATACTTATACCTTACTCAGTTAAAATATTTAACTTTTAGTTTTTTTAGTTTTATAAAGGATTATTTTTTTTTCATTTCATAGGAATTAATTTCTTTTTTATTTAGTAATTTAACTTAAGGTTTTTTAAGGTTTAGAAGCACAAAATTATTCGTGTTTAAGAAAACAACTGGTTGAAGTATTTTTCGCCAGTGAAAAGAAGACTTTTGATGCCAATTTTTTTGAAGTTGAGAGTTTCGTTCAACGTAAGACGTTATGTAGCAAAACTCATGTACGCGAGCTTTCACATGACTTGAAAAATTTCAAACTGGAATTGATGAACTTTTAATTCAAAAGTTTTATATAATTTTGCAATGCCTTTCAAGTGGTTTTAAGCTCAACTACGAAAAATTCAAAAGCTAATGTAAACGTGAAGATACAGCCCGATATTTCATTAGACTGTATCCCTGGTACTATATGAGTACAACAGTGCATTAATGTGTATTAATTAACGGCCATTCAATTGCTTCTACTTGCCTTTTACCGATTGGTCAGTTAAGTGAAGAAACTTAAGAATCACGAAACAAAGATTTTAAAATTTTTAGATATTTTTAATAGATATTTTTTATAGAATGATGATTTCGTCAGATCCTCTGTTATCAAGTCTCAGAACATTTTTGTTGGTAAATAAAAGAATTTCATTCAGATGCTTTTAATATGTTTGATGAGAAGAATATTACTTTTGCAAATGAACGAACAAAATTTTATTAAATATTAAATGTTAATTATGAGGATTATTGAAAAATAATTTTTAAATATACATTTTTGGTTCAAAAGTTAAAAATTGTACTAATAGTTTTTATATTTATTTAATTCTTTGTATATTTATTATTAACAACACATTCGTCTTTGAAAAAACTACATTATCCCTTATAATAAACGTTAAAATAATGATTTTTTTTGGTGTAAGCACGTAAATTTATCTTTAAACAGCCCTCTAAATTTTTCTTTTCATAATAAAAATTAAATTTGAACAAATTTTTAGTCTTATACAAGGCTTTAAAACACAAAAAGCCACTTTAAACTATTCAAAATAATTTATCGCACAAAACCACTGCGTTTGCCCCACTGTGCGTTGGTGTCCAGGGCAACGAAGTGGCAGACTCCTTAGCAAAAATAGGTGCATCGACATCCCTTACAGGGCCAGAGCCCTACTGCGGAATAGGAGAAAACGTGATTAAAAATAAAATCAAAACAGAAGAGGAGACAAAAAGATCAAAGATCTGGAAGGAACTCCCTAAGCTGAGACAGGCAAGACTTCTACTCGGGGACTACAGCCGAGAGCGTTTTCTAACCTGCATCAGCTTAAGTAGGAACAACCTCAGCAAAATCACAGGGCTTCTCACAGGCCATTGTAAGTTGAGAAGACACCTCAACATCCTTGGCCTGGAGAACAACGCGACTTGCAGATTCTGCAACACTCGCGAAGAGACACCTGACCACATACTGGGGAAATGTGATGCACTCGTGCATCAAAGGCATAGGTATCTGGGCAAGCACCACATAAAAGAGAGTGAATTATCATCCCTTAAAATACTCCAAATACTTCGATTCCTCAAAGGAACGAATTCGGAGGAAGAACTGTAATGATGAGCCAACCTCGTCCAGTTTTAGATGGGGGACACAAAAGATCTTTAGGTCGCAGTATTTTTATACCACAATTTATTCATTCATTCATACATGTTCAAACTATTTAAAACGAAATCAAATAGTAACGGCAGTGGTATGAACCAATAGCTGACTGCTTTTTTTTTAATAAAATATATGTGTCTGCATTCAATAAATAAATAAATTAGCTGATGCAACAGCTCTAAGGGAACCAGGAAGAGTAATCTTAAACATTCAACCATTCCTGTGAGCGTGTTGCCAGGAATACCAAGTCTGAATGGATAAGATGAGCAGCACTTCTCATGACAAGAAATACTTTAGGAGAATTTGTCACTTCCTGACAAGAAGTAGCTATTAAAAATATTTTTACAGTCACAAAGAACTGACTCCAAGACCCCCTGCATGTGCATTCAAACTCACCAACCATTATGCCAAGGTCTACGACATTCTGCTACTACATTTAACAGCCTGTTTAAGAAAACATTTGTACTCTGACTCTGGGTGTTCAGTATTCTATACGCACAACTGCCTTTTTGAATATCTAATGGGGTGATTTTCAACACCTTTCCCTGGCTATGGAAGTAATTATGATTCATTGATCCCTGGCTCGTACCAACCCATTAGCCCCTTAAAAACACGTGTCCAAATAGAATAGTTCTTTCGTTTCAGCTACTTAATTTCCTCGTGCCATCTTAGAGCCCCAAGTTTGTGAGCAAATCCAGCACTGATAAATTTTTCGTCGGGGGTCATTGGACTAAGAAGTCAAACAATCTGCTTAATTTATTTCAATATTTATTCAGAACTCTTCCTCGTGCTGGGTGTTTAAGAATTAATAATTTGATGATCATTTATCTCTGTTAATCTGAAATTTAATCGGAAATCGAATGAAACCAGATTTATGCATGTTTTCTGTGAAAGATTTAAGACTTCCAAATTCTAAGATCTTCAATGAATAAACCAAATCAAACATTTTCATTAATATGCCAGAACTTGCCGCACAACTGAAACAATTCCATTCATCATCCTGTCTGAGTTTAGCATGCTTAATGACAATTTAGTATAGATACACATATTTAGGTTTAACTTACGTAGAAGAATCAGTCTATTCTAAGGTTAATTATTTTATTGGAGAAAAAAATTATATGGTTTTTGTTTTCTATAAGGCAAGTTAGTCTAGTGGTAATAGGTGGTTAGGTGGGTACGTGCCATAAAGGTGTGATAATATAGTCGCTATACATTCAAATTATGTCAAAAGGGGTGGTTTCGCAAAGCTCTACCTCCAGATGGAAATTGAACAAAGATCTCCAGCTGCACGCTCCCAGTTGAGGTTCATTGTTATGAGTTGTGTAACGCTTGACCGACTTTGATTTATATGATGGCTCTCGGCTTATTGGAAGTTCTATGTAATGGATTTTTTGTGTGTTTGATTTTGCTGTCTTGCTAGACAAAAGATCTTGATAAGTTATTGCATAACTTGTGAATTGTTAAGTATTTAGATATGTTTGTAAGACTAAACTAGAAATTCTGAGTATTAGGAAGAAATAAATGATATTGGATACCTGAAAAAAGGATTAGGTCTTCTGAATAAGCTAGATATCTCCAGATTTCAAAAGAATAGTTGCATCTTTTGAACTATAACAAAGTGCAAATATCTATTCTTTAATTTCGTCTTTATTGTTTCTGAATCTGTATTTTGTGTAAATCAGCCTCTTAGAGTTCAGAAAGGCTATGAAGATACCGGTCCCGTCAGCTACAACTACATACTCGTATAAGTATAAACATTTAGAAAACACCTATTGTCTAATCATCGATTTCAGGTCTCAAATTGAATTTATTAACAGTGCATTGAACCCTATAAAATTTTTAACAAAAATACATTAAAAACTAAAACTGGGGTTTATTATTTGTCAAACAGTTGCATATTTTATAACACCTTCTTGTTTTCACCTGTTGTCTCCTAATAAAACCTCTCTTTGCTTTAATTCGAACCTTTGACAATTCGAACGCTACACTGATTTGTTCAAATATTTTTTTTAAAGTTAGTATCTCGCAATTCTATAAGACTTGTAAAAATGGTTCTTTATAACTTGTAATTGGGTCTTAAGTTACTTTTAAAGTATATTTTCCTAAGAAATAATTCGAAAACCACCATGTTTCGAATAATAGCAGAATAGCGAGTGCATAATCATTGCTTGATCCGCATAGTTCTAGATATCGAAAATTTTAAAGCACTCAAAAACGAATGTATCTACTTAACACCAAGTTGATTGACTCAAGAACTAAAGTCGTTTGACCATTTCAAGCGTCTACAATGGTCAGAATGTTGGCAAGAAATGGCAACAGTGGATGATCAATTTTCGAAGAAATTCAGCTTCAGTTATGAGGCACATTTTCACCTCAGTGGATTCGTCAATAAACAGAATTGCCGCATTTGGGCGAATGATAATCCAAGAGTGATTGTCGAAAAACAAATGCACCCACAAGTGACTGAGTGACTGTTTGGTGCGGTTTATGGGCTGGCGGCATCATCGAGCCGTATTTTTTTTTTCAAAATGAAACCGGCAGGCAGTTACTGTGAATGGTGTTCGCTATCATGAGATGATAACGAACTTTTTATGGTTTCAACAGAACGGTGCCACTTGCCACACAGCTAACAAAACAATGGCTCTTTTGCGCGACAAATTCAATGGCCGTGTTATCTCACGTGGTGGCGATGTCAAATGACAATCATTTCCTAAATAATTTGTGTTTTATTCAAAATCAACATCGGCCCTTAAAATTTAACCAGCCTTTACAAGCTAATGCTGGTTGATTCAGGAGAAGGAATTTAAGGCAAGGGGTACTGAGGGTGAAGCCGAAGTTGCTAGTGTTTGAGTAAACACTCCGGAGCATGCGAGAAACTGGTTCATTAGAGCCATAAGACGTACGGTGAGTGGGTATATACAAGAGACGGGGATTAAGTATGTTTCGAGGGTTGGTATTAAAGAAGATAGAGTTGTAAAGAGTTATACAGTCAACTGAACCTGTTACCTGTAAGTAGTCGATGAATGAAGAGGATTTCATAAATTTTTCTTCGTTTTTCTAGTGAATTTAAGTTGAGTAGTTAGAGGCGGTCTTGATAGCGAGGTAGAAACAAGGGATTATTTCAGGGAAGACCTCGAATAGCAAAACGAAGAAATGGACCATCGTTTAACGAAGCCAAGTGCTGAATTGGCTTTAAAAATTATATATCGAGATGAAGTTAAGTTCCTGATCACATAATATACCAAGGTCATGTATCGATTCGACGATAGATAGGAACTGATCATGACGGGGAGAAAATGTGAAACGTTTTCGTGAGAAAGTGATTGAATGACATTTGGCAATATTTAAAACTACTCGTAAACTGTTTTCGTGACACCAAACTAAAAAATTATCGAGATCGAAAGTAGAGTAATGTGTAAAAGAAATGATCTTATAGAATTAGGTATCGTCGGCGTAGAGAGAAATATGAGAATATTTAATGACCATTTCCATATCATTAAAAGCAAGAACAAAAAGCAGAGGGCCTAAGTGGCTGCCTTGAGGGACTCCGGACGTTGCTAAGAAAGGGCAAGAGAATGTAGATCTAAAACGAACACTGTAGTAGTGGTTGGAGAAATCCATATCAATAGAATTGGTTCAAAACCGAAGGTGGATAGTTTGAAAAGTATAAGTCTATAGGAGATTTAATCGAAGGCTTTACTGAAATAGGTGGATATGACATCGACTTCCTTGCCATGCTCTAAGGCCAACAGGATGAAAGACACAATTTCAACAATATTAGTGGTTGTTGATCTACCCTTAATAAAGCCATGTTATATAGGGGAAATGAGATAAACTAAGGGGTTATATTTATATTTCAAAAGTGTGTTCGCAGAGAAAGTTGATTGAGTGCGCTTAGAGAATAGAATTATTTGAATATTTTCTATAAAAAAAAGATCAGACGAAAAAAGCAGTAGTTTGACCGTTTTAGCAGATCGGCAGTACAAAATATAAACAACAAGTAGTAAAAGTGCTTCAATTTTAGAACTTTGACAGCACTGATGCAGCAGCGTCGTTTGAAGTCGAGGGTTGAGCATAGTGTCAACAAGAGAGCAAAGCGGCGATTTCATACAAGTTATATTTGTCCGCTTTCATCGCTTTGATTTTTAACATTAAAAAAAATAATAACAACTTTCAAAAGACTCGAACGCCCGTTTTTTGTGCTCTGTCTTTTTTCCTCATGAACTGTCGGCAGTTTTTGGCCGCATGTGTAAGCTAGGTGAGAAGGGTTCTAGCACTGATATTTGCACTTAATTCTATGTTTCCACCGATGGCTTATATTAGTTAAGATTAAATAAATAAATATAGTGTTACCCCCGCACAAAATAATATCAAAACGAAGACTAACTTTGACAGCACCTATAAAAATGCCAATAGAGTTTCATTATTTCTTATGAAGTGGAAGTGATAGATAAAAGATTTCATTTGCCAAACGAAGAAAAATGATCGAGACACTTCAGCAGGATATGCATTGTACATATCGTCGCTGTAGATCGAATACCTCGTAACCCAGAAAAAGTCGATTTTTAGGTAATGATGCAATTATATTGTGAAAAAAATTCCGGATCTAATGAAAAATATCCTATGAACCTAAAAACTATAATTGCAGAGCCACGCGTATAATTAACAACACGTCTCTCATTACCTCTCCTGAAAAATCGACTTTTATGGGTTACGAGGTATTCGATCTACAACGACGATATATCAATTGGTCCAATGAATATTGAACACGATTAATTTCTAATCTACTAGATTAACGATACAAATTTGTGAGGTTAATCTGCGATTTTGAAGAAGATTAAAAATAAATCACCCTTAATCTCTGTTTAGTCACCGAGTGTAGTAAAATGCTGGGACATTAAGAGAGATAGGATCAGTAAAAGTTCTGGCTGTATTTTCCGATAGTTATTTTGGGAAGTCAAAAATATTTACAGGAATTGTACGACTTACGATGAAAAATAAATAACTCCCGATTGAGTGTCGGTTGATGCTCAAAATCATATAAAAAACTACCATTTGGTTAAGAACTCTATTTGAAAATCAGACACAATTTTGTATCAATATATTTTTTTTCTCTATCAAACAACACCATTTAGCGTAACTTCGGAAGTACTGTCAAGGGCAGAGATTTATTTTTTAGCCGTACTACACGAATGCGGAATGCCTTTCCGGGGTTTGTTTTTCCCTTAATTTCAATATTCAAAACTTCAAAACTGATGTGAATCGATAACTCTTATTAAATCCTTCTCTGTTTCCTTGAAGCTCGCATTGCTTAAATCAGCTTTAAGGAAATGTGAACACCATAAAATTTTATAAAGGCTTGGTTAAAACATCTCACATAATTCAAATTTGATCAATATTTTTGGGCTACAGTCACACTAAAGAAGTATTGCATTTAAAAATGGGTATTTCTAATTATTTATGTTTCAAAGCTTTTCTTATTTCTAATATTAATTGATGAACAATTTTAAGAATTTTTTAATTTAACCTTGACCTCGATTTAATATTGACTATGAATTTGCATATGTAGGTGCATTTATAGCATGAGTCTCTTCAATTAGGTTTAAGAAATTTTTTTGAAAATGTTAGGCTAGACGCAAATCATATACACGATCTTTTCAAACTATTTGCAGTACGTAATAGATCTTAGTGAATTTTAAACTTTTATAGATACATTTTGAAGAATATTCTAACTTTTTAATTAACGGACGCAATAAGAAACCATTACTACATCAAGCTTGAATATCTGTCCAAAAATCACCATATTTATTCCATACAAAACCTTTTTGAAAAATTGTCATGATATTAAAAAAAAACTGTGTTGTCATTCTTACTCCTAAAAATTCATTAATTGGTTTAACAAATAATCAACGAAGTAGCATGTAGAGCTTGGTTATATCATATAATTAGATGGAAAGTCATAATACCAAAATTAAAGAAATGGACAAACAAGTTCAAACATTAGAAGAATTACTTCAAAGCAATTGGAGGGTTAGTCTAGGAGTCTTCGAAAAGCTGATAACACCGTAATAATTTTAGAAGAAATTTTCGAAATATCTCATAAACTGATCAGGAGCAATTTTGAGAAATTTAGCAATCTGTGCGTCATCGGTAAACTTAACTGTCTGATCAAACAGCTGACAAAATCTTAATAATTGTAGCCAAAATGTGGCACAACTATCGTCATCAAATCAAATTTTATTTCCTTCTTTTAAAAAATCTATTAACTTATACTGAATTGCGAAAAAGATTTCTTTGAAAAAATTGTAAACAATTTCATTTTTGCTTTGATAAATCAATAATAAGAGAGATTCTAAAAACTGCATGCAAGATATCAACTTGTTTTCTATAAACCAAAGGTTTAACGAATCCCAGCCGTTCCCAACTAATACCAATAATTTTTATTCAACGTGCTTCTTCTTGAGAGGAAGTTTCAAACTTTCCAAAAATATTTTTTATTTTAAAAATGCTTCTAATACGAGTATTATTTTTTAAACTCGGTAAAAAATTATATATCAACAACACCCACATAGTATTGATTGAGAGTTCTGAGTCAATAGTCCCTAATTCTTCACGAGCTGAGTGCCACCATTTGTTTTTTATAAAAGGATGGAAATATACATACATAACTTAGCGTCAATATTCACTTAAAACGGTATTTTAGCTTCTCTACACATCTGAATGAATTCTCTGAATATTGTATTTTTATATTCTAATAGCGGCTGACAGCTTATCAAGCGAAACAGAGTTTGTTTTGCCTTCCGCTTCAAATAAAGCACATTATTTGGTTGAACAACCGAATGGTTTCCTTTGTTGAAATTTAATTATATTTAAATTGATATATCGTCAGTTAAAGTGCAGGACCTCGTAAGTAAAAAAAATCAACAAAAATATTTTTATATCAAAAAAATCAGAAAAATAAGAGCCACCTTTTGGCATTTTTAGTGTACTAATGTTGTTCTGAACATTTTGTAGAAAAAAAGAAAATCTAAACCTCGTATAAAACTCCGCGCCAAAAATAAAGCAATACCTCGTAAGTGCCCGTTAAATGAGAATAATGCATTACTAAGACATTCATTTTTATTAATATAATCAATTAACTAATAAATAGCACATATCAATTACTTTGTTATTATTTTTTTTTTAAATAATTTTTTTAAGAAGTTTTTTGTGATTTCTTCAAAACATGCTAAAAATACTTACGAGGTCCTGCACTTTAACTGACGATATGTAACAGAATATCAGTTTTTATTGATAGACGATACTTGGAATGTTTAAAATAGCTAACTTCCTATTTTTTCCTTATTCGAATGTTTTCGACAGCTTCGCATTTAAATGCCCTTATAACTTCAAGTTTAAATAATACGAGTATGGTCATGATCAATGTTATTTTTAACAATAATACATAATAAAGCTAAATAGTTATTTTTTTAACAGTTACGCGTTAACGAACAATTACATGCTAATGATAATGAGTGTTGAGTGGCTATCATAGTACGCGCATTAAAGATAGCATAGTATTATTTTTTGTTTTTTCTAATATTTGCTTAGATCATGTCACCTCAAATATATTTTGAGAAACTATTTTCCATACTTGATATATGACATTAAAAATATTCCATGAATTTGAATGGTGAGCAGAAGAAAAACTATTTCTTCGGAAGAAATCAAGAGAACTGTTCATCTATTTTTCATACATTTTTAAAGGATGCAAGAAAAAACTATTAAAAAAAAACGAATTTAAAAAATCATGATACCATGATGTTTGACCTACAGTTTCTTAAAATTACTAATTTTAAACAGACTTGAAAAATAAAAATAAATAACTGATGCATAACTAAATGAGAAGGAAGGAAATTAATTACCAGAAAGTTATCTGAACAAATAGTTTGTTCTAGGAAATCTTAGAGGTAATATGACATTTGATATGTTTGACGTTTGACATGAAGACAGACGTGTGAAGACTATTCTATGAGAATTGAAGTCGGTGTGAATCGGTAATAGATGTTATGGTTATAGAATTATTTAACGATTTCTAGAAAAATCTCTTACAAATAAAACAACAGATATATTTAACCAGCACATAATACTCAAAAAAAGCTAATATTTAATTAGATTGGTTAGATAAATATTCTTTAAAAGTTTGCTTTAATGAATGGATGATATGCACATAGTTACAGTGCTGTGTTTAAATTTATTTATCAAATTATTTAATATTTTTGATAAATCACAAAATATTCTTCAAAGTAAAGGTCTGAGGACTTTGATCTCTCTGCAAATTTAGTATTTAATTATAAGAAGAGAATGAAACAGATGATAGTAGCTGAAGTTTCTGCATAATAAAAACTCAAACAATTATTTCTAAACGCTCTGAATGTACCTTTGATTTTGGAGCCCTATTTTGGAAAGGTTTTAATAATTGCAAGCACCTTTTATAATTTAAGGGGTATTCTGTATGCTCTTTTCATTAATTCAGATTTCTATTTTCAAAATATCAGTTTGACAAAAAAAAATTCATACTCACGAACTTGGAGCTTCTTCACCTGTGATATACTTTTTTCCAAGGCTGAAGTTTTGCTCGCCGGTTTACCGGGGTTCTATCTTAAGTGGTACTAACTTCAGAGCTTACCTCAATATTCCTTTATTTATAAAAATTGACTTTACAACGAAAAAAGCCCGATGATGGATGCAAATCCGAAACGCGTCGCTTAATAAGTAAAAATAAAAAGAAATAATATATGTTGTGAATAAAAGTTTAAATTGAAATAAATAAAATAAAAAATTCCTTTTTTAAATTTTATATTTTAATTCTTTAAAATCAAAGTTATACAATCAACATGGAGACTGAACCACAAAGAAACTTAATTACTTTCCTTGGTCAGTACTTTGACTTGGTCTGGAACTGGTACAAATCCTCTGAACTTCTGTTACCCGATTTTCCCTCGGTAATGGTCTTCGGTCTTCCACACTCTGTTACCTGATGTTTTCCCGGTAATGGTCTTCCGCACTCTGTATTTTTGTCGAATATATGGCGGTCTTTTATTACACTTTTCAGTCAAACCATGCGTGAGCTGTAAAGCTAGGAAGTGCACATTTCCACGCAATATTATCTCTTTCGCTACGTCATCGCTATTTTCCATTAATAAACATTGTTTTCCTCCATGTACGTTTAATGGTGCGGGGGACGGCTGGCATCATATTTATATATGTTATCTCCTACTGCGCACACTTATAATGTTTCACAGAGAGCTCCTGACTGACAGACCATTTGACATTTGAAAATACATCTGCTACATTTCTGAGATTAGCAAGGTATATCTAACTACACTAACTACACAAGCTACTTAACAGACGTAACAAAAAATGTAGTTATTTCTAAAAAGTGATAATTTGGCCAACCCTGTTTGACAGTCGTAAAGAGTGGTCGCAAACGATTTACTTTAACGCAGCAACAACGTGTTTAGATTATTTACAATTTGTCAATTGTAAAAACGCTACTTTTTTGGTGTGCATGTCCACGAACCCAAAATCCACCGATTTGATGACTCCCGATTTTTTCTTATAAAGGTTTTTGGAAGAAAAGATGTACATCAATAAACCAACTACAACATAAATGTTGCAAATGTAATGCAAAATATGCTTGAAAGAACTCGCCTTTGCGTCATGTCTAGAGAAGCTTACATGACCGACATAATATCCTATACATAATGTTAAAGACCTAATGTTAAATACAAATTATATAATTTTATTTTATTGAAAATTTATTAAAAAAACCATCGACCTGGAACAAACAACGCACCCTGTATTTATGTTTATCGAAAGTGTGATAGAAGATTAATTATTTAGTCATATATTATTATATATGTATACATTTATACCCTATCCTTTCTGTAAAAAAAAAAAACATTCAGTTTCTGTATCAGCTGTTCTTCTATAAACTGAATTCTTGAAATTCAATTCTGCTCAGCACTGTTTATACTTAACAGAGTTAAGTTTCACTGTCATTCACCTTATTTTCAATTATCACTCTGCCGCATAGTATATTCAATTTACTTACAAAAATCTATATATTTTATTATTTTTTCTTTTTCTATTTTTAGATTCTAGGACAAAGGATTGGCCAATGATGTCATCACCATTTCCAACATTAGCGGCATGCCTAACTTATGTTTACCTTGTCAAGGTATGTTAATACAACAAAAATGTATACAAACACATTATTATTCTTTAAATACAATGGCGGATCGTTTATATAGTAGGCCTTTGGTTTAAAAGTCCAGTGGCAGAATAAGTCGTTTTTTAGAAAGCTTCTATTACTAGATTTTGATTAATGAGTATTACACTATCATAGACTTCTAAGTTGCGATACTAGCCTTAGAGGAAATTTTCTGTTAGAAAATCTTTAAAAAAACGACTCTCAAATAGGCAAGCTATAACCATGATACGTTTAGGAGACACTGGACAGTAGAAGAGAAGAGCATCCAGTGAAGTTAAGCATTCCTCACTTTAATCATAACTGTCGTAGCTGTAGAGACCACCAGGAAAAGGAAACAATTATTCAAAATTAGGGCACATTAGTACGGAAGGGCTTTACTTGACTACATTAACGATCGGAAATGAGGATCAAATTCTTGATCTTTTTTCTCAACGCAATGAAATGGCTCTAGGACGAACTTCGTTTACTTCTGTGCCATGCATTTCCATCTGTTTCCTTAGACCACAAGCTAGTGGACTGATAACTTTAATGGAAGTTACACATACTGACCGGATGATCACTTGATCGGATTAGTTGCTTCTTCGGCACTTTTCTTTGGAACAGTGTAGATAGTTTCGGATGCGCGTGCTGGTCTGGTAAAGTGATTGATCCGATTACTAATTCCGTCATACCGAAAAAATGAGACGCAAATCCTTTCTTTTTAAACTCAATCCAAACTGGACGACTTCATGAGAATTATGTCCACAATTCACAATTAAATTAAATCATCAGGTTCAAACCAGTTATGGTTTGTTATTTTGATAATTCACTTCGGTGCTAATTGGGGCACAGGGATTGACCGCCAGTATTCGTCTTTTGCACACAAAGGAACATATCCAAAAATTAAAATTTTTGAGTATTGTTGCACACAATCTTTACAAAAATGTGTAAAAAGTAAATGAGATCAAAGAGTTTGCGAAGTTTTAAGTTTGTGAAAGTTTAATATCAAATATTATAAGTAAAGTATGTTAATATCGTGAGAACTTCAAATTACTCGTAAGTCGTAACTATAAGAGAAATTTGGAAGTTAATTATTACTGAACAAAATTTAGTTAGTTTACTTGGGAAGTTTTCTTTTTTAATGACACCCAAAACATTAAAAATATAGGTTTATGATACTAACCCTTCATAAACTTATGACTTGGCGAACTATGATATCTCATTACTTTTCATGGCTTCATACAGGTTTCGTACAGGTTTCTGTTTGTGTGATTTAATTTAAATATGTATATCCAAGAAAGTAAAAAAAAAACATTTCTCTTTGAGGAAATGTTCAAAATGGCTGTTAATTAATTTTTTCTTCTCAACGGAAAATCATTCTTATTTAAGCATTTTTATATCAAACGTAGGAGTAGTTTTACAAAAACAAATATCTCTTAATTCACGGTTTCTTACCAGTTGTATTGCATTACTTTGGGTAAATTGTTTTAAGCACCCACTAGATTTCAGGGGTGTATTGCATTTTGGGGAGAAGTGACAAATCCTCCAAGACTATCTCGTCAAGATAATTGCTGATCCATTAGCCCTTCAGAATTGGCAGAAATTGTTTCTTGCTAACCATGGGTTCAAGAATGGTTGAGAACTATAAGTCATTAGGTTTAGGCTCTCACCGAGCCTTAATAGCCTCTACTTTATTTACTTTATTTTTTAGTAACCAAGTTTAAAAAAAAAAACACGGACTAATGGCAAGAGAGAAAATATTTAACCCAAGATTTTGATCAAACTTCACTATAATCTTAACCAAACAAAAAACAAGACGAGTTTGCGTAAAAATTCTGTCTGTTTAACTGAATAAATTGATACCTCGTTTGTCTTGAACCTCATACCTTGTGCGTTTTTTAGATACTCTTTGGGCCATATTGCGGTTGTCGATTTTGTAATCGATGATCGACCTTTTTCGATCATCGATCGTCGATTACTCTATTTCATATTGCGAATGTCGATTGCGATCGAAACTTTTCGATTTCACAGTCGTTTCTTTTCGATTGTCATTTTCTGATCGACGCGTATAGAAGATAAAGTCCAGAAGTTTTTCTTGTGAACAAAATGTAAGTTTCTTATAATTAATTAATTATTTTGAGGACAAAACATTCAAATATCTATTAAATGCAGGTCGAAAGTGATAACGAAGAAAAGGCAAATAGAAATTTTGGTTGGATTGATGTAGGGAAATCTGGACATCGCGAAGATGGTTTCTGCTAAGAGCCATCTAAAGCAAAGATGAGAGAAATTCGCTAACGATTGTAATATGCGTGCTGAATTGCTTTTTTTTGAGACACTATCTTGATAATATACATTATACATAATGGGTACTGTCAATACAGCCTACCACACCTGGTATTCCACTTTTTCATAAATATGAATTCTAGCCCGAAGCTAGAATTTGCAAATATGCGTTTCTAGAACTGAGAGCTTTTCCTTTAGCACTTAAGACACTTTGGATTGTGCAAGGTCTATACAAAATTAATTACCAACACTAACACAGAATCTTAAAATATTAGCAATTAAGCAATTAATTAAGCGAAACTATTTAAAAAAGCAAATATGTGTATGTGTATACCAAAGGTTTAGATATGTCTCTGATATGTCTTCTTTTTCTTGTAATTTCAAGATGTCGGTATGTGTGTTACTATCGCTAAACGCTAAACCATAACTCTATTCCACTCATTTTAAAATGTAAATAAACTATTTTAATTTATATTACAAAAAGAAATCCAGAAAAACAAATAATGATTTCGAAAGCTAACACATCATAGAACTGTCAAATTTGAAATAATAGCAATATTCTGTGGGTTCATTCACAATAGTACATTGTACGATCGATTGAGTTACACAATACAAAATATGAAAACCAATCGAAACAATCAAAAAGTTTCGATTCGATTGGCAATCGACAACGGCAATCGGGGTCTTTATTTTAAATAAAGTCTAAATAAAGTGACAACTATGGTGAACAAATGTTTCTCTGCCTAAGGGAGTTGTCCGATTAAAGCAAACCAAATAAAAGATCGTCAAGTTGTATATAGAATTATTTTCTTTCATGGATCAAAATTTTACCGAAACCAGAATTTTTTAAAACAATTAGCAAGTGTCGAAGGGCTTTTTGTATGATTACATATGTAGGGGAAGGAAGTCTAAAATGGCACCCCCTAAGGAAAATGTGTCATATCTCACAAAAATTTGACATTTTAACTTAAATGTTATATTCTTTTCAAAGCTTAATCAATAACGCTTACATTTTTTTTGCTTTACGAGTTTAAAATGTTTCAAAAAGTATTTAAAGTACATAAGTATGTATTTAATTTTCAAAAACTCATTTTGCCCATTTAGGGTTCTTTTACTTAAGTTTTAATTCAGAACACACTGAAATGGTTTTAGGCCAACTAATTTCAGTAAATTATTAAGAATTACTTAATTCTTACATTCATTTACTGTTTTCTCCAAAATTGAATGTTTTTTATAATTTTTTTTTCGTCATCAAACTTTTTACAACATTTTATTGGTTCTACTTTTGTAGATGGCTAGAGACAGCTTGACCTGTAAAATTTCAAACAATAGCTTGAAGCTGCTAAAATTTCGTTTATGTCAGTGATGCCAGATAAACTAAAGAATTGTGTTAAACAAAAACATTCTAATTCTGTTCGATTCCACAATTTCTAGCAAGGGGGCCATTTTACCTTGGTGGGCCATAGTAGGCCATCTTCCCCTACGTGCAGTTGTGCCTGCAAGGCTTCTCCATATATTTATGGTTTTTGAATATTAAATTTTTGAATATTAAATTTTGTCTATAGAATATTTATGCTTTTGATTAATTCACTGGAGGATTGTAGCTTTTCATTTCTAATCACACCTTATTACAAATACTAATAAATCGATTTGATTTTTGGTGGAAAATAAACAACTTTTATGCTTTTCAGCTGTCTAGGATAAGTCTTAAGGTTAAAAAGCAGCGTTGTCAAAAAAAGCGCATTTTCCTTTCGAATTAACGATTTTACTTTATCATAATAACCATGCAATTGTCCATGAATCGTTTGCTATTTGATGAAGAATAAATAAAATTGGTATATTTAATTCTGTTCTGTTTTCGTCTTATACAGAAAATGTTTTATTATTCACAGGCGAAATTCCTGACAGTGTCCGTCGAAAAGACAAGTCCGTCTATGGGAGGTGTCCGCAGAGGGAGATTTCACTGTATATCAATACCTTCCAAATCAATTTTTTAAATCTTTAAATCAATCAATCAAAGATGATTAAGACAATTTTAGTCTCAGTTTTAAATATCTATATTTATCAATTCGATAAGTTAACTTTAAAAATTAAAAAAATACTCGCGCCGTAAGAAATATTAGGCATTGTAGGTACCTACATTATCTATATTTACTTATAAGATATTAAATAATAAGTAGAGCGTTTTTTTAGTGTAGGAGAACTTTAAATTAGCAACACTGTTTTCTGTGTTGTGGATTTGAAAGTTCTAATTTTTGTATATTAGTTTGACAGATTGGCATGTCATGAATAAACTCATGCCGTAGCAACGTTTGCAAATTGATCTTATTTATTTTGTAAAAAACAGGATTAAGTTCGACAAATCACCTTGAGTTACGTGCGTTTTATGGTGCTCATAATAGTCCATCAGAGCGATTAACTCGAGAAACTATGGATAGTTTTTGCCAAACGTGATGATAGAAATATGTCAATTCTTTATCGTGCTCATTAATTAAAATTGCGCCCTTCCACTTAATATGCAGCGAAGAGTTTGTGAAAATAGGACCTCCATATTACGCGGGCTACTACAAGCCCGAAATTATTTTCTAACATTAATTTCAAACTTTACATTCAATAAAAAAAATTATTTGCACTCATTTTTGTAAAAAAAAAGAAAATTAGAAAAAATGCCATTAATGGAACCTGTCATTGAACTTTTTATTTTCGAGTTTCTCATTTACGGCTCTGCCGATTATCATCAAAATTTTCTTACAGAAAGCTTTTTCAAATTAAGAGTAATATTGTGAATAAAGGTATTCGTAAAAAATATTGTTTGTAATTTTTAAAATTTAATATCTTAAAAACGAGTGAACGATTCTTTTTCGAAATTATTTCTTTCAATAGTTAAAATTGGCATACAATTATTTTTTAGCAAATTTTTACTTGCGACTTATATACATAGGTACTATAAAGCAAGTTATGCATTCGTTAAAAAAAAAATCGGACTCGAGATTTTGATCAAAGTTGACATTACGATGATAGCGAAGACTAAAAACATGGGTCTCGCAATTCTGTCTGTCTGTTCGACTACAGCCTAAAGGGCTCGGCCGATGTTCTTTAAACTTGGTAGATATCATTTTTATTTTTTCCCCTACACGTTTTTTCTTTTTTTTTTTTAAGACCAAAAATAACGGTACCTGCCATACGAATTTTTTTTCGAAATTTTATAAGTATTTTTTTTTTCTCAAAAACTGTTAGACAGATTTAAAAAACAAAAATTTCATTTAGTTAAAGCTAGGTAGAAGTTGAAACAAAATTTGCGAAAAATGGTTATTGAGGGTACCCCCCATGCAACCATTTTTTTCATTTTTGATTTTTTCAAAAACGGTACAACCGATTTTGATCATTTTTTTATTAAGGCTCCCTAAAAACTTCAATAGAATTGTGTATTCAAATTTTCAAAAAAAAATTTGTTTGGATTTAAAAAAAAAAAATATTCAAATTTTTTTTAAAACTAAATTTTTTTAAAACTTAGTAAATAAAAGTTTTTCAATATAATATACAAGATATGAGAAAAACAAATTATTTTACATAAAAATAAAGGTAGATACCCACCATATCTACAAATGTAAAAAAAAAAATTAAAAAATCGTTTTCAAAAATAGTATTTTTCTCGAAAACGGTGCCTAGAATTTTGATAAAATTTTTTTTCTTTCAATTAATTTTTATGATTTTTAATTTAATAAAAAAAATTGAAATTAAGATATTACAGCTTGTACCTACCATAGAACCATTTTTTTGAATTTCTCATTAATGACATGACGAATCTTAATGAAATTTTTACAGATGCTTCCAAAAAGTTTAAAAAAACATTGCATTTCAAAACTTTAAGAAAAATATTTTTTTGAATTTAAAAAAAAACATATTTTTTTTTTGGAAAATTCAATACATATTTCAAATACTTATCTTAATATTTTTTTTTGGAAATTTAATTTTTATTCAAACAATAATAAAACTTTAAATTGGCGTACCAAAATTTTTCTTTAAAAATGTTTCAAAAATTTTTTATATAAAATCTTATTTTTCAAGAAACCGCTACAACGACTTATAATTTTTGTTCTTGCATAAATTCATATTTGCATAACATTCTGTTTCTATCTCTTACTACTCGTACTAAAAGAGTTTAAAAAATAAAATTTACCCGTATGAACAGTATTCTCATTTCTCATTCTCATTCTGCATTTTATTTTGTAGCGTTCTCATCTGTGACAGGAAAAAATTTAAAACGAATTGCGATTAATCAATAATATTGTAGTAGTAATAACTTTTGGAATTGGTAAATTGATCCTTTTGTTTGCAATAAAGTGCAACGGCATGGGAGTCCATTGAAGTCGATTCTAACGGATGTCTTGTCAAGTGGTTCCAAACGTTGAACTAAGGTTTTAGAGTCAGATTAGTGTCTCTTAACTTAATCTGCAGATTGATCTCAGTTCAAGGTATTAACACAACAGTGAAACCAAATTATTCTTTGAACTGAAGTTGTTGAATTGTTGAAGTTGAGTTTAAATTTCCACTTTTCAACTGGGGATAAAGTTCAAAAATTGTGTTTCAAATACTTTCAAAAACATGTTACACCAAAAAAGAATAGCTTAACTAAATAATAACACATTTTTCTTTTTTCCCTCTTTCAGGTTTTAGGTCCCCGGTTAATGGAAAATCGCAAGCCATTCCATCTGCAATACACCCTAATAGTTTATAATTTATCACAAGTAATATTTAGTGCATGGCTGTTTTATGAGGTAAGAACTATACACATCTTCATCGTAACTCATTACTATCCTCCTTTTTGGCTTCTACTTGAGAACTAATAATGCAATTCTGTAATATTTTATTTTTTATAGAAAGGATTTTCGCTTGCGATATGAAAATGATATTTTTGACAAAAAAAATCTGTATTCATACTACGAGCAAAAAAAATTAATTTTGTAATTGATATAAGGGATTTAAAAAAAAATATTTTTTTTTTTTCATTTTTATTTATTTTTTTTAATTTATTTTATTTTTCAAAAAAATTAAATTAAATTTTTTAGTCTTTAATGGGCGGCTGGTGGGGTCAATACAGCTTTAGATGTCAACCAGTGGATTATAGTGATAGTCCAACAGCTAGGAGAGTAAGTGCGAACAGATTACCCACAAATTAAATTACGCCTCTTTCAATTGGCTAAATTAAAAGAAATTTTTAAATTAAGAAAAAAAAAAACTGTAGATGTACATACATTAAAATTAAGAATATAAATTATAATATTGTAAGAGGCTTTAATTACATTTCGCGTATCTGCGCACTCTCGAAATATTTCAAATGTTGAGTGGTAACAAATATTTCTTGCAATATCTAACTTTTGGATGCAAGAAACACACAAAATACTTCCTTTTCACTTATTTTTTTTAAATAAATAACACCAAACAAACAACAACAAACACAAAATGCACATTTTTCAATAACCGTGCTTTTTCTCAATAAAAATAAAACAAATTTCCTTAAACGTTTTTTGTAAACGTAACTAATTGGCAATTAATCAAATGTTTTAACTAAAATTTCAAAACATAATTGACAAACACACTCGCATTATTTCTTTCACACATTTGCACACATTATGTATTATCAAAAAAGAAACACCATTTCTTGTATCCCATTTCACTATCTTACAAATTTGTTAACTATGATTTAAATATACAAGGAACTTTATATACATATTCAAAATTTAAAAATTTAAATTCAATTACAGGGTCCATCAAATCAAGTGTTATTCATTCGATTTCTACATTTATAGGGTCTTTCGTTTCATAGCTTTCAGACCATTTTAAAAATACATTTAATCGTATGTCATTTCTTGATATCGATAACTTAGTATAGTGTGATAGTTCAACGCCATTGATGAAGGTCTTATGCGCTGCGTGAGGCTTTCAATTTACAATCATATTTCCAAAGATACGCATGTCGGATATGTTCAAATATTCAAACAATTTCGCTATCCTCCGCCTTGGATTTCTTGAGTCTCTAGATAGAGCTTTCAGGGGTGCAGCCATTATCAGTTTGAAATGGCTTAATAGTTTGCCAGCAGACACTTTAATTACCTTAATAGATTTAAGGCTAACACTTTTTGCATAAATCTTATTTGATGCTAGTTCAGTACGAATATAACAATCCGGGAGGTTTGCCGCGGTCCCAACGTTACCAAGATGGTCAAAATTTAAGGAATGGAAAAGAATTAACATTATTTAAAAAAAATCTGCTCTTAGAATAAATTTTCTACATTTGTATCCATGGAAAAAATGAATACCAGACGAATTTAGCAGTCACGTGTGCATTATTTAATTTGAAAAACGTGTAAGCTACAACACAAGGTTAAAACTTTGTGTTTAATTCATTCGCAAGTTAAGGATTTTTCATTTCTATCTTTAAATTTGAATTAATTAAACTTTTAATCAGATATCATTGAAAGCTTCAAAATTTATTAATTTTAAGAAGGCCCATGTGTGCCATTCGGAATGAAATATAGCATCATTCAAATATTTGCCATGGCTTTGCTAGGTGGCGCGTATCCGGAATCTCCAATTGACCATAACTCTGGCCCATAAATCAGACTGCTTTTGACCAATGGAATAAATTATGTTGGCAAAAAGTAGTCTAACAGAATGGTAAGATAACCATGTTTCTGAAAACGCTTGTGCAAATTATTCATTGAGGTACTGGCTATGTGACACCTAGCGCCGCCGTGCCGTCTTGACACCACGTGTGGTCAGTGTTCTTATCATCCAATTTGGGCTAAAAGAAAATAGTAATTATCGACCAATAGCACTCGCCTTTGACGGTGATGGTTTGGTCAATGTCGTTCTTAAAGAAGTATGGACCGACGATCCCAAAATCCAAATCAAACAGGGACTTTGTCTGCATGCATTGTATTTTGATGGATCGCATTCATCCAGAAATGCACTTCGTAGCGGATTATGATTTTTCTGGAAAAGCACGTGAAATGTTACTCAAACAGGAGTCTCGCTTTCATAAAAGATTCTTATCATTTGTCCATGATCTTGAACACTATGACAATGACTCTCCACGTTAATTTGACAACCCAAACTAAATAAATGTCAATCAAATGACAGATGTAACTTCAACAATATGGCCGCAATCACCTGTCAAAGTTTGGAAATCCTTACTGGAGACCCTTTAGTTAATTTATAAAAACGCAAACTCACATTGTTGTCAGAGTTGCCATGCATTTACAAAATTTAAATTAACTGTCAAAACTAATGTTAGTACTTTTACAAAGCTGATTTTTAGATATGGTTTAGTTTATGTATTCAGTTGCATGCAAAAACAAATGTTATACGCTATTCACACCAAATCAAAATCTAGATTTCGAGCAAAATTCTCAAAATCTCATCCAAATCTACTAGATTTCCCATACATTTTCAGATTTCAAATCTACTAGATTACGACAAAATCTCCTCAAAATCTACTTTCAAACACAAGATTGTCAAAACAAACAAACCTTTAGAAATGTTCTGCTTTGTCAGCAAATTGTCAGCAAGAGAAGAGGTAGATAAAAAGCAGATAATGGAGTCGAGTCTCGAGTGACTATTTGAAATTTGAATTGTGGAGAGAGAAGGAGAGAAGATAAATTATATCCGAGAAAGCAGGATAAATGGACAGAAACGTCAAAGAAATCCTGGTTATGTTCAGTGCGAACGCTTCAATGAGATTTCGTAATCTTGTTGCTGAAATCCGAGATTTTAATTCGGTGTGAAAAGCCTATTAGACATTTTTAGGGTTGCCAAAGCAACGCAAAATTTTAATTGAATTAGTACAATGCTAAAGCTGTTTTAGTATGATACTAGGTTAAAACAACGAATTTGCAAATTTTAATCGAGTATCGTATCATACTTTCTCTACCGTTTTATTAAAGGTAAAATCATCGAATACCTACTTTTATTTTTTTTGGTAACGTGCTAGCTTCACATGATGATATTTGAAAACATCAAAAAAAGGTTCGTGTACTTACTGTGTTCAGAAGCTATTTATTATGAAAATTCTTTTAGTACGAAACTAGTAAGAAAATGTTTGAAATTAAGAATGAATTAGTAAATTACTTTAAAGCAAGTAACAAAATTTAAGAAGCTGAAATTTTGAGGAAATATTCTTCGAAGTATTGAAAATTTATTAACAGTCAGTGATTCGATTGATAATGCCTTATGTTTTCGAAGTTAACAAAGTTAAAATCTTTCTATAGCCTCACTTTCTACCTTATGTGCAAGCACATTTATCTCAAATAAATGGCAACTCAGGAAGAGCACATCTAATAATTCTGTATATATACTACTGACAAGTTGTCGGAATTTCTATCCCAAACTAATAGACGGAATCTGTTCTAAACAAAACACATTTAGACGAAATCGAATAATGTCACTCTGGTAAGAAATTGACAATGTGGCATACAAAAATGAACAAGTTTTGTCTTTTTTGTGTTGCTTCATTATTTGTAAAAAAATTATTGTCAGCACAGTTTTAACACGATACCGGCATACAGGCAAAATTAAAAGTTTGTGGGTCAAACATATAGTACCAGAACTCAAATCATTTAAAAGATTAAGTAATAAATGGTCAGGAAATTCGAAATTATGTTATGTCAGTTCTGTCGCAATGTAGAATGTGGCATAAGAATGAATCAACACCTATCCAAAACCCAAGATTGTAAGAGGAGATTGGTTTTGATATTGTTTGTTTACAACATCTAGATGCCCTAGCCACATTGTAACAGTTTTATCCCTGCCAAACTGAAATTTTCAGTTTAAGTGGCTGCCATATTATATTCCGTACTGTTATTATTCGTACATAAGTAGCAAAATTCAAATGGTTTACTGCATTAAGAATTAGCACCAAATGTTTTAAGAACAAGGCGGCCCACCCTGTTGAATTATAACCTTCATATTATGAATAACTGAGACTATCAAATTGTTGAGACCATAAATATGATGAATGACTTTCAAAGATCACATAATTTATCTCTGCAATCTAAGAGGAATTGAATTTTTAAAAATGTCGAAAATTTAAAAACTTTTTTCGTGATGAAGATGAATAACAAACTTGTATGATTTCATTCATGGTAACAAAAATGTGGAAGATAGTGAAAAAGCAATTGTGTTAGCAATCATAAAATTTATCAGTGTCCAAGTATTCCAAATATTTAATTATAAATTGGCATTTTCTTTTCAAACTTATTTCAAAAAAAAAAAGATTTTTCAAAATTACTTATGGTAGTTTGTCGTTACTTTAAATAAATGTTCAAATTATTTCAATTTTGTATTTAAAAATTTAAAACTGTATGAGTTTGGACACAAATTGCTACAAAATATAAGCACGGTATGATTTGAAAAGAAAAACACATACATCTGTATAAAGAAAACACTCACACAACAGTGTTCATCGTTGATACAAATAAATAAAATTGTAAAATTTTATAATTTGTAATAATCTTTAGAAAAGTTAAAAAAAAATATACTTTTCGTGTATTGGTTTGAAAATAAAGTAGATTCCTTGGTTCAAAAGTTCTAGTTAATTAAGCAAGTTCTTTTAGCATATACCTATAAATAGTAGTTTTGTAGATTTGTATCTGTTAAGAAAATATTAAAAAAATAATTTCTAAATACCCTTGCCTTATTAAAATATAAATATTATTTGTGGTTGATAATTAATTTGCTTCTTTAGCTTCGATATAGAAAATAAGTTTAACCAAGCTCTTAAAAGATTAATATTGCATATTGACCTTTTCTTATTTCAAATCCTTTTTTATTATTTTTAAATATGTTTCAATTTTTCATCGAACATAAAAACAAATTTAAACTAATTTTTGAAATTAATATTGTTATTGATTAATTTAAAAAAAAATATACATTTAAAAATCTGATAGAAGAACACTATATGCAGTATTAAGATATTCCTTGAAAAATAATATTGTAAGTTATTCGGCTTATTTGTGTATGTATCCAGTAGTATTTTTTTTATTTATCTTAAATGTAAAAACGTATTTTGGTTTTTATTGATTGTAGTGTAGTAATTGTAGATAAATTAATACAATTTAATTTCAAAAAATAAAATAATAAATAAGGTACTAAGTGAAATTTAAAATTCTCATAAAACGAATTATTTCACAAAATAATCAAAAAAAAAAACATAAATCCTAAAAATTAGGAAAAAAGTAGTTTAATTTAGAAATAATCCAAAAATAATAAAATTGATTTTTCCCATCGCTTTTAATAAAACTTAATAAACTAATCTGCTTTTCTGCATATCCCCTGAATTATTTGTACCCCAATAGAAAGAATATTTTGGGCAATTTATTATAAAAAATCTACTTAAATTTTATAAAAAAAAGTCAAATGTGAATGTATGTACGTTTTTAGGAATAACACAACCAAAATATAATATATATCTCTCATTTTTTAAGTCATAAACTGTCAAAAGATGACTACTACGAAAAAAGATACATGTGAAATATCTGAAAAAATGTACATGTATTTTTTTTCCAAAAGTACAATTTCAGAGCTCTTACAATAAAAAAATTACTACGATATTGTTGATAGATTAAAGAATTATTTGTAATCATTTACAAATTCCATTGGCATTGTTTTAGTATGTTCCTCGGTTAAAACAATGATTTTGAAAATTTTAATTGAGCTTAGCATCATAATTTCTCTAACATTTTATTTATTTGATTAAAATTAATTTCAGCAAATAGCTATTTTATTTTTGTTTTTATTATCCTGCTAACTTCATAATATGACTCTTTGACATTTGCAAACGTCACAAAAGTTATGTTTGCTTTCTTTATACTTGAATAAACTGACATTGCTTAAGCTGTATTCAAAAGCAATTTATTAAAAAATTAGCATTAGCACGATAATAGTTACAAAACGTTTAAAATTAAGAAAAAGTTAGTGAACGTCTTTAAAGTTAGCAAATTGTTAAACAGTACCATACTGATATTTTAACAATATTCTGTTTGAAATTTTATGCCATTGAGTTTCGTCTTAGAAAAATAAATTTGAAGCTTATAGGCTTTTACCTGATGTCAGATATTTTTTTTGTGGATAAAATTTGTTCCTAACAACGTATGGAATTAAATAATGTCTCTCTGAAGATACTGACAATGTGGACTAAAAAATCATTCATTATTGTGATTTGGTTTTATTTGCAAAGTAGTTTTAAGACGATATACACTGGCATACAGGCAAAATTAAAAGGATTATATCAAACATACATCTGGCAGTATGTCATTTACACGATGAAGTCATAAATCGTTTGAATATGCTAGGACTAATGATATGTTAGTTGTCTTAGATGTCAAATATTTTTTATGAATTTGTTTGCCCTTTACAAAAAAATAAACCCAAGACCTTTGTAAGACAGAAACGAAAGCATAAAATCAAACCTTGACTTATTTTTCCCACAGTCCGGGGACCACCGTACCCATAATTATTTGTTAAGAGCTAGAGGCATTTTTTAATAATAATTTTTATTCATCTTAAGAAATTGTTTTTATTTAATTTTTGTTTGAATACCATTTCGGGCATATAACATCGTTGTCCGATATTTCAACCATTCTCTATCTATTTCACCAATATTCCATTTTATATTAGCTTCCAAGTTGTTAATAGTTTAAGGCCTATCGGAAAAGACCTTAGAAAAGTCCAAGAACAGTTATCCAGTGGCGTTGAGTCAAATGACAAACTGACACCTTCATTTGAATTTTAGTAAAGAAAAACGTTTTGATTTTTTTAAACAATTTTAAATATTTTATTTTTAAATTTACAACATTTAAGTATTTAATAAATATACTAAAGCGACGCGTTTCGGAAGTTTTACTCCATCATCGGGCTTTTTACAAGTTTATTCGTTAAGCGTCTTGTTGTGTTGCTTGCTGCGTTGTCATTAAGTTTTGTTGTGGTTATATTTGTCCTTTTTTTGCATTATAATTAATTGCAGTGTCGAATAATGTGTTTGCTTTTATTGTCAGCTTATCGTTCATTATCTTGTCTTGTTCTGTTTTACAAGCTTTGTAAATTTCATACTCTTCCAATGCATCGAGCTTTGTTCCTTTCTTGCAGAAGTGCATTGGTTTTAAGTTCTTGTCAAAGTTTGTATAATTGTGGTTCTTGTCTATTAAGTGTAAAGCGTAGGTGGATTTTGTGTTTTGTTTTGGTTTGTGTTCGGAGAATCTCTCATAAAAAGTTCTCCCTGTCTGTCCTATGTAGAATTTGTCGCAGTCGTCGCAATTTATTTTGTAGACGCCAGAGCCATTTTTTGTGTCTTTTTTTGTTTTTGGTTTTAATATTTTTTGTATATTGTTGTTAGTTTTGAATGAGATGTTAATATTGATCTTTTTGAATTCGTTTTTTAGAATTTGTGGTAATAGGTTTGTGTATTCAATGGCTATGTATTTATTATTGTTAAGTGGGTTATTGTGAATATATTCGTTTTTGTTTTTGTCTTTTATTTTCTTTAACTTTTTGTTGATTAGTTTGTCTATCATATCTGTTGTGTATCCGTTCGCTATTGCTATGTATTTTATTGTGTTGACTTCTTCTTCATAATCTTTTTTGGACATTGGAACTTTTAATAACCTATATATAAATGCATTATAAGCTGCAGATTTTTGTGTGAAAGGGTGGTGGGAATCGTTGTGTATTGTGATGTCTGTTGTTGTTGGTTTTCTATATATTTTGAATTGGAGTTTGTTGTTGTTTTTAGTTATGTTTAAGTCTAAGTAGTTTATTGAGTTGTTTTGTTCGGTTTCGTATGTAAACTTTATTTTTTCTTTAATGTTGTTGATATATTTGTTCATGATGTCTATTTGTCTGTTTGTGCCGTTGAATATGATGAAAGTGTCATCTACATACCTTGCGTAAAAAATTATGTTTTTTTGTTGTTGGTTTTGTTTAGATAGTATGTATGTGTTTTCAAAGTGGTTGAGGTATATGTCTGCAAGTAGGCCGCTGAGTGGGGATCCCATGGCGAGTCCTTCGTCTTGTATGTAAAATTGGTTGTTGAATGTGAAATAATTTTGTTTAAGTGTTATTTGTAATAAAGTTATAATTTCTTCTATTTTTTGTTTGTTTATTTTGGCTGTTTGTGTTAAATTATTTTTCAATATTGTGATTGTTTCATTGACTGGGATATTTGTGTACATGTTGGTGACGTCAAAGGAAATTAATTTGTATTGTGTTAATATGTTTATGTTTTTAATTTTGTCTATGAGTTCTATGTTGTTTTTTATACTTTTATTGTTTTTTAATGTTATATTTGTCGTTATAAGTTTTTGTAGTTCTTGGGCTATCTTGTAACATGGTGCGGTCTTATAATTTATTAGAGGTCGAATTGGTGTTTCGTTTTTGTGGATCTTAGGTAGTCCGGTAAATTGTGGGGCTTGTGCGTTTGGTTGTTTGAGTTTGTGTTTTTTGTGGTTGGGGAAAAGGTTATTGCACTTGTTTATTGCGTTGTTGATTTCTTTAACATATGCTTTTGTTGGGTCATTTTGGATGTTTCTTATTTTGTTGTCATTGATGAAGGTTATGGATTTTTTAATGTATTCTTGTTGGTCGATGATGACGATTGTGTTGCCTTTGTCTGCTTTAGTTATGATTGCATTGTTAAGTGATAATTTTTGTTTGATGTTTTTTAGGTTATTTGTATATTTATGATATTTATTTTGTAGTTTGGTGTGAGTTTTATTAGTTTTTATTAATTGTTTGAGCTTTTTATTAACTATTATTCTTGTTTCGTTCTGTGATTCTTGTGTGGGTATCGTTTTTATGGCTGCTTCGGCATTTATTACTTCATTGTCTATTACTTTTTGCATATTGGGTAAATTGAATTTTAGTCCTTTGTTTAGAGTTTCTATTTCAGGGGTTGTGAGATGGATGTTTGACACCTTCATATAATAGAATTGTATCGTTGAAACGCGAATTTAGTAAATCGAATGTCAATGACACATAGCGCTATAATCTGCTGAATCAACATATCGTCCGGATCATTGATGTAAATTTTTTCTAAGATCTGTTACTTCTTAGTACTGAGTTAAATGTGAAATCGCCCTTTCACTATTGAAGTTGAACTTCAATTTGCAATATCAGCAGATCTACGTACATTCAAGACCATAAATATACTCTTGAGTCCAACTTCAGACATACTATCAAGTATAGATAGTCTTTCATTAGTCTGACAACACGAATGTAGAATTCTTTAGCTGGCTCTATTTTATCAATGCCCTTTAAATATTCAGAACTTCAAGCCAAATATACTTCAGCATATCGCCTTTTGAATTTTACTTTAATTTCCTAAAACCTCGTATTGTATCATTGTAAAGGTAGTCAAAACTACTAGAAAATCTACTACTTTATTCGATAAGTACGAGTACATTAAGATAAAAGATAAGATAAAAGGGACGCACATTCTCTTTTGTCCCAAGCTCGTATGCTTTTTGTAAGACTTGCTGTGTCTCGTTCTGAATTGTAGGGTGATGTCTACAAGATCAGCTCAATCCCACATACAAATATTTGGCAATCTTAGCCATTTAGCGTTTTGAAGACAGTTTCAATTTATAATATTCTCAATATAAGGAAAATCGGTGGAAACAGCTCTTGTACATACACTGGTAAGAACCATCGAATACTCCCAGTGGATCGATAAATAATCAAATTAGTCACTTTATCATTCTGAACTCCAAGTAGTATCGATTAAACAATCCTTAAGATTTCAGGTAACCATTCTTTTTAAAGAATTCTGAGGAGGACATTACATTCCTGGAAGATAATTCATTCCACTTTAACACCAATGCATCAAAAAATAATGACTTGGTTGGTGGAGGTGAGACAGACTAAATTTAAGTCGATCTTTTCGTCTTCCTAATCACTGTAGCGTACTTAAGGCGCTTAACAAAGTCCGCATATAAAGATATCCCCATATTGTTGAACAGCCAAACAGCCTTTAAATCTCTTGATTCCGTCTCTAAAGCTCAATTACAAGACAACCCTTAACTGCCGAAAGTATCTAATGGAGATGGCGCAGCAGTTTGACATTTACCCCTGCTGGGTGCCGGACCACATGGGGAATTTCAGGAAATTGTAAAGCTGACGAACTCGCCAAAAGTGGAACAATGATATCTTAATTGCCAGATAAGGCAAATATAGGTACTCACAACGCTACGTGTAAACTTATGCTTAGGCAAGATACTATACAGAGAACAAACCTTAATTGGAACAATATCAACACCAGCTTAGCAACAAAATAGATTTAGCCAATGCCAATGGATCTTAAGCGCTCCGAAGATTTAATATCTTTACAGGATGCTGTTTGATAGGTAAGCAAGTTACGCGGCTTGGAATTTATTCTAACGATTTCTGCAGAAGCTGCATGAACAAAGAAGTGGAGAAGTCGATTCGTCACCTTCTCTGATTCATCTCAAAGACGTAGACTTCATCTAGGAGTTTTCTACTGCAATGATCTTAGTGATCTGACAAATATAGATATAGGAAAATCTGAGCTTCATAAGGAGCTCCAATTGGTATAACGATTAAGGAGAAATACTCCAAGATTCAACTCATGATCTAAATATGTATGTCGGCTCGTCTGCTGACACACACATCATCCTAACCTAACCTAATGTCTATTAACTTAGTTGTACCTTATTTCCACTTTTTTATAAAAGTCACCATTTCTATCAAGTTGTCCCAATATAGACGTAGGCCTTAAGAATCTTTATGCTTTTTTTCCAATTTAACAAAAAATAATGAGAGACTCTCTAAGGATAAATTCGTCATTATACTCGTAAGATGCAATTATATAGTTCGTAGAAGCAGAGAAGAAGAAGAGAGATATTTCGAACACAAACATATTTCTACACCGAAAAAAATAACAACAAAACGCACTCATAAATCAGACAAAAATACTTTCCTTAATAAAATCAAACCTCCCCAATGACGAAACCTATCACAAGATAATAAAAAATAAAAAAATAAAAACATCATCCAAACAATATGTTCTTTTCCTTTCTTTACAATTACAGATAGCTTCTTCCGGTTGGCTAACGGGACATTATAACTTCCGATGTCAGCCAGTCGACTATAGTAATAACCCTAGAACATTAAGGGTATGTGGTAACAGATTTCATGTGTGGTACATCATTTTGTTTTATATTTTCAAATTTATGTATTCCTTTGAATTTTTAATTGTATACATTTTTCTTACAAAATTATTTAAATTTACAAAAAAAATTAACACTTACAATTACTAACCGAGTTAGCTTTTGGCATTTATTTAGAATGGACTTTATTTTAGTGTAGTTTTTCGCGCGTACATAATGTCTGTATATATGTATACAGTTGTTGTAAATAACAAAACTATTTAAATAATAATAATTTTAAATAACTCGCTCTCGCATAAATTTTAAATTTAAAAATAATATATTGGTAAAATAATTTAAACAAAACGGACTTTGCTTATGTACTCCAGAACTAGGCTTCTGACTTAAAATTATTTGTATGTTCTTCTGGATCATATTGTAAATTTATTACTTATACTAACAAGCTTTGAAATTATTAATTAATTTAATAATAAGAATTACATTTTTGTTGTGTTTATATTTTCGAGAGAGCGGCAGTTTGATGAATTCTTGTAATAGTTTTTTGCTTGCATTGATTTTTGAAATTTATTTAATTGAAGTTTATTTTGTGATGTCAACATTTTAATTTTAATTTATATTTACTAAATTATGAATGGGAAAATGAGATTAATATTTTAACTTTTATTCAATATTTTCTACAATTTTTTTTGTGGAAATTAATTTAGATGGTGAACGCGTGCTGGTGGTACTATTTTTCAAAATTCACAGAGTTCATGGACACGGTGAGTATTTTTTGATATATTTGTATTCCTTATTTCCGATTTCCGTTTCTGATTTTTTATGATTTCATGAATTAAGCATTTTTGTTTAATAAATTTTGGACTTCAGATTCTAAATTTTGGTGTGTTTGAATTATTGTTTTCAAAAACTTTGCAATCAAATTTGTGTTAGGTAGAATTTCTATCATTTCGAAATAACGAAGAACTCAGAATCAAGTTTGGAAATTTTAAATTCTCCTAATTATCGCCTTATCGCCTTTTACAATTTGGACTTAACCACTTTTTTTTAACAAAACGCAAATCATTTGAGATATCTCAAAACATTCATGTACGGAATTTGACATCGTTCATTATGTCCACCACGGGGAAGTTTGTAGCACCCGATTCATTGAACCCAATTTTCGATGAATCAGTCACACAATTTTTACAGAAACGGCTGCTATTTCCCTTTCAATATTGTCTCAGAACTCCTCTTACGACGCTGTTGGCTTGTTGGCATAGATCAATGATTTAACGTACGCCCTAAACAAAATGTCTAGAGGTGTTTAATCATACGATCTAGATGACCAATCGAAAAATTTAAGGCACAAATACTGCAATGTACCAAAAGTAGTAAATATTTAAGATCATTTGTAAGAAATTTTTAAAATACTACTTCGTCTTCGGGTCCTACGATCATCTTCAACTACACTCCTTTTGTCAACTGACAAGAAAAAGTCAATAAGCTTGCAGCACAGTTTCCTGTTGCGGCGGTTTCTTAACCCTCTAACTATCGTTCAGTTAGACTAAGGTCCCTTCTTTTCAAGATCATGGAATCGCTGGTAAATTATCAGCTCAAGAAGTATCTTGAAGAACGAAAGCTTCTCAATGACCGATTGACGAAAATGGATGCAACTACCTTTCGCAAAGCCAATATATTTTGTATTGGACGGGTTTAACCCGGAAATTCATAAAAGAAATGGTGGTGGGCCATACTACTCCGTTTTTTTTCCAGAATCTCTTTCTCATATTCATAAATGGTCCTTTGTCCGAAACTTATAGAACTCTCCGCTTCTCATATTTGTTTCCAAATTCACGTGCTTGTCATTCAGAATGGCAGCGTATGATAAGCTCAATAAATTCTGATCTCGATAGCATTATCAAATGGGGAACCATAAACCCCGTGGAATTTAATGCGAAATCTTAAATATTTTGCAGGGTTTTTGGCTGTCTTGAGAATGTGGTCATTCCAATCAAGATCGTCGTTGACACACATACCGATAACTGAGAGCTTTCCGGCTTTTTTGGTAGAAGTGCCATTCAAAGCCAATGGCATATGGGGTATATATTTTGCTTCAAAGACATTGAGTCATTGAGTTTTCGAAGAATTAAACTCCACTCTTTTTTTAACAATTCTGTAAATATCGAAGTTTAATCATCTAATTATATGATAACCTTGCAAACCTCCGACGGAGATAGACGTGAATTTGCGAACGAGGAGAACGAGTATAAAAAGTTGAGAGCAAAACACTGAAGCGGATTAAAAGTTTCAGACAAGATATCATTTATAAAAGAAAGAGAGTCGGAAACAAAACCGAACCCGGGGGAACACCAGGATTTATTTTGTGAAGATCAGACTTAAAACAGTCTAATGCAACCTGTATTTAACGATCTAGAAGCTAATTTCAAATACAAGGAATAAGGGTTTCGTTGATACTAAGCACACGAATTTTCAATAACAGAGCTTGATTACAAACTCTATCAAATGCCTTGGAAATATCAAACGCAATAATCTTACTTTCTCTAAAATAATGCAAAGATCATTATGAATCTTTTGGTCTTCAAGATATTTCTTGTGCTGATGATTGGTCAGCTATTCCATTACCTTGGACAGAAGGGTCTCCTTCTTTAGGAACAGGCTGAACAAATGCTGTTTTCCTTCTTCTAGGGAAGATTTCAGAATATTAAGAGCGATGGAAAAGCTTACACATAGGTTTTACCAGCGAGGGAGAACACTTCTTAAGGATAATGGATGGTGTACCATCAGGACCAGCTGATTTGTTTATATCAAGATCTCGAAGGGTTCTTAAAACTGTACGAGTGCATTGGCTGATTACCGTTCTCAAGTACAGGAGGGGCAAAGTTGCTAAGAGGCAACGTAGAGCTAGTAGCAAAATGAGCTGCAAGTACATTTGTCTTATCTGAAGAGCTAGTTATCGGATTGTCGTTGTAGTTGAGCGTTAGAACCTTTCATCTTCGGTTGATTTTTTACGTTCTTTTCCTTTTGGAAAATTGCAGAAGTTTTTGTCTTAATTTCTGGTCATGAAAGAATTCGGTCCTTTTTATAACAGCGTTGCAATGGTTTCTGACTTGCTTATACTTTTTCCGATTTTCCTCAGTTGGGTTGACCTTGTAAGAGCGGAAACTTACTTCTCTCAACTTGATGGCTGCTTAACAGTTTATATCAAAACCAAGGAAAATCACTTCTTTGATCAAATCGACTCTGGCATCAACGTCACTATCGAGAAAACTTAGTGACCAGTTAAAGCTTCGACAAAAGTTTTAAAGACCTTCTCAGTTGAATCTCTCGTATTGCCAACCGATCCTAGTAGGATAATTCTCTTTAGCTGAAAGTATGGGAATATCTGGTATTCGAGTGGGCTCATTTTCAAAATAATCTTTTACGTGGTGCAGAAGAAACAATATCCACCAAAAATATCCTTCCTATCTTATATACAGAAGGAAATATTGCTTTTATATATTTTCATTCTTCTAGTGGAAACTAGTAAAGACAAATATTTTACGTAGCCACCTCATCTTTCTTCTTTTCTGTTAGAATCATCTTTCCGCTTTTGATCAAATTCGTTTCGCTACTCGACAGTACTTCTTCATTACTTCTTCTTTAACAAACTCCCTCATTTTCTGAATTGCTTTTCCACATGCAATGGGTTTTTGAAAATGAATATTTTTAACATTGGAGTTATTTTAAATTAACTAACAAATGTTTCATCCGTAGATTCCTTTCTCACAAATTTAAACACTTTTGAGTTGTGAGAGTCCATTGGAAAGATGAACCAAGACGATTTTTAATACTTCCATTCGATGCAAGTACTTTCATTCGATACCTACTTGCAATCGCAACTAAAAGTATCGATTCCAAAAGTACTTGGTATCAGATCAAAAGTACGAGTATATACTCGTATTTACCTAGATCGATTAAGCACTCTGCTCTTATATGAATTAGTGTTAGCAATCAAGCAAATCATTGAATTTGATATTTCTGCTATTTCATTATTTCAAGGAAATAATTTTCTGTTCGAAGTAGAAAACATTAAGACTGGAGGTAACAAGGTCACGTTGAAAGAATAAAAAGTATCAAAAGATAGGATAATGAAAAGCAAATTTTCCCGCTTAGTAACACACAAATTTTACATTAAATTTCAAGATCAACTGACAAATGTATATGCATGTTTATTTCAGTTCTAATAGGCAAAATAGATTAAAAAAAAATTTTTGCATGAAAAACTATAAATTACTACTTAAATATTCTACTTAATAAACCAAAATCTTGTTTTGTTACTATTCGAAACGATTTGCAAATATTTTAACAAGGAGTTATAGTTTTTTTCTGTCGTTATGATAATTGTAAGTTTTTGATTTAATTCAATCGTTGTCTTGAATGAGGAAGTTATCATAAAATTATGAAGACTTGAAATAATATTCTTTCCAATAGCTTAGCTAGTTTCACCTTTAGTAGACTACGGAAATTATAAATAATCCATTTGAGACTTAAATGGCTATTTTAGCAAAATTTATAGCAACATATGTGCTCATATGCTTATCTGAACAGATTTTTTGTATCCAAAATCTAGAAACACACAAAATCTTGCCAATCGAAAAGCAATAACTCTGAGCCTAGAAAACCTGGAAAGCCAAAATTCCAAAAGCCCAAAATGTTGAACGGCCAAAACTCCAAGAACTCCAAGTTGTATTTTGAAAGTCTTTACACCTAAATCCTTCCGCAAATTTTTCCACGTACATAGTTGAGTACAGGAGACCCAATTGCTGCGAACGGCGCCGAATCGATAATTCACGGTCATCACTAACACTGGCCGATACAGCTACGATATTTTCCTCAGTTCGCGCTCTACGTAAGCGTGTTGGTGGTTTAATGTCCAACAATGTAAATTTGGTGCGAAATTTAGTCACAATAGCCCGAATAGCCGCCGGAAGAAGCGCGCGATGAGTTTTTTTTAATAGAGCACGCATTTTGATAATAAAATTCAATAATTTGCAAGCGTTGGTCGTTTGTAAGACGATTCATGGTTAAATTATAGTCCAAACTGAAGATGTTTGACAGTGACACAAAACACGAAACGTGCGTGAGCTGTCAAAACCAGTGTTGCCGAAAAGAAAATAACAAAAAAATCACCCAATATTTTGAAATCAACATCGTCAAATATGAAGTCTACTTCTCCCAACCTGCAATCGGACTCTTAAATTTTTGAGCAAGCGAAAGCAAAGCGTTGATTCAATGGCATTAACTTAATGACGGATATTTTCTTCTAGGGCCTGAATTATTTGGTAAATGTTGCTATAAGCCCTCGGCTTAAGATATATCCAAAAAATCTGGTAAGATTCGTTTAGAGGGGTACCATAGTATTTCTCCGTATTTTCTTCATTGAAACTCAAAATTAAAAATTAAATTTGGTGGTGCAACAGCTCGAAGTGAACCAGGAACTAGCGACTTACAACTCTCAACCATTCCTGGGTGCGTGTTACCAGGAACACGATTTCGAACGGCTAATGAGTAGCACTTTCCATGACAAGAGATACTCTTGGAGAATTTGTCAATTCCTCGCAAGAGGCAGTACACCCCTGAAAAAAAACTTTCTTGCAGCGGCTGAGAATCGAACTCGAGACCTTCCACATGACGGTCCAACGCACTAACCATTATGCCAAGGGGTACTACATTGGGTACATCATTGAAACTCAAAATGAACATTTTTTCTGTTGTTGCGAACCCGGGAAACAGCTGCAATTGCTGAGGCAAAAACTCGTCAATCATTCGGTGATACACATCCGCACCGACTGTCTCTCCCAGGTTGCAAAAAATAAGAGCCAATAATCACTCCCAAAGGGATTGCATATCACACTGTAATTTTTGGAGAGTTCGAACGTTTTGTATGGTGTTCCTCAGGGCTGCGTTGTGGCACAAGTATTATAACCATTGATATGAAAATGAACTTCGTCAGCAAACAATATGTTTCCAAGCATTCAAAACATTTCGAATCAACTCCAGGGGTGGAATCGCGTAAGGTGATAGTTGACTATCAATTCGTTGATTGTCGTTTTTGACTATAGCTCTCTCTCTATCATATCAATTAGGAATTATAAAGAGAGCGATAGTCAAAACGACAATCAACAAATTGATAATCAACTATCACCTTACGCGATTCCACCCCAGTATTGTTCTGAATAAATTTCTTGTAAAGAATAATCATTTTTATTCGAAAATTTATGATTTGAATGTTGTATGATATTGTACTCGTAGTTACATTTTAAGCTTGAAATTATCCACTAGAAAACTTTCTTTCGTCTTCCAAAATAAGATCAGCACATAAATGGTTTTTATGTTCCACTTTATTTAGGTTGATTCATATCTACTATTTCCGTTAGCCCTAACAAACTTTTTGACTATATTTCTAATCACGAAAACTTTAGAAATAATGCTGGTAATGAGAATGCCAAACAAACCTCAAATTTCATTTCCAATCGAATAAGTGAAAAAAACCTCTTACACCATTGATGAGGTGCAAATACTTAAATAAACATAAAATATTTATTATAATTATGTGGAGAAATCACAGTTTTTCAATAAAAATTCGTAACGTGTGATGAAACTGAAAATCACCGTAAGTACACACCATTTCCCATCATTTTTAGATGATATAACTAAAACAAATCGAAACAGGTATAGAGGTTTAAAGGCAGTTGCTAGCCACTTCCAATATCGTCCATGAACTTGAATTTTCTGAATCTAGTTTATTGTGTCTTCGTGAAAATAATTAAATCCGTACACACGAAATATGTTAATTTAAAAATAGAAACCAATAATTTTATAGCTAGCCGGCTCATTGAAAGTTTTTATGTTTACTTTGGCACGTGAATTTCTTTTTTTTTTTTTTAATTTTTGTAAAAATCGTGTATTATGAATTAAAGTTTTTTTTTCTATATTATATTTAATTTATTGATTTTTGTTTTGGTTTTTCTTTTTTTTTTTGTGTATATAGATGTTCTTCGTGTTGCGAAAGAAAACTAGCCAAGTTACTACTTTACATGTAATTCATCATGGATGTATGCCAATGTCTGTTTGGTTCGGAGTTAAATTCACACCAGGTAAGAATAATTTAACTTAAATCTACTTCTTTTATTTTATTTTTGTTTGACTTCCGGAAAGCAAATTTAATCGAATTATATTGAAATCAGTTAAACTTTCCCCAAATGATGTTAGAGAATAGAAGATTTGATATAAATAATTCCATACCAAGCCTCTTGAATTGTTCAGCTTCGGGAGGTTTTTTTTAATTGATTTTTTTTTCTTTAACGAAATTTAAATAATATTTTGAATACTATCGTACAACCGAACTAATACCTTTTATGTAATTGTTTTGGAATAGGATTGATACAAGCCAAAGCATAACCTTTAAAACTCAAGTCTTTCAATAATTACTATGTTGCTGACGATGCCCTGACTGAAGAAGTAAATTATGGATTATTGAGATTTCACAGTACCGAAATTCCATCTCTTTTCTAATGAATTTAAGGCTGAGTCACTAGCAGATGAACGAACTGACAATTTCCTTACGATTTTTGATGAATTGACTAAAATCTTTAGAAAACTAAAAAACGACAAACAGTTTGGATTACATTCCAAACATTGCACTAAGTCATATTCCGATCGATATCATACGCCAATATTGTGTTACTATTCTAATTATAAGCCTTATGTAATATTGAAAACATTTTTTTTTTAATTTGAATTTATAGGTCTAGGCCTAAGGACCTAGACAAAAAATTCATGAAAAGCCAGCCTACTTATCATTATCTTACAACTAAGTTACTAGCCTTAATCGGACACTCTAAGTTAAACTATATAATGGCTTAATGCTTATGCCTTATGCATTGTTGGGGTAGTAAGCCCCAAGGATTAAGCTATTAGCCGAGGTCACCGCTCTTTTGCTATGTCACCCCGAATGTTGGAATAATAATGTTTGTACTACGACTCTGGTGTTCTATGTAATCCAAGACAACGACGTAAGCACTGCCTCTCAAACACCCGAATCTTTTCCATTTGAGATGGGGTAACGTTGAACTATACCGCGCATCCATAGGCAATCATCGGCCTGATGAGGGCCATGTAGCAAATCACCTTTAATCTGGTGTCAAACGGGCTGCTATAAAAACAACCATTTCGTTATGGCCAAGGCTCCCCTAGCCCTAGGGTTGCCAGATTTGTCTTACATTTCGGCGGGACAAATGGCTAAAATAATGAAAAATCCAGGGAGTTCAACATATTGCCCGGGACAAAATAAGAAATCATAATATGTGTGTAGATCAAAATAAATAAATTCTCTTATTAATTACTAGTTCAATGACTTTTTTGTTATTTGTCATTTGCAACTATTTTTCTTTTGTCAATTTTAATGACAGATGTCAGTTTGCATGAATACAATCTTCGTTAAGTTAGGTTTGTTTGATTGAAATTTGAAAAACAATTTCTTAAGGTTAAATCACAATGCAGCGATTGTTCCTTAATAATTAAAAATATTTGGGCACATTAGGCATTATTTTGTGAGTAACGCTACATAGCCCTGGTCATGTAACGCTACATAGCCCTGGTCATAACAGCATTTATATGTCTGCCGAAATACAAATACTGATCCAACCAATTTTTACTCGCCAGTGGATGTCCATATGGCCCCACGATCAATAAGATCACATTAAGATTGTCAGCATACGCAATTACCTGAGTTAGACTACCTATCAGACCGCTGGTGTAATATTGAAAAGAGTAGTAGAAGTAGTCATTTGAAAGTCTATTTAAATATGGAAAGAAATTTGTCGTATCACAGAGAATATACTACAATTGAAGTTTTTAATGTTACAAATGGTCGTCTGCAAGGCACAGGGATTTCACCAATCCTTTTTAATATATGCATTTCTGATCTTCTCAGGGAGCTCGACAATTCAATAAGCGTTCACCTATGATGCTTCACTAAATCCGAATGACTCCAAAAATGAAGATATTCAAACATACATAACTCGTTTCAACATTTGATATTTTTGAAAACTACTGTTCGGTCTAGAATCTTCAAATGAACTATGGGAAATGTGAAACCATACTGTTCCGCACCCCAGTAAGACGTGGTAATTCGGATTGAACACGTACCTGGAAAAATCTGAGAATATCGAGTTTAATTGGTCTTCATATTGAGTTTGGAAGTGTTAAGGTGTTTATTTGGACAAGTTTTTGTATTCAGTTACATTACTTTGATTAAACTAAAAACTTTACTCAATAATGACAATTTTTAATGTAAAATATCCAGTTCACACCTGAGCCAGAAGTCAAGAAGTCTATAAACAACTGAAGATTGCATGTTGATATCCCCAACAAATAAAGCCAGTTCACACTTGAGCCAAAAGTCAAGAAGTCTATAAACAAATGAAGATTGTCTGTTGAAATCCCCAACAAGTTAATATATTATTCTAAATAAAATACTTTGAATCATCATTTGGCGTGTGAGATATTTTGTTAACACCCACATCTTTTTATAGATTCTTTAACAACAATTCAGTGTGAACTTCAAAAAATGCAGCAGAAAAAAGCCCCCGCAAATAATCAAATAATAATGTAATAACAAATACATTCGTTGATTCATTCAATATATCATTCATCATCGACTCCGCTTTACGTTTGTTAATGTAATGAGTTGATTGAACGAAAAACATCAAAATAAAAATCAGGATGAAATTTGCTTTGGTGACTTCAATCTTACCAATGTTGCTTCGTTGCACTGCCTTTTGATACAAATGTTATGTTACCAACTACCACCAACCTTAGATCGGACGGATCAAAACTAATTAATGATTTAACTTCACTTGGACTTCATCAATTTAATGATGTTTCAAATACGCATGGGAAGTTGATTGATCTAGTTGTGACATGACAACCCTTATTGGGGGAAAAATCAACTTAGCCTTTTTATAATAAACATTTCGAAAACCCCTATACTTTTAATCTTAAAAAGACAGACTTTTAAAAACTAAATTCTGTAATACAAAGATTGGTGTTGTCCGCATAATTATTTAAATGTTAATGGTTTTTAAATTCTATAATACTATATTTGATAGCCATTATAAAATCAAGATCATCAGTTCCAAATAAGAACGACAGTGAAGTGAAAGAAAGAAAGATCGAAGAAACAAATTATGGTCAACTTACAAGCTATCCCAAATAAGTCGAACTTTAAAAATTATTGCGAGACATTTTAATAGAACTTCAATCTCAAAATATCTCCATTAGATTTAAAAGGTACTCGTATAAGAGATCTTAAAATTAATACGAAATATATTTGAAAATTCCGAAACAGTCTCGAGACAAACGCCAATTTTAGTCATGACCCTTGTGTGAAAACACAACTATTTTTAGACATCTTAACTGTGATACTAACGACTATGATACCTTAAACTGTGATAAATTTGACGAAAAACTCCATAACTTTGGCTTTTTGAAATCTTTCTATCCAAACTTACTATATCAAACTAATTTAAACTTTAATATTCATAAAGACAACATTGCGACAAAAAAAGCCAAAGTTACCTGTTGTAAGATTATCGGTAATTTGTAAAGCTCTATCTTTCTAGGTTATATCATATATTGTTCCAAATCAATTGGCTGACATTAGTATCGATTCAATAAAAAATAGAAGTCAAGTATATACACTGACTTGAGTAAGGAATTAGATAAATTATCGCATTGAATGTTGCTATTTGAATTGAGAAAGCTAGGATTTAGCTACCATTTTGTTGTATAGCTTTAGACCAACGCAGGTTGGTTGTGATTCTTTAGGGATTGTGACTCTCATGTAATGAAACCTATGATAGATCCACCTTAGAAATCACTCATTCACAAGGCCCGCAGGAACATGAGTCTCCTTGCAAAGTCTGGTAGATGAGTTTGATAGGTCAGTGGTTGATGTATGTGTGCGTTTGTTTGGTCAAGATTTCTGAATGAATCAAAGGGCCTGTCATTTTCCTCAAGAATATTTTACCAATTTTATGAATAGGTGGCTCCTTCAACTTACTAACAGTAGGACTGGCAATCACTGGTGTATAAGTTAAATGCCAATTCTCCGTTTATTGCTGCTTCTACAAGAAACACGTGTGTCGTTTACTCGTTTTCGTTCATTCTAGTATTGTCTTCCTAGACCCTTTTTATGTCTTTTGGATGGTTGGAGGCGATTTCTAATCTTTTTTTCAAGCCATTTGGGAACGTTAGTAAATTTCAACATATTTTCTTTAAATATCAGAGAACTCTTCCAAGTCGTTCAAGAAGTGTATTTCTAGGATTCTGTTTTTCAGATGTTATAGCGCAGGGCAGTGACACAAATAGTGAGGAGAAGATCAGAGTAAGATTTATTTGTTTCATAAAAAAGTCATGAGACATATCATGAAACAAGAAAAATATTAGATAAATCTAGTGAGGAGTATGCTCATCTCAACGCATCCTCTGCATAAGTCGTCCATACTGAGTTGCATCTTTTTCTTGTGGTAACCCAGTTGATTGTTTCAGGTGGTGATGCTCACCAGAAGAGATTAAGACTTTTTACTCAGTTTGTGGCTTCTTATTTACATATATAATAGATCTGACTCGGTACTTTTCAATGGTCATGACTTCAAAATATTTAACTTTCACTATGGAATGCCACAGGGTAGCCATTTAAGCCTTTTACTTTTTATTTTATTCATAAATGACTTACCATCTCTGTTAAAGCATACAACGTTTCACATTTATGCAGATGATGTAACAATCTTCAAGACTATTTCAAATTTCGTGATTGTGAAGAGTAACAATGTGATCTGAATTCAATTTTAGACTGGTGTTTGTTACTGTTTCTTTCTTAGTACCCGTCAATTGAAATCTGCTAGTCTCACTGGAAATCTTTCTGTAACTTCTTTAAATGATTTGTTTAATAGTTTATCATTAGCAAATGAAACCACCAGAATATTTCGTGGATTTTACTTCCTTTAATAAAATTTACTGTACAGAACAATCTATTAACTATAGATATGATTTTAATGAGGCTAATTACGTTGGCGTTAACAATTATCTGAGTAATATTGAGTGGAAATCAATCAATCTTACGTCAAGAGGTGTCTGATAACTATGTACATTTTTTAAATGTTTTGTATGATATCTTTTCTAACTTTGTACCGGTTAAACGGATTAAGAAGAGTGGTATGCCCGCCTGGTTTTGCAAGAGTTTAACGCGATTAAAAAATATTATGATAAAAATGCAAAGTAAGAGTAAAGTCGTTCCTAGTTTTCGAAGTGTATATTGTCGGTTACGTCGTGAGTATGACTACGTTAAAAAATTGTTTGCATAGACAATATGTATGGTACATTGAATCAAAAATTAAAATGAATTCGAAATGTTTCTGGCAATTTATTAATTCTAAGAGAAAATCCTTTGGAATTCCATCTTCTTTTAGCTATAATGGTGTTGTAAGTAGTGATCTAAAAAATATTTTCAACTATTTTTTATCATCTTTCTATTCGATAAAGTCAATCATAAAATACTGCTTAAAAAGCTTGAATCTTTTGGATTTCATGATCAATTACTAAACTGGTTGAAGAGCTATCTGACTAATCGTGTTCAATATGTAAAAATCGGCCCTGAAAAATCTGTGAAAATTTTAAACCACCCAGATGTTCCTCAAAGCAGTCATCTTGGGCCGCTTCTGTTCTTGTTATTTAATAATGTTTTGCCTCTACACATTTCTTATTCATCATGTTTAATCTTTGCGGACGATGCTAATTTTTTTAAATCAATAAGAAGTTTTACCGATTGTTTTCAACTTCAAGAGAATTAAGACAAATTGTTTCAATGGTGTTATTTGAATGACATAATTATCTTTAAATATAAGTAAATGTAGGGTTATGTCATTTTCACGATTATAATTTCCTGTTATTTATGGTTACAAAATTTCAAACAACGAGCTTGTGACATGTTGTAACCACAAGGATTTAGGAGTTATATTTGATGTAAATTTGATTTTAGAATGCACGTGCACGTAGATTACATTATATCTAGAGGTAACTCTATGCTTGGATTTTTAATAAGAAATTCTAATGATTTTAAATGTCCTTTCATATTAAAGTGTCTTTTCGTTAGTTTCCTTCGACCAGTTTTAGAATAATGTTGTGTTGTTTGGTCTCCATACTATACAAATGCTTCAAGTAGAATAGAAAGGATTAAAAAACGATTCACGAGGTTTTCGCTTCGACATCTAAATTGGACTGCTCCTATGCTTGCATATAAAGCGCTATGTGTTTTTATTGACTTAAAAAGTCTTGAATCTAGGAGAGTTAACTTTTTGATCTCCCTTGCGCGAGATGTTATAACTGGTCACATTGATTGTGCTCCATTAAAACTGCTGTTTAAACTATGCACTCCGGCGCGCTGTTTAAGACCAAGGGTTAACGACTGTTTCTCTATTCCAGTATTCCAGATCATTCAACTAATTACGATATTAATGAACCGATAACACGAGCCTGCAAACTGTTTAATAAATATGCAAATGAAATAGATTTCGAATGCTTTAAAAATGTTTTTTAAGAATAAAATATTGAATGTGATTTTATTTGAATAACAATAATTTATATTATCTTGTATCTTAAGCATATTATTCAATAGTTTTGATGTACCTATTTAGTTAAGCTGTTAACATATTTTTTTTGTACGTCTAAGAAAGTTTTCTACTTATAGACAAATAAATCTAAATATCCTAAATGTCCTTGGTGGGTAATTTGATAGCAAGCTTGTTTTATACAACACAACAACTTCATAACTATTGAAGTCAATTCAATTCTTAGGTGCATAAAGAGAAAGTCAAAGTTATTTTCTGACCCTTATGTAACAAAACATCTTTTCATGATATTCCATTCTGGAATAAACTTATCAAGTTTGGGCACCATTTTACGCCTTCCATAAGGTCTAAGGATTGCGGTTATATGTCTTATATTGAGAGCAGGCTTTGATATTCATGTTTTACTTTCATTGTTGAGTTGATAACTCGGAAAATTGACTCATTTAACTTTAACTCTAACATTCCCCAAAAAAAAACTTGAGGAATTTGCCTGAATGAATTCATATTTCAAGCCATTGGACTAAATCTAAGGTATTTTCTCAAAATTTTTAAATTATATATTAAATGATGAACATGTTCATTTTTTTGGTCATAATGTTAATTTGACTTATATTAACAGTGTTGCCAATTATACATAAATTAAAAATAAATAAATTATAAATATATAAGTAAAATTATATGAATATAGTGATAAATTAAAAAAAAATCTATTCTTGGCGATCAGTTAGTGGAAATTTTAAGTATAGGAAGCTTTCCAGCAAATAGAAACTTATTCAATATGCAGTCGAAGCGGTGCAACTTATTTCAGTTTAACCAAATTTTTACGCAACTACTTACTCCATCTTAGTTTAAACCGGGTTGAACAGATTTATTTGAAGAAATTATATGTACCTTCGGAGCTGAGAAAAATATTTTAGAAAATAAATTAAATTGTTTTATTTTGTTTGTTCTATTTTCAGGTGGTCACAGTACGTTCTTTGGTCTCCTTAATACGTTTGTTCATATTGTAATGTACACATACTACTTATTTGCTGCCATGGGACCGCAATACCAAAAATACTTGTGGTGGAAGAAGTATCTCACTACCCTTCAAATGGTAAGAATTAAAAACATTTTTTTTATTTAGAAATGTACAACATTTTATATAAATCCACTATATTTTGTTTTTCTAGATTCAATTTGTTGCTATTATGGTTCATGCCTTCCAATTATTATTTATTGAGTGTAACTATCCCAAAGCGTTTGTGTGGTGGATTGGAATGCATGCTGTTATGTTCTTCTTCTTATTCAATGAATTCTACAAATCCACCTACAAAGGAAACAATAGGGTACGTACATACATTTTTAAATATAAAAAATTATTAGACTTATGTTTTTCCACGATAAAGATGAAAATTAAAACGCTTTTAATTTAACATTTATGTTTAAGGAAAATAAAATAAATTATCGAATAACAACATATAATTAATTCAATTACCATATTCCTAAGGCGATTCAAATTCAATGGTTTCGAACAAATAGACTCGACTTGAAGTTAAAAAAAACTTAAGTTCTCTCAACACTGAAATGTCTATATAAAAATACTTTTCAGAAGAAATATTCCTAGTTAAAAAAAATTATATTTAAAAATAGCAAGTTTACGCCATAGTGACCACATATTCAATAAAAACTAAAATGTACAACAGGATACCACGTACTTGATCTTATATTCATATTCATAAAACATATTTACTCAAACAATACCCAAAACAGTTTAAGCTCAAAAATAAAAATAAAATCGCTATGACCTTGTTTCCTGACAAACTCACTTTGGCCTTCTTCGGCCTTGATTCACCAAAATAAGTCCATTGCTTCGTCTGTTCCTTTATCTCTGGTGTATTGCGATGAGTTCCTGTTCCATCTAAGGTTAAGAAACGCTTTTAAAACTCGGCCGACATTCTGCCTATAACACAATACAAAAAGTGTTTTTAAAACTTGTGAAACCCGGAACCTTCTTTCAACCAGTGGGAAATGTCACCGTTTCTTTAACTGAAAACAACAAGAGCTTAAAAAATATCACAAGTAAACAAGGGAATAAACTTATTATTGAATAGTTAATAAATTTCAACCGACGTCGACAGTTAAGGACTTGGTAATGTTCATCGAGTGATATCATTTTTAAGATGTAAGATATATCTATAAGATTTTTGTTTAAAAAAATGTTTTTTTTTTTATTCTAAATCGGACAGTGATAATGAGAGCCAATGACAGACAAAAGTGTTCAAAGAAATAATTATATTTTAATTATAACTTTGTTGATTATCTTATACCGAAAGTCTCCCCCACAAATTACGTTCTCCCACTAATAAAATTAAAGCACTAAGTGTAAGGTAGAAAATATTTATAGCCTTGCATTGGTTTGGAGCTAGATCTCAATAGTATGTTATAGGTGACATTCATGGTGTTCACAAAATGACTGTGTGTCGATGTGAAAAAGAGTCATTTGCAATTAATGAAATTAAATTTTAAAAACAAGAGTGATGACCTAAAATTGGAAGAGTTCAATATACCATACAAGACTTTTTTGAGAAAGGTGGAATGCCGGAAGTTTGAGGCGCACCTTCAAACAATGAAGCAGCGTTTGTGGATCAGGATGCTCATAAAAAAAACTCGTTGCTTGATTGAATGTGCATTCGGATCGGAGATTTACTCGTAAAATAGTTCTCATGATTTAATCACATGCGACTCGAGCTCAAATTTGGTGCAAATATACTAAAATGCTGTGCTACTCCATGCAATATGCCTAACAGTTATGTGACCGACACTACCAGATAGGTTACAAGAATCAAGCGAAATCGAAATGAACACGAATTTTCAAATCGAGTGAATTTGTTTTCAGTGTTCTACATTTCACTCGTTTTCATAATTTCGAAATCATTTCTGAGTCTGTCTGTCTGTCTGTATGTGTGTACCTCAATGTGCAGCCTAAGCTTCTGGAGGTATTTTCTCCAAACTCGTTACTTAACGGTCTTCGGTGATTCCTTAGAGGAGAAATTGAATTTTTCTTTAGCTTCAAAACTAACGGTACACCCCATACACCCGTAATGCGAAATCTTATTTATCTCGAAAACGGCTCTAACGATTTTGATAAAAAAAATGTAGGTGTGCTATTATGGGCATGGTCTAACCAACATTTAAGAAAAATGTTGTTAACAATACCTATCATAGAACCATTTTTTTGATTTCTGACTTTATCATTAACGGCTCTCAAAAAAATATTTTTTGGGTTTTTTGAAAAAAAAAAAAAAAAACAAATTTTAAAGAAATTTCTTATATAAAAACTTATTTTAATAAAAAAAAAAAAACGATTTTTAAACTTTTTAAACTATTTTAAACTATTTGCATAAATTCATACTTTTCTAGAAATAAGACGGCAATTTTATGCATTTGAACATTTTTATGTTATTAAATCCAATTTTACATAATTTTTAAATTCCAAAGTACTTAAGAGCAAGTAAGTGCGATCCAGTCGTGCATTTTACTTTTAAAACCATTGGACATGTCTCATTGACTACTCGCATTCTTTCTCGTATTATTTAATAGTCAAACTTGGTTTTTTATTGAGTTTTATTTTTATTATTGTTACGTTTATCCAAAAAAAAAAATAGTAAAACGGTATGTATATTACGCATTTTCTGGAGAAAATTGAGCCCAAAATCAAAAAATCAGCATGGGTATAAAAAACGGAACATGCTAGCAACTGGATATCTCAAGACCGAGATTAGATATCAAATTTGTTTGAACGCAGTTACAAAGGATATTTCTTCTAAAAATAAAGGCCTAAATGAAGTTTCTATCATTAGTAATAACAGCGCAATTGCCGTTAACATGGGTCAGGGTACACCAAAATAGGCTTTTTTCTTAAATCCCCGATATTTAATATAAAATTTGGAGATAGGCCCCTGCTGAGAAACATTTTTTTTTTACTAAGAATTTGCCCAAGAACCACGCCCTAAAATATTATGCATGAATTAAGGGACACCCTGCATATTTTTGCATTCTTTTCTTACCATGCAAATTTCTTACAATTTTGCCAAAATATATCCCTAATGTACATATGTAGGTCAAAACACATGGTGGCTCAAAATTAATCATCCTATCGAAATATGTTATAATTTTTGCAAATGGCGTCGTAGATCAATTATGTATAGATATGAAATTTGTGAATTAGACAACTGCAGTATACAAACAGGCAAGCAATGGAGCGCTATACTTCGCAAGAGCGTGGAATAATTTTGTCGATTTTTTTACCCAATAATCGGTCGGTGGTGTTACCGGAGCTTAAATTTCAACGACGATTTCCTAATCGTGTCGCACCAAATGGGTAAAAATTCCGGCACTAAGCTACTTGACTCGAGCATACTGAAATCACAGGAGACAATGAAGGGCGTGGACGCAATTGGACACCACCAGACGGACTCCACAACGAATTTTATGAAAAAACTTACAAATGTTCCCGTACAAAGTGCAAACAGTGCATTAGTTGATGCCTGCATCTGCACAACGAAGAGAACGATTTTGTATCGAAAATATCTTGAGCGACGAGGCGCTTTTCCACTAAAGCGGTTATGTCAATAAGCAAAATCTTCGTTTCTGAGGCACTGAAAATCCGCGTGTGATGCACGAAGAGCCATTACATCCACTCCAAGCCAGTGTGTTGTGTGGCGTTCACACGGGAGGAGTGACTTCTTACTGCCGGAATCGGATGAGCGGGGCTTGGTGAATACGTGGTTTCAACAAGAATGTACAACCGCACACACAGCACAAGCCACAATGGATATTGTGAAGGAAGCCTTTTGTGGTCGAGTAATATCTCGTTCTGGCGATTTTGAAGGAAGATCACCCGATTTTACCATATCAGACTTCTGTCTTTGGGGCTACTTGAAGTCGCGGGCTTATACCAACAAGTTTTAGCCAATCGCAGCCCTTCAGAAGAATATTCGACAGAAATGTGAACAGTTATCACCAGAAAGTTAGAAAACTGAAATAAAACGTACACGAATGGGTATCAACACTGGCTGTAGCCACTTGACGTATATCATCTTTCCCCTAACAGAAAAAATTGAAACGTCCAAATAAAGATTTCCATCACTTATTTAGTAAAAAATTATTTCAAAAACAAAAAAATGGATGATTAATTTTGCGCCACCTTGTATATAAAATGGTTGCCAAAACAAATAACAAAACTATTTGACAGATCTTTCTGACAATTTGGGTCCGGTTTTTTTTTGAAAGATGCTTTTTCACAAACAAAATGATGGATTTAAGGTGGTAATTCCATTTCATTTAATTTTCAAGGCCTTATTTACTCACATTCATATGCCTACATCTATTTATTTTGTAGCACCATTGAGTATCTACCTATACTAAACCTAACAATGATGACATTAAAAAATATGTCATTTAAGGGTTAAAAAAGAAAAACGCCTAGTAAATCATAATTCTTCTTGCACTTCGTTTCAAAATTCGAATCAGTTAATTGAATCAGTTCCATGTATTCTAACTGTGTAAAATTAATTATTCATTTTGTTATGCTTTCAACTGATGTTCAAGTTAACAAAAAGTTCATAAATTCACATCACGTGACCAAACTCAATTATGTAACTTTCAAGTATTCCCCTAGACAATACATGCATACGAACAAAAAATTCTCAATCTAGTTTCAAGAATTAAGTTTCCAAACAAACATACATATGGATGTACATAGTAGAACATAAATAATAATAAATCAATAAAGAGAAATCATTGCATGTCATATTATATAAATTACAGTAATTACCAGTCAAATTTATGTCACCTCAAATAACAACAAAGTGCCATAATTCACGGTAATAGTCTGAGAGGGTGGGTCACATCGATACAAAAAATGTCTGTTTCTTGAGTAGAGAAGACTTTGTCCTTTTTTTTGTTACTAAATTTCAATGCTTTTCTTGGGTGTCTGAGCTTATCTCAATTTGGATACAAAGTTATGAATTTTTTAAAAGCTTACACCACACAAATATAGACAAAAATCTGAGATTAGTTTTATTTTTAGATTAAGATTTTTATAAATAAATTATTTACATTTTTCCAAAGGAAACATTTTATTTGTATCTCTCGTCCTAGTACGAGTAGTTCATAAACTTAAACTTTCTTTTTTAAATTGTATATGTTTTATAAATATTCCTTAGTTTGCCTCTCAGCAGCTTCTAATCTATATTTCAAGTGAAAACCTAACCTAACCCATTAACCGAAAAAAAAAACTGTACCTGCCAAACTTTAATAACCGTTAGCGAACTCATGAATCGAGAATTAAAATCAAATCAAAAGTACCGCCGCCGCCGGCCGGCCGTAACAACTCACTTACATCCATCCTAGACGCACGCGAGGATATTCAGTTCCGAGCCATGTTAAGCTTTTCATTACATTATGCTCATGACTATAAGAAACGAACGATTTGGTCTTTGCATTACACAAACCAATGCCAATAAATTGTACAAAGCGTCAAATACCAACGAGTATGGAGCTCTTAGGCAATATCTAATCTACTTAATACCATTAACTAGGTCAACCCATCAAATAACGAATTCGCACGAAAATTTTAATTGGATTTTTAAATCCACTTAGTCACTAGAGTGAAGCTACTTCACTGTTTACAACACTTTTTTAGACCAAAGTCTCGTAAGTCTACAAATTTTATTTTCATCAGCTGATTATGGAGTACAATGGGATAAAATGGCTCGAAATTGAACTAAATTTGAGTCAGACAATTTTTGGAAGAAAGCTTTAAAAGTTCTAGTAAGAATCTAGGTGTATGCCTATCACCACGCCCACTTTCTAAAACACATTTTATTTATTAAATATAAATATTTTATTTGAGTCGTATAAATAAAATAAAGACTTTCTGTGAAATATTTTTAATTCACATATTTTCAAACATATAGCGTTTTAAGAGTAATAATGTCACAGTTCGAAAGTATTCATCTCTGAGTTTGATCGACTTTCGAACTAATAAGGATCAGATCTGTTAAACTCGCCACTAGAGAGTGGAAGTATCGTTTTCGACTTTATCATTGTTTATCATAAATCTTTGACTGAAAATTGATAGAAGTTATTAAAAACCCACTTTTGGAAAAGTATGAAGCATTTTTCTTTAATTAATTTATTTAAGTTATTTTCAAACTCAATATTTTGGAATGGCAAAAGAAATCAGTCCCCGGTAAATTATTCCACTGTCGTGTTGAGCGACTTAAAAACTTAAAAAAAAGAATCTCTTTATTTAACGGTACGTCGAGGGTCAATTGATGACCATTCATAGCGAAACGGGATCGCGAGTCAACTAATTGAGAGGAGCAATGCAACTAGCATCTTTAAAGGAGCATTGCTTATGAAATAAAATGCACGACTGGGTCGCACGAACTTGCTCCTATGTAATAGACTAAGAATTTCAAAAATGAATGTTATTAGAGAAAAACTGTTCATAAGCATAAAATTAATTTTTTTCAATTACTAAAATAACTTCTTTAGTACTTAGTTGGAGGTAAAAATAGGATGCCATATTATGATTCAAGAAAATATACGTTTATGCAAGAACAAAAATTATAAGTCTTTGTAGTGGTTTCTTAAAAAAAAAAAACAAGCTTTTATATAAAAAATTTTTAAAACATTTTTAAGAAAAAATTTTGGTAGGCCAATTTAAAGTTTTTATTATTGTTCGAACAAAAATTAGATTTACAAAAAAAAAATTTGAGCCGTTTTCAAGATATCGAATTTTCCCAAACGAAATAGATTTTATTTTGCAAAATTCAAAAAAAAATATTTTTCTTAAAGTTTTGAAATGCAATGTTTTTGAAACTTTTTAGAAGCTTCTCTCAATTTCTTTTCAAATTTCATTAAAATCTGTTATGCCGATAATGGAAATTCAAAATTTTAAAAAATCGTTCTATGGTAGGTGTAGTCTGTTATATCTTGTTTTCAATTTTTTTTAATAAATAATATATCTTAAAAATTAATCAAAAGAAGAAAATTTAAGCAAAATTCTCGGAACCGTTTTCGTATGGAGGGTACCGTTATTTTTAGGTAAAATATTTTTTTTTTCTTATATCTTGTAGATTGTTTTAAGAAACTTTCATTTATCCAGTTTTAAAAAAATCGAGCATGGGGTTTGCAAAATATTGAGTTTTCAAAAAAAAAATTTGAAATTTTTTTTAAAAATCCAAACAAAATTTTTTTGAAAATTTGAATACACAATAATATTGAAACTGCTGGGGAGCCTTAATATAGAAAAAATTATCAAAATCGGTCGTACCGTTTTTCAGAAAATCAAAAACAAAAAAATGGTTCCAATGGGGGTACCAAAAATAATAATTTTTTGGAAATTTTTTTTCAACCATTACCTAGGTTTAACTAAATGAAATTTTTTGATTTTTTTTTTAAATCTTTGGGACAGTTTTTGAGAAAAAAAAATATTTATAAAATTTTGAAAAAAATCGTATGACAGATACCGTTATTTTTGGTCTTAAAAAAAACAAAGAAAAAAACATCCAGGATTAATTTTGTGAAGATCGGACTTTTAATCATCCAAAACGACTTTGTATTGAACGATTAACTAATTCAAATAATAGGGGTGTCCTTGATACCAAACGCACGCATTTTTGATAAGAGGGCCTGACGTCAAACTCTATCAAATGCCTTAGAAATATCAGGCGCAATAATCTTACTTTCTCCAAAACAATAGAAAGATCTTTACCACTCCTCGGTCATTAAGAAGCTTTCGATATTCGAGATATTTTTTGAGCTGATCATTGACCAGCGATTTTGTGACCTTAGAAAGAAGGGTGTTTTGTTCCAAAATCCAAAAAACTTCTAAACTTCTTTACAAAAAAAAATCATTACAATCCGTTATGCCGAAAATGAGAAAGTCAAAATTCTGAAAAATAGTTCTATTATACATACAGTCAGTAATGTCTTAATTTGAAATTTTGTTAACAGATCGTAAAAATTAAGCAAAAGAAAACAAATTTTTCAAAATTCTAGTTTCCGTTTTCGAGAAAAATATAATTTTCGAAAATCATTTTTTAACCCTCGTATAGTGAGTACGTTATTTTTAGTTAAAAAAAATAATAAATGTTTCCTATTTTCGTGACCCTTTTTTATTTTTTTATTGATTATATGTCCTTAATTGGGCCTTAGGTCAATATTCAATATTGTTTTTCAATAGAGCTCAAACGTTTCTACTCTATTTGAAAATCAATATTGAATATTAAGGACATATATAATTAAATGAACAATATTTTTTTAAATCTTGTTGATAGTATTAAAAACATGGTTAACTTTCAAAAATATCGAGCAATGGTTTTTGAAACCATTTTCAAAACGAGTTTTCAAAAACCCAAAAAAACTTCTTGAATATTTGAATAAACAAAACTACTCAACACTTATAGCTACTTTAGCATATACAAATTGATCAAAATCAGTTGTACCGTTTTTGAGAAAATCGAAAATAAAAAACAATCGTTATATGGTGGGATTTTTTTTTCCTATTTTACCGAATGAAATTTTTTCGATTTTTCTTAAAACTCAGTGAAACAGGTTTAAAAAAAATATATCTTATAAAATTTGATATTTTTGGTCTTAAAAGATAGAAAACAACACATCGGGCGAAAAATTGAATGACGATGTGTAGCAATTTAAAAGAAAATCGAGTCGTTTAGTCTAATAGACAGACGAACGAAAATAATTGTGAGACCCACTTCCCTATGCCCGTTATTTATAATTTGATCAAAACCGCAAGTTCGACCTTTTTACGAATGCACTCTGTGAACAGCTTGCAAGTTAAAATTAAGACCAACATTTTAAGATGAATTTAGTTACTATAATATTAAATTTTCTCAAAATCTTGAATATTCCTTTCGGAATTTCATTAATTCCGCAAATATTAAAAAGTAACTAAAAGCCATTATATAAATACATACTCGTATTTAAGTTTTACTTAACCTATCACTTATTTTTTACTGAAGGTAAATTAATTCATATTTTATGATTCAACACTCCACTGTGCTTCGGCACAACACAATGGTGGCGCCATAATCGATAAAACGGTAAGCCATTCGTCAAAAGCACCAAAAAAGTAGGCAGCCATGTACCTATGTATGTAATTCCTTTATGTACGTCATAGTCTTTCATAAAAAAACTTCAGCCTATTTTAAGAAACAAATAAAATTAAAATAAACTACTGATCACATAATACTTGGACATCTGCGGCACAGAAATAGTTCATTACCAATTCGTTTCGTCATAATTTGCTTAGCCTAGTCACCACGCTAACGTGTAATAATTTTTAGTTTTTTTTTATTTAGCTTTGTATACTTTTGTTTTCATTCACTGAAAATGTTCAAAGAAAAAAATAAATAGCAGGTGAAAGTTATTACATCACGTTGGTGCCATGCGGCATGCCACCTTGGTTAAGCTTTATCGATTTTATTTGAGTTGAAGACCTTTTTTGTTTGTAACTTGTTTTGAACCATCATTAACTGACAGTATACAAGCAGTAAGCAAGTTCTACTCAAATCTTGTGAGCTGTTATACCACTTGGACTTTATTGCTGAATAATAATGGAATGTCTATAAGTAGATACTTTCTTATTATTTTGTAGATCGTTATTTCATTATTTTGAGAGATGGGCTGGGGAATTGAAAAGAATATTTAGAGACTTACGGAAAATACAGAGTTCTACATTTTTTTAAAAATATGTACATATGTAGGTACATACAAAGGGTTTTCTATCTTTAAATTTGAAAGAAACCAATTGTGGGTGAGGCCCATGTATGCCATTATAACATCATTCAAATGTCTGCCGCAGCTTCGCTGGGTGGTGCACATACCAAACAAAATCAGGCTGGTGGTGGTTTGTGGTTTTTGACATAGACCTGTGAATTAAGAAAAGTCTACGAGCAGTATAACCGGCGTCAAATCGAACTCTGGGCGGCCAAACTCAACTCAACGAGATAACCAAGTTCGGAAATCGCACGTAGCGCTATCGACCGATAGCGCTCGCCTTTGATGTTGACGCGCGACCAACTTCGTTCTGGAAGAAGTATAAACCATACCAATTAGTGCTCTCTCTTAATGCGTTGGGATTTTGTAGATCTCATGTAGATAACAATTGCCCCAAATTCGAAAATCTCACTTGTTGATGAAATGAACCTCGTCTGTAAATATGTTTTTCGACCGAAGTGCTCGAAATATTGATCGAACAGAAGAGCAACTTTCCTAAAACATTTTACTTGACAAGTCAATTTGATAGATTTGACATTACAACAATATGGCCGCAATCACCTATCAACGTACAGAAACCTTTTATATAAAGGGTTTTTTACATGAGTAAGAGAATTCAGTTCTTGAGATAATTTTATCTTCTAAAAGTGGAAGCCAAAATCTTCTCGTAAGATTCTCCGCAATGTGTAATAGATTTGAAGAGTGGCGAGGAATGCTCTAATTTGACTCATTTTGAACTCGGTGATGATATTTTCAGTCTTTTGACATGTGCGTTAACTAACTGGCATAAGAACATTCAATATGGTGAATTATTGACTCGAATTTATCCACCATAGCACACATAGCAAGTGTGGTTGGATGATTATGATGACCTAACTACCGGCTCAGAATTTCTCTTGCAACAATTTCAAAAACGATAAAAAATTTAAAACATAACTGACGTTTGAATTTTGACAGTTCATAAAAAAAATCTAAAGAACGCGTTTGTAGTAAATGCTCTGGATTTTGAAACTTTTTTAAATGGCTTAATTCTAATTCATATGATAACCTGTGTTTGTTATGATGTAGACAAAAAATTTGGAATTTTCAATATTTTTCAAATATTAAAAATTAAAATACAGGATTGATCGTACGATCTTAACATGACTAAGCATTGATAATGTCTAGAAATAGCTTACTAATACGATTACGATATTTACGACATAAAAAAGTTGAAAGCAGGATGCTTCTACATAGATTCCTATTTCAAAACGTAGGTCTTGATGGCAAACGCATGCATTTCATTCATCTATCGCATTAGCATGATGGCCGCTGACTTCAAGGAAAGAAAACCTTATCGTTTTTCTCTAACAAAAATTTTCATATTGTGTTTGAAAATGTCCGCAAAAATTAACTTAAGATTGTGTGTACTGTATTTTCTATGTAAAGGGTTATGTAATTGGGACTTGATAACTTTACACTTTCGCTGTGAACGCTAATAGCCAATCTGTCAATGTCAAAATATTCAGTATAAACAAAATTTTCATCATGCTGAAATTCTTGGACGTAGAACGTTTACAAAATAGTTAAAATTTATTGATAGGTGACGCAACGTTACCGCCAATTCTCGTTCCACTAAACAAGCAATTCATAATCTAGTGAACAAATTTAAATCTCGATACTATTGCTCGTGTGAGAGTGAGAAAACGGCCGAGAATATTTGCTGCAATTCCAGCGTTCGTCCGAACGAACTAAAACATTCGCTTTCACGGTGTTCTCAAGAATTAGCTGTCGCTAAGACCACACTATAGCGCCTTTGGCGAAAGGATCTTGGCATGCACCCGTTCCCGTATGCGCTTATAAGATAGTCAACTCAAGAACTATAGAACTCGCTCATATAAAGTAACGTACGTTCTCGGATTGGGTTCTAGATATGTTGGAAGAAGATGACCAATTTCATCGCAAAATCATCTTCATTAGTAAACTGAATATTCTTGTCATTGATGCATTTTTTTTCGTTGATGAAAATGACCTGTAAGATATATACAATGGAAATGGCTTTTGTCTTTGTCAATAGCATAAACTATGTTTAAGTGATGCGTGGTTTCAACTAGAAGGTGACCCAACGTAGGCTACGTTTGCACTAACGAACACGCATTTTCACATAAAAAGTTGTATCATTTGTACGTGCTGTTCAATCGTATAACTTGTCAAGGTGATTGTGCATCAGTAACTCAAAAATAAACAACAGATTTGACAGATGTCACCAAAACAACATGGCCGCCACATGCCACCAAAATCTGCTCGTGCCAATTGAAAAAACCTTTATAATAGGCGTTTTTCCGAGCGGGGCACTGAGCTGTCAAAAAATAACTATGTATAAATGTTACATTTTAACTCAGAGCGCTTAACCTGCATTTATTTTTTAGTTCAGGGCTCGATCGGGGCTCGCTCGATGAACTCTGTCAAAAAAGACCGAGCGGATCTCTATTCGCTCAGGCCCCATCTGCACCCTGCTTGGGGCTGAAAAAGAAAAACGCCAAATAAAGTAATTGGCTCATGGCAAGACGCGTTTTTTAAATATGTATGCAGGGTGTCCCTTAATTCGTGCATAATATTTGAGGGCGTGATTTTTGGAAAAAATCGACATCGGGACTTAGGAACTTTTTTCCAAAAAGTTGGAAGCACTGTGTACGCTATGGCATATTTGTCAGTTGTATGAACCAGCATCCAAAAACGTCACTTTTGACTTCTTAAATATCGATAACATATACAGGGTGTCCGGTAATTCGTGTGCCATTCTTTGGGATGTGATTCTAGGTCATATTCTAAGAAAAAATTGTTCTACAGTAAAGTCTGATTTTCAACTTTCACATCACTTTTTGACGATTTAAAAAAAGGTTAACTTTGATGTACCCTGATCCATACTAAGGTCGATTTCTCTGTCAGTACTAGTAGTAGAGACCTCTTGATAACTCTTGCCTTACTTTTAGTGATCCTTCCGAAATACGTTGTTCTAATTCAGTTAAAGTTGTCATGTCATATGAGTAAATGATTTTTTTCATTCATCCCCATACAAAAAAATCCAGTACAGTGAGATCGGGAGATTTTGCGGGCCAGTGAATTGGTCCATTTCTGCATATCCATCGATCACCGTATTCTTCATCCAGCCAATCCGTATTCTTCATCCAGCCAATCCTTAACTTCAGACCATAGTGGGCCGGAGCACCATTTGTTGAAAATATGATGAAGCTGGTTGAATCAGTGGAACATCCTCAATTAGGTCCGGTAGATTATTTTGTAAGAACTCCAGATACGAGTAGTTAGTAGAATTAAGCTGGAGTGGTAATTTGAAAGGCCCGATTAATTTATTTTCAACTACACCTGCCCACATATTGACACTGAATCTGTGCTGAAATGATCTTTGCCGTCTTTAATGTGGATTGATCGAAGCCCATGTGTGGAGATTATGGAAATTCGTAATACCATCTCTTGTGAATTGAGATTCGTCTGTCCAAAGAATTCTGTTTAAAAACTGGTTGTCATCCAAGCTTCTCTCTAGCGACCAGTTACGAAATTCGAGTCTCTTTTCAAAATCATCGGGAAGCAGTTTTTGCACAGGCGTATGGTGATATGGATACATATTTTCTCCATGCAGTACACTGGAAATTCTGTGTTTGGAAACATTAAACTGTAGAGCCAAGCGTCTTATGCTGATGGAAGGATCGATTTCAACAGCTGCTAGTATTCTTTCATCCACCGAAACTCTTCTTGTGCTTGCAGCTCCCGGGTTAGGTCTTGCATTTGAAACTGATCCAGTTTCTCGAAGCCTTCGAAAAGTATTTCCAAAAACATTTCGAGAAGGAAGTGGTCGGTTAGGATAAAGTTCCTGGTATCTTCGTTGTGATCTTCTTGAATTTCCATTGCACAACTCATGACCGAATAAAATGTCTGCCTATTCTTCTCTCGTAAATGAAGGCATTTCAAAAAGCGCTTTTATCCAACTGTTATCTTGACTTAACTTGATAATCTGATGAATGAATTTGTTTTTCTATTCTTTTCTACCACTTATTTAGTTAATTTACCCATTAAACATTCATACCCCAAATTTAATTCTCCCTGAGAATGGGTAAGGTAATTAGGGTTTTGACAGCAAGTCAAGTAGGCATAAGTACAATTTAACCCTTTTGTTGAGTGCACAGCCTTAAAAATTACCTTAAAACTATCAATTCTTGGAAAACCACTCCAATTGTCAAGTGCTGCAATAAAAATAGGTAAAATACCCAAAATTCGATTTTGTACCTGTTTCAGATTTTCCCAAGTATCATAAAATGTATGAGTTCTTGGGTGCACTGTTGAAAATCACAGTTTACTGTAGAACAATTTTTTTCTTAGAATATGACCATGAATTACATCCCAAAGTATGGCTCACGAAGTACCGGACACCCTGTAGATAATATTATTTTGGCATCCCCTTTTTTATCAGGACTTAGATTAAATTATATGGACTCAGCTAAGTCGGTATAGACTTAAGTAGTTGTTGAATTTACATATAAATCGCCTAGTCCCGATGTCGTTTTTTTCTACAATACCTTATGGACTTACAAAAAAACACGCCTATTCTGACCCATGTAAACGGTAATTGCGCTGTTAGTACTAATGATAGAAACTTCATTTAGGCCTTAATTTTTAGAAGAAATAATATATATAATTTCGTTTTTCTTATCTCAGTCCTGAGATATCCAGTTTCAAGCATGTTCCGGTTATCCTGCCCTTGACTTTGGGCTCAATTTTCTCCAGAAAAAGCGTAATTACTATTTGTTTTGAATGAACATAACAATACTTAAAATAAAACTTAATAACAAATTTGCGGAAAAACCCTTAGATTTAATGATACTTGCGAAAACCTGGGCCCGTATCGCGTAAGAGTAAAGTGATCACTAAATTAGTTGATTGTCGTTTTGACAATCGCTCTCTCTCTCTCTATATATATATTTCTTTATTGAAATGATAGAGACAGCTATAGCCAAAATGACAATCAAAAAATTGATAATCAACTATCATCTTACACGATTCCACCCCTGTGAGTTGTAAGAACTCGCATGTACATTCTGTATAAACAGACAATTGTTGGTTTTAAACGATAGGAAATTCGCCATTTACTACAAAAACTTTTTTTAAACGATCTTGTTAATGCAGAAGGAGGTCAGTTTGAGGATGCATATTTAATAGGTTTGTAAGTCCAAACACTATTTGAGACCATTCGGGCGAAAAAACTTACTTATTTTTAAAGTTTTATCGTGGAAAAATTATACCAATACTTATATTTATTTCAAATTTATCTCCTACTTAAATAAAACATCTAAAATTAATCGCATTTATCTTCTTTTTTTTTGTGACTATTTGCAGAAGTACAAGAACCTTCTTATGTTCGTCTTGCAGAGACGCGACAAAAGCTACGTTGCCGAAACGAATGGTCACTGCAACGGTGATGCCACCACAGCACTATCTGAAAAGCTCACATCCAATGGCCATTGCAATGGTACAAAGTCAATGTACGAAAAGACGCAATCGAATGGCGTCAAATCAGCAATGAACGGCAGCCTAAATGGCAGCCTTTCCAATGGAGTACATAAAAATGGTTCTGCGATCACCGCGAATGGTGGTCATCACCTGCACAACAACGACGACTCACCCACGGGACTGGTACAGCGGAAAATTCAGAAATAATATTAATTTATTTTATTTTTAATTTCTTTTATTGTAAAATTATACTATATTATAATTTTTTTTTTGTTTTATAAAAATTATTTTTATTTTTATTTTTTGTTTGTTTTTAGTTATTTTATCTAGACTTAAATAACTAAAATAGTGATTGTAAAAAAAAAACTGCAACAAAAATCGTTACAAAAAAATCAAAACCACACACATTAAAATAAAAATCAAAATCAGCCTGTAAAAATTAAAGTTATAAATATATTTAAATCAAAAAAACCAAACAAAAAATCATTCATAATAAATTATGTTAAGAGAAAAATTGTAATAATGTTGGTGTAAATTACTTTATAATAAAAGTTTTTATTATATTCAACTGTACATTACTCGGAAACTATCTTCAAATAAAAGCAGAATAAATAAGTTCTTTAAGAAAAAAAAACCTATGCAAAAGTTTAACAACTAAAAATACAAAAAAAAACACACAATTTTTACGGTGTAAGGTTAAAAATTATACTTTCTTTTGTATTCAATAGCAGCAAGGGTATTCCATGAAAATACAAATATTTTAATTTTGTCTTAAAATTAAAAATAAAATTCAGTGTGATTTAGTTTGTCCATAAGTTTACACAAAACAATATACACAATTAAATTTGTTTTTAAACAAAATAATTTACACACTCATGTTCAAAGTTCAAAAAAAAAAATAAATTCAAATATTGCAAAATTTAAGAAACCACACATTTATTAACAATCGAAACCAAAAAATTTAGTTTCTTTTTCATACATACAATCTGAAATGTAAATCATACTTTAAAATTAAACTGCATATGAATAATAGGAAAAAATAATAATCTTTAATAAACGATATTAAGAAGTGATTTTCTTAATTTTTTTGTTAATTATTATTTATTTATTTGTATCACTTTTTTATACGCAAGGGCTTAAGTTTTTTTTTAATACATTTTCTATTCTTTTAATGCGTGTTTAATGGGCCATTTGTTCAATCATTATTATATGAGAGAGCCAGCTAAACAAATTAGATTATATATATAAAAAAATTGTAATATAGAAATTGCAGATAAAAATAAAACAAAAAAAAAAATAGAAAGACATAAGGAAAAAAAACTAAAACAAAAAGTTTGCGAACCAAAAAAATAAAAAATAAACTAAAATTTTGTTTACTATGAAAATTTGCAATAAAGTTGAGGAGAAGAAAAAGAGACGAAATATATTAATGAAAAAAATAAAACGTTTTTGTTGGTATTTTCAAAATAAATTCAATTTGTTTTATTTGAATATAATACGCTATTCACACCAAATCAAAATCTAGATTTCGAGCAAAATTCTCAAAATCTCATCCAAATCTACTAGATTTCCCATACATTTTCAGATTTCCAAATCTACTAGATTACGACAAAATCTCCTCAAAATCTACTTTCAAACACAAGATTGCCAAAACAAACAAACCTTTAGAAATGTTCTGCTTTGTCAGCAAATTGTCAGCAAGAGAAGAGGTAGATAAAAAGCAGATAATGGAGTCGAGTCTCGAGTGACTATTTGAAATTTGAATTGTGGGGAGAGAAGGAGAGAAGATAAATTATATCCGAGAAAGCAGGATAAATGGTCAGAAACGTCAAATGAAATCCTGGTTCTGTTCAGTGTGAACGCTTCAATGAGATTTCGTAATCTTGTTGCTGAAATCCGAGATTTTAATTCGGTGTGAAAAGCCTATTAGAGTTTAAACATCGATAGTGTATCGCAGACCAAGTTTGGATAGTAACTCGACTTCTAATGAACACGATGCGCTGTCTAATCTGAATCTATTCAGAGAATTGTTTCTAATTGTCCGCACAGTAAAAAGCCCTGACTCAGCTAGCTAAGGAAGGAGCCTACTCCGATTCCTGACGTTGGAGGTCAATCCGCCAACACCCTAGATTTGTTTTTTACCTCTGATCCTTATAAATATACTCAGCCCTATCACGAATTCCATCGTATTCGGAAACTTTTACGAATCCCGAAAAAAGCTAGCACCAAATCCGTTCGTAATGACAATTTGTATAAGATTTTCCACTATGATGGATCTTGTGATAGTTTTTTTCGGAATTCGTAACAAGTTTCCGATCACGATGGAATTCGCGATAGGGCTGACTATTAGTGTATTATCGCCTCTAGTCATATCAGAACATTGTGTCATATCTGCAAATTTCTCGTGTCAACAATACCCATATAAGAGAATCGTTTGACAATACGAGAAAGCCAACTGGGGCCGTGTCAACGTGTTCAAAAACTTTAACCGGTCACTATGCTTCCTCGATAGTGACGTGGACTCCAGTGCAGATATGGTCACAAATTTAATTCATTTCGGAATGAGAAAGTTTATCCAGAATAGGGAAAAATCTATCGAACTAAAAGAGAGTTCTTGGTTTGATTCGAGCTGTAAGGAGGTTATTGTGGTCTTAGAAGTTAGTTTCCGATGTTATAAAGCCAACCGTACTGAGTAAAACCGGAATAAGCTTAAACAAAATATAAAAACCTGCAATGATCGAAAATGATAGGAACCAAATTTTTGCAGGTTCGACAGTTACACAAATCCTGCAATGTCCTTAATGTAGTAAACATTTTTGATCATTTGTAAAAAAATTTACAAAAAAACAACTTTGTCTTCGATTCCAACGCTCGTCTTTATGACAATCCCTATGTTAGCTCGGAAGAAAAAGCCAATATGCTTGCAGCACAGATTGCTATTAATTCGACGTTATGGCTCCTCCTGTAATTGAGAGTATAAACGATTTTATGGGACAAATCTTCTTTCGCACTCATACAGTTGCTAGAATACTAAAAGATCTCGATGTACACAAATGTACTCACCTCTATCGTCTAATTGTACCTATGTACTTAATTCTTTTCTTTCCAAGATAATGGAAACGCTATTGTACGTTAAATTATAAGGGGCGCTACTATGTATCTCGATTCTACAATTAAAATGGTCGAACTCGCAAAACGCAATACTGTAATTCTACGAGTATAAGAACGTTTTAATATGCGATAATCGAACAGCTTGAGTTGTGCCAATTATGTTTTTATGTACGAGTCAGTGCCGCTGGTCTTACCAAAAATCATGTTTCGCACCGCACCAAACGCAAATTGGACAACGGTATGAAATTCAGGTATTTATTATCACCATTGATAACGTACTCACTGCTTTAGGTAAACGTATATGAACAGTTATCATAAAATTGCTGGCATTTTCGGAATATTCCGAGAGCTAAAATCTCTTCCTGATTCAAAATAGCTTTTTTGGCCTTTAGTCCACAAAAACTGGCGTTTCGTCCGGGTGATCGCACATGGACTCATTAGTTGGCTGTGAGGACCTTGTCAATACGCAATTTTTATTGAATTCAGTTCATCTTACATCGATTTTTTGACAAAAATCCAATGTGAACTATATCCAACCAAGATTAAAATTATAATCATTAACGTTGGAATATTTTGCCCGTGGCCGAGCATTGATTCTATATGAAGGTTTTTATAATACAAATTCTATATACTACTGAAATAAATCAGCCTAGTAGAAGACTTAGCACTATTAATGGATTTGTTGAATTTGTTGAAAATAGCAAAATATTTCAACGTTAATGATTACAATTTTAATCTTTTTTGGATATAGTTCATATTGGATTTTTGTCAAAAAACCAATGTAAGATGAACTGAATTCAATAAAAATTGCGTATTGACAAGGTCCTCACAGCCAACTGATGTGTCCATGTGCGATCACCCGGACGAAACGCCAATTTTTGTGGACTAAAAGCCATAAAAGCTATTTTGAATCAATATTTCAGTCCATTAGATAATAGTGCAAAGTCTTCTACTTGGCTGATTTATTTCAGCAGTATATAGAATAGAATTTATATTATAAAAACCTTCATATAAAATCTCTTTCACCAGAAGAAATTAAAAATCTGCAACCATAGTAAGTGCTTTCGCAGATGATTTGGAGGACAGTCTGGGCAACGAATTAGTGCAATTCGCTTCAATGCTCAATTCTGATGTGGCTGGTATTATTGACAGCAGGAATCATGAGGCTCTGGAAATGCAGGTTTACAAGCTGTTGATAAATAATTCTTTACAATGTTGTTTCCCGAACGTTGAAATTGCTTTGCGCATTTATTTGTCTCTCATGATCACCAACAGCAGTGGTGAACGATCTTTCTCAACATTAAAACGTGTTAAAAATGAATTGAGGAACACGATGAGCCAACAACGTCTTAATCTCCTCACTTTAATGAATATTGAACATGATTTACTCCGAGAAGTCGATATCAACAGCATTATTTATAAATTTTCCCAAATTAAATCATGAAAAGTTTGTTTGTAACAGTTTTGTTTTATTTAATACCATAAACTTGATAAGTGCCTAACCTAAAACAGTCTAAGGGCCCCTTGATAGAATTTGCTACAGGCCCCGCGCTGGCTTAATCCGGCACTGGTACGAGTATTTTCACATAATCGGGGAACTACCTTACCTACTTCAAAAGTTATTAGCCTTGTTTTTTTGAAAAAGTTATCCGTAGTACAGTAGGACTTTTTATGAATAACAAATACAACATCCGCAGTAGGATCACTGTCGATAAAAGAAAAAGTGAAATCCTGCTGCGGATAGAGATTTGACGTTTATTCGAGTATCGGCAGTGATCCTACTGCGGATGTTGTATTTGTTATTCATATAAAATCCTACTGTACTACAGATAACTTTTCCAAAAAACACAGCTATTGTCAAAACAAAGCGAAATCACAAATAATCATTCTACATCAAATGTGTTTGCGCACAGTTCGAGTGAAGATTTTTTTTTAGAAAGTAAGTAAATAGAAGTTAAATTATTTGTATTGAATACGAGTATTTTAAAGAAGTTAGTAAAATGTTTATGTTTTCTTCATAGGGAATCATCTAAAAGTGCAAACACGAAGTTGATTAATTAAGGACAAATTACTTTATCGATTGAAGTTAGAAGTTCAGCTATAATCATGGACATAGTTTTTTAGTAACCTAGTATTTCCAACAGTTTCAAGGTTGCTGATACCTTGATCATGTTGGGAAAGGAAGTTTGACTTCTGTGAACAATAAGATTTATTGAAATATTAGGTTCGTTTGTTGAACTTTACCCAGGGTTGACCCAGGTTTTTTTGACAACCCACAGAGTTGTCAACAAAAACTGGGGTTTTCGGTTTTCAAAAAACACCCAAGAGCTTTCAACTGTTTTGTTGACAGCTAAAAGCAAGACAAAATCATTTTGTGATTTGATAAAACTTTAAATTTGTTATAAATTAGTTTTAAAAATGAACGAAAAAAATTTCGGGTTGTTGCTGAATGTTTCATCCTATGAGTACAACAAACATTTAATTGCAAATACAAGCAATAACATGCAACATGCGAATCGCCAAACGACAACAAAAGAAATACATATGAAATCTCATATGACTTTTGACAGTTTGATCGTTACCTGAACTCGCCCCAGCAAAATACGGTGCCGTGAAATAAGGCCAAGTGAAATAAGGCCAACTTTCAAAAATTGGCCTTATTGCACTTTGATAAAGTGAAATAAGGCCAATTTTAAGTAGTTGGTCTTATTTCACTTTGACAAAGTGAAATAAGGCCAACTGCATGTGCCGTGACATAAGGTCAAGTGACATAAGGGTAAATTAAAAAATTTGGTCTTATGTCACTTTACAAAAGCGACATATGGCCAAATTTGTTTGTGACTTAAGGCCAAACATAAAATGTTTTGTTAAAAATAAAAAAGTAGTTTTTGCCGTTAGATTCGTATAAAACATAATTGTTTATTGGGGGCCGTCGTTCTATATTTTCTTGAGCAACAGTACTTTGGGTGGCCCGCTTCGCGGGTTTCCAGGATTTTAACTCCCTTTTCGGGGCTCACACCTGCTCACGCAACTCCGTTGCTTCGCTTAGGGTATATTCAGTCGCCAGGCAGGCGCCTGTAGCAACAGTTTTCTTGGCAACAGTACATAACTGTTAGTTGTTTACTCCAATTAATGTAAAATACAAAACTGTTGCTACAGGCGCCTGCCTGGCGACTGAACATACCCTAAGCGGAGCAACGGAGTTGCGTGAGCGGGTGTGAGCCCCGAAAAGGGAGTTAAAATCCTGAAAACCCGCGAAGCGGGCCACCCAAGCTACTGTTGTTCAAGAAAACCCAGAACGTCGGGCCCCCAATAAACAATAAATTATGTATTATACAAATAAATAATATCTACTTATAAATGAAATGAAATAAATATAAAAATACAGTTCGGCCTTATTTCTCTTTGTCGAAGTGAAATAAAACCAACTGTTGAAAGTGAAATAAGACCAATTTGGCCTTACTTCACTTTGTAAAAGTGCAATAAGGCCAACTGCTGAAAATTGGCGTAATTTCACCTTATAAAAGTGCAATAAGGCCAATTTTTGAAAGTTGGCCTTATTTCACTTGGCCTTATTTCACGGCACCGCAAAATACCTAGATCTACTTCATGGCGAGTTCAGGGCGACCCCAGGTCTCAAAAAACACAGAATTTGCTCACAAGGGTGACTTAAGGTTTTTCAAAAAACGATTTGGGGCGACCCCAGCGTGACTTCAGGGCTCAACGAACAAACCTATTGTTCAACAAATAAATAAAGACATCGTTTGACAGACGGTAATTTTTACAAAGCTGTAATAAAGTTATTTTATTGGTTTAAAAATGCCTTTAAATAAATATTGAATGGGTAATAGGCTTTTCACACCGAATTAAAATCTCGGATTTCAGCAACAAGATTACGAAATCTCATTGAAGCGTTCACACTGAACAGAACCAGGATTTCATTTGACGTTTCTGACCATTTATCCTGCTTTCTCGGATATAATTTATCTTCTCTCCTTCTCTCCCCACAATTCAAATTTCAAATAGTCACTCGAGACTCGACTCCATTATCTGCTTTTTATCTACCTCTTCTCTTGCTGACAATTTGCTGACAAAGCAGAACATTTCTAAAGGTTTGTTTGTTTTGGCAATCTTGTGTTTGAAAGTAGATTTTGAGGAGATTTTGTCGTAATCTAGTAGATTTGGAAATCTGAAAATGTATGGGAAATCTAGTAGATTTGGATGAGATTTTGAGAATTTTGCTCGAAATCTAGATTTTGATTTGGTGTGAATAGCGTATAAGCCTTTTATCGCTGAGCTCCAAAATCCAACAGATTTGTCTCTAATTCGCCTTTGTTCAATTTGCTCCATTCGTTCCGGATTTTCATTTGAATTAAATTAAATTGCAACACTGTCTAGGTACTATGTACATACACACAGTCACAAAAGTAAGTATACAGCAGGAAACAAAATGTTAAGCATAGAGAAAAAAATTGAATAAGCATATTATGTTATGAAACATTTGGCGTATATTTTTTAGAAAATTTTATTCTCTTTTCGTAAAATCAATTATCAAAATATTTTTTTTTAAATGGCTTAGATAGGCATCAACTTAAAACTAAAACTCTCTCAGAATTTTGATCACAAAAGTAAGTATACACTAATAGAAATTACAACATTTTTAACTTAATATTAGAATTTAGTAACTTGTTGGGTAATCTTTTGATTTAATTACGGCGTTTATTCTCGATGGCATCGACGAAACAAGTTTTTGGGTATAACACTTAGGGTTATTTTGTTCCATTCTTTTTGAAGGATCCTTTTAATCTCTTCTTTTGGTTTTATCTCATATTTGCGTATTTGACGCTCCAGATGATCCCATAAATGTTCAATAAGATTTAAATCTGGCGATTGAGGAGTTGTTTTGACTTGTCTTCGCACATTATATAGGTAGCAGCCATTCTCTCACGATTTGCGAGGTATGTTTGGGGTCATTATCTTGTTGAAAAAGGAATGACCTCTCACAACCTAGTTTTTGTGCACTTTGATGAAGATTATTTTTTAAGATGTCGAGGTAACCAAAACGATCTATCGTACTCTCAATAAAAACCAGGTTACCCACTCTAGATGCCGCCAAGCACCCCCAAACCATAACCGAAGCACCACCATGTTTAGCAGTTCCAGTCAGGTGGTTAGGATCTAACGCCGCCGTATTAGGTTTTCTTCACACTTTTGCACGTCCATCAGAGCCATGGATGTTGAATTTGCTCTCGTCAGAAAATATAACGGTATTCAGAAAGCCAAATCGGTCTGAATATGACTTCTGGTAAATTCAATCCGCTTTTGGCGATTGACCTTGCTAATGAATGGCTTACCCTTAGCCTTATACCCGACTTCGTGAAGGATGCGGCGTATGGTTTGGGTACAGCATGACTTATCTGTCTCTTCTTCTATCTCGTCCTGCAGTTTTGGTGAGCTTATTTTCGCATTTTTCTTTACTTTGCGAATTATCAGTCGCTTCTCATGTTCAGAGAACGATCGCGGGCGGCTACTGCGAGCCGTGTTCGTAACTGTTCCACATTGTTTCTGCTATTCCAATATTTTTTGGACGGTTGCTGGGCTCCTATCAACAAGTACAGCTACTTTCCGCATCCACTTTCCTCCACTTGAGTACTTAACTATTAATTTTTGTAAGTCCAAGGAGAGCTCTTTTCCACGTGGTGCCATTTCTAATTTTAAAAGGAATAATTTGAACTGAAATAGGCCAGTCTAGTATTTAGTTTGGCCTTACCTTTTTAATAAAAAAACAAAAAATCGACTCAAAAGTTTTTATTGATGCAACATCACATAAGAAAAACTGTCTGTATACTAACTTTTGTAACCTATTTTTTTACCCGTGATAACAAATACTGAGATAGCAAAGAAGTGGATACAAATTGTACCGTTATTTTGCTTAACAGCAGTAATGTGTATGACAAGACACTTGTGCCATATGCAGAGAATAGATATGGATTTGATATTAAAGGTATTTTTTCGTCTATTTACGTATTAGCTTGGTTGTATACTTACTTTTGTGACTGTGTTGTAATAATTATTGTTTTTAATTTAATTTCTTCATTATAAATTCTTTTTTTCACAGCAGCTTTTTCTCTTTTTTTTTACTTCGTTTGTCAAACATAATGCGAGACTCGTTCGAAAATCGGAAATTTTGTGGAAAATAATTGGCATTACCGACATCCGATTCTATTTTCTTAGGTAGTTCTATTTGAAAGTAGAATCGGAAATGACTGTCGAATAGAACCGAAAGTAGAATCGAGTTACATAGTTGGGCCCCTGGGGTCAAGAAGAATATCTTGAAGAACGAAAGCTTCTCAATCTCAATGTACAGGGGCACAAATCTTTGCATCGTTTTGGAGAAAGTACCGCGCATTTGGTATTGATGAATCTCTTCTTCGTTGGATTAGAAACAACCTTTGGAACCGCTCAATACAGGTTGTACTAGATGGTTTCAAGTCTTTTATTCATATAATAAATACTGGTGTACCTCAGGGCTCTGTTTTGTTCCAGACACTCTTTCTTAAAAAGTAAAATTTGTATCCATTAACTTTTTATGCTAACGACAGTACTCTCAGCTTCTAAAAATCGCATCCAGATTTACGTCCCTTCCATTAAACATTATAATCATTGCACATGTTGTTCAACGCTTTATCTCTCCATGTTGTTTAGCAATATAAAGGATAGCCTATTTTACAGACGACCACTTGTGAAAATTCTGAAACCCTATTTGAAAACCCTTTTACAAGAAAAGCTTCATATTATTCACATTTGTTCTGCATCGTTTTGCAAAAAAAAAACCTGATCCCGTATCGCGTAAGACTAAAGAGATAGATAAATTAATTGATTGTTGAATATTCTATGGCATTAAGTATGGAATCTAATATCGTTCAAATGCTCTCTGCGCCTTGTTTGGTTTCAAGTATTTGGGAGGATCAATTTTCGATGACTTTGTCGCATATAATTTGATGATTTTTGAATGATGATTTCACATCAATAATTGTTTGTAGGTTATTTGCATTGCCCTGTGATTTAAAATAGCCCAAACGGCAGAAATTTAAAAGACTTAGATTTTACGATCTGGGTCGCCAGTTTGAGTAACCGCTCGCCATACGGGATACAACATTTTCTCAAATCATCAGTGCTGCTAGCTTATTTACACATCTATTCATCTTAAAACAGGTCTCGTCGAATTGTATGGCCTAACTTTCCAAACGTTTCTCGAGCGGAACAATTAATTTGAAAATAATATCTAATGGTTTCTGAATATGGTTTAATGCTATAACCATTCATTGTGATTTTCCATACAAAACTGAATAATTAAAATAAATTGAAAGATTGACAATATGACTCCCATATTATAACAAATTTCGAGTACCCGTATTTAGAAACCCTTTATTTTAACTCTGAAGTGTTTAAAAAAATTAATCTTATTTTATCAAAAAATAAATCAATTTGGTTTCCCAATCGAATGCAAAATACCATATAGCCAAATCGAATTTCTAAAAGATGCAAATCATTTTCCATTGTTTTATCTTTAACGAGATTATAAGGGGTTTTTGGTGCAATTCCGAATTCCTTCCCTCAATCAGTTCACCCGTGATACCCGTTTCGCCAGGAATGTTTATCAGTTCACCCTCGAGGATAATTTCGTTCGTACCGAGATTCAGTTTTTAGTCACACAACACTATAATGGAACAATTTACCCGGCACTGTTTTCTCGTGCCATTTCCATTTGAAATTATTCAAGACTAATATTTATCGACACCTCCTTTCCCCACCTCCCTAATTACCCCATCGCTCGTGCTGTATTTAATGCTATCTCAATACACCCTTGAGCGCGTGTGAGTTTTGAAAAATAAAAAGTTGGATGGGAAAAACGACAATGGAGCCAATTTACTGCAATATCTAACTAACTGGCTGAACGAGTGGAACTGGAGTTCAACCTGATATTTTGTACGTGGTCAAAATGCAGCCCTACACATTTTTGACACTTTATTTTGACATTTTTTGGGTCAGTTTTTCTTTGTATATTTTGCGCGCACTAAATGGATTATAAACTACCCTTTAAATGTTTGAGCACAGTGCGAACGTTTAGAAAAGTAGGATTTAAAAAAAGATATCGATGCACATTGCTTTTGAATGTCCATGGGAGTGAAATATTGAGCTGTGTAAAGCATATTCCACATTCGTGTGCGGCTTAAGAAAGAATTTTTGAATTTAACAGTACGTCCGAAGTTGGTCTCAAGCGTAAATTGATGGGCAGGGGTATTATGATTGAATAGTTTCAGGGAAGGAATGTTACTAGGTATTTCACTAGAACACTGCTTATACAAATAACGATAATACAATGAAGGACAAGAAACATTGCGGCGGTCTTCGGGAGATCAAATGCTTCTGTAATACTTCTATCATTTTTAAAGCTCTGTACTCAATTTTAACGACAGGAGAAATGGAGCCCTGCAGCATACCAGCACTTATTTTATGAATTTCAGGCTTAAAACCTTCCAACACAACTTGCTTTGAGCGGTTCCAAAACTTATAGTTTCTAATCCTACGAAGAAGAAGTTCATCAATATAAAATGTACGAACTTTGGATAAAGATCTTAACACCAAACTCTAAGAAAATGCTTTTGAAATATCAAGTGTAATAATCTTACTTTCCCCAAAAAGATTTGTGCCACTCTTTGGCGAGATGTACCATAAGATCACCAGTGGACCAATTGTAATGCTTACACATTCATTTATAACACATTCCAATCCCACGGGCAACTAAGCTGTCCATTGGAAACGACGCTGACTATTCTGCTGAGCCAGTCCACGAGCAACTTATTTGCCCGACATTGGAAACCACGCTCCATGAGTGTGGGAACATTTAAATAAGCGGCATAGCCGCATGAAGACAAACAATTAATTATCATTATTAATAAAGCATTCAAACTGAAAAGAACTTGTTTTTATATCACTATTGTTACGAAAGCCCATACTCCCGGTCATTGAGAACTTTTCGTTCTTCAAGATATTTCTTCTTTTACGAATTTATAAAAGGGGTGGAATTGTACAGTTTGAACCTTATGTAAACCTGCATCGAGTGGTTTTACACAAAAGTTAAAATTCGGCTAACTCTGGCAGCTGCGTTGCGCTTGTTTTCGTAATTTTTGACAGGTGTCCCAGTAACAGTTCTGCTTAATCACAAATCGAGCCGCAGTAAACAGAAATGTTAGTTAGGAAGGTAACATTTATAGTTTAAATAGAAATAATAAACTTTGGAAAGTTTTCCAGACAAATTTTAGGAAGATTATGGTGTAAGTTAAACCTATAAACTTCTTTTGTAAATATAGATGCCAATCCACTGTATAAGCGAATTTAGGAGATTTGTCTCACCCAACGATTTAAAAATAAATAAATTTAGTGGTGCAGCAGCTCCAAGGGAACCAGCACCTAGTGACTTACACATCTCAACCAATCCTGTGTGCTTGTTACCAGGAATGGAGGGGAACTACAATTTTCTGCTGATTACGAACGGCGCTTTTCATGACAAGAGATACTCTTAAACGATTTGTCAATTCTTCGCAAGAGGCAGTACACCCTGAAAAACTTGAATCTGAGAATCGAACCCAAGACCTTCTGCATGGCAGTCAATCGCATAAACCATTATGCCAAGGGGTACACATAACGATTAACATTTTATTTGTCAAGATTTTAGTTTACTTATATGCAATAAAACAATTAGCTGTTATGTTTAATATCATTGTGTATTTATATTTTTTTAGTGAAATAACATTTAGTTATTACCTAATCAATAACTATTATCTCACTCGTAAATTTCTAAATCATAAATCCTTCTACCTTATATGAGTATGACCAAAATAAAATTTAAAAAAAAAATAAAATACGAAACTCTTAAATTCAATTTAAACAAAAAATAAAATGTCGCTGACAAATCATGAAAAACTTAAAATTAGAAATCAAATCACATTCATTGACAAAATTTAAAACTAAAAATCAGTTAAATAGAAGTCTTTTCAATATCAGTCAAGCATCAACTGATTTATGTATCGCACGGGAGGCGGTACTCATTTTACACCAAACCAACTTACTCACTATACCTAGGTCGCTTGAGAAAGAATTCAATCACATTGTCCAAATCAGTGAGACACGACTTCGATTTACTAACATTCGAGTCCCATACTCGCAAATTCGATGAGAAATCCTGTAATTTGTCCAAACTAGCAGCAAGCTCTTGGGCAAGAGACTTAGCTGTCTGTGAAAGGCCACCACCAAACGATTTGGACGACTTTGTACTACCACTATCGTAAGGTTGGCCGATTCGATTGAATTCATGAAGTTCGCCGTAATCCAAGACATCCCAATCGCCAAGTTCCATGTTCCATGTGAAAAGAATGCGACACTCGAATTGCTTCCGATGGAAAACGCAGTCAATGTTCCTTGAGCAGTTCAGGCAGTTGTTGCAAGTGGTGGGAAGTTGATCACGTGCTGTGAAATGGGCCATCAGGACGCATGAAATTAGATTGCTTCGTGGACATACCTAGAATTTAGAAATTGTTAAATTTGAATTTGCATACATTTTGCTACTAAATATCTCACATTAATGAGCTCGCAAGCCCAATCGTAGAAAACATCGTAAATTTTGTTGTTCTTCTGGCACAAGTTGCTAATGACGTAATAAGTGAACGTCTCCAAGTCGAATGAGTGCTGTGTTATAACCACCGATACACATCTGAGCTTCTCATAAGACATCTGTGAGATCATTTGCATGTCCGAATAGCATGATCCGTGCACCTCCATTGGCAATGAAGTGTGATAGCCTGGTGAGATGCAGTCATCTAGAAAACAAGTTTCCAATTCATTTCAAGTATGATTTAAAAATAATATTCTTCACATACCTTCTTCACTGGTTATTACCGAAGCTGCATCATCTTCTTCGACAAATCGCCTCTTAAACTTCTTGGTGCATGTGGGTTTCTCCTGGCCGAAACCACCTTGCAAAGGAACCTCCAAGACCTTTGGCTCATCGCGTCTGGGGGAAAGAAACGGCACTGTCGTTGGTGACATATTTCCGATTTCATAATGATTCCTCTTGGCCATTGACACTTGCAGCGGCGAGATCGTGGTCAGTGGCTTAAAATTCAACATTTGTTGGGATGTACTCGAAGGTGGGGACTTCTGTTGCTGGAATAAGTGCCCCGGTGATCGCATCATTGTATTGCCAACTGGCGAACCACAAGGAGACCGAAATCCATGATAATGATGAACCGGGGCCGAGATGTTCTCGATCGATTGTGACGCTGACGTCGATGGAGGTGAAACACATGGCGAATGAAAGTGACTAGTTGCTCGATGAAGACGACTCGCAGCCGTGGTTCCGGGAAGCATTTGTTGGGTTGTCATGCGTATTTTTGTAAATGGAATAATATTTTCCGAATTATCTTCGGAGAATTCGTACTTCTTGTCGGCCAGACGCCGTTTCCGAAATGTTCCGATCTTTTCACACTTTTCATTGTCCTCGGAAAACTCATAGGCATTTGCCTTGTCACTAGAACTGGTGCTGGCACTCTGCAAGTCTACCGTGGTTATACCGTTACGATAGGACTTTGTTACAATTCGATGATTCCGCTTGCCTTGATGATTCAGCAAGCTGACTTTCGTTTGACTAGTGCCTGCAGGGCTGCTGGTTGTCTGGCTTTTGGAATTTGAGGAACCAGCCCCTGAGCTCAGACCGCATGTAAATATCAATTCATCAAAGTTCTTAGTTTTTGCTGTATCACTTATTCTATGTGAAGTCTTTTCTCCACTACCGCTGCTTGTCTGAGCCTCATTTTCGATGTCAGAAAAGTCGGCAATTATTCGCGCGACTATATTATTCGTGTTATCACAACCAATAGTTTCTTTAGCTACCGGGGTTTGTCTAGGGAAGGCAGTCGATGGTTGTTTTCTCTCCACAATTGGTTGGTGGACCTCATGTGGTGGCGTGCAACGTGCCATTGCAGCCACAACCATTGACGACTGAGGATGATTATTGGGCGTGACTTCCAGGTCCACATGCAGCATGTGTATAAATCCATTCGCAATAATGATTACCCTATCGGGGCATATCAAATTGATATGTGGATTAAATTTTGGATCGGATTCTGTCGTTGAGTATTTTGTGTGAATTGTTAAATTGCATTTGATACATAAAGCGTCACATCGAGAAACTAGAACAAATACAAAATAAAAAACAAAATTATTCGAGACAAAATTAATAACTTCTTGATATTGATTCTTACACCCATCTTCGTCAAATTCACGAAGCTTCTTGCAATCCAAACAACCGAGCTTAGGAACTTTTACGTATGTTAGGTAGGACTCTTCATTTTCATTCTCAGCCGCACCGTGCACAATGAGAACTCTAGGATTAGTCACCCATTGTGCCATGGTGACAGTTTTGAGATTATCAGCGCCATGATCGTCGAAAAGACAGCTTTTAAAGAATCTACGCAGGGGTTGGTGGGGTCGATAAATCCAGAAATATAACCTATAATAGACAAAGTGAATATTAAATAAGATTTATTCAAGTGAATTTATTATGACGTATGTGTATACTCACGTGTACTTATATCCAATATTAAAATATGAGGCATTCGCATTAGAGCTTTCGTTGCAACACACCTTATAGCTAAGAAGATATTGTCCGCAAGCTGTGAGGCCCATAAACATATGGCTGAAATTATTGGATTAAGATTGTCTATCAATAAATTATCAAAATTATTTGACTATGTTAACATATAAAGAGTCATGTTTATTTCTGATTAAATCAAAGCAATATTAAACGATCTCGAAGTTAATTTCTAATCCAAAGAATCGGGGTTTCATTGATATCAGACGCACGTATTTTCGATAAGAGAGTTTAGTGTCAAACAATATTATTTTTTCCGAAACAATATAAAGATCTGTTCCACTCCTCCCATCAGATCAACATTGGAACGATTGCTGCGAAAGCCATATTGCCGGTCATTAAGAAGTTAATGTTGATAGAATCGGCTAAGGTGATAGTTGATTATCAATTTTTTGATTGTCATTTTGACAATAGCTGTCTCTATCAAATCAAAAAGAAATATAGAGAAAGCGATTGTCAAAACGACAATCAATTAATTTAGTGATCACTTTACTCTTACGCGATACGGGTCCAGATCAGCGATTTCATGACCTTGGAAAGAAGGGACGGAAGTGCAATTGGTCGATAGGAGGAGGGGGATGAAGGTTCGCCTTTTTTAGGAACAAGCTGGAAAAATACTGTTGTCCATTTTCTAGGAAAGATTCCAGAACAGTAGGAGCGATGGAAAAGCTTACGAATTGGTTTTGCCAGCTAGGAAGAATGCCTCTCCAAAATAATAGAGGATATACCATCAGGAACAGCGTTGCAATGTTACTGTCAGGCAACGTTACATATGAAATTTGGAACCGAAAAATAAAATACCCAGAAATTTTTACTGCAGAATATTTTGTTTAATTTATGGTCATGTACAAATTTGGTTATTGGTATAACAACGTTGTAATGGTTTCTTACTTCTCTAAGAGTGGAAACTAAGTTCTCTCAACATTAAGCCCCATTTAGACTTTCGTTCTTCATTCGCTGTACGTTGTTCGTTCTTCTCTCAACAACGTACAGCGAAGAAGCATTTACATTGATTCGGTTTTGTTTTTCAGTTCGTTCTTAACAACAAACACATTGTTGGCAGTGGCGGCACTATTAATAGTTGAGAAAAAAGAAAAAAATAAGATCCTGTTGGACGAATGGTTGATTGCTGAAAAGGAAACATTTATAGCATACAGATCTTGTTTTATTTTCTATGCTAGCGCAATAATATCGTGCTTTTTTGCATGTTCCTCTGATTATTATATCTAAAGTATTATTGTTCGTATTAGAAAGATAAAACCCATAGACAAAATATTTTATTTATGTACCTATAGGTACCCCAATTTGTAATGAAACCTTCTGATGCTCCATTCTCTAATAAAAAAAAAAAAAATATTCCTACAAGTTGCACGGCACTGCAAATCAATGTTTATTTAATCAGTTTTCGCATTTAAATACACGTTGTCCGGCTAATAACGAACAACGAACACCGAAATTTCCGAGCTCCTTTGAATTTGTACGCTCTTCATTCGTTGTTAGTTCGTTATTCGTTTTTATCATTTACATTCCCGTTGTCCCGCGTACGAGCTACAACGAACAACGTACACAGAGCACAAAACCGAAAGTCTAAATGCAGCTTTATAGTTTCTTTACAGCTGCTATCGAAGGAAAAAAAGTACGCATCCCAAGAAAAATCATTTCTATGATCATATCAGTACTGGTACCAATGTCACTATCGAGGAAAAATAGTGACCAGTTAAAGATTCGAAAAAAGCTGTTCCAGTAGTCTTTCTCGTATCGCCAAGCGGTCCTAGTGAGTGGTTTCTCTTTAAGTGGATGTGTGTATTCATAATGATTGAAGACTGGGATAAGGAATCCTAGATAAGGAAGTTGCATTCAAAGATCTAGCTGAACGGTTTAATTATGATCAACACTTATGAACCAGCTAGCGGATTGCCTTGCTTTGGGTACTTTTGGGAAACCGTAAAGCACTGCCGATTATCCATACTGGGTTCGATATGGTTCTACTAGCAGTATTAAAACAACATGCCACAAAATATATTTCTGGGGGTATACAGACTTATTCAAACGTATCGGACTCAAGTCTGGGAATTTAGAATGTTTGACGAAATGTATATTTTATACAAAGATTGAAACTGGTCTAAAGATAGGTTTATTTACATACTGGACCGCCTACGCCATAGGTTTTTCTAAAAACAATGTTTAAGTTTAATGACACTAGGTTAACTCATCAACTCATAAAATCCTTTTGGAAATTCAGCTTAATTTGGGAGAAATAGATGGAAATAGACAGGGTTTACACTGAGATCAAACCATATTACTTAAAAAATGCAGAAATACAAAACATGTACAACTTTCCGTGCGACTGGTCGTCATGATTCCAACAGAAAAAAAAAATCGTTATTAACAGTAGCACAAGGATTTTCAAGTTTCTGGATTACACCAAAGAATAACAAAATGATAATTTCAACGTAAGTACAATTTTGAGAAAGCAACTTGATTCAGTTTAACTTGAAAGTTTTGACTTTTTTATTAAATATTTGACATTATAAGTTTTTATATTAAAATTCAAAAATTGTTTTAGGAATTATAATAATTAATAAAAGACCTTGCATATACACAATTTTGTCATTTTAAGTGTGTAATATTATGTATATTTCTTGAATTGGAAGCTGGATTGTTGTATCCCTGGAGTACTTAGTAGTGGAGTATTATATGTGCATGCTAGCTTGGGTTCTGAAGTTCTGGGGCCAGATTACCGCATCGTTTTTCGAATAATACGGGACTGAATTATTTGAGTTTGGCATTACCGCTTGTGTCATCGAGCAATCGATTACCTTGACATTTTCATTCGATCACTGATGGGACTCACTCACTCACTCAGTCACTGAAGCGGTAATTTGGCCCCTGGTCCGGATTATGTTAAACTCTTCGATGTTTTTCAAGTTATATTGGACCACTCTTTTTTAGAACCACTGAATTCGAGATATTCGACACAAAATCTATGCTTTATTTTGAAGACAAACTTCATTGTACTCATTTAACGTCTTTGACTTATATTTAACCATTAAGTGACTCAAACATAAACGAAACCGATGTAAATCGATCACACTTACTTTACAATTTCATGAAATCTTTCTACAATATCTATCATCATGATCTACATCCGGATGATATGACTTCATGTATATATTAGTAAGCGCACTAGGTGGTTGAAACGCTTGGAATAAGTGACTGTTAAGTCGAGATGACAATAGTATGTATATTTCATCCAGTAACAAAGAAGATCATACACTAGCTGTAATTATATTGTTCATGTATGTAGGTTTCTGTTTATATTAACCTGCTTTGAGATAGTAAAAGAATACTAAAAAAAATCAATCTATCATCGTATAAAGTTTATATATAATTTTTTTAGATATACATATGTAATGTACCTACAAAACTATTCATTTAATTTGATGATGAACAACTGTTGTGTTGTGAGATTTTTTGACGTTGAACGGTAAAACTCAATGCTTTTGATGAATTCGTAACGAAAACCAATATTAATCAATACAAAATGGTATCGCTTGCATCTGACGGGGCACCAGCGATGATTGGCAAAGTAAAAGGATTAGTAAAGAGAATCAAAGATAAGAATGCAGTCTAATTGCTTATCAGTGCATAATTCACCAGGCAGCCCTTTGTGGAAAACTTAGTGGTACATTTTGAAAGAAGTAATGGACAGCTTGGTCAGATTAATTGATTTTATAAGATCTCGTTCTGCTCTTCAGCACCGACAGTTCAAGAAGTTTCTTTTTGAATGTGATTCCGCTTATTCTGACCTACTACAACACAACAATGTTCGTTGGCTAAGTAAAGGTCAAGTTATTGAACGTTTAACGAGGGATAGGCTCTGAAAAAGATCTTGCATTGTTTTTAAGATTTTTATCCGATCTTAGGAACGAATTTGCTGCAAGATTCCAAGACTTTGTAGAGATGGGTAAGCTCTCTAAATTCCTTAAATCGCCTTGTTTAGTTGACGCAGCTACAAATTGGACTAGCTTGGCTGCGAAGTTATTTAGTCTTTCAAAGCCTTTGCTGCAAATGGAAATAGAGTTGCAAGAAGATATTTCCCTGCAAATGTTTAAAACTGCATCCACTGAAGAATTTTGGGGTAAACATGTTTCAGAAAACTATGAAAATTGCAAAAAACTAGCTATCAACCTAGTTTCTATGTTTTGCTTGACATATATGTATATGCGAATCATATTTCTCAAAAATCAATTTCTTGAAAAACAAATATTATTCGAGACTATCGGACACCCACCTGGAAGATACTCTTCGTATTTGCTGCTCTACGCGTGAACCAAACTATAAAAAACTGGTTCAAGACGGTCGTTGTAATTTCTCACATTAATTTTATCTATTGTGTTTTGTAAAATTACTTATGTATGTAAATGAAGTCAAATAAAATTTGTAAGTATTATAAGTTTTTTTTTTCCTGGACCACGACAAAATGTTTCAACTAATCCTGGACCCTTCAAAAAATTACTTGCCGACCCCTGGTATAAACTATGATTCGAGTATAAATTATATTGAAGGTACTCGTATTTGGTGAATTTACGCTGAATCCTATCTATTGCATCATTATGGGTTTTATATATAGGAGACCACACAACACTTCCGTATTCTAAAACAGTTCTACACAAAATCTTTATGAAGATGTTTTCTATTCAAGAAGAAACGACTCAAAACTCAATAGGTTTCCAATACGAATTTAGAGCCAAATATAATTGTAAGGTCTCTATGTTTCGATGCGGTCTTTAGCATTGACAGCTAACTAGAAACGATTTTGTATTCTACTAAGAACATAGATTTTCTTATTTAAATAACAATTATTTTTTATTATGATCATAAAATTTGAAATATTTTTTTGGAAAATAAAAAAGTATTTTTCAAATTTTCATATACATACATATGTATGTATGGTTTCAATTTTTTTTATACACCTCTGATTTTGCTGAGCCACCTAATAAGAAATACAGTGGACGCTCGTTAACTTGAACACGGACGAAACCAGGTGTGTTCAAGCTATAGGATTGTGCAAGTTACTGGATCAAGTTAAAAAATTGTTGTCTTTATTTAATAATGATTCATTTTAATGATTTTAAAACATACGAGTAAATAATGATATTAGATATAAATAAATAATTTTAATTGAAACGTTTTTCGATTCCTAAATACGCACGTGTTCAAATGAAAGTCGAAAATTCACCAATTATGAAGAATAAAACCTTATACGGAAATGCTAAAGAAATTTCCTGGGATTCCCCTTTACAAAAACCGTTTGCATTCTGTACCAACATCCCAGGTACCTTGCATAAATTCAAAAATTTAAGAAATTCAATATTAAACTTTGTTCAAGTTACAGAGATCGTATAAATTTTACTTGTTCAACTTATAGAATACTTAGGGGAAAAATTCAAGGTATTGAGTCTTAAAAATAGTCCGTTCAAGGTATAGAATGCGTAAAGGGAAAAAATATTTGTTCAAGTTATTGGAATGTTCAAGTTATCGTATGTTCAAATTAACGAGAGTCTACTGTATATCAAACAAAAAATTCGGTTGGGTTTTGTGCTGTAAAATGGTTAATATTTTGTCGGAAAGCCTCGCTGCTTAAAAACTGCTGCACATAGTCTTTGAATTGACTCGATTTGATCTTGGCATCTTTTAACTGGAATCACATACAGGTACTCTTTCGAATAAATTATCCAAATTTGCGTGCTTTTGATTTCATCCCATAGATGTTCGATAGGATTTAAATCCGAATTTGATAATGGTCAGCCAAGTACTCGCATAGCATTTCGATAAAAAAGAATTTTACGAGTTTCGCAGTATGCTTCCGGTCATTGTCTTGTTGAAAATAATCAGTATATTTTCTTCAGCCCACGGTAGCATTATGTTATCTGGTATTTTAACGTATTTCTCTTTGTTAAGAATTTCGTCAATACGATGAATGGGTCGCACGCCGTTCCAAGAAAAAATTCCCCAAACGCAGATTGATCCACCACCATGTTTGACTACCTGTGAAATGTACTTTGGGTCAAATTCTTTACATTTTGAGTATCTGACGTACTTTCTGCCGTCGGGACCAACATAAATTTCCATCGATTCTGTACAATAGCGCTTCAGATTTTTAGCGCACAACAACAGTTCTACTCCCTCTATACCATATCGGTTCAGCTTCTGCACCAGTATTTCTCGATCTATGGTCTCAATCGCCCTTTGAAGGTCCAAAAAGACTGCAACTATAACATTTTTTTCATGCATATCTGTTTTCTATTGTTCTATTGTGTGACAACCAGATTTAGAAGTGATTCACAGCTGTGTTCCAGTCGGAAGCCTGACTGGTAATCACTCGAATAATGGTAAGTTTCCATATAGCTTTGCAGTTGCTTATGTACAATTTTTTCCAGAATCTTACTTTCTGTCATAAGCGTCTTTACTGAATGAAACTCCGCTGGATTTACTGTTTTTCTTACTTTTTCAACTGGGACTAAAGTAGATCCCAGTGTTAAGGAAAAATTCCTGTTCGTAATGAATAGTTGATGATGTTTAAAAATGAAAGTCCCACAATGTCGAACACACTCAATAACATTTGAGTTGACAAACCGTTGAAGTCTTTTTTGAACAATGCGCTTCATAGTACGTTTTAATTCACTCATGTTTATTGGTTTAAAATTAAAAGTATGTATTTTCATTATTTATATTTACTAAGTTCTTATACTACTCAAACGGTATTTTATCATTTAATTCTTCGACACTTTTCACAAAAAAACTGTTCAGTTTGTTAGCTCTGTATCTCTCTCTTATTCTTTATCGTTCTATTATCACATGTAATTTGCTCTATTTCACTTTTTTCTTCATTAAGTACTAGCGATTTTATTGTTCTCCACATCGTTTTTTGGCTGTAGCTTGATCAATTTTCCCAGCAATGAAATTATTCTTGGCTTATTCTAGATCACTAACGTATTTATTTCTCTATTGCCTGTATCTTTTCCAGTCACTACTGTTATTTGTCCAAATAGCTCTTCGACGAAATTTTTTTTTTATAAACGTGTTTAACTCAACCATTCATGTTTGAATGTTAACAGGAATGAAAGACTAAGGTGACTATCATTTCAGAGAGTCAAGCGGAACTGAAGGCACTTAGTTCATATATCATCGGCTCTAAGTTGATATGGGAGTGCATAGGCAGGCTAAATGAACTTGGCAAACAGAACAGGGTCACACTTCACTGGATACTTGGTCACGTGGGTGTTCATGGAAACAATGAGGCAGACTCCTTAGCAATCAACTCCTTTACCAGGGCTCGAGCCCTATTGCGGAATAGGAGAAAATGTCAATAGGAAAATATATCATCAAAAACAAAATTAAACGAGAAGAGGAGGGAACAATATTCAAGAACTGAAAAGAACTTTCAAAACTGAGGCAGGCGAAACTACTACTGGGCAATTACAACCAGCAACGTTTCGAAAACTGCATTAAGTAGAGATTACCTAAAAATAATAACAGAAGAAGAAACTTAGGTATACTTGGTATGGTAAGCGGTGCCACAAGTAGATTCTGCAAAATGCATGAGAAAACACCGGACCACATACTAGGAATATGTTGTCCACTCATACACTAAGGGAAAAAACCACCTGGAGCGAAAGACCAGGTGGAAGAGAGCGACCTATCCTTTTTGAAGGTGTCCCAAATACTAAGATTCCTAAGAGCAATAGATTGGAGGAAGATTTGTAGGATGAGCGAACTAATTCATTTTTCAATGGGGGCACAATAGATCTCCAGGTTGCAGTGCATTACCCCTAAAACATAATTCTCATTCATTCATTAAAAATGATTCATGATATTCTTCGAGGATTTGTTACTTCCTCGCAATAGCCAGTACATCCGCCTGAAAAATGGTTTAACGGAGGCTGGCAATTGAACCTACATAGATTCCAGCCCGATGCACTAACCATTTTGACAAGGAAGTACCATACTATGATTATATTTAATGAGATCTAAAACATGGTTATCTTTCTAGGATTAATCAGGGAAATGGGCTTTTATATTTGTATGTTCAATGAAAATGATCTCTTGGTGGAGCGAAAAAAGAAACAAAATCGCAGTAAAATTAAATCTCTACTCACCCTTGTAAATAGCAATACGGCACAATGTCTTTAAGACAAAATCCTAATCTAGTTGGCACTTTAGTAAATGCACGCTTTATCTGTTTGTTTCTTCGATTACCGGAAAAGTGTCCAAAATTCTATAAATAAACCCACCATCAAATTTTATCTCAAAAACTGCAAGTTGAAGATTAAATGTATTCGATTCTTGAATTACCTCTCTTTTCATTAACATGGTGTGCAAATTCCCTTCCTCACTGACAGACACTTCGGTCTCGGGGGCTTTTGGAACTGGCAAATTCCCACAATCATCCGAATCATCATCAGAACTATCCGAGATGAAGTATGAAGATGCTTCCGAGAAGATGCCACTTTCAAAGCGATTCTCCATTTTCACAGGTAGTCAGTTAGTCAAGTTGCTCGCAGAACTAAATCAATTGCAAGGAAAATATTACAAAAAAAAAAAAAACTTGGAAAACAGGAATAGGAAAACAGGATCTGCTATAGAATCGTAAGTTTATGTGAGAAGATCAAAAAAGAAAAAAAAAGGCTCAGATACTGAAAAATGAAAAGAAAAAACATGGAGCATTCCTCTCCGCCGTGACTTACGATGCAAATCAATTGAATAAAAAGCTCAGAAATCATCCAGTAATCGCTAAGTATTGGATTTAGTATCCATTATTGTTTAATTAATTTACTGCCGTTTTAATGTAAATTCCTAATTTATGGCTGATTGTTCAAACAATTCTACAATTTTAAATTTTTCAATTTACTTTTCTACGATATACATAAACGTATAATAGTGAGTGAATGAAAGGACAAATGAAACAACAAAAAAAAAAACAAATTTGTTGACAGTTGTTTGACACTTTATCCGGCTGTTAATGACTGCTCAGAGCCATCTAGGATCTGAAAACTATAATTTTCAGGGGAAATTTTTTCATTCGACCTGTACAAATTTGCATGTACACTGAAAGACGAAATTTAATTTTTAGGCAGAACAAATGGGCGCGGGTAGATTTTGATTGTTTAAAGTCGCTGATCGCGCGACAATTTTAGCTCCCAAATTTATCTTGAAACATCGGACAAAGTACTAGCTCATATGACATAAGATCAAAATTTAAAGAGAATTTAAACGCTTAAGCCTAGACTGTTATTAGTCAAATTGATAAACGTGAAATAGCGAAGGATTAAGCCTTCGGCCTAGTACGCAGATCGAGACAAGACAAATTTTATATCTACAATTTTAATCTCTACAACACTTTTCCAAATCTCGCGCAAAAGTTTGAAGTTGGAGAATTAAAAAATAATTTAATGTGTTTTGTAGTGTATCTCTGGAATGGGTTGTCTTACAAAAGTCGTTCATATCTTTTTGGAATCTCCTCTCCTCTGCTTTCAAGAGAACCATCAGCACCTTTTACAGTTTTGACAAAAATTACTTTCGGCTGTCAAAATTTGTGCCGCAAAATAATGCTAATAAATAATAATGGCAAAATTTAGTGGAGACATTTTGTACAGTAATTTTGCGCGTGAACTGCGTACTGCTCGGAAAAACATCCAAGACAAAATTTGTCCCAAGAAAAAAAATGTATGGGAAACAAAATTTTTCCTGATCTGCGTACTAGGCTTTAGCAACCAAACAGTTCGTGCAACTAAAAATTGCATGTGCGCGGCTAGCTTTAGTTTTTGCTTATAAAATTGGACATAAATGTGCCAAACAATTATTTCGTGCGCTAAATTTTGACAAATAAGTTATGTACAGTTCGAAGAGAAAATTTGATTTTTAAGCTGGTGCAGCGTACCTCTCGTTTGAAATGCTTGACATAATTTTAACTTGGCAAAATTTTGAAGAGAATTTTGTATGGGAGATCTGCGTACTATGATTTAGTAAGGAGGATTTCTGCGGATTTGGAGGTTATATGGCTTTAATCTGATACATTTATCAGACATTACATTTTTGTTTTTTTTTTTTTTCAAGAAAATTTGAAGCATCTTATTTATTGTAGTAGATTTTGTTAAGGGATTTTTGGTAAACGTCAATTTACTATTCCTCGAATATTTTGGGCTTTACCAATAATTAATTGCTAAGCATGCGTTTAAATTAACACCAGGTAAAAGTTTAAAGACCAGTTAATTTGCGTGTTTACCAATAACTAAGTTAAACATGCCTTTTAATAAACAGCGCTCTATTACAAAATCAACCACATTAAGGTTCGTATTCACCGAGCGCTCCTAAACGGCTCTTAACTTTACGAGGCTCTTAACTTGAAATTTCTGTGCGGTATTCACCAACCACTCGCAAGTGTTTTTCGAAGTTCGAAAATGAGAGCCACTCTCTCTTGTTCAGACATACCCAAACTGTGAAATGTTGTGTAATGTTGGTCTTGACAGTAAATGGATACTCTTCTACTTGGCATTGCTCACATGGATTCGAGTCAAATGCGTGCGTGGCACACGCACAAGCGAACAAATTTTCGAAGAGAGCGCTCGTAGATCTTCACTAATATTGCTTGGTGAATACGTTTATGAGCTTCTTAAGATATGAGCGTTCGGTGAATACCGGCCTAAATGTTAAAGCAAAAAAGCAAAAAAGAAAATTTTCATTTGTGCCTAATGATGAAAAATTAGGTTAGTTCGAACTATAGAACAATTGTTCCAATGAAGATTTAACAAGATTTATTTCTAATCTACTAGATTTACGAAATAAATTTGTATGGTAAATCTTCGAGATTTAAAGAAGGTTTTTATGGTGAATCCTCTTAAATCCAGGATTATCTCTTGGTGAAAACGTTGTATAAGCCAGATACCGGGTTCCGAAGGTTAATTGGTGGATTTACGTGTATCTGCATTTGATTTCTGTAAAAAAAGAAAGGGATGCCAAATACAGAATTCATATTTGTTAGATAGAGAGAAAAGAGCAAAGTGCAGAAGAACTTCATGAGGCGTATTCATAGGGATTACTAAAGTTGTGATTGCTAGATCCTTAGTTTAAGGCTTGTTGGTTAAATAAACACAGCTACTATTCATAGTCAGTTTCCCCGCTGTTTTTAGTAGAACATCAGGTTAAGGCTGTGTTCTACTACAATTATCTTCAAATAATGACGGGTCAAGGAAAATGCTAATTTTGTGTCGTACCTCGTACGCCTTGGCATAATGGTTAGTGCGTTGGACTGTCTTGCAGCGGTTCAATTCTCAGCCGCTGCAAAAAAGTTTTTTCAGTGGTGTACTACCTCTTGCGAGAAATTGACAAATCCTCCAAGAGTATCTGTTGTCATGAGAAGTGCTGCTTATTAGCCATTTGGAATCGGCAGAAAATTGTAGGTTGAACAAAATTTAATGGTTGAGAGTTGAGAAACACTAGGTTTAGCATCTCTATTACACGTCATGTTAAATTTTGTGTGGTATTTTTTGATATTGCACGTCGAAAAAAATTAAGTAAAAGAAAATTATTAAATAAGAAAACCAAACAAGAAACTTAAACTAATATTCTATAATAATTTGTAAATGAACAACAAAAGCAATGCTGCAATGCAAAGGGCTCTAAGAGTCTATGGAACTTTTTTTATCGATCAAATTTGACATTTTACTTTGATAATAACTACTTAAACACAGCATTTCCTATGTTTGAAGTTAGACCACAGGTCTAGCCCTAAACTTGAGACTTAATTTATTTATGAATAGCCTAACCTCTGGAATTGCTTAGTAACAACTTAGCAAGAGTTTAGCAAACATCTATGAATATGCCCCCATTTGTGTACTATACGAAATTCTAGAAATGCAGAAGTCAATATTATAGCAAAGACAACATGTTCATCTTTATTATAGCATCTTCGTCTGCATTTTGTAAATTTGCGACATTTTCAAATTTTTCTATAATTTTTTGTGACAGGCGCATTAAATTGAAAGGGAAGAGAATGGAGGTAAGTTCAATTTTCATTGCATTGTTTCGTATTAACAAGATAACAAGTTATATACGCCCGCGCTGTGTTGAAACATTTAAAGGGTAATCATAATCCCTTGAGCGTGGGTAGATTATAAAAAAAAAAAAAAAAATGCGTATTCTCTCCCACCAAATACATATGAAATGGAATCGAATAAAATGTATTAAAAACTTATGTATATTAAATTGTTTCATTTGCTTAAGCCTATTTCACGTTAACTCGAGTCGACTTCAAACAAAGCCGATTTTTTTAGACTGGGGTGCCAGGTGCCAGTGCGTACCTTGATACAATCGAGTTTAATTGATACATTAAATGATTAAATGACGTTTAAAATAGACAGGAAAAATATGCCAATAAATAAAAAAACAACAGACACTGTCCTTTTTCTTTTTCGAGTTCATTTTACCCTATTTTGAGAAGTGGAAGTGCTAACTTGTGTGTGAAGTCAGCATTACCAGGGGTCATTTTAAAAAAAAAATTAACGTTCGTAGCCGCAGGCGTAGCACGACAAAATGTTTGGTGTTACAACGTATTTACGACAAATTTACGACAATTATTAACACTGTCCTTTTTCTTCTTAGAGTTCATTTTACCCTGTTTTGAGGGGTTATTTTTTAAAAAAACAAGCGCCACAAATTTTTTCCAATTATTACATCTTTAAAATTTTGAAGTGGTAGTGCTAACTTGACGGACATACGAAAGTCCGATGATTATCCTCCCTATCTTTCTCTCAATAACGAAACGAAACTTGTAATGAACCACAAACAATTGTCAACTTTTTTGCTTATTTTTTAAACAATCTCTTCCAGAAGAACTCGCTTATGCCTGATTATAATTACTTCAATAAGTTTTATATCGAATTTCTCCCTTGGCCCATCTCTCCACAAACCCTTAACCCATTCCTCATCGAAAATAAGATAAATCAGCTTAATGATGAGTATATTCCCGGCCCAGATGGTACCCTCGTCATATTTCTAAAAAAATGATCTTCCACATTCTCATAACTTCTCAAAAACCTTCAGTTTAGCCCTATCTCAAGGAGAATTCTTTCAGTTATGGAACACTTCTTCCCCCAATATACAAAAATTGCTCAAAGTGTGAGGTTACAAAATATCTTCCACATATTCCCAAAATCTTTGAAAGCATTTTGTACGAAATTTTAAGTCTTCGTTGTGTGTTCCTTATTTCTAATCAACACGCTTTTGTCAAAGGTAGGTCCACAACTAATTTCGTTGAATTCGTATTCTTTAGCCTCTCAGCCCTAGAAACCGGAAAGGAAGTCGACGTTGCCTCAACCGATTTCAGTAAGGCCTTTGGTAAAATTTCACATTCTTATTCATATTTTTATTCTTATTATATTCAAACTGTTCACCCTTGAACTTGAATCTAACTTCTGAAGATGATCTTCCTTATCTGATGATTTTTTTAGCTACCTTCGGGGTCTCACAGGGCAGCCACTTAGGGCAACTCCTTTTTATTCTTACTATCAACAATATCAAAATGTTCATCAAATATTCCCATATCTTACTCCACGCCAACGATACTAAGTTTTTCAAGACGATTTCTTCGACACATCATTCTACTCTTAGACTAAGAACCCACAGCAATTTTTGGGTGTGATTGATAAAAAAAAATAATTAGCATAATTAGATAGGCCTTTTATAGTTACGAGTATTTACAAATGTGAAAGTCTTGGATACTCTAGTGGGAGATATAGTGCATAATAGTGCATTAAGTATGCACAAATTGCTGTGGGCTCTCGGTCTATCTACTTCAACTTGATTGCTTAGAGCTAAATATTTTCATATGCCATTCAATCATACTTTTTTACGAAAACGCATACAATCAACTCCCCTTCCCTCCCTTCTCCATTATCAACCCATATCCACAGCTGGGTCAATTCGCGACTTTGGTGTTTTATGTGTCGCATATCCTTTTCCGGTAAACACGTTCGCTATAGGTCGTGTCAGAACAAAAACCATCAAGAAGGCCGCTAAGGTCATTATTGAAAAATACTACACCCGCCTTACCTTGAACTTCAATAGCAACAAAAGAATATGTGAAGAAGTAGCCATCATTCCCACCAAACCCTTGAGGAACAAGATTGCTGGTTATGTTACTCATTTGATGGGATTTCTTCGCAACTTTTAAGTTCGTGGTATTTCCATTAAGATGCACAACATTCGTGGATTGCAAGTAGACCAGCCCCTACAAAAAATTCTATAAATTTTGTGTATTAAATATGGCCCCGCCCCGGGTGGCAGAAGGCCGGGGGCGGCAAAATGTCGTCGGTGAAGCGTTTAGAGTAGAGATCATTTATGTTTCATGACAGAACGTTTGACAAGTCAACAAACAACAATGACGTACATTTGAAATTTGCCACCCTGCCTGTGATTCGTCGTTGACGCTCTCGGCGTGAATTCGTAAACGGTGAGTAAGGCCGTAAGAGTGCATTCCGTTATTGTCGCGCGACTTACGAAACTAAAACGGAATGTTCCAAAACTCTCGCGAAACTGAAAGGGAGCGTTCCGAAACATATGTGTGCGAGACCGCTGACGGGGCGCTGCCAACGGGCAGACTTTTGACCACGTACATATATAGGTATAAAGTATGTACAGTAGGTAAAGTAGGTAACCGCCAGCGCCTCCAGCGCAGAGGTCTCGCATATCACATGTTTCGGAACGCTGCCTTTCAGTTTCGCGAGAGTTTCGGAACGTTCTATTTTAGTTTCGCGAGTCGCGCAACAATAACGGAATGCACTCTTATGGCCTTACTCGCCTTTGCAGTAATCCTTGTATTGTTTCTGTTGTAAGCTGTTTGGCAATTTCGGCTCGAACTTCGCATCTGAAGAAGGATTCAACAAATGGTGGAAGCTAAATCTAAGAATCGGAGACCATGAGAACAGCCTGGACCGTGAGCAGAGCTCCTTGAAATGGAAGGAGTTGGAAGTTCGCCTGAACCGTAAAGCAACCATCGATCAGAAACAACAAGAAGTTTTCGAAAGTGAGGAGAAGAAGTGGAGGGATGTATTGTACCGGTTGTTGAACATTATGCAGTTATTAGCTAAACAGAATCTGGCCTTCAGAGGACATCGAGGAGATGATAGTTGCAAACACGGGAATTTTTTGGAGTTAGTGCAGTTCCTAGCTAAATATGACCCTCTTCTGAAGGAACATCTGACAAAGATAAAGTTGAGAGTAAGATTCCCAGTTTCGTTTCTATCTCCAGAAACCCAGAATGAATTGATAAACTTACTGAGACATCAGGTTCGATCGACCATCATCCGTCGTATTCAAGAAGCTAAATATTATTGCGTAATCTTCGACAGTACACCAGACATCTCCCACAAAGACCAAATGAGCCAGGTTCTGCGATACGTACATATAGAAGGAGAAAAGGTCACCTTGGTAGAATCTTTCGTCGACTTCTTCGAACCAAAAGGAAAAAATGCAGGAGATCTCAGCAACGATATAATCGCGAAGATAACATCAGATGGACTGGACATACAGAACTTGAGAGGACAGGCTTATGACAACGCTACCACAATGTCACGTATCCACTATAGAGTTCAAGCCCGGATTAAAGTACTGAATCCGAAAGCTACATTCGTTGCATGTACAAACCACTTACTCAACTTGGCAAGGGTACATGCTGCTTCTGAATCAGTGAACTCCGTGACGTTTTTTGGAACTCTGGAGAAGCTTTTTGCCTTCTTTTCTGCATCAACTGCTCCGTGGAACGGTTTGGTTACCGTCACAGGTCAATCAGTGAAACGAGTCATTGAAAGAGGTACTGGAAGAATTGACGGATTCATCTCAAACTTCCGACACAAAATCGGGAACCAGTCTTCTTCTGACAGCCATGCAGTCATTCAACTTCCTCACTTTACTTGGCTTTTGGGCTGCAGTGCTACCTGAAGTAGATGACGCCCAGATTTACCTGCAGCAACGAGGACTGAGTGTGGATAAGTGTGTTCAGAAACTCTGCGCTTTAAAAGTTCTACTTATGTAGTGGAGAGCAGAGACCGTTTCGTCCAAGCCGCAATCGACTTTGCTAAGACTCTCATGTATTAGAAGACATCGACAAGGACGAGTTTCAGATGGAGCGGAAGCGTCTTCAGCAGTTTGTCGCCAGTTCTGAATCAGAGGAAGATATAAGGGGCAAAGGATCACTGGAGCTCCTCCAGTTCATTCAAAAACTGAATCTGGGGATTTCGGTTCCAATTTTGGCAATTAGTGTCACTAGTTGTGAGAGAAGTTTTTTGAAGTTGAAGCTAATCAAAAATTATCTCAGATCCACTATGAGCTCCACTAGACTATAAAACTTGGCTATATTGCCGATTGAACAAGAATTGGCTGCAAATATTGATTTTGACAAAGTTATTTCTGACTTCGCTGCTCGTAAGGCCCGTAGAATCCGTTTGTGAAACCGTTGATTCTATTTTACCTTCAATAAAAGATACCTCATTGCCTGTGAAATGATGCCTCGAAATTTTAATTAAGTATTGAATGGGGCGGCAAAATGGGTCTCCTGCCCCTGGCGTCGAGATGTTACGCTACACCAATGCTTCCACTGTTAAACTGGTTGTAATTGTTCCGGCTTTAACCTCAGTTCACCCTGCCTAAAACTTCGTCTTCTTAATCATCTTGGCTTGTATTAAGCCTAATAAATGGAGGTATTGCCCTCACCAAAATAAGGCTTAGTAGTAAGTAATTTGGGAATGGGCTAAATGAGTCCAAATCAACACATGTTAACTTTATTTACACGTAACAGTGATAGTGCAGAAACTCGTTGGACCTCGGTTAGAATTATTGTATTCGAAGACAAACCTCTGATTCACTAACCATATTAACCCAATAGGTACTGCTATCAATTTAACTATTGAGTTCGAAAACAAATGACGAGGAACAATTTGGGCACTTGAAAAATATTTCAAAGAGAGCATCCTAAAAATCAAAACTCTTAGATCTGAATAAGTTTATTATGTTCATAATCAAGAGGACTAAATAATAGGGTGTGTCAAAGTGCTCAACTATGGTATTTTCAAATGTAATAGCTTTTAAAAGTTGCATTGCTTATCAAAATTAAATCCTGCGTTTACAATTTTCATTTTAATTAATATCTTTGGCTCCCTCAAAAATAGGATGAAATCCAAAAAAAATTGATTTTTCGAGATTTTTGAAATATGTGTTGTTTTAAATTGCACCGTGTGGATACAAAAAAATTATATAAAATATTTTTAGGCTTTCAAGTCAAAGATAATTGCAAGGAAACACTTTTAAGCTTATATTTGTTTAAATTGAACACTTGATAAAGAAGCTATGAAATAATAAAAGAGGAAGAAAAATCATTTTTTTATGTAAAATCGTTTTTTTTTTTTTACAAAAAAAAAATTCTTAAAAATCAACGGAACCACCTACAATATCGTGGTATATCTTTTTGTAAAGACAAAAATTCTTTCTGTATTTTTTTAAGTTTTTTTTTTAATATCCGTAAAAAAAAAAAAAATTTACTGTAAATTAATTTTTTTTTTCAAATTCAACCGATTTGAGCGAGCCAAAGACGAACCATATCTTATTTTTTTTTTACATGTTCTTAAACCTCAGACCCTAATACAACTTTTGAACACTATTACATTTAAAAATAAGAGTACTTTTTTGCGGCCATACAAAAGTGACACACCCTACTAAATAATACTCAAGATCTAAAATGTTGTTTAGTCTTAAGTCTTTAAATCAATTAACTGATAAAAGTTAGAAAATCCGAGAAATGCCCTTTTCTGTATACCGATCAAACAATATCGTTTCGACCTTTACTGTCCTTATCAAGAGAGACAGCTACGAGTATACGAGTATATTGAAAACGATATCGTTCAATCGTTTCCGTGTTTTCTTTCAAGCTAAAATAAAACACATTTTTAAACAAATACTTCTAATTTTTATTGCAATGGCGATGAGTAAAAATAAATAATTTTAATGAGAATGAATTGGCTAGAAACTTAAAGTACAGTCATGCTATGATTAGGTCATGTTTATGTCACGTTAAATTAGATAAGATTGTAACTTCGTCTGTCGATGCATTTATTGATTAATTTGTTTGAAGTGTTTTCGGTATGTCTGTCGAGTTCTCTTTCTCTTTCTCTGTACTGTCAGTTTTTTCATTCAAAGCTTCTGTCCCAAAGTTCAATAATAACTCTTGTCTTTCCTCTTCAATCTTAAGATTACTACTTTCACTCTTTACGGTGATCAAGTTATTCGTATCAGTTGTTTCGTCAAGTTCGTGTGTCAAATGTTCTGCTGATGTCGTTAGTTCGTCAAATATTGTTTCAGTCGTAATTTCTTCCGTAGGTAGTTCACTTGTCAAGGTAGTTGTCATGTCGAAATTTGACGTTTCTGTCGAAAAGTTCTTGTCATTAGGATTTGTCATTTGAGTTGTCTTCGTCGAATTCCGAGTAATTTTATGTTTCGCAAAAGGCATGGGTACTTCGTCAGCAACTAATGTTTCCGTATTAAAATCTGGTTGGATTGGCAGCAATGGCTTCTCGTCAAGATCATCAAAAATCACCCAATTGTCTGGTCTAAAAGGATTTTAAAAAATATAAAGTTTTAAGATTTTCAAATACATATGTTGACTTACCGTTCAGGTTTTGTTAATATTTGGATTGGAGCAAATGCAACTGATTGTGTTGGCTTCTTGGATTTATTCCATTGACCCATGATGTAAGATGTTTGTGAATCTAAAAACGATGACCTTCCTGTCAAAAGTTCGTCATAGTCTTCGGCGAAAATGTCATGACTTAGACTTTTTTGTTCTCCTGTCGTTAGGTTTGTTACATTTAGATCTTCCTTTTCAGATTTTATAAATTTGTCATTTCGTTGAAGTACTGGCAACACAAAGTTATCGTCGAGTTCTTTTGCATTTAGTTTCGTTCTGTTCGTTAAAGTAAGTTCTGCAAGCCTTAGATAGTCAATTTTGTCAATTTTGGTAGAGTCTTGTTCGTTGATGTCGTTGTTAATCTTGAAATTGTCATTATCACTGTAGTCGTAATCATCAGTATCGAAATCTTCGTTGCCCATGGTATGATTTGCCTTCACGTCATGTTCAAAACCGTCGTCAATTGTCAGTTCGGATCTTCCGATATCGTCGTATGATGGGTCAAAAACGTTATTTGGTTGTTTGTTATAGTAAGGCGGTCTTCGGGTATAACTTGAAAATGGGTCATGTTTGTTGGGAGGATATTCATAACTTTCGACTGACGGCATTGGCTTTGGAGGATTAGCATAGCTAGGTGTACTAGAATACTGCGGCCGACGCTGTGGTAAAAGCTCATAATCTGCTTTAATGGCCGTTGGGGACATCAAATTAAGTTGTGGTCTAGCAGATGGTCTGATATTGAAACTGAATGTGCTATCCCCACCAGTACTTGCTGCACTCCCAGCTATAGCTCCAAAGTGGCCTGTGCTAACTGCATTGCTCGAAGCATGCGAAACACCACCGATATTTGAAGATGTGCTAAAGCTATTCGCCCCGGGAAGGCCTTGTGGTGGATAAATGTTTTGATGTGGAAAGCCTTGTGGAGGGACCATAGCTGGATTGTAGTTAAGTGAACTTTGGGGAAATCCTTGTTGGGGAAATCCTTGTTGGGGAAACCCTTGAGTTGGAGGGTAAGTTTGCGATTGTTGGCCACTAGGGTAATTACTAGAGCTAGGCTTTGAATGCTGATAAGGCCATGAAGGATGCGAACTCAAATAGTTTTCTGAAGCAGAATTGTGCCCACTGTTACCTATTCTATTTGGATTATGATTGAACGGACTTTCCGTGGAAGTTCCTTGCTGTTTAATGCTATTCAAACTGTTAGTTGCGAATGAAAGAATGTTCTGAAATATCCCCGGAGGACCTCGAGTTGTTCTCCGATCGTCGTGTTCATTGATATAGATAATTGTGGGGGGTTTCGTTCGGGTCATATAGGGAGCTCTCGTTGTCGGTGTAAAAAAGCTGTTGCTTGGCGAATTCTGATGAGGATTCGTATATTCGTAATTCTGATTGTATCGGTCATTATCGTAACGTTTATTGGGGCTATAGTCTTCGTAGTTAGCGTTATTTTGTGGTGACTTCGTATTTGTCTGGCGTATATTGATTTCTATTTCGTATTGGTCAGATTTTGGTGCGTCTAGTATAAGTTTTTGTGGGCGGCTGTAAATTGGTCGCTCTTGGAATTGTCTAAGTTCAATGTTACGTAACGGCGCTGGTGGTTCAGTATTGATAGATACAGTCAAATCATCAGCTTCTGTAAAGTTATTGTCGCTTAAATTTACTTCAGATAAACGGTCAAGCTCAGAGGCTGTCAATTGGGCTTCTGAAAAGTCGTTAGCTTGGCCAAGTCGAAGCGTTCGAATTTTGTCTTCAAAGTCTAAGTTGGTTTGGAATTCTACCTTTTTGATTTGAACGTTTTTATGGTCAGTTTTTCGATGAACACGTTTATGTTGGTCTAATGAGTCTTGAAGTGCGGAGTTAATGATATCTTGAAAGTCCTTATAAGAGTCATGTGATTCGGAAAAATGTATTTTAAGCTCGCCATCGTTCGAATCGATATCCAAGCAGGTTCGCTTGTCTTTTTGGTCTAATGGAAGTTCGGAAGTGATTGATGTGATTTGCTTGTTTTGGTCATTGGCCGTTTTATCCGTATCCTTAAATATTTGAGGGATTTGTTTGTTGTCTTGTAGGGATTCTTTTGTTGGATTTGTACTGTCATTTTGTTCGGAGTCAATGTTGCTATTGATAATTGTGCTGTTGTTTGTCAAGTCATTCTTGTTTCTTGAAGTTTCAATGTTTAGTCTAGATCTGTCGAAGTTAGGTGAATTTTTCAAAGTCTCAGTTCTTAAGTTTGTTGATTCTTTTCTAATACTGTCTGTTCCTTTGAGTTGTTTTATTGTGCTTGTGAATTTTGTCAATTTTGTTGGCGTTGTTTGGTTATTGGTGATATTTAATATTTGGTCAGGTCCTTCTGTTGTCAAATTTGTTTCAATGTTTTGTCTTGATGGGTCCAAGTTTTGTAAATATTTCAATGTATCAGTTCTTGAGATTATCGGTTCTTTCTTAGTGATGAATGTTTCATTAAATTCGTTCGTCATGTTTGTCAATATCGTTGATCTTTTTTGGTTATTCGTGATGTTAAATGTTTGGTCAGGTCTTTCTGTTGAAATGTTATTAGTCGTTAGGGATTTGTGGTTGAGCTCATCAGCTGAATTTATTGCCTCTGTAATGTTTCTTATACTTTTTGATATTAAGTCAGCTGATATGTCTTGAACGTCGTTCGGAACGACCACTGTGGTAGGTTTATCACGAGGACTATTAACTTTCGGTACATTGTTTGAGTCGAAAAATTCTGACTTAGTTAAGTTAGTGTTAAGTCTAGTCTCCGTCTGCATGACAGTTACAGGATTAGTTATATTACTGAAATCTGTAAGGTTCGTCAGTATTGTCGCCGCTGCTGTTTGGTCATTCATTTGCCTTGATAAATGTTTTGTTGAAGCCTCGTCATCGTTGTCACTCAAAAATCCCATTGCGGAACTTATTTGTGATTTGACCACATCTGCCACTTTCAAAATAGTATTTTGAGCCGTTGACTTTGGTAAATTTTGTTGCGCGTCAGTCTTCTTCTTTTTATTGGCGGGGACTTTATTAGCACCATTAGCGCTTCGTAGCTCAATTTGCACATTGTGTATGACAACAGTCCGTCGCGTCGTACTTATTCGTTTCAATGCAGAAGAGGCTGTTGGCTTATGATTTTTTTTTACTGTCAGTCTATGTTTGTCAAGTTTGTTATTGATCCCTCTAATGGGTTTCGTAATTGGCCGTGCCGCTAGTTTCTGTGCCATGTCAAGTTTGTCATGAATTTTTGTCATATTTGTAACTCGATGGAATCCAATCGAACTATTGGGAATGAAATCTACATTTGCCACCATTGTTACATTTTGAATTCGATCGTTGATGCCTTTTTCTTCTTTGGTTGTGAATTCGGTGGATAATGGAGTGCCTTGGAAGGATACATTTTGGTCGATTTCTTGATTGCTCATCAAAAATGGATCTTGCTCTAGCCAGGGTCTTAAATCTATTGGCTCGAGGGAATCCTTGCCACATTTTATTCTTTGATTACCCTTTACGTCATTCGGTAAAAATATATACGGCTGTAAAGTTCCGCCGTTAATAGCTCGACAAAGAACAGACGAAAGCGAAACATGTCTCAATGCATTCAGCTGTGCTGGGGTAAATGAACTCTCAAAGCCGGAATTTTCATACCAGAAACGATCACCTTTGCGCGAATTACTGAATTGCTGTGCAATGATGCAAGCAAAAGTCGGCCCAACCAGACCACCAATAACGGGTCGCTCAGCAATTCCTCCAACAAATAGGTCTATGTCATGGACATTGCGATAAGCATGGCTGATTCTTTTAGCGGATTCAGGTCCGACTACATTGGATAATTCATCCCAAGTGTTTATAGCTGACAGGCCACAAGGTTGTCGCCAAGCGGTGTACGGAGCTATTCCATGATCCCGACCTCTCTGTATGTTAATGGCCGCTAGATCAAGTCCAAATGGAAATCCTTTATAAACAAAAAAAAAACGCTTTTAAAAAAAAACCATGAAACACATTTTTAAGGGACTTTACCTGGTGTTTGAAAAAGATGATTCGTTAACTCAGGTGTTATAAATTCATCTCGTTTCAAAGCCTTTTGTGTGGCCATTCCACGTAATAACCTATGCAATGATCCAGCAGATCCAATATCGCCTTGTTGAAACTCTTCGTGCAAAGTGACATCTAAAAAATACTGTTAAGAAACTACTTTCTACGACCTTTGTTGACCTTAAGGGTACTCACTATTATTGATGAAATTATGATTACGGTCACATCGCATATAAGTGTTCTGAACTAGCGAATGCCCAAACCGGAAAGCTGCTGCTGCAAATGCATTCGAAACCGTAGGATTAACATTTGAATCGTAGCCTGAATAGTACCCGCTTTTCTTTAATTCTAAATCAAACAGCTTGCAAACTTCTCGACCCAAAACAATCGGGAGGAACTCGCGAAAGGTTATATGCTGAAATAGCGCTCCAATGATTCGTCTAGTTTCTTGGTAAACCTTCTCGTCACTCCAATGAGGATTAAGAATACTCAATTCCATGGCAATCCGATTGTGTTCACCCACCCAGACATGATGAAGTGCCAGCAATCCAGGTTGTTCACCACTTCGCCCATCCCCTGATCTAATACACTGATGGGCTATTGCCCCTCGCATGCAAACATCATCAGCAGGATCACCTCTGCCATAGATCAACAAACCGTTGCGGAAGATTCTTGCATTATCTGAGGTCTTTGCGTTGCTTGAGTATATCGGTGAAGCATCGATGAAGGATGTGACTTGATTGGTCTGCTCTCTCCACGATAAGACGCAGTCTCTTCGCTGGGCAGGAGCTGATCGCAGGAACTCCAAGCAACGTACTTTCAATGGTGCTAACCAGGGATCATCTAATGGAACTTTGATTGGAAAGCACAGAGGATGAAAATCTTTCGATCCGCAGCAACTTGGTACTGAACCGTTGATTGATCTTAAAAAAAAAATATTTAAATGTTAAAAAAACTGGAAACATAGTCCAGGGCCGGGCGCCAATTCTCTAATAAATGACTATTTGATCGAACGAAAAAAAAATTGGTACGCCTGGTAGCCTAAGGGTTGTCCTCACTTACCTTGGTTGTGCTGTTGAAGTCATATCATGATCTAGAAGTTGCCCCCATTGGACGATCATCAAAGTCAAAGGAGCCTCCCCTTCTCTTGCTCCATGCACTAAAAGACTGACAAATCTCGCTGACGAAAGAGCTCCACCTTCTACTGATCCTCGAATAGAGTCAACTCCATCACCATATTCTGGTGGAAGGAATCGATTGAATGGCATCTGACCTGATCCCCAACGAAGTCGTCGGCGATTGTTACAAGTTCCATCGTGAGTCCTGTACCTTTGCGAAGCCGGCATACATGTCGGTTGTTCCCTTGGTGGGCACAATCCCTCAAGGGGTGTTCGCCTGAACGAAACTTTTTGTGATTGTGCTTGGCGTCCTAAGACCGTCGATTCCTTGTTACTGTAAACGAAACAAAAAAAATAAACAATAACTTTCAATTTCACTCTTCGCCTCTTAACTAGGTCATAAAGTTCTACCACTTTCAGCATACCTGCACACAACACACCAGACGCGCGCAAGCAGACGCAGCTTGCATACTTAATGGCTTTGAATGATTCAAACTTATAATAATAAAAAAAAAATAAGTTTATATTTCAATTTGGAAAATCACCGACTCCGATGGCGGATCAAATCGGAATTTTAAATAAAACAAGTCAAAGCATTGCGTTTGTGCACGACTCTAGATTTCGACTAAAAGTGAATCGAAAGCCAAGAGTGTGCCCGTATTTATAAAAGGCTCAATAGGCAGTTCAGTCGCTACTGGCATTGTGCGGCTGCAAACCAACTGAAACCGATGATGGCGCTTAAGAGGGAAAACGAAGGAGAAAGTGGGAAATTTAATTTTACCATTTCGTAAAATGCTTGAAGTACGGGCTTAATATAACTTTGTGGCTTATTTTTGTTTTGGCTTTTTTCGTGGATCTTTAACCTGAGAGGATAAGTTCAATGTAATGTGGAATTGTTGTTTGTTACTTCGTTTTATTCGATTCTTACAAAGCTTGTTTTAAGGCATTAGACTTAATTTTAACGAGTGCATTTGATATAATTGAAATTTTAGAAAAGATATTTTTTTTACATTTTGTTTACAGAGTCTTCATATTTCGATGTCATTTTGTTTCTATAGTGAAAGCATGATATTGACATAAAACCTGCTTTTATTTTAGATTGCATTCTGTTTTGCATTTCATTTAAATGTGTCTTTAGAAGTTGTAAAAACTTGACCCTTGGCTCATGTAATACGTATACTTTTTTCATAATCTTTTTAAGAATTGTTTATAATTTCTTTTGGTATTGTTTCAGCAATTGGTTCATTTCAGATTATGACGAAACTCATAGAAATAATAATTTCATTTTGCTTAGCAGTTCAATTTGAAATAAAATTTTATTGTTTAAAATTTAACTCACGATCAATTTATTAATAATTACATATGGACAGGCGACCTCGTTTTTTGTAATTGAAAAAAAAATATTTGAGAATGATTTAATAATTAAATATTGTAGGTATGTATTCTACTAGGAAGTAAAATATAATATATTCCGAACCAAATTATTGCTGTTTGAATTACACAAACAAACATTTTTACAACCTTATTACAGTTGTCAATTATTAAGGGTATTCATGTAAGCGCGGAAAACCCTCGTTAACCTCGTAAGTCAGATAATTTTATCTCCGCAGGAACGAGCTGTCAAAATTTGTATGGGAAAAAGTTTCTGCAAATCTCATAAAATTATCTCACAAATTTGCTGCGGAAAGTGCAGAAATAAACCTCGTAAACTAAAGAAGTATGGATTCTGACTTTTAATTTGACATTTCACAAAATATTTCCCACATTTACGCAAGTATTTCTTAGGGGGTGTTCATGAAAACATGCTGCGGAAAGTTATATCTTTCTACAAAGCGGAAAATTATCTCGTTACATGAATCAGTATTATTTTTGTCAAATATTCAAGCTGTAAACAAATCTGGCAAAATCTGAAAATGATCGGTGTTGGTAAATCTAGAGGCGTCTTGAATGAAGATATAGATATAAATATCCTGAATCAAAGTTTTGTATCATCGAGTAACTCCATAAATACTTACAGATCTTAAACTTTGTCTTCTGTTTATGATAGCTATTCCGTAGTTGAAAGTTTTTTCCGCTTTTCTACCATATCTGCTGAAAATGTGGTAGAAGGAATCCTCTCAATTAAATCAAAAGCTATTGCATTGGTTGAAATGCACCCGTAGTTATTACAACTTCTCTTGCCTGTATTGTTGCCGTATATAATCCATATATTTAATTCAATAATATTTTTTACGCAATGGAAAATGTCAAAAATAATACCTGTTCCAAAAACATCGAGAGAAGATGATTTTAGGCTAATTTCGATATTGCCATTTCTATCAAAGGTGTTTGAAAAAATCATACAGAAACAAATAAGTACGTTCCTTGAGCGCGAGAATATATTGACGTCAAAGCAACCCGAATTTCGTAAGAAAAATAGTTGCATCACTGCTTTGATTAGTGTTTCGGAGGACATACGAAAATCCATATATAATGATTATGTCACGGTTTTGATACTCCTCGACTTTTCGAAGGCATTCGACATCGTGAATCATTCTATTCTTTGTGAAAAGCTCCCTAGTTCCTATAACTTTTCCTTAGACGCAATCTAGCTGATCTTTTCTTATCGAATTTTGTTTTAAATAAAAGTAGTGTCCCCCAGGGATCTATACTTGGCCCATTGTTTTTTACTTGCGATATAGGTACTATAGGGCAAGTTCTGCATTTGGAAAAAAAATCGAACTCGAGATTTTGATCAAAGTTGACATTACGATGATAGCGAAGACGAAAAAAGTGGGTCTGACAATTCCGTCTGTCTGTCTGTATGTCTGTATGTCTGTATGTCTGTATGTCTGTATGTCTGTATGTCTGTATGTCTGTATGTCTGTACCTCGAACTACAGCCTAAACTACCGGACGTATTTTCTTCAAACTCGGTAGTTAAGGGTCTTCGGTGATTCCCTAGAGGAAAAATTGAAATTTTTTTTTAGCTCCAAAACTAAGGGTACCCCCCATACACCCGTAATGCAAAATCCTATTTATCTCGAAAACGGCTCTAACGATTTTGATAAAAAAAATTAGGTGTGATATTATGGACATAGACTATATTTTGGTGAAAAAAAAATTTGGGGGGAAATGTTATTAGGGGTACCTGTCATAGAACGGTTTTTTTGATTTTCGAATTTCTCACCAACGGCTCTAACGATTTTAACCAAAATTTTTTTGCAGGAGCTGCTTTGAATTTTAAAAAATATAAACTAAAAATTTTTTCGAAAAAATAGTTTTTGGATTTTTAAAAAAATAATACAATTTTTTTTTTGAAAATTCAATATCTTGAAAACCGATACAAGATTAAATTTTTAAATTACGTTTTAAAATGTATTTAATTAAATACTAACAATTTGCATATCAATTTTTTTTATAAAAATTTTAAGGAAAATTTAGTACACAAAAAACATGTTTCAGTGTGTCTGTATGTCTGTACCTCGAACTACAGCCTAAACCCTTGGAAATATTTTCTTCAAACTCGGTAGTTAAGGGTCTTCGGTGATTCCCTAGAGGAAAAATTGAAATTTTTTTTTTAGCTCCAAAACTAAGGGTACCCCCCATACACCCGTAATGCAAAATCTTATTTATCTCGAAAACGGCTCTAACGATTTTGATAAAAAAAAAATTAAGTGTGATATTTTGGACATGGACTATATTTTGGTGAAAAAAAAATTTGGGGGGAAATGTTTTTAGGGGTACCTGTCATAGAACGGTTTTTTTGATTTTCAAATTTCTCACCAACGGCTCTAAGGATTTTAACCAAAATTTTTATGCAGGAGCTGCTTTGCATTTAAAAAAATATAAACTAAAAACTTTTTCGAAAAAATAGTTTTTGGATTTTTAAAAAAATAATACAATTTTTTTTTTTGAAAATTCAATATCTTGAAAACCGATACACGATCAAATTTCTAAATTACGTTTTAAAATGTATTTTATACAATTTGCATATCAATTTTTTTTATAAAAATTTTAAGGACAATTTAGTACACAAAAAACATGTTCCAGTGTGTCTGTATGTCTGTACCTCGAACTACAGCCTAAACCCTTGGACCTATTTCTTTCAAACTCGGTAGTTAAGGGTCTTCGGTGATTCCCTAGAGGAGAAATTGAAATTTTTTTTTTAGCTCCAAAACTAAGGGTACCCCCCATACACCCGTAATGCAAAATCTTATTTATCTCGAAAACGGCTCTAACGATTTTGATAAAAAAAATTAAGTGTGATATTATGGACATGGACTACATTTTGGTTAAAAAAAATTTTGGGGCAAAATGTTATTAGGGGTACATGCCATAGACCCGTTTTTTTGATTTTCGACTTTCTCATTAACGGCTCTAAGGATTTTAACCCAAAATTTTTAGCAGGAGTCCCCTTAAGTTTAAAATAATATTGTATATAAAAATATTCGAAAAAATATTTATTGGGTTTTAAAAAAAAAAAGAAAATTTTTAAATCAATATCTTCAAAACCAATGAACGATTATTTTTTGAAATTATTTCCTAAAACCAATATTATTAAATACTTAAAATTCGCATCCCACATTTTTTTCTTGAAAAATTTTAGAGAAATTTCTTATATAAAAAATTTATTTAATAATAAAACGATTTTTTAAGGTTTATTTGCATAAATTCATACTTTTCCGGAAACCAGACGGCAATTTCATGCATTTGAACATTATTATCTCATTAAATCCATGTTTTATATTTATAAAATGTATCTAAAATTCCAAAGTACTTTTACATAAGAGCAAGTTCGTGCGATCCAGTCGTGCATTTTATTCTTTATATATTAATGAGCTTCCAAAAATTACAAAATAGTGCTCGATCCAATTATATGCTGATGATGCTCAGCTATACCTTGGTTGTCCGTTGGGACTTATTGAACACTTTGTTACTTGCATAAATGAAGATCTAGAAAATATTTCACGCTGGTCACACCTAAATAGTTTAATGCTGAATCCGAAAAAAATCTAAAAGTTTATTGATTTCAAAGAGTAAGATAGATGTATCTTATTTCCCATTTATCTTGTTAAATGGAGCACCTATTGAATATGTAGAATCAGCCAAAAACTTAGGTGTTATCTTTAATCGCAGCCTAACTTGGAAAAACTACTCGTAAGTTGCTTATATTGTCGGTAAAACATACGGTGTCCTTCGCACACTTTGGTCAACACAATACTATACCCCCTTAAATATCCAAATGTTGCTCGTTAAAACCCATATTACTCCACTTATGACTTAGGAGTGTAAAATTTTTTTCTTACTGTTGCGTTTAACAATGTAATACGGCCTACGCTGCGCCGCCTCTTCGACAGTATTTCGCAACATGTATCGCGCTTTCTTGGAATGTCTTTTGAAAACCTACTCAAATTTCGATCTTTAGTTTTGTTTTCGGATATACTTTTAACTCACCAACCTATTGATCTCTACAATGAAATCTCATTCTTAAATTCAAGTGGATCTGGACACTTATGGTATTGATCCCTCGCTTTAACTGTATGACGTCTGAACGCCAGTTTTTTGTCAATTCTACACGTCTTTGGAATTTACTACCGCATCAATTAATAAGCATAAATAGCATGATTCTACTGAAGAAAGAACTTAAACTTCATTTTGGAAACCTATAAAATATAGTATAGATAATTATTGTTCTCTTACATTTTAAGATAACCAATATTATTTATTTGTGCAATTATAAAGCTTCATTATAAATAAGATAATCTTACAGTGTAAGCAGACCATGAAATAAAATACAATACTAAAATACCGATTATTTTTATTAGTTACGAGTAAGGACCTGTAGTTGATGATATAGTTTAACCTATTTTGTTAAGTACGCGGTCCGCTATTTTGGTATTGAGAGAAATCTAAGTAGGTGAATATAGGTATAGGTACTGATATCTCAGAATTTAGCCTACAGGGTTATAACTTAGTACAAATTTTCTTCTAACGCCATTGTTTCGCCTTGTACATCCTTAATGATGTTGCGTACCAGCTTAACCCTCAGTATGGACCCTGTTCTAATACGAACTTTAATTTCCTTAAAATTTATGTATGTAAGTACATCACATCTTGCTTCATCTATAGAAGCCTGAGTTCAATTTGACTTTTAATGAATTTGATCCGTTATCTGGCTCAACATTAAGAATTGTCACCCATTTTCCCTGCACTGAAATCACTTATAGTTCTTCCTGGCTTCGATATTCTGGCCAAACAACACCCGAAGGGAGGTATGTATAGATCTTTGCCGAGTTAAACCATTTAATTAAGTTTGTAAGCTAGCGAACTACACTTGATGTTTTCCTCACATCAAAAAAAAAAAATACGCATCACGTACTTTCCATGCAAAAATGTCGGACAAAAATATTATTCAGAAAATTTGAACAAAATGGCTAAACAAAAAAATAAATAAATAAAAAAATTTGGCTATGACTGAACTTTGAACTTTTAACTTTACAGTTTGTTTTCTAAGGAAAATTGGTGTATTAATAGTTGCAATATTCCTATCGCCAAATTTTCTGCAAGAACTAAAGAAAGATTAATCTTTAAAAATCACTGGTCGCTTAGAATCCTTGTTTACAACAGAAGTAAAGGGTCTTACCAATAATTATTTGCTAATAACGCGTTTATGTAAACACCAGGTTAAACTTTAAGGACGATTTAATTTTCGTGTTTACCAATAACCAAGTTAAACACTCGTCTTACTAAACAGTGCTCTATTACAAATACAAAATCCACTACATTCGCTATCAGAAAGACGTTTGTTGCAATGACATTTGTGCTATTTTGAAGAACAAAGAAATAGGTACATTTTGCTTAAATTATTTTTTGATTTAATAATAATAATGTACGGTGTTCACATTGGACTTACATATGTCGTTTTTATTTGGCAATCCGGAATCTCTCTCCAATCCGGAATCCCAACTGAACACTTTTTGTTTGACTCTTGATGATTCTGAAGTTTCTTTGTGATTTTATATATGTGAAACATCAAATATGGACAGTAATGAAAATCAAGAGAAATGTTTGTTGAAAGATACACTCCGCATAATTAGCATACAAAAAATCACAGCTGTTGAGTTTGACGTTTAAGTATATGAATGTGTGAGTGCTTCTGGTTTCGATTCTGATTTCAAATCCAGAAGCAAATATCTCTTCTTTTCAGAATCAGAACTGTCATTTTTTCCCAAGTGAACACTTTCAGAAAAGTCCAGAAGGCTTCCGGATTGCTAAATAAAAACGACATTACTCAACCAATTTATTTTGACGTAAGGCCAACTTGTTGTGTGAACACTCCAGACTCACTTTGAAGTCTTGTTTTTTTCATAATTGTTGGACATTTGCTATGCCACTACAAATATACAGTGAATTACAAAAGTAGGTAAGCACCTCTTAGTTTAAAGATCATCATTTGCTTCAAATAATCGATAGTAATGTGAAAAAAACTTGATATTTTTGTCTATAATTGATATGTATTTCGAACTAAAAAGTGACATTTAAAATAAAAACTTAAAGAAAACTTAAGAAATATTCGACTTAAACTAAAAATAATAACAAATTTATATCACAAAAGTAAGTAAGCAATTCAAATAAACCTTCAATTCATTACAGTTATTTTGTTAATCTTATCTATTTAGTACTTCGTTGAATACCCTTTAGCTTTTATAACATACGTCGAGGCATTGAGTTAACCAAATTTTGCGTACCGTTTTGTCCAATTTAAGACCATTCATCCTGAAGAACACGCTTTAAATCATTTTTCGTCCTGATAACATATTTTCTTGCTTCTGATCCACACAGGCCTATTCCAGACATTTATTTGAATGGAGTAGTGCTTCCCAAGTGTGAAAAGTTTAAATATCTGGGGTCTATGATAAATAACGAAGCTACTTGTGATGACGATATCAATCATCGCGTAAGCGTAGGGTGGATGAAGTGGCGGGAAAATTCTGCTGTCTTCTGTGACCGAAAAATGCCCCCTAAGCTGAAAGGAAAGCTCTACACTTCAGTTGTGCGTCCAGCACTCACATACGGTTCACAATGTTGGACAATGTACAAAAAGTATGAGAGTAAGCTAACGGCAGCTGAGATGAAGATGCTTCGTATGACAGCAGGAGTTACAAAGCTTGATCGAATTAGAAGTACGAAGATCCGAGGAAGCCTTCATGTTAAGAATACCATTTCCCAAAAAATTGAACACGACCGACTCAGTTGGTATTGCCATGTTCAAAGGAGAGATCCTGAGAACCCCGTCAAAAAGGCAATATCATACAACGTTCCAATTCGGAATAAAAAGAAAGGTAGGCCTAAACACTCCTGGTACAAACAAATGCAAAAACACCAGCATTCAGTTGGCCTCAGAAATGGAACAATACAAAACCGGGAGGCTTGCCGCCGATTTCTGAGGTCAACCCGGCGAACCCCACAGGCGGATCACTAGTGTGAAGCAGATACGTGGGAGAGTTATGATCCCCTCGACATCGAGATCATAACATTTAAGTCGGGCGACTGTGGTGGTGATTTGAGCTGTATTCTTTGATAACATTGTCATCAGGTATGTTTATAGGATCATCAGTGAGGCAGGATTTTTAAACCAAATTGAAAATTGATGGATTTTTTTGACATTTGTTTTGGTGACATAATATGACACGCGAAGGTACAGTGTATCACAAAAGTAAGTAAGAACATCATTTAAAAAAATTATAATCAAACACTATTTGGAAAATAAATCAGAGTGCGAGAATGGTAAAATTGTTAACAAAAGTCCATCTACTATACACAAAATAATAACCAAATAAAATAACATTGGAAGTTTGCAAAATGACCCTCGATCAATGACAATGACAAGCAGGAATGCCGTATTATTGTAAGGAAAGTGAAGAGGAATCCCAAAGTAAGCCCATCAAAGATATCAGTAGAAATAACCAAAGAAACAGGTTAGTCATGTAACCCTCAAACTATTCGAATAGTGAAGCCCACTATTAAATTGATTATTGGAATGGTTAATTACTTAGAGTCCACTTAAATATTTAAGTCATCTCTTAATTTGATTGTTGCTTAGGCCCAAAATGATACATTCTTCAAAATAATACTTATTTATATTTTCGTGCGAAGATGGAAATGGTTTATTTCCTCACAAGAGTGACATTTTTGTTGAATGCAGGAAATAGCATTTTAATTGTAATGAAACTCCATCTCGGCCAAACCACATGTCAAAATCAAAATGTTCCATACCCATTCCAAGAAATTGCAGTGCACATGACATTCCTGTTCCTTAGACAGATAAAGAAGAAATATCTTAAAAGTAAAAACTCGTCTCCACATATTTTTTTTTATTTTCTTAATCCGGTCTCTTGGAGAAAGTTCTCCTTTTCTTGCTGTACTCTTATTACAATGAAAGCAACGGTAAATGCAACAACATGATCATATACATCAAATACAGAATTCAATTCGAGTAAATCTATTAAATAAAATATTGTTATTTTGTCGCACACACTTCTAGCCGGGTTTGCATCTTTGAAATGCACACCTTCACGGACACTGATTGCATGAAGCAGACAATCACTTCATTAGTTGGATCAACAAAGATCTGTGGAAGTCCAACGACTATAAAATTCGAGAAGCAGGAAGGGATTAAATGACCTGAGGGCCCTTGTTCTATGCCACACTTTCTGTTTGTTCTGCTTTTAGTTTATTGCATCTTAAGACGTCATAATTTGCTCATCTGTAGAAAATACTTCGAGGGCCTAATGTCAGATAGCAGCAAGCTTATCCGGTTCATTCTAACTACTAATACCTACATATGGGAAATTCGCCAAACTATTTGGATTTGAATGGAACAAACTTAGGGACTAGGGCCCATGATGTGTGAAAATCCGCCACTGGCAATAAGTTCCTCCATCCGACCAGTGATGTTGAGGTTAGTGTCTCTTCTTCGTGTTGTCGACGTCGTTGTCGTTCCTGATGTAAAACTACGACCATGTTTAATGTGCATTGTGCATGTTGCATTCAAATAAAAGTTCTGATGCAGTACAGTCGTCATTTACACATACAGTCATTGCATGCAAATCCGATTTCGGATAAAATATCTGGTTTCCAGCATAAAGTGAGAAATTTTCTAACTTTCACGGTCACGCTTTTGTGGTGGCATGAGATTGCAATCCGTCCCACGATGACTTAAATTTGACCTCAATTGAACACTAAAGCTGATTTTAATTTTTGGAATCAGCGGAACATAGATGATCCCTCTGATAATTTTAAAGTTAGATACTCTTAGCAACATAAAAGAGAAAAACAAAAAAAAATCAAATCGCATTGATGTGGTTTGGGGTTTTCAATGTCACATAGTGAAAGTTGACTTTGCTCTATGGCATGTATTTTCAACTTGAACGTCTTGTAAATCAAGTGGGAAAGTTAAAAGCAACAAGATTTCTTTTATCCTTTTAAAGCAATTATTATATGGCGCATGAGCTATCGGATTTTATTATGATGACTTTGTTACAAAAAAAAAAGAAGAAAGAACCTGCTTACAGATAGACCATTATTATGTCTTCTTTTTTGACATTTAAAATGACAGTTGACACTACTTACTTTCGCCGAAAAGCCTTTGTTGCTGATAAAGTTGCAAATGCTGCCATTGCACTTCGTTCGTTGCCTTCCACTGGAGCACTGAATTTTGACAATAAAGCTGCTGGATGATTATCTTCAAGAATTTGACCTTAAATTAAATTAATTAAATAAATTTTTATTAAATGAAATTAAGAAAAATATATGTATATAGATGATCTTAGATCTTAGACATATACGGAATTCGTCATTTTATCAAACCCAACTTTAGAAATTTCCTCTATCTATACGAACCGTAGAAACTCGTTTAAGACATTATTTTAAAAAAATATAAAAATTAAAATAAATTAGAGGCCATGACGGCTCATAGAGAGCCTTAACCGTTTTTTGTTTTATAATTAGCGCGCACTCAAGCGGTTACCCTTAAAATGATTAACGCAGTACGAGCGGTAGGAAAACAAGGAAGGGTTTAAAAAGAGATACCGACACACGTTACTTTGGAATTTCTGAATATTCCAATGGGAAGGAAAAAAGAGCAAAGTAGAGGATTCCACATTCGTGTAGTTCGACTGAAAAAAGAATCTCTGTATTTCATAGTACTACGTTCGAAGTTGGACTCAAGGGTAAACTGATGATTATTCCTAAAAGCGCGAGAATTACGGTTAAATTGTTAAAGGGGAGGAATGCACCTGGCTAATTCGCTAGAACACTTTTTATAGAAATAACGGTTATATTAATAAAGACAAAGAACATTTCGAAGGTGCTTGAGGAATGCAAATGTTTCCATTATATTTCTATCACCTATCATTTTTAAAGCTCTTTTTTTAATTCTATGCAAGAGACTCAAGTGGGTTGTTGGGGCAAATGCGGAAATATTGGAATTGTACTCGAGTTTCAGACAAATATAAGCTTTATAGATTACAGCCAGATCAGAAGGGGTACAAAATTTCTTGTAAAGTCAAAGGAAACCAAAACACTTTTCAGCGTTTTTGAATTATAAAAAAAAAACTCAACTGGTTCAAAAGTTATAGATTTTTGACCACGTAAAAACCACGATTTCTGCCCACTGTGCGACGTCGAATATGTGATCATTGCATACAAGTTGGTCTGTGATGCACATCCCGAGAACTGAGAGCTGTTCAGTTTCCTCAATGCAAGTGCCGCAAGTGGATACCGGCATAAGGGGAGGATTTCGCTTTAACGATAGAAGACAGCATTGGATTTTTGAAGCATTACTACACGGTTTCTTATTCTTATTGACAATGCTGTCAAGATCAGAATTTAATGAGCTTATCATACGCTGCCATTCTAGATCCATTTCCGAAAAACAAGGAAATTAATCTTGAAACGAATATGAAAAACTGAGGGTACTATCATCAGCAAAACACTTTAATGGATTAGAAATTTCAGATAGGAGATCGTTGATAAACATTAGGAAGAGAGTCGGAGACAAAACGGAGCCCTGGGGTACACCAGCATTTATTTTATGAAATTTAGACCTGATACCATCCAAAACAACTGGTATTGGGCGGCCTGAAAGGTAATTTCTAATCCAATGAAGAAGAGATTCCAACATAGGGACTTACAACTATCAACCATTTCTGTGTCTGTGTTTGGAGAAATTGAATTCGATTAGAAATTCTTTATAAATTAAGTTGATATCTTGTTGGTGTCTTCATATATCCAATTTCAGAGCCTGTTAGTTTGGTCTTACCCTCGCTTATTTTTGACTATGAGGTCAGCTTTCTCAAGAACATACGTTATATACATAACGCTTTACTATTTTGCGGAAAAACTAATTTAAAAAAATGGTTTTCCATTCTTTCCCATAAAAAAAATTCTAATTTTGCATTTTTGCAAAATCTGAAGATCTTGCAACCCAGTGAACTTTTCTTCCTATGTAACAAATACCATCTAGCCCATTCATTACCTTGAAATCAACCGTAGTGGGCTGGAGCACCATCCTGTTGGAAAAACGATTAAGCTAGTTGTATCAGTGGTCTCCAACTGTTGCGAAAAAACTCTAGATACGAGTAGCTTGTAGAATTCATCCTGGGCGGTAGTTTTTTTTATTCATTATTTTTTTTTAATTTTTATTCAGTTTTTATTTAGTACATTTTCCTCAGTTACTCAAACCTAACCTTTTCTGAGAATTTTTAAAGCCCCTTTTAGACGATCAGTTTTTCCTTCAGTTATCAGTTCAGTTTTCAGTTCAGTTAAAAAAGGCAGTGTATTTATACGATCAGTTGTTCCTTCAGTTATCAGTTCAGTTGTCAGTTCAGTTAAAAAGGGCAGTGTATTTAGACGTCAGTAAAGTGTTCGGTTGAGCTTTCATTTTACTTGTGAGCAGTCGAAAATCAGAGGAAATACATTGCGTAATGGACGATGAAAGCCTTATTGCAATAGCTATAGTTTTGTCGCTTAATAAATCACCGAAAACTAAAATTGAAATGACGACTGAACTGACAACTGAACTGAAAAGTATTTACACATCAGTTTAACTGATAACTGAACTGAAAACTTATGGGAATTTCATCAGTTTCAGTTTCAGTTTCAGTCTCAGTTAAACGCTTCAGTTTTTGTATTTAGACATCAGTTTAACTGAAAGCTTAACTGATAGCTCAACTGAAACTGAAACTGAAATGATCGTCTAAAAGGGGCTTAATAAACAGGGTAAGGAAATGAGAGCTTCGAAAAGTAGTCAAATACATAAAGGAAACAAGTTTTGCTGGTAGTCAAATAAACAAGCACGTTTTAAAACTTTCTAAACAAATATTGCAACCTTATTAATTCTTGGAAAACAACTCCTATTGTGAACTGGTAATAGAAACACAGGTAAAAAATATTAAATTCCTGTTTTTACTTGTTGCAGGTGTTCCAAGTAATAAAAAATAGGTCTTTCCGCAAATTTGTTTATTTTAGTTTTCATTTCTATTATTGTTACGTTCATTAAAAAAATAGTAAAACCTTATGTTTATTTCATATTTTCTGGAGAAAATTGACTTCAAAGTAAAAAATTAGTTGGATTGAATTAATTCACAGTATCGCAAAAAAAAAAAACATACCTTTTCGTAATTAGCAATGCTTTCAAAATTTGTGACATCCAAATTCACTTCCGCCAAGCGAATTCACAATTAGAGAATTGCAGAACGTGGACTTAAGGCTCGGTCAAACAGAACGCGTTTTTAACGCCGCGTTAAGATTTTCGCGACGGTAAGATTATTTTGACGCGACGACGTTGCAACCGCCGCGTCAGAGGACGTCAAACAGAAAGCTTTCAAGCAATGAACAAACAAAACAATCATTCCTTAACAAAAATAATAGTTTTGTTCAGCGAATAAAAGTTCAGAGCAGAACAGAGCAGAGTAGAGCAGAACAGAGCAGAGCAGAACAGCTTCCATGAGAAATGTCAGACAAGTTAGAACAGTCAGTTATCTGTTCTACCTTTCTCTAACTAAAAAGCGAGGGCAAGAAATCTTGTTCTAAGATGTTCCAAACTGTTCCAGACAGACTCATTGAACAGCAAATCAGAACAGTTTAGAACAGAAAATTTCTCATTGAACAACAAAAAGGTGTACTTTTCTCTTCCAAACTGCTCTAAACTGTTCGGAACAGCGTCACTGAACAGAACTAATGTCAAGCAGCTCAGATTCAGAAGAGGAATTATTGCTATTTTACGAAACTCCCGTAAAAGAAAAAGAATTTGGGTACATGCCAATAAACAAAAAAAGAAAAGAAATTGGCGAATATCACCAGCTGTGCCGGGAGCAAGAGTCGCACATCTCGAACGCCAACAAACAGAAGACCTAGCAATGCGGCATTTATAAGAGACAAATTTGTCTCATATTTCAATAATAATAATTAAATATGTATGTAAGACATGTTCTTATACGATTTATCACCCATATCGTATAGAAGACATGGGTTATTTCTCACCAATTCAATTAATTTGTCCATCTTGAAAAAATTTAAAATTCCTTTGACTGCCGCAGCGTTAGAAATAATCAGTAATTTCACACAACGTCGCGTTTCACCGCGCGCCGCGTTGCAACGTCATGCTGAATTCAACGCGGCGTCAAAAACGCATTCAGTGTGACATGGGACATGGTATTGCAATGTAATACAACACTTCGTTTGAACGCGGCGGTGAAACGCGGCGTAAAAACGCGTTCTGTTTGCCCGAGCCTTTAGTTAGTATTTGTTGTCTCATAATATATGGGTCTGGTTGGTTGAGAATAAAAACGACATAACACGACAAATTCATTTTTTTAGACAAAATTAATTTTATGTGAAACAAATATTTTCTGGAAAAATACCAGGCTCTTCTTAAATATTTTGAACTTTTAGTAAATTTCAATATTTTAACAAATTTACAAAAGTTTTAATTTTTTTTTATTTATACATAGGTACATATTATATGTACATGCAGTTTTTTTTTTCAAATCGAGACAATAGATATAAAGGGGTTTCCAATTAAAATTTGACAACTTCGAACATTCACTGTGAACGCACCATCGAGCCAATAACCAAATTGAAACAAGTGTCACCAACATTTTCCTCACGGTGAAGTTAACGAACAAAGAACGTTTACAAATAGCGTAATACTACGTTTTCACCAAAGGTAAATCCGGGATTTAAGTCGATTTAACATAAATCTCCTTTAAATTTCGTAGATTTACTATACAAATATAAATCACCTCAAATGAAGATTTAAAATAAATCTCCTTGAAATCTTCTCGCAATAAGAAGATCTGCAAAACAAACCTTATTTTGTAGAACGCACCTATGTAAACCCATTTTCTTCATTGACAATCAACACAAAATAGAAATATTTGTTTTTTTTTCCTGTTTACTATACAATTGTAATTTTTTTTTCTCTTGTCCAAATTGACAATTGAATGAAAAGACAGAGTGAAAACGTCAAATAAATCTCAGTTTGTTTGGTGAAAACACTTCAAGGTTTATTTTAAATTTTAAGAAAAAGGGGTGCCAATAAATACGCAAACAAGTAGGGGTTCAATTATTGGCATGTAGGTGCTAATTTTATTCATTCTATACTTTTAAGAATGCCAATAACTGTATCAACTGACAATTTTCAGTTGCAAAAAATGCCACGAAAAACGCAGAAGTACAACGAAAATGATATTGAGAAAGCTCTTTTTCACATAAAAATATGGTTAAATATCCAAAAACGCGGGTTCCAAATAGTTAAAAATTCCTACATACATCAACATTAAAATTATAAATCTGCTACGAAAAACATATTTTTTCATTAATTTTTGGGGTGCCAATAATCACGGCCGGATTAACAAGTAGGCAGAATAGGCAGTTGCCTGGGGGACTTAAAATTTTCTTACAAACATAAAATTCTAGTAACACTTTTTTTATTGCAAAACTTTGTTGTCAAGTCCGGCAGCAATGGAGTAGGTCTTTCAGTCACTATAATTGCAGATTTGTCTACTGAATTCCACTTGTAAAAGGGTTTGCTTATAAGTTTTTCAATAACACAATCACAACGGTTTTTAATAACAACTTTTTCACTACTTGATGCCAATTTCTAGTTAAATTTTACACGCAAATTATAAAAGCAAAAAAACAACCTAATGACGGAAATGCTCCAGAAGTAGAATTTTCGCCTCGCGATGATTTTAGGACAAAAGGTTACCTCAAAATCATCGACAATCTTTACAGTGAAATCAAACGACGTGCGAAAGTGTATATGGAGGTTTCAGAGAGATTTGCATTTCTTATCAACTTTTCTCTAAGTGATGGAGACCTCCACGAAGCTATACATAACTTAGTTCGTTTTTATTCTAGAGATTTGGAAGAATTTTTCATTGAAATGAAACAATTTCAAAGTTACCTGAACTCCAGATACACTGATGCACAAAAAACTCATAGTCATTTGTATAAAATTCTAATAGAAGATCAATTAGCCGATGTATTTCCTAACACAGAAATAGCTCTTCGGATTTTTTTAACATTAATGATCACAAATTGTTCTGCCGAACGATCCTTCTCGCAATTACAAAGAATCAAAGCTGCTGAAAGAGCTACAACGCGACAAGAGCGACTCGAGATGTTAGGTATACTTTGCATTGAGTCAGATTTATTGAACAAAATCGATATTGATGATATAATTGATGAATTTGCCGAAAACAAATGTAGAAAATGACATGTTTAAAATGTAGATAGTAATTTTATTGATATTACGAGTATTACATTGTGACAATAAAATTTTTATGAAAGATATAAGTTTGTATTTTTTAATCGAAAAAATAAGGGAACGGACGTGAAAAAAGGGCCCTCAAATTGATGGTTGCCTAGGGCCCCGTTGAGGGTTAATATGGCCCTGCCAATAATTGTACTCTTGGGTGCCAATAATTGCAGTCGGGTGCCAATAATTGTAGTTTTAAGAAAGCTTTTTCTAATTTAGCTTTTTAACATTTTATTTTTAAAAAAGAAACAATATAAAGTTAAAGTTCAAGAAAAAAAATTAAAATATTATTAATTTGATGTACAAAATATATCGACCGCTCTTTTAATGAAAAAGTTATTCACATTTTAAGATGAAAATTTCCTTAGGTGTGCCAATAACTATATCCGTTACGCTAATTAAAAATAATTGCCAAAATTCTGAGTCGGTGACAGCAGCTTTAAAAGCGTTAACGCCATTTTTTGGTCGTTATTAGCGTAAGCGCATTTTCGTCTAAAAGGTTTCGTTAAGAAACAGAACAAGCATTTTGCGTTTCATGTGCTTCAAGAAATACGACTTCATCTACCGAAAATAAATGTATGGAGTGGTTTTCATACCTGTGTAGTGTGATTGGGCCTTTTTTCGTTGATGAACATGACCGCCAAGTTACAACTAATGGAGATCAATAAAGATACATGTTTCAATGTTATTTCTTTGGTCAATATCAATAGCATGGACTATACATTAATAATAGCTGTGTTTTATTTTCCTCTAGATCTGATCCGGATTGGATTTTGTTTTCGAAATAACATGTAAAACAACAAATACAAACAAAACTGGGCCTTGTGTTGTTTTTGTTATACATGTAAATTTGAATGAAGATCCAATCTGGATCACATCTGGGGGAAAATAAAACACAGCTAATATGTGGTTTAAATAAGACAGCTGTTTTGATAATCGATTTATTAAAAACTTAATTCGTTGAACGTGCTGCATATATCGAGAAACGGTCCTGTTAATTCACCGCCTAGGTTATGTGATTTAACAATTCTAAACACATTCTTAGGAGACTACGTTAAATTATTGGTCTATTCCAACTAGCCAGCGTGCGTCGTTAGAGGAGCTCAGATCCGATATTGAACGAGAGAATTCCATACAAAAATGTTTCCATTGTCCTTCAATGAAAACTTTTTTCGAGATACATGCATACATATATATCAAATGGCTTGCTTTTAATATAATGTTTTTTTTTATAACACAAACTATAAACTGGTTCCCTTAATTCGTGCATAATATTTAGGGCTTGATTCTTGGGTATATTCTAAGAAAATAAATGTTTACAGTAAGGACCTATCTCCAATTTTTAAATCATGTATCGGGGATTAAAGAACAGGCTTATCCCGACCCATTTTAACGATAATTGCACTGTTAGACCTAATGATAAAAACTCCATTTAGGCCTTTAGGCATGGGCAAGTAAAACGGAACATAATAGAAACTAGATATCTCAAGACCGAGATAAGATATGAAGTTTGTTTAAACGCGATTACAAATGTTGGTATTTCTTCTAAAAATAAAGCCCTATATGAAGTTTCTATCATTAGTATGATGAAGTATGAAGTTTCTATCCCTAAGTCTCAAAAACATAATTCCTCAGAAAAATCTGTCAACTCCTCTAACAAAATTGTGAAAAGTAAAAAGTATCTATAGAAAAGTTTGTCTACATACACTAATTTTTGGACCGAAATATGGGAAGGCTTTTTTACATATCTAAAAGAGTGCTATTAAAAATTCTACTGTCCAAATTTTATGAAACAATTTTCTTTCGCTGTGAACCAAATTTTCGGGCTTAAATCAGTTTAATGTTTTCTCCTTTTACATTTTCTTATTAATCTCGTTCTCGGTTCTCCAAGAGCAAACGTACGATATTTATAGTTTTAGAACTAAATAGTTTTTAAAGCTATAGCTCGAAGGTAGAAATTGTGTCAATATAGGATTTTACAACTCTTCAATCTTTTGTTATAAAAATAATAAATGTTAACTTCGTAGAAAACGAGAAAAATGAAAAATATTAAAACTAAATTCTTCTAAAATATTTTTATAAATAAAAAAATAATTTGGGCAAGTTTCCAGCTAAGACCAAAACTTGCGATAGCGCATCTTGCCATGTTTTGAGATATGGAGTCTCCAAAAACCCGAACTTAACATTTTCTAATAGTCCTCTTTTAGTTCTTAAGACACTTGCCTTCCAATATTCCGTTCCCCGAAACTGTCTTTCTGTCCTAACTCTAAAATTTTGAGATTTCGTTAAATTTTAATGTTGGAAACTTGTTAGTACTTAAGGATAAACAATCTTACCATTTTTGACAATTTGCGGTTCGATATTCTGATAAAGATCTGTCATTGCATTAATTCCTTCCTTAGCTGCAACTTCCAGAGCTATTTCCACCATGGAGGGTTTCTTCGATTTGTCTGATTGCCATTTTATTTTTTTAGCTTTTTTATATGATGAGTCGAGTTCTTCAAATATCAAAGGTTGTATGGGTTTGGGTATTTCGGTACTAACATCCACATTCGAAAGGGGAAGATTTTTTTCAAAAGTCGTGGCATCATTTATTATGTGAATAAGTAAGAATGTGTAAAGCCAGTTCATCGAATCTAGAAGTAGAAAAATAGTGAAGGAATTAATATTGATACAAAATATAGTTTTACTTTCTCGGAATAAGGAGGTAAAAGTTTTATATTTTCAAATTAAATATAAAAATATAAGTTTAAGACCCTTCTGCGGATTTGAAACTTATACGCGTTTATATTCTGCTTTTTCTTTCTCCACATGCATCCGAAACCATTTACACTGTGTCATTGACTAGTGCTGAAGCAGTAGCTAATGCGATTGAGTGATCATTTGGCCCGGCCCTTTACACCATAAAACTACGTCAAAGCTCTTAGTTTGCTAGCTCGCGTTCTAGACAATCTAAGAGAGGGTACGGTACTGAGCGGAATTTCTTTTAAGAACCATTTCGTTGCGCTGAGAAAAGAGATCAAGGATTGATGTTCATTTTCAAAAGTTTGACAATGTCATCAACTGTCACATAAGTTCTTAAATATTTTAGTTTCATTTCAGCAAACGAAACTTAACCTTTATAATTCTTAAACTATAATTTCAATGAAAAATGGTTATAAGATAATACAATTTCCTGATAATTGGGCTTAATAATAATAAACAGAGGTTGTTTTTGCTCAAATATTTAAATGGAAAGATGAAGATCTCAAGATCTTATAGATTTTTTGGTATTGTGAGTTGTTTGGTTATGGAGTCTTCACCTTTCATGATTCAAATGCTTACATAAAGCTAAGTGTCATACCCTGGCAATTCCACATAGCAATTTTAAAATTGTGAGTTAATTAACTAAAGTTAATAGGTAATTTAAATGAAGTGATGAAAAGTTAAAAACAAAATACAGTAATTGTTGGTTATGTTGTTGATAATGTTATTCAACGCCTAAAATGGCTTTATTTATCGAGTGTTAATCTCACTATAAGTTGAGTACCTTTCTTGCTGGTTTTTTCGCTATGTCTTTTTGCATACTTTTACAAAACTTATGCTGTGGTGTATGAAAAAAAAATTTTATATCTACATTATGTTATGTAAACGATAAGGCATATCGATGCATATATCTTTTAAACATTGCATAAAAGATTCTATTCAACGTGATGTATCAGCGACTAAAGCTATTCTACAAGTACTAATGTGGCTTCGGGCATGACATGACCATAGACCAAATCATCATACTCAGGCAAATCATGGCGAAAACTCGAAGTTGCAACTCACCATCTTTTCAGTGACTTCAAAACCACATACGAAATATCTCTTTCGAACTATGTATTTGTACAGGCTTTCGGCAAATAGATCAGCTATTATGTGACTTCTTTAAACTCGTTCTGGAGTAGATGGTGCGTAAGGCAGGCATTAAAGCCCGGGTTAGAACAAATCTGTCTAACTATTGGGGCATACGGTCGACATCGTCATCTTTGTTAACCAATGTTCCGTAATAGAGTCATTCAAGGTATTGGTCTTAGAGTTGGTCGTAAATTAAAGACATGCTTTTAACAACTCACCACCGACTTAACAACAAGACTTCACTATTGATAGCAACAACTCCTAAGTAATTCATCTATCTCGGAGTAAATATTTACTCCACGAATTCGGTTTGGCGAAACAAATGGTTTAAAAGTTTCACATCCTTAAGAAGAAATGTGTTAGACGCTAATCAGAAAGGGGGATGTGATGCTGGGTTTCTTCGAATTTAAGAAAAAATCCTCCATGGAAAGGACCTACAATTTTTCTGCCGAGTTCGAACGGCTAGGATGAGCAGCACTTTTCATGACAAGAGATACAATATCTATTTAAAATTTCTAGGAACTTTTTTATACAATTTTTAATAACGTAGCATATTAGACAATTTGTGGACTTTTATTACAACTGGAAGTAAAAGGAAGCTAAACCTTCAGATCTGAAAGTTTCTTTTGAAATCAATTTATGCAATTTTAAGGTGTTTTATATGCAATTTTTTAAGTGAGCTTGCTGAACGAGAGCGTTTTCTATTTCAGAGTTGTAACTTCAGAAGGAGTAAGTGGAATAATAACAAGCAATCCGTAGCCACAATGCAGCACTACCCTAAGGCTACAGTAGTGCGACAACGCAATGTGACGCGAGAAGCGTTTGCGTGCGAGAAAAATATTCACATTGATTCATATTTATACGTGCGCACAGTGAAGCGATATTTGATGCGAGTGTTGTGCATCCAATTATCGCATCGCCTTGTCGCACCACTGTACGCGCAGCCTTAGTCCGAAATTTCGGGACTTCTTGGTTTTGAAGAGTAAATTATTTGTGATTTATGATAGTTCTACTTTGTAGAGCCAAATTGTTCATCTGCAGTTTTAAGGAAACAAGCTAAATTAACTGATAAGGTATCGGAGTCATTGCCAATAGAAGTAATATGTTCGGTTGATGTGAGACATCAAAGCTAGTAAGTGGGTCTTCAAAGAGATGGAAATTTACGACATATTTGTAAATTTTCAAAACTGATCAAATAAAGAAATATAATTTTTCCTGCAACTCTTACAAAACCAATATGTATCTACCTTCACTCTTGTTAGCTGTCTCTATAATTAAATCAGGAATTGCAATCCAATTAACGTGAAAACATTTACCACAAGGTCTTAATAGGGAATTTGAGCTCAATTAAATAATAAATTATATTGAGAAATCATGGGAAGAACAAAAAAGAATCAATATAATTTAGAACATTTAAAATAAAAATTAAATATTTTCGGAAATACAAATAAAATTGAAAAATTCTAACAAAATTTAGGAAAATAAATGATCCATTTATTTTGGCTTTTTTGACTGTTTCTTTTATGCTAAGTTTTATGTTTTTTTTTTGCTGGTTTTAGTGGTTTATTGGAACGGTCTTAAAAATAAAATATTGATCTTAAAAAAATATCGATATTTTTTCTGAGTCAGTTCGTTCACGAGCCTACTCAAATTCCTTACGTGGCAGGTCAATCCGCCAACACTCTAGACTGATTTCTTACCTCTTACCTGATAAATACTCTATAAGTGTATTATCACCTCTAGGCACATCAGATTATTGTGTCATACGAGTATCTGCAAATTTTTCGCGTCAACAAAACCCAGTTAGAGAAAAATTCTTTAGAAAACCAACAGATATGATTACAAATAAAATTTTTTTCGGAATGAGAAATTTTATACCGAATAGAGAAAAATCTATCAAACTTAAAGAGAATTGCTTTGATTCGAGTTGTAAGGAGGTTATTACGGTTAGAGAAGTAAGTTTCTAAAGTTATAAGGCCAATCCTACCCTACTGAAGAAAACCGATCGAATATGATACAAACTAAATTTTTAAAAGTTAAGGCAAAAAATACTAAAAAGTAGAAAATTTTTTTGATTATTTGTAAAAAAATTACAAAATAAGACTTTGTCTTCGGTTTCAACGCTCGTATTTAATGCCAATCAGTATGTCAGCTCACAAGAAAAAATAAATTTGATTGCAGCACAGTTTCATGTTATGTCATTTTTGCGGACAAATCTTCTTTTTTACTCGTACAATCGCAAGAGTACTGAAACATCGCGATTCGCGCTGAACACAAATCCGCTGGCCCGAATAGTTTCTCTCCCATTTTTCTGAAGAGGTGTTCTTTAACGCTGGCAAAATCATTGTGAGAGCTTTACCATCTACTTATATTTTATCGAGCCGATGGAAAACAACATTTCCTAAAATCTTATTCTCCTTCGAAGTATATCGTCCAGGCAGATACCCCAATAATCAATCATTCCTTTGAATTTTTATACACAGTTTTCTAGTGAAATAGCCATCAGTTGCATTCCTCCCCAATTCAACCGTAATACTACCGCTTCAGTGTTTATCAGTTTACCATTGATCCGAACTTCAAACGTACTGTACAAAACCGAGATTCTTTCTTCAGCCGCACTACACGAATGTAAAATACCGGGTTCAATATTTCCTCCCCTTAATGAGCAGACATTCAAAACCAATGTGCATGGTATCTACTTTTTTGTGCTTAAACATTTAAAGGGTATTCATAATCTATTTAGTGCGCGTAAAATCATAAATAACACACATCATGCAGAAGAATAACCAAAATACGCACCAAGTTTAGCCAAACAGGCAGACAGGATTGCGAATCATACTTGTTTCGCCTTCTCTATAATCATTATGTCAAGTTCAATTAATATCTGGAGCTCGACTTTTTTTTACGAATGTATAACTTGCCATAGGGAAAATATCAGCAAAATTTGATATGGGGCAAAACAGTCGCTTTTTTATGTTTTATGTCGAACAAAATGCGATAATTTATCGTTTGTTAGAAAGACTTGTTGAGATACGTGTTACAGGCAAAATAAAATATTGCAAGAAGAACTTTTAAAATAAATATAAATAAATTAAAGTCCAACACCTCATAAAAAGCCTTTAACTAGTGACTTCAAACTCTCAACTGTTCCTGTATCCTGTGTGCTTCGTAACAAAAATGAATAGGACCTACAATTTTCAGCCGAGTCTAAATTGCTAAGATCAGAAGCCTTTTTAAGGACAAGAGATTATCTTGAATGATTTGTCACTTTCTGGGAAGGGAATCGATCCATTAAAATTCTGCCTGACACAGTCCATATAACTAGTCGTAATACCAAAGGATACTACTTAAAATGAACATAATTAATTGAATAGCCAACAGAAACATTAGTTTAGTAAAAGATAATTCAAGATGCATCCACTCATAAAGAAAGCTTGGGTCTCTAAAGGATTTCCGAATGGGTGGAAAAGGGGAATGATAGTCAAGCTCCCTGAAAAAGGAGACCTAACACAGTGCGAAAACTGAAGTAGGATTTGCGTCCTGCCTGCCGTTGCCAAAATATTAGCGAAAATACTACTGGAACGCATCAGGGAACATCTAGAAGCCACACTCGATGCCGAACAAGCAGGTTTCCGCACTGGATCCTCATGCATTGATCATATCAATACTTTAAGGATCATAATTGAGCAGTGCATCGACTATCGATCACCACTTCACCTGCTATTCATTGAAGTCTTTCGATAGAGTCAATAGAGAATTTATTTGGCAGGAGGGGTATCCCGGATAAATTAATAGCTATTGTTAAGGCAACTTATGATGGATCCAAATGTCACGTTTTGCACGAAGGGAGGCTGTCAGAATAGTTTGAAGTCCAAAGTGGATTTAGACAGGACTGCATTCTGTCACCAATATTGTTTCTGTTGGTAATAATAAGCAATGTCCTGCGAGCGGCCTTGACAGGAAACGGAGGAATTCGATGGACTCTGACGTCTCACCTGAAACATCTTGGCTATGCGGACGACGTATGCTTACTCTCTCATAGGATCATGGATCTTCACCAAATGACAACAGCTGAAAATCAAGTCCGGCAAAACGAGGATGATCAGCCTAGGAACCCGTTCATCTTCTCTCATAAATATTTATCAACAACCGGTAGAGAAAGTACAGAGCTTCCAATACCTTGAAAGTATAATCTCTACCGAGGGTGGCACCGAACAGGACATCAGCAGTCGAATCGGGAAGGCAAAGGCTGCTTTCGGTATGCTTAGAAATATATGGAGGAATAACTCTCTAAGCGTAAGAACCAAGGTATGGCTGTTTCGATCCACCGTCAAATCCGTTTTACTTTACGGTTGCAGCACTTCAAAAGTAACAGTAGGTGTCACTAAGAAGCTGCAAACGTTCATTAATAGATGTCTACGAAACATCCTTAGGATTTTCTGGCCCAATCGTGTATCAAACGAAAACGGGTCAGGAACCTATTGACTCTATTATGACGTAGAAAGTGGCAGTGGATCGGACACACGCTTTGAAAAGGCGACAACTGCATTGCGGCACATGCAATGAAGTGGAATCCGCTCACTCAAGAAGGAAGAAGAGCTGGACGATCGAGAAGCTCATGGAGAAGGACAGTCGAGGAGGAGTCTTGAAAACTAGGCAAGAGTTGGAGGGAGTTGCGACTCATATCCAGGAACCGAACACCATGGCGAGCTGGCGTTGTGGACCTAAGTCTCTAAGACCTAAGGTCTGAGGACCTAAGTAAGTAAGTAAAAGATAATTCTACTACTTGGGGATATCCGTTTGAGGCAAGACTAAACAGGGCAAACATTTTATGATATTCACAAGAAAACTTGATAGTCATAACTCATAAGAATAATAGTTTTGCTCAAAGAATTTTTGTTGCATTTGATAAATAAGGATTAAAACTAACTCAGTTTATTAGAAAAAAAATATAACACTAAAGTTGCATTCTTGGAACATAGTACAACTCAGGGGCCAAATTACCACTTCGCTTCAGTGACCGAGTGAGTGAGTTCGATCAGTGATCGAATGAAAATGTCAAATTAGGGTAATCTATTGCTCGATGTCGTAAGCGGTAATGTCAAACTCTTATAATTCAGTCGCGTATTACTCGAAAAATGATGCGGTAATTTGGCCCCAGTTTTTGTAAGTCAATTATTTACTATATTACGATAAATATCTAAACTTCGATAAAATAGAATTTTCGTTTTTGTTATAAATCATAAGTAAAAATTTAAAACTAGGCGCTCTGCTCTATTACACTTGCAACTGCATTCAACCTTCCTCAATTCTATGAATTACTGCTCCTATTTCCCATCATCAAAAAAACAAACTAATAATTGCATGCAGTGTGAATTCCATGCGAACGGAATGTAAATAAAGGTAGGTAATAATATGTGGCATGCTACAAAACTATTATATTGTGTAATCTGCAATTAAAAGAAATCTCAGAATTGGCTACAACCCAACGGACAACGGACAACGCGTGAAATCCATAAAACTCTTTTCCGTTTATTAATATGTATGTATGTATGTACATATTTATATAAAAGGTAGTTAAACTATAATAATGTAGACGTAAGAGTAATAATTATATTATCGAAGAGAGCAATGAACGTCATATTGATATCGATTTCGTCTAAAAAAACAATAACCAAACAAAACGCAAGCTCTTCAAAGTCTTTCCGCAGGCGTAATCAAAAGATCCAAGTAGGTAAACAATAAAAATAGAAAATGTAGAATAATAATCACGTAGTAATTGGATTTGGCTTTAGAAAGATATGTTTGTTTTGTTGTTGTTGGCTTTGGGAACGGTGTCTGCGTTTAAATCTCCCTGCCCACATTCTCGTTATTCAATTACAATTTACAACTACACTTTGACAACATTCTTCATTTCGTTTTGAACATTATGAATCAAGATGGAAGTACAGATTGCATCAGCCATCACTTGTGATGTCGTGTAAATGATTTGGGATCTTTAAAAGTGACTTACGTAACTTTACATGGCCCACTCGTGGGTCTATCTAAGCTCAGTGCTGGATTAAAGTTGGTGGTCTCACATATCAAAAAAGGGGCCTTCATATCGAAAATGGATAAATAGCGGATCTATTGTGCTACATGAGACCTCGGTTTTTACAGCTCTCCATTGGATTAAGTTTTCTTAAGTGTAGCCGAGTTTGTTGAATAACTGACCAGTATTTCCACTTGTTTATAGTACAGTAATTTCAAGCGTCCCTGCTAAGACTCTTAATGCTGCAATACGAGTAAGTAAGTAATAGTTTTTCTGCTTGGATTCTAGAGTACTTGCAAAATGAACGGAAAATTTGATTACCACCCAAAAACCTGCACAAGTACCTGAGTTGTTTCGGATTTATCATAAAACCAATTTATGGTATTTACTTTATCCTCCAAGTAAAGTGAGTTCATTTCTAGGTAATAATAAAGTGTGGTCCAAAGAAAACGCACGATGTTAATTGTAAATAAAGAAAGAAATTTCAGAAAATTATTTTTTTTTATTTCTTTAGTTGGCGCTACAGCGCAGGGTGCGCCTGGGCTTCAAGTAGTAGACCCCGCCAACGGTCTCGATCTCTAGCTTGCTGGCTCAAGTATCGAGTCCCAAGTTGCCTTAAATCTCCCTCAACTTGATCACGCCACCGGAGATGAGGTCTGCCTCTGTTTCTCGTACCCTCTGGCATAGCGTTAAGTACCTTACGGGATGGAACGTCGATGTTCATTCGCTCTACATGCCCTAGCCATCTTAACCGCTGAATACGTATTTTCTTGACTAGGGACACGTCGCTGTACATCTCGTACAATTCATGATTGTATCGTCTTCGCCAGATGTCATTTTTCCTATCGACACAAACCGGACCATAAATCGTGCGTAGAACCTTTCTCTCAAAAACACCAAGGGAGCTGCTTTCATTTGCTGGGAAAGGGTCCATGCTTCTGCACCATATAGCAAGACCGGGATGATCAGGGTTTTGTACAGCGTCTCATTGGTATTTATCGATAGGGCTTTATTCATCAATTTCTTACTTAGCGCAAAGAAACAGCCATTTGCAAGAGTTGATCTAGGTTTGATTTCAGCACTCATGTCATTTGCAGAGTTCACAGCAGTACCCAAGTAGACAAATTCTCTGACCACCTCGAAGTTATATCTATCAATAGTCACGTTCTGACCAAGTCTGCGGTGGGAATCGGCTTTATTTGATGACAGCATATACTTCGTCTTCTCCTCATTGATCACAAGACCCATTTTGTACGCTTCTGACTCCATACTAGAAAAGGTACCCGTAACTACTCGCTTGGATCTTTCCATTGTGTCGAAGTCATCCGCGTATCCAAGATATTGAGTGAACTTTTGAAAGATAGTGCCATTGCTGTTGGCCCGAGTATTGCGCACTACTCTCTCAAGGACAATATTAAAACAGCTACATGAATGCGCGTCACCTTATAGAAGTTCTCTAGTGGTTTCGAAGGTTTCGGTTGAATCTCTCCCAATTTTGACGGAACAACGGGCATTTTCCAATGTCATCGTGATAAGGCGTATCAGTTTGGCAGGGATACCAAAACTCGACATGGCACGATACAGCTCTTCTCTGTTAACGCTGTCATAAAATGCCTTAAAATCGATGAATAGGTAGTGTGTATCGATATTAAATTCTTGCATCTTCTCCAGGATTTGGCGTAGTGTGAAGATCTGGTCGATGAAAGACTTTCCAGGCCTGAAACCACACTGATAGGGGACAATCAGTTCATCAGTAAATGGCTTCAGGCGTTCACATAATACGCTATATACAGGATCTTATAAGCGATCTTATAAGCCTCTTTAGTTGCTGCAGAGAAGGCGGTCGCCTTTTTTGTGGATCGAGCAGATGGTACTAAGGTTCCACTCGTCGGGCATACTTTCCTCCGACCATATTTTGTTGAAAAGTTGGTGTATGCTCCTAACCAGATCATCTCCAGCGTACTTAAAAAGTTCCGCCGGTAGACCATCAGAACCGGCTGCTTTGTTCGATTTTAACCTGGCGATGGCTAACTTGATCTCACTTAGGTCGGGTGGGTGTAACTCCAGATCATCAACCAAATTTGCTTGACGTGGCTGCTTGCTGGCGGAATTTTAGTCATCATCTCCATTAAGCAGCTGGTTAAAATGATCTCTCCAGATTTTCAACATCGATTGCGTTTCCACTATGGTGTTTCCTTCCTGTGAATCCTGTTGTTTTCTTTTTGACTCTTTTGCAGAAACTCCGCCATCTATCTTAATATTTTGATAGATGGATCTATGACAATTATGTGTGAAACAAAATATCGGCCAAATGCTCGACACGGCTTCGGTGGCATACCTCTCTCCGATGGTCCATATTTTTAATATTTTAAAACTGAGACATAATTGAGGTTCAATGTCGTTAATGTGCCGAATTATCTCATCCTTTAGCTCTTGAATTTTTCTTGGTTTATTGACATACACTTTTTCTTTTAAATTTTCCCAATGAAAGAAGTCCAACGGTGTCTAATCACATGATCATGGTGGCCAAATAACATAGCCATGTTATCATCTCGCGATAGCGAACATTATTCACGGTAACTGCTTTGCCGACCTCATTTTCAAAGAAGTAGACAGTTAACCTTTTGTAAATGCATCGGCTTTTCAACAATCACTCGTGGATACTCATTTGCCCAAATTCGGCAATTCGGCTTGTTAACGAATCCACTGAGGTGAAAGTGTGCCTCATCGCTAAAGATTATTTTCTTTGTAATGTCACCATTCACTTATGTCTGTTCAATCAACCATTCAAAGTATTGACGACTCTTGAAATGGTCAGTAGGCTTCAACTCTTGAGTCAATTGAACCTTGTAAGCGTGTTAATTCAAATCTTTATTCAAAATTCGCATCAGTGATGTTTGTGAGATGTTCGACGAGTCGAGGTTGACGGCTCTTCTGCAACACTATCGCATTTTCGTAAAAGGCTTCAACAATCTTAACGCGCTGCTAAATTGTGTACCTCTCCATGGTTGAATTTGTCAAATACTGAAACAAAGAAATGTCAAATTAAGTTGGGCAAAAAACTTGACGTTAAGATGTAACTCACAATTAACATCGTGCATTATGGTTGGACCACCCTTTAGTTCTTAACATCATTGTTTGCACTGTAGATAAACTGAACACTGTACATAATAGTGTACACTGGCAGAATCTGTAGAGGGAATGCAGCGAGTGATGAACCAACTCGAAATCTATTGTGGTCTTTGGAATCTTTCAGTTAAAAAATCGAAAATGATGTTTTTTCAGAATTGTACGGGAGTACAAATATCTGGGTCTGTTGATCATCCCAAACCTTAATATGAAAAGACACTTCCAGTTAAGGTTATCGGAGGCGAAAAGAGCAATTTCAGCAGTTTGGGGTCGTTCCATTGATAGTAAAAACGTTGACCATAGTGCAACTGTACCATTTTATTGGAAAATGTCCCTAAGAGAATTCCGAGTAAGATACTTTGGCAAGGCTTTTATGGATATAAACGAAATCCTGTGTGTTTTGAATGGCGAATCACGCTGGGAAGTTTTTTATAGATATGCAGTAACGGTGCTTAGATATACTAGATCTCAAATAATTGAAGGCGACTTTTAAAATAAAATGAGAAAAATCAAAAGTAAAAAAAAAATTCTTTTAAAGAGTATTCAAAATATTAAGCTAATTTAAAAATAAATGTCAATCTGGTAGACGGCCTAAAGCCAAAACAAATTAATCTTAAGTTAAAGCCTGTAATTGTAATATTATTTTATGCAATCAAATAAAGATTTTAAAACACTGTACTGTAAGAGTAATTGACACATGTCGGGTTTCAAAGAATCTTTGGCCAGATATTTCAAAGAAAAAAACAGAGTATCTACTGAAGTTTAGCAGTCCTCGTTTGTCTTTCTTCGTTGGACTTTTTACTTATCACAACTCAATGGGAGCCTACATGAGCACAATGGGCATCAGCACATTTGACTTATGCAGAGGGTGGCAAGACGAAGACGTGGAAGAGGGCTCATCTCATCTCATCTGGGGATCCATTTAGATCCGAGTGATGTTATACGGCTTGCCACCTCCTATATTCTGCCAAAAATAAATATTTCAGCAAGGATTCATCAGAGATAATAAAATATTGGCAAGATTCAAACTGTGGAAGAAGATTTGTATTTTAAGCAAACGTTGCAAATTTTGTTGAACAAAATAACCCGCGTTTTTGCAGAATTTGGAAAAGAGCACACCCACACCTACAGTTTCTTTTTCATTTCCAAATGAACATTTTTCAAAAACTAGATGATTGGATGATTAACATACATATTTTTTTTAGTTGGTGGTGATTATAGCTGTACTGTACGCATGTTGGGCTTCCTTGAGGCAATCTTCTTGAAAACTTAAACAAAGTGCAACTTTTCAATATTTTGTATACTCGTACTTCAGACCCAACTTCTAATCCTGCAAACGAAAGGTCAACCTCCAATTGACTTAATCGTAAAAATTATTTCTGAGATCATTGATCCACCGATGGTTAGTAATAAACTTGTTTACTGTTCGATTCTATCCAGAGAATTGTTTCTCATTATTCACAAGCACAGTAAGGTCGTTTTTACGGGAGATTTCAAAGTACACAATTCTTTGTGGCTTTGCTATTCTGGTCGACAACACTCGAAAACCGAGAATTTTTCTGAGTTAAGCAACCTGATACCTAGCTCAGATCATTAGCCTACTCGGATTACTGTCTTTGCAAGCTAGTCCGTCAACACTATAGGCTTGTTTCTTGACTCTGACCCTCTAGACACATAAGACCATTAAGTGCTAGCAACTTCCAGATAAAAAAAAATCGAAAAGAGAACCGTTTGGCAGTACGAGAAAGCCAACAGGGACGTTCTTAATAAATGCTTGGGGAACTTTAACTGGTCACCTATGCTTCCTCCATAGTGATGTAGACTCCAGAAGGAGAAATTATTTTTCGAATAAGACAAAATCTGTCAAACCTAAGGAAAATTCTTGGTTTGATTCCAGTTTTAAAGAGATCTATTAGGACAAAGAAGTAAGTTTACGATGTTATAAAGCTTAAACAAGCAGCTGGAAAGATCTGTTATGATCATCTTCGACGGAAACAAATTTTTGTATGACCATCAATTAAGGGAAAAAATAATATGTACCGAAAGTAGTAAACATTTTTTTGATCTTTTGTAAAAAATGTACGAAATACTCATTGGTCTTCGGTTCCTATACGTATGTACGTTTTAAATGACACTCCTTTTGTAAGCTCATAAGAAAAATGCAATTTTCTTGCAACACAGTTAGCTGTTAATTTGACGCTGCAAGAAAGTGCTATGACTCTTCCTGCAAAAATGTAAACGATCTAAAGGGACAAATATTCTTTCGCACTCGTACAGTTGTAAGAGTACTGAAGGATTTCGATGTACACAAACCCACTGCCTGGGATAATATTCCTGCCATTTTCCATCTATCTAACTCTAATGGTTTCTTTCCGAGTGAGTGGAAAACGCCAGTTCTTTAGCCTGTCCCTAAAAAAGGCGAATTTCCTTCTCACTTCCACTACCGTTCTATTAGGTTAGGTTAGGTTAGGAGGGGTGTGCACAGCACAAGGCTGTTGCGTACACGGGGGCCTATTGGTCCATTGTGATCCCCTATTAATAAAAGCAGAGATGCTCCTAACTAATGTCTTATGTAGACTGGTTCATTTTCGAACCAGCCTGTGCTTACAATGAATTTTCTCATGTTTGCCATTGAGACCTGCGTTAGATCGTCTAGTTCTCCAACAAACCTGTTTCCAAAGTAGCGGAGGCGATTTGCTTGGAGGTTTGGACAGTCACAGAGCAAGTGTTTAATGGTTTCAATCTCTTCGACATCCTGACAGCTCCTACAGAAATCTGGCGCAAATGCACCCATTCTTATGGCCATTGTGCCAATGGCGCAGTGACCCGTCAGTACACCTATCAGGATTCTGATGTTCTTTTTACTGAGCGATAAGATATATCGAGTTTCCTTTTCATTAATTCTAGGCCATAAACTTCTAGAGATAACGCAGTCGTCCCTGGAGGACCAGGAGTTATTGATTCGCTCTTTCGTTATTAGGTCTATTTTCCTTTTAATCACGCCAATCGGGATTTTTGGTCCCAAATTTAAATGGCTACTGCTGTTTTTATTTGATTCTGACCCTTTCCTTGCCAGTTCATCTGCTATTTCATTCCCTTCTATATTACTATGTCCAGGAACCCAGCAGAGGTTGACTTGGTTGGTGTTACAAATATTGTTCAGCATGTCTCGGCATTTTGTTACTGTTTTGGATCTTATAGTCTCACTGGCTAAAGCTTTGATGGCCGCTTGGCTGTCCACGAAAAATGTGATCTCCGACGAGTTCAATTCTTTCGTGCGTACCAATTCTGCCGCCTTTTCAATAGCGTAAATCTCAGCCTGAAAGACACTACACTCATCTGGGAGTTTGAATGATTCTTTTATATTGAGAGATTCACAGAACACCCCAGCTCCTGTTCCTTCTTCCATTTTTGACCCATCGGTGTAGAATGAAATACCTTGTTCACTAATTAGTGAGTTGGATTCCCATTCCTGTCTTTCGGGTATAGTAGTGGAGAAGTATCTGTTGAAATCTATTCTGGGTGGTAAGTAGTCCGTTGTCACATTAAGCCCTGCCACTTTGTCATACCTTTGCAGGATAGACCCATGACCATGACTGCTGTGCTTCCAAGAGCCCATTTCTTTAAGCCGAATTGCGCTTTTGGCTGCTGTGCATTTTATGTGCTCGTACAGGACTGGAAGATTTAGAATAATTTCCAGCCCCGCCTGTGGCGTAGAACTCTGTGCCCCCGTTATTCCTAAACAGGCTAGTCTCTGTACCTTATTCAGGTTTTTGAGATAGCTTCTTTTTTCTACGGCCGTCCACCACACGATCGACCCATAGGTAAGTATGGGACGAACTATCGCCGTGTACATCCACTGTATGACCTGCGGTCGCATGCCCCACCGTGTACCGAAGGTTTTTTTGCATGTGTAGAGAGCGCATAATGCTCTTTTCATTCTTTCCTCTGTGTTACGTTTCCATGTTAGCTTGGAATCAAGAATTACTCCAAGATATTTAGCCTCGTTGGAAAGTTTCAGGGGAATATCGTTAAGCTTTGGAGGGGTAAAATCCTCCAATTTCCTTTTCTTCGTAAACAGGACTAGTTCGGTTTTGGAAGGGTTCTATTGCGCTGATTTATTGTCAGCTCAAGAAACATCTTGAAGAACGAATGCTTCTAAATTACTGGCAGTATGGCTTTCATAACAATAGGACCAATGTTGATCTGATAGTAGATCTCACCAAAGAGTGCGATTAATCTTTACATCGGTCTAGATATTTCAAAAGCATTTAATAGAGTTTGGCATAAAGCCATATTCTCAAAATGCGTGCATATGGTATTGATGAATCGCTTCTTCGTTGGATCAGAAATTATCTTTCGAACCGTTCTGCAAGTTGTATTGGATAGTTTTAAGTCTGTTGTTAATAAAATAATTGCTGGTGTGCCACAGGGCTTCCTTTTGTCTTCAATTCTCTTTCTCACATCCATCAATGATCTTTTGCCTGAAACTTCTAATCAAACACATTGTTTTGCTGACGACAGTACTCTTAGCTTCTCAGTTTTCTTACCAAAGACACAACACAATTAATCCTGCTTTGAAAACGGGTAACACAAATGCCCTCACAAGTCCTGAAAAAGCTCTCGAACACTCTTTTTAAGATATAGCTGTTGGAAATGTTGTTAGAAATAACAATGTAGAGTATGGTAATTTTATAAACGGCACTAACTTCAACACACCTCATTGAGGTTACTGTTGAAGATGTCAAAGCTTGGTTGATCTGGGTGTGAACTAAAAAGCTTATTTAAGGGTTTTCTTTAATGAGATGGGATACAAAATCACTCTCCAAATATTATGATTTTACATCACTTTTTGACAAAGTCAATATTTCTGTGCCATACTCAACGATAGGTATGATAGAGATTTTTTTGACAAATAAGTTGTTCAAATGAGCGCTAAGCTAATTAATTTTTTTCTTAGTAAGAAGACACAGCCCTGAGATAAACCGAAGAATAATTCTTGACGTAAGAGGTCCCACTGCTCAGATCTGCATTGCTGAGTTAATAGTCTTTTCTATTTTTCCTAAATCTTTGTAAACAATTTTACTTGGCCCGGTTGAAAATTTGTTGCTTAAGAAATTTTATCAACATTGATGAAGTTCTTTTTTGAGTCATATGAGTTAAATACATTGTTAAATAATGTCAAATTCAAATTTCTGTAATGTAAGTTTTGAAAGATACGAATTTAAATTAAAATTATTAGAGAAGTTTTTGCGAACATTTTAAGATCAAACCAAAACAGATATATTTGTAGATGAGTTAAAATGAAAATTTTAATGTTTCCCTTTGGTAATCACTTCAAAACACACTTTACTAAATTTAAAGGAAATGCTCCCAATTAAGAAATACATATACGAGCATGTACTGTACTGATTGATTTACTTCCACTAAGTGTAAGGGCCCCAGGTTCACACTCTTAACAACTGATGTAAGTCCGACCCTGCCTTTACAAAAATACAAAAAGAAACACCATATGGGCATTTTTTCTTGCTCATTTTTGATGACTAACGATCACAAGTCTGACTAGAGACGTATCGACTATATTGTATATATTGGTCTGACAAAAATCAAGACATTTGCATTTTTGAGTACAGCAGTTATTATATTTTTGTTAATTTTACTGTTTTGTGAGGTAATTTGCATTCAATGCATTAAGTGTGACGGAACGAATTATTTTTGTAAACGATTTGCAGGTCATTGTCCCCGGCAGATTGAAATTATGTCTCTAGACATACTAAAAGCAAAAAAACCAAGATTTCGATAAACAATAATAGTTAAGTTGAACTAGGTTTTCACATTAAAACAATTTGTAATGAGCTGGACTTTACATTTGATTGTTCCTCAAAGTCTAAAGCATACAGACAATTGAGGCGCGCAGAACTTTTCATCCATTCCGCTACGTTCTCAAAAAGAATTGAATTTTGGGGCTTGACAATTGAACTTATTATTATTTCAGGGGAAAAATTACTTGAATTCAGATACTAACCATATCAAACGTTGCTTTATCATTTTTGCTTAGTGTGAAGATCGAAGTCCTGATGATCCGATTAATTTTTTAATTCTTGGTCTACAGGTTTTTTATTTTTTTTTTTATTTAAAAATTAACATATGTATCTTTATTTTTTTTTCTTGAAATTAAAAAAAATACTTTTTTTCTCTAAAATTGGTATCTACATAAATTTAAAAAAACAAATAAATTTCGTTTTGAAAAGCTAGTTTATGATTAAAAAAAATCCAAAACTTCGTTTCTAATGGAACCTCCTATAGAACCATTGTTTTTGTTTTCAATTTTATCAAATAACATACAACTGATTTTGGTAATTTTTTTCACTAAAGTTTTTTTTTTTTAATTCAAAGGAGCTCCTGTATAAAAATATTGGTTAAGATCGTTAGAGCAGTTAATAACATAGTCGAAAGTAAAAAAAACGGTCTTATACAGGTACCGTTAATAACATTTTGTTCTTAAATTGTGTCTCGCCATAAACTAGCCCACATCCAGAATAGCTAACATAATTTTTTTATCGAACTCGTTTTTGAAAATAAGATTAATCATAACGTCTGTATGGCAGGTACCGTTAGTTTCGAAGTTTTGGAGATTTCAATTTCTCCTCTAGGGAGAAGAACCTTAAGTACCAAGTTTGAAGAAAAAACCTCTAGTAGTTTAGGCTGTAGGTTGAGGTACAGACAGACGGATGGAATTGCCGGACCTCCTTTTTTACTTGCGACTTATAGGTACTATAAGGCAAGTTATGCATTCGTAAAAAAATCGATGAAAGCGAAGACTAAAAAAGTTTGTCTCGCAATTCTGTCTGTCTGTCTCTTTGTCGGTTCGACTACAGTCTAAGCGACTCGGCCGATTTTCTTTAAACTTAGTAGATATCATTTTTAATTTCCCCAACCCACACGTTTTTTTCTTTTTTTTTTAAGACCAAAAATAACGATTTTTTTTCGAAATTTTATAAATATTTGTTTTTCTCAAAAACTGTTCGACAGATTTTAAAAATAAAAACACAAAAAAGTTTATTTAGTTAAAACTAGGTAATGGTTGAAAAAATTTTCCGAAATATGGTTATTGAGGGTACCCCCCAAAGAACTTTTTTTTTCGATTTTCTCAAAAAACGGTTCAACCGTTTTTGATAATTTTTTTTTGCTAAAGGTCCCCAAAAATTTTAATAGAATTGTGTATTCAAATTTTCAAAATTTTTTTTTGATTAAAAAAAAAAATCATATTTTTTTTCCGAAAACCCCGTTCTAGATTTTTTTTTAAACTTGATAAGAAATAGTTCCTCAATATAATCTACAAGATGTGAAAAAAAAATTATTTTACCTAAAAACACGGGTACCCACCATACTACAAATGTTAAAAAATGGTCTTCAAAAATTGTATTTTTCTAGAAAACGGCCGGCGCGCCTAGAATTTTGATAAAAAGATTTTTCTTTCAATGAAATTAAGATATTACAGCTTGTACCTACCATAGAACCATTTTTTCAAATTTTGAATCACTCATTATCGACATAACAGATTTTAATCAAAGTGCTTATAGAGATGCTTCTAAAAAGTTTAAAAAACATTGCATTTCAAAACTTAAAAAAAAAGTATTTTATGAATTTTTGAAAAAAAAAAACATTTTTTTTTGAAAAATTCGATATTTCAAAAACGGCTCAATATTTTTTTTTGTAAATTTAATTTTTATTCGAACCATAATAAAAACTTAAGGTGGTCGGCGTATCTAATTTTTTTCTTAAAAATCTTTTAAAAAATTTGTATATAAAAGCTTATTTTTTCAGGAAACCACTACAAGGACTTATAATTTTTGTTCTTGCATAAATTCATATTTGCATAGCATTCTGTTTTTGTCTCTTTTTGAAAAAAATGGAAAAAGAAGATATGCTCAACGTTTGAAGCTGAGATTTTTTAAATATCATTTTGGTATTCGAAAAAAATGTTACTTAAATTTTAAGAATTTTTTTAAAATCGGTTTAATACACTTCTGTCATTTTAAAATTACTTGCTATTTGATTGATTGAAGCGGTTCTGAGCTTCAATTTAGGTTTCACAACTGATTATGTGAATCATTTTTAATAGAAACAAATATTTCAAGAATTTTCTCCTAAAAGTAATTTTAATATTTTTTCACTTTTCAAAATCATAACATAACAACTTTTATAAGGAAATTTTTTGAACTTTTAGTTTGAATGGGAAATGGATTTAGATTTACTTGGAAAACTTAAGTTGAAACTCAGAAACAATCATCTCATTTAAGCAAATGGTTTTAAAATATCAGTTTGGTATATCTGGCACTTTCGTGAATTTAATTAGCCTGCGTTATTACGATCGGGTTTTTTGATGTATAGAATTTTACTCTTCGGGAAAAAAGAGTTTTTTATTCCTCGCAATAGGCGGCTGGCATTTGCGAACAACGCAACGTGGAGAATATTGTATCAGTCAAAGTATCATGATAGTTACTGTAATGCAAAATCTAATACTCGTATCTTACAAGAAAATAAGAAATAGATGGAAATGGTTACTTATTTTGCTTTACTATCCATTGTAGTTTTTTTTTGGTCCAAATTTTCTGTTTTGCCTTTTTTTGGAACTAAAGCAACATATAGCTTTAAGACAGAATAAAGATCTTTAAAATCCTTCGAGTTTTTAAATATAAAGTAGTAGTCAATATGGGAAGTATATTTGAGAGTCAAAATCATTTCTAAAGCTTTTTGTCCTACACTCGCTTAAGAACAATATTAGAGAAATTATAATCAAACAGAATGGGATTTGTAAAACGACTTACGGTCAAGGCTGGACATTTTCGGATATTTAGATTTTAAGAATTTCGTGTGCACCATTTAATTAAAGAATGAATGTCATCTTGAAGCTACCAACAATCTGAAATTAATTTCACTATTACAAGAAACTTAAAATCATCTGCAAATAAATACAATTTTTTTGGAATTTTTTTATTACAAGGCAAATCGTTTTTAACAATCAAGAAAAGGAAAGAAGATAAACTTCTGAGTAATTTCGTATAATTTCCCTATTTTTAAGCATTGAGTTCTGTTAGTCAAATAACTTCCAATCCATTCTAAAAGTTAAGAATTGAGGACTATACTTGCTAACTTGAAAAGAAAAACGTCATGCTGTACACGATCGAACGCTTTAGCGAAATCAGTTTAGACAACGTCTACTTGATATCTTATCTATTTTCCATAGCATTAGGAGTGAAAATAAAAAGACTTACTGGGGCCTATTGCACCAACTACAAATTACAAGTACAAATTTGTGATTAAAAAAAAATTACATATGAAAAAACTGGATTTTTTACAAATTTGTTAAAAAAAAAATGCTTGTAATCACAATTGTAATTGTAAGGTATTTTTTTTATTGTTATGTAAAATGTAAGATAAATTTTTTATGTTTGTAATCAGCAGATCTTGAATCAATTGATAAATAAATAAATAAATAAATTTTAAAAGATGGTGCAATAGGCCCCTGGAGTAATAAAAGAGTGTTTTCAGGCATCTTAAAATACACCTTCAGCTAAAGAGACATTAAAAATGATGAATAGATGACTAATGAAAGAATGGCAACTATTTTGACAAAGATAGTTCAGTAAAAATTTCAATGTCAGAAATAGCTATTACAGGGTGTCTCAAATTACTCGTATAATAATCAAGAATTATTGATGATTCCAATTTATAATTTTCCTGAAAGAAAATTGGAAACACATCACAAATGTTACTTATAACTTATTGCTATTTTCACCATTAAAACTCTTTGAAGACGGTATTCCAACAGATTTCTTTTTAGTGTTTATATAACTCCAAGAAGAAGATGAAGGTCTTCTTGTTCCATTTAATGTAATTAATAAGTGTGATTCTTTATTTATTGATTCGCTATCAACAGTTAATTTGATTCAAATGAACAGTTGTAAAAATAGTTTAGATAGAACACTCGATTTATTATTTGTTGATAAAGATTTAAATTTATCCGTAAATAGTTCTATTTTTCCTATATTTTCTAACACGTCACATTACATTGCTTTGATATTTGAATTTAAAATGCCAAAATGCCCATTCATTACAAATATAATTTCTGTAAAGCTAATTTCAATAACATTGCGAGTCATATAAATAATAATGTATTATTGCCTTCGACTTTGATTCAATCTTGTGAACTTTCAAATTTTTACAACAATTTTCTTAGTTCTCTTAAGGAAGCCATCGATCTTTCTGTTCCCAAAATTAAAATTAAAAATGCCTCAAAGCCCCCTTGGTATAACGGGCGGCTAATTAATTTAAGTAATAAAAAAAACAAAGCTTATAAATCTTTACGTAAGTCTTCTTCTGATGCCAGTTTGCGCAATATTTACAAAGAATTGGAAAGGAACTTCAATGTTCTAAATAAATTTCTATATAAAAACTATATTTACTCTATGGAATCCAAGTTAAGAGATAGTAGTAAATGTTTTTGGAGCTTCATTAAAAATTTTAAAAAAATCTAATGGATTTCCTAAAAGTATGCAATATTTAGGTTCGACTTTAACTAGCTTACCAACTATTTGTGAGGCTTTTGCTAATTTTTTTAAATCAAATTATATCGATTCCGACAATGTGACAAACACTTCATTTAGTCCAGTCCATGAATAGTTTGAATATAGGTCACTTAAGTATTACCATATTAGAAGTGGAAATGGCGCTATCTGACCTTATTGAAGATAATAAATCTGGTCCGGATGGAATTCCGCCCATTGTATTAAAAAATTGTTCTACTGCTCTCTCTAGAGTTTTGTGTTACGTGTTCAATAGTTCACTAACATATGGTGTATTCCTGCCAGAATGGAAAACGTCCTTCGTTACCCCTATTCATAAATGTGGTCCAAAACAGGAAATATCAAGCTACCGCCCTATCAGTAAGTTGTCAACAATACCTAAGGTATTTGAAAAAATTGTTTGTGATAAATTGAAATTCTTATTAAAAGAAACCATATCTCCTCATCAACACGGTTTTGTATCGGGTAGATCAACTTCCACTAACCTAACCATTTTCACGAATTGTATTCTCAATTCATTAGAAAGGGGTTACCAAGTGGACGTTATCTACACAGACTTTGCAAAAGCGTTTGATAGGGTGCATCATAAAATATTATTACAAAAATTAGAGAACATAGGATTTCACTCAAATATGCATAAGTGGTTGACGGCCTATCTTACCGGACCTAGTCAGCATGTTTTTATAGATTCAATTGTCTCTAATCCGTTTTCAGTAACTTCTGGCGTTCCGCAAGGAAGTCATTTAAGCCCAATTCTATTCCTTATTTTTATAAATGACCTACCTGATGTCCTTATAAACTCAATGCGACTTATGTTTGCGGATGATCTCAAATTTTTTAGATGTATAAAAAGTATAACTGACTGTAAGATTCTCCAAAATGATATCACCAATCTTACCAATTGGTGCAAAACAAATCAATTAGCTCTAAATATAACTAAATGTCAATGTTTTTCGTTTTCGCGTCGTCTGGTACCTGTCGTTTACGTTTATAACATTCAAAATCATTTTCTTGAAAGAGTTTCATTAAAAAAAGATCTTGGAGTAATTTTTGATTCGAAGCTTAACTTTGTACATCATATAGAATTCATGGTGAATAAGGCCAACTCTATGCTGGGTTTTATTTCACGCAATTCTTTTGATTTAAGGGAACCTTACACTTTAAGAGCCCTATAGGTTGCCTATGTTAGATCGATCCTGGAATATTGCTGCGTAGTGTGGAATCCTCATTACAATGTTCATATTACAAGAATAGAAAAAGTTCAAAAAAAATTTACAAGATTTGTAGTAAAGAAATTAGGGTGGAACATTGAAATGCCTTCATACAATGTAAGATGTCAGCTTATTGGCATTCAGACATTAGAAAACCGTCGTAAGATGTTTGCTATTGTTTTTATCAATGATATTTTATCATAAAATATCATATTGATTGTGCTTTTCTGTTATCTCTTTTAAATTTATATGCTCCTTCTCGAGAGCTAAGAATTCGTACCCTATTCCGAGAAAATATTCAGAGTAAATTACGCGTATAATGAACCTATAACTCGCAGTGTTAGGGAGATTAATAATATATCGAATAACTTTGATTTCAATTTTCATTTGAGTAGAAACTCATTCAAAAATATGTTAAATTTTTACTTTTTAACAAATTAAATTTATTTTAATTCTAATTATGTAACTAGAATATTATGTTTATAATTCATTAGTCTATTTGAGATTGTTAACTCTAATTGATGTAAATAAATAAATAAATAAATAAATAAATAAGAAGCCGATGAGTTATTTTTACTTTATTCAAAAATTCATATTCCTTTCTTAGACCGCAGAAACAAGGCCTAAGACTGAAATCAACTACGCTTTTTTTTCAAGGCAACATTCATAGCATATTTGTCACAGATTTGTGGCAATTTATAATGCCCACTCTCCCAAACCTTTTAGAGCTTAAACATGAAGAAAGCTTATAATCCACGATAGTCATACAAGTATAATAAGGAGAATGCAATCGGAATTAAATCAGGATTTAGCTCCTTCTGTTCCACAATCGAATTTAAATCGGATATCTCGGGTCGATTCCACTAGAAGAGTTGGATCAATTGAAAATATAAACATATGTTAAATTGTTAACCTGAATTCTGCATTTGGGAAAAAATCGAATTCGAGATTTCGAATTCTATGTTCATATTCAAAACAAAAAGAATTTGGTCAATTTTCCAACCACTTAATTTACTTCTTCCCAACAAAAAGAAATAAAATGCACGACTGGATCGCACGAACTTGCTCTTATGTAAAAGTAGTTTGGAATTTAAGATACATTTTATAAATATTAAACATGGATTTAATGAGATAATAATGTTCAAATGCATGAAATTGCCGTCTGATTTCTAGAAAAGTATGAATTTATGCAAACAAACTTTTAAAAAATCGTTTTATTATTAAATAAATTTTTTATATAAGAAATTTCTTTAAAATTTTTGAAGAAAAAAATGTAGGATGCTAATTTTAAGTATTTAATAATATTAATTTTAGGAAATAATTTAAAAAAATAATCGTTCATAGGTTTTGAAGATATTGATTTTTCAAAAAAACCCAACAAATATTTTTTCGAATATTTTTATATACAATATTATTTTAAACTTAAGGGGACTCCTGCTGAAAATTTTTGGTAAGAATCCTTAGAGCCGTTAATGAGAAATTCGAAAATCAAAAAAAAAACGGTTCTATGACAGGCACCCCTAATAACATTTCCCCCCAATTTTTTTTAACCAAAATATAGTCTATGTTCATAATATCACACCTAATTTTTTTTATCAAAAGCGATAGAGCCGTTTGCGAGATAAATAAGATTTTGCATTACGGGTGTATGGGGGGTACCGCTAGTTTCGGAGCTAAACAAAAATTTCAATTTCTCCTCTAGGGAATCACCAAAGGCCCCTAAGTACCGAGTTTGAAGAAAATACCTCTAGTAGTTTAGGCTGTAGTTGAAGTTACAGACATACAGACAGACAGACGGAATTGCCGGACCCACTTTTTTCGTCTTCGCTATCATCGTAATGTCAACTTTGAGCAAAATCTCGAGTTTGATTTTTTTTCCAAATGCAGAACTTGCCCATGAACGCCTTCGTTTTGAGGTTACAACATCTTAAACACGCTTTTTAATTCTTTAACTTACGGTTGATGATAATCTCAAAAGTAAGATCCAAACTTGTGCTGCCACATAATTATTCAGTATTGTAAAGCATCTCTTTATATTTCAATTTATTTAACGTATGTCCTTGTGTAATTCTTATTTTAAATGCTAATTTGTATTACAATACAATAACTACATCGCTTGAATGCCCCTCAATACGAATGCGTTCCGCCCGAGTAAGAATAAGAATATAAATCTAATATGCATTTTGTTTAACATTGAATTATTAAGTAGTCAATTAAGCTCATACAAAGTAATTAAATATAATTTAAGTTGAAATGCCATTTCTAAAATAAGTCGGTCTTGAAACCAAAATTAACCAAAAATGGATAGATTCTATAAAAAGATTATACTTTCTAATGTTTTTCTCCGAATATTTTATAAGTGACAATGAACCCCCATAACTTTCGGTATTGCTTCTGCTTACTAAAGTTATGCACTCCGTTCAAATGACTAATACCAAGACCAATTTATTTCTTGTGAAAACTATAACATCATTCAAACAAAAAAAATCCAAACAGAGAATATCAATGACCTTTTCGTATGAAGAGTGAGAGTTTGCCAGAGACGTAGAAGCATACAATAAAATTGTGTGATCACCGAATCTTATTATAATATCTAAATTTCCATTTTTATGCGATGCATAAAGAAATAATTGATAAAGGAAAATTCAGAGAGCTTCTACGAATCCACCTTTGAAGCCTCTAACAACAGTTGTCAGACAATGGAAAATGAAACGAAAGCTGCCTTTTCTGTACGGATGATTAGATTCTTGAAATGCTTCATCATCGTCTTCGCTTGATCGTGCCGTATGTAAGAGACGAACTTCAAGTAGTGCTTCCTATTTCCATTGATTTTTTTGTCTGAGTCATTTTGATTTTTTATACAATACACTTTCTTAATGATAAAGCTCTGCAGACCTCCCTTAATTCGGCAGTTCTTCTTTCCATCTAAAAACTGATTCGAAGCCTCTCTAATTCTTCACATTAGCGCCGGCCATTGTCATTAAGGCCGTCGCGTTTGATTTGTGTGCTTTGATGTACGACTTAAACATGGTCTTCAGAGAGTTAGCTGATTGGAGTCTACAACGAGTAAGCCTTATACCACCTTGTGGTTTATTGTTTTTTTTTTTTTTTTTTGAAGAGAGTATAAGCTGTTTTTTTTGGTTTTTTCATTCTTTGAACCTCATCTGTCTTCCTCATAACTCATGCGGTTGATTGTATAAATGCCTGACTTGTGTCTTACAACGGCTTATGTACTTAAATTTCGATTTCGGTGAAAGTAATAGTCTTCCAAGTTGAATGGTCGTTTGATTCTCTTTGTGGCTAGATGATGATCAAATTCTTTGTCGGCTTAAGTGACTGCTGCCTCTAATGAAGCCGGTTTTCTTCTGTTTTTTTTAATGACTTATCAAGTTCGGTAGACAGAAATTAAGTTTTATGGTTGAACGCATAAACACAATTTTTTTTTTGTAAACTGCGGAAAAGTTTAAAATGCGAACCATGCACGAAAAATATAAATTTTAATAAGAATTCATGAAAAAATTACGGGCTCAGTTTTTTTTTCCTTTTTAATAACTAAAATGGCTGTTTAAAATGCAGGACTGTATTGTGATTTGTTTTTTACATTTTGATCAATGGTGTCGTTTAAAAATTCCTTAACAAAAATACAAAATATTAAACATACAAAATCGCACTGAAGATACGAGTATCTGGGGACTCTCAATCAAACATACTTATCGAAAGATTTCAATACTTTGAAGATAAAGTTTGGTACATTTCCTCATAAGACGTTTCTTAACTTTTTCATAATTAATCGTACTAAGGGTTATTCTTGAACTTGGAGTAACTACTGAATGAATGAATTATATTTTAGGGAATATTGCACTGCGACCTAGTGATCTATTGTGCCCCACCTGAATCTGGATGTGCTTGCTCATCTTACAGTTTTTTCTCCAAATCTATTGGTCTTAGAAATTTTAGTATTTAAGGCACCTTCTTACTGGTACGTTCCAGATAGTTTTTCCTGTGGTGCATGAGTGGATAACATTTTAATTGTTTATGGTCTGGTGTTTCCTAATACATGTTGCTCAGGCTACATATGACACTGCTTACTTCACTAATGCAGTTGGTGAAACTTTCTAGGTTGTAATTACCCAGTAGTAGTTTCTTCTTGCTTAGCTTTGGAAGTTCTTTCCAGTTATTGGGTTTATTTTCCTCCTTTTCTTGTTTAATTTTGTTTTTAATAATGTTTTCTTCTGTTCCGCAATAGGGCTCAGGCCCTCCTAAACACACTAATTTAGAGCTGATGGTATATGAGCACAGTGCCTTAAAAGCAGCTTGGCTATCTGACACGATGCTAATGTTCTGGTTACTCAAGAACTACCTTGATGGGTGAACAGATTTGCCCAAAATTTGGTACAAATAATTTTATATTGGGAACACATTTTTACTTGCGACTTATAGGTACTATAAGGCAAGTTATGCATTCGTAAAAAAAAACGAACTCGAGATTTTGATCAAAGTTGACATTACGATGATAGCGAAGACTAAAAAAGTGGGTCTCGCAATTCTGTCTGTCTGTCTGTCTGTCTGTCGGTTCGACTACAGCCTAAACGGCTCAGCCAATTTTCTTCAAACTTGGTAGATATGGGTTTTGATTTTTTCCCCTTACACGTTTTTTTCTTTTTTTTTAAGATCAAAAATAACGGTACCTGCCATACGATTTTTTTTCGAAATTTCATAAATATTTTTTTTTTCTCAAAAACTGTTAGACAGATTTAAAAAATAAAAACACAGAAAAATTTCATTTAGTTAAAGCTAGGTAATGGTTGAAAAAAAATTTCCGAAAAATGGTTATTGAGGGTACCCCCCATGGAACCATTTTTTTTGTTTTTGATTTTCTCAAAACCGGTACCACCGATTTTGATCATTTTTTTTTTTGCTAAGGCCCCCCAAAAATTTTAATAGAATTGTGTATTCAAATCTTCAAAAAAAATTTTTTTGGATTTTTGAAAAAACTTCAAAATATTTTTTGCAAAATTCAATATTTCGAAAACCCCACACTAGATTTTTTTTAAACTTGATAAATAAAAGTTTCTTAATATAATATACAAGATGTGAGAAACAAAATTTAATTTTACCTAAAAATAAAGGTACCCACCATACAAATGTTAAAAAATTTAAAAAAATGGTTTTCAAAAATCGTATTTTTCTCGAAAACGGCACCTAGAATTTTGATAAAATTTGTTTTCTTTCAATTAATTTTTACGATCTTTAATTTAATAAAAAAAAATTTGAAATTAAGATATTACAGTTTGTACCTACCATAGAACCATTTTTCGAATTTTGAATTTCTCATTATCCACATAACGGATCTTAATGAAAATTTTTATAGAGAAGCTTCTAAAAAGTCTAAAACACATTGCATTTCAAAACTTTAAAATAAATATTTTTTTAATTTTTGAAAAAAAAATCTATTTTTTCTTTTTTTTTTGAAAATTCGATATCTCAGAAACGGCTCAATATTTTTTTTTGTAAATTTATTTTTATTCGTACAGTAATAAAAAGTTTAAATTGGCGTACCAAAATTTTTTCTTAAAAAGCTTTTAAAAGTTTGTATATAAAAGCTTTTTCTAAGAAACCACTACAACGACTTATAATTTTTGTTCTTGCATAACATAGCATTCTGTTTATGTCTCTTACTACTAAAAGAATTTAAAAAATTAATTTTATCCTTATGAACAGTTTTATCTAATAACATTCGTTTTTAAAATTCCTAGTCTATTACATAGGAGCAAGTTCGTGCGGCCCAGTCGTGCATTTTATTTCAATTGAACTGGCGAACTACATATTGAACACTTCTAATGTAATGATTAACGACCTATAAACTCGGCCATTATGGTCTTGCATCAAGTTACATATTTCGATTCGATTCCAATCAATTGCCGGGTGGATCTCTAGCTCAACATCATCTCAGGAAAAAATAACAACTTCAACTATTAGCATTACGGAAACTGTATCACTTAAAGTGTTTAATGTGGGATATCAATAAAATTACAGGCTTTTAACCTATTTTTGTTTGAAAAATAAAACACAAACTTATAGACTAAGAGAGAACATTCCGCCGCAATTAAAACCGAAGAATTGAAAGAGAAATAGCTTGATTCTTAAGACAACACTTTTTTCTTTAGTTCTGTTACCTATCATATTTTATTTTTGATTCTATCCAAGAGAATCAAGTGTGTTGTCGCAGCACTTGCCAAAATATGAGAACTATACTCAAGCGTTGGACAAATATAGGCTTTGAAGATGACAGACATATCACAAGCGGCGGTAAAAAATGTCTTACATATCGTATCGAAGGAAACTTAAAGCAGCCTTTTTTTTACAACGTCGAAGGTATGTTTATTCTACATAAGGTGTCTACGATGCTCACACCGAGAGCTGAAAGCTTTTCGGATTCCTCAATGCAAGTTCTGCTCATGGATAGCAATATGGGGCGGTTTCTCTTCAACGACAGAAGATAGCACGGAGTTTTCGAAGTAATTCTAAACGGTTTATGGTTCCCTTTTCGACAATGTCATAAGATCCGAATTTAATGAGCTTATCACACATTCATGTTCTATATCCACATTCGATTGACAAGGGCGTAAATCTCGAAACCAATTACTGAAGCTGAAAGTACTTTAGTCAGAAAAACAATTTATTAGATTAGAAGTTTCAAAAAAAAGATTTTAGTGAATATGAGAAAGAGTGTTGGAGACAAAACGGAGCCCTGTGATACCCCAGAATTTATTTTATGAATTTCAGACGTAGAATCGTCTAATATAACTTATATTGAGCGGTTTTAAAGATTGGTCAGTACCAAATACACGCATTTTCGACAAGTGCCTTAATCTTACTCTCTTCAAAAAGATGTAAAGATTTGTGCCACTGCTGGGTGAGACATGCCATCAGATCACCAGTGGAACTATTGCCGGTCATTAAGAAGCTTTCGTTCCTTCAGATATTTCTTGAGCTGATAGTTAATCAGCTTTTCCATAACCTTAGAAAGAAATGACGAAAGTGCAGTTGGGTAATAGTTAAGCGGCGAAAAAGATTCGCCTTTTTTAAGGATTGGTTAGACAAATAATGTTTTTCATCCACTTCAACAAAGATTATATAATAGACACCTCTTTAGAAAAATGGCAGTGATACTATGTAAATAGATACACCAAGGTCTTTCAGTTCTCTTGGTATGAGAGTGAAAGTAGATGTGTCCCATAAAATCCTTAGCTTGTTATAATTTCTGGAAACCAGAGTAGGAAGCGAAGATGAATTAGTATTTTCTAATTGCTTACAAACGACCAAAACATTTTCTTACCTTTACCCTAACCCTTACTTACGAACATAAGATTACGAAGAATGGAGTACGTGATTCATTTCTGTCATTTGTGGATTGTTCTGTAATAATTGGTAAAATACGCTTCAGGAGATCTTTCTTCAATAACTGTGCCTAAGAATAAGTAACTAAAGTTTTTTTTTGAAAAATTAAATAATTTTATGTCGATTTCCTTTACACATGAGAAATCAATTTTTGTGTGAAGATTTCGATCTCTCGACAGATTTTACGTTCCTCCACACCAAAAAAAAAAAAAAAAACGATTTTTTTTTTGACAGAGATCAAAATATTTGAATCCGTATTTGAAGACGAATTCACATGTAATGAAATACGCACACCAAAAGAAAAAAATTGATCCGGGATCGAAATGCCTAGTTCTACACACTACGAGTATATACAGGGAGTCCCACAGTCACCGCCCCAAATGAAAACCATGGATTCCTGAGGTCATTTTAAGTCGAAAAACTTAAGATGTAATTTTCTCGTTTTCGTCCCGTTTTCGAGTTATAACAGCTTTTACGATTTTTGCTCTCTTTTCCTTTAACTGGTTTTATATTTGCCAAACTACGTCCGATTCGTAAGATATATAACCAATCAAGAATTTATTACAGTTTTAGTTTGTCCCAAAACTTTTTTCTCTGAAGACAACCGTTTCTGCGCAATTTTGTTTTTTTGTTAGTTATATTTAGTATTCTTTTTAAGGAAAAGAATTATTTTTTTAAGAAAGTAAACTGGGCTTTAATAATAAGCGAAAAAAATACTACTCATTAACGTGTTTTTTTGAATAAAATGATATCAAAGTGAAAAACAACTTAAAAAACGAAAAAATTGGGTTTGATGCAAAATTGCGCAGAAACGGTTGTCTTCAGAGAAAAAAGTTTTGGGACAAACTAAAACTGTAATAAATTCTTGATTGGTTACAAAAAAATCTTAAGAATCGGACATAGTTTGGCAAAGATAAAGCCGGTTAAGGGAAAAGAGAGCAAAAATCATAAAAACTGTTATAACTCGAAAACGGGACGAAAACGAGAAAATTACCTCTTAAGTTTTTCGACTTAAAATGACCTCAGGAATCCATGGTTTTCATTTGGGGCGGTGACTGTTGGACACCCTGTATATATTTCCTGTACATAGAGCTAAAGCATGAGTAGCTACCATCCAAAATTTAGGCTTGTTCCGGTTTTTTTTCGAAAACGGCTTCAACAATTTTGATTTAATGTCTTTCTTGCCTCTAAACGCTTAAGTGATTGCAAGAATATTCCAATTCAAGTGGTGTTTTGAGGAAGTTGCCTAGTTTTTGATCTATTCCACCATATTTCGTAAGAAATTACCGTTTTCTTATAATTTTGTGATCTGATAATTCTAAGTGTAGTTCAAATAGAATTGGATATCATTTTTGTTCTACGAGTATAATTTAATTTAATTTTTTTTTTCATATTTGCAGATTTTTATAGTTGTATTCTAAAACATGATGGCGGTCAGCCATCAGACGAATAGGGGGAACAACATGTAGCATACGAAAACATGCACGTGCCGTAACTATTCGGGACTGGTGGAAGTGTGATCATAGCCTCTCCGTGGCGGCCGCTAGAAACAAGCCTTTTAAAAAAGGTTTGGCTAATATGATCAGGCTGGTTCCTCAGGTTGGCGACAGGTTAATTCCCTGTCCCGTAAAACTTAATGAATTTCGAGAACGACAACAAGCCTTGGAAACGGACTGATCTCACGACGACAACCCACGCAAAGAAAAAGGAAAAACGATTTACGAATTTTCTTATGGAACGTACGATCGCTCTATAGAGCTCGAGCTGCTCAGCAGCTAGCCGATGCCCTGTCAAAATATAAAGCTGACATAACAGCTCTTCAAGAAATCAGATGGACAGGGAATGGTGTTTTACAGAAGAAAGAATATGACATATACTACAGCTGTCATACAAAACACCATGTGCTCGGGGTAGGCTTCCTAGTCAGCGAAACAATGAAGTCTACTATCATCGGCTTTAACGCTTTAAGCGAAAGGCTATGCACCCTTCGCGTGTGAGGCAAATTTACGAACATCAGCCTCATTAACGTTCGTTCACGGACCTACGGAGGAGTCCTCAGACGAAGAAAAAGAGACTTACTACGAACAAGTCGAGAGGGCCCTCAATGCCTGTCCAAGGTATGATGTTAAAATCATCCTTGGGGATTTGAACGCAAAAATAGGTCGGGAGCCGGTATTCAGGCATTACGCAGGCACCCATAGTTTGCATGAGAACACTAATGACAATGGACTTCGAGTCTTAGAATTGGCAGCATCGAAAAACATTGTCGTTGCGAGTACCAGGTTCCCGCTTAAAGATATCTACAAAGCCACCTGGGTATCACCTGATGGAGTCACTCGTAACCAAATAGACCACGTGTTGATAGACCGTCGCCACTACTCGAACTTGATGACGGTACGAACGTACCGAGGTGCCAATATCGACTCGGATCACTATCTTGTTGCATTGCATCCGCCGATCAGGTTCGAATCAACACGGCTGCCCTGCGCAATTAAAACACCAGTAACACCTTTGGTAATGCGTTAGGACTCGCCCTAGAAACACCTGATTTAGGGAGAGTAAGTCCTGGAGCCAGTATGCTGGGCGTAAATGAGAAGTGGACACGTCTTAAAAATACTGTCATTAGTACTGCCAACTCCATCTTAGGCAGCAGTCGTAAAAATCGGAACGACTGGTTTGATGATGAATGCAAGCTAGCGACTGAACGTAAGAATGTTGCGTACCGAGCAATGCAACAATCTCATAGAACGCGGGCACGCGAAGAGGAATATAAAGAGCTCAGAAGAATAGAAAAACGGCTACACAGACAAACAAAATCAGCCTGGGAGAAGAACCTAATCTGTGAAATAGAAAATAGCCGAGAGCGAGGTCCGCACCAGGCGCGGAAGTTCTACCAATCCGTCCGAAACATGACGCAGTACACACCACGCTGCACATACTGCAAGGACGGAGAGGGAAATCTGATCACCGATCCTGAAAGCATACTGGAGCGATGGGAAGTGTACTTCAATGAATTGCTAAATGGTCAGCTCACTGCAGAAGTGGAGGCTCCACTACTTCAAGAAGAATACCCTATGTTGCCGCCACCAAGCATAGAAGAGGTTGAGAAGGCTATAGGCCGGCTTAAACAGAACAAAGCCCCGGGAGCCGATGGCATACCAGCCGAATTATTCCATCACGGCGGGCCAGCCTTACGTCAAGCAATTCATGATATTATAGTACACGTATGCGAGCAGGAAGAAATGCCAGAAGACTGGCGAAAAGGTTTAATATGCCCCATACATAAGAAGGGAGATGTCACAACGTGCAGCAATTATAGAGGTATCACGTTGTTGAGTACCGCCTATAAGATACTCTCCTCTATCCTACAAGACCGGATAACCCCATACGCTAAAACCGTCATCGGACAATATCAGTGTGGTTTCATTCCAGGCAAATCAACAACTGATCAGATCTTTACCCTTAGGCAGGCGATGGAAAAATGTCTAGAATTTAACATCCCAACATACCATCTGTTTATAGATTTTAAGGCCGCCTATGATAGCATAGCCAGGGTAGAACTTTACAAAGCCATGAGAGAATTCGGCATCCCAAATAAATTGACACGACTATGTAGGTTGACCATGACCAACGTAACAAGCCAAGTAAAAATAGCCGGATTGCTATCCAGACCAATCAACATCTTTAATGGACTCCGACAAGGGGACGGTTTGGCCTGCCTCCTCTTCAACCTGGCGTTGGAGAAAGCAATCCGTGACTCTGGCACGGCAACAAGAGGGACCATCGTCAACAGGTCCAGCCAGTTACTGGCTTACGCAGACGACATCGACATCATCGGAAGAACCGAACAAGCTGTACACGATTCCTTCATCCAGATCGAGCAGGCGGCACAAAATCTGGGGCTGCTCATTAGTGAAGGTAAAACAAAGTACATGGTGGCGTCGAATGCGAGAGGAACAGTTGGTCAAACGATCAAGGTTGCGGAGCACGAATTTGAAGTGGTGCAATCCTTTAAATACCTTGGGTCAATAGTAGCAGCCGATAACAATATAGAAGAAGAAATACGCGGGCGGCTTCTCAAATCCAACAGAGCCTACTATAGTCTATCAAAGCTCTTCAAATCCAGAAATCTCACCATAACTTCAAAACTGCTGCTGTACAGGACCATGGTCCTGCCAGTACTCACATATGGATCCGAGACTTGGGTGCTTAGCAAAAGGCACTCCGACCTCTTAGCTGCGTTCGAAAGAAAAGTCTTAAGGAGAATTGTTGGCCCCATATGTGAGGAAGGACGATTCCGGAGACGGTACAATCATGAACTGTACGCAATCTACCTTGAAGCAGATATCGTGACAAAAATTAAGCTCGGTAGACTCCGGTGGGCAGGGCACCTAGCTCGCATGAGCGAAGAGGAACCTGCTCGGAAAGTTCTTTGTGGTACCACATGCAATCGAAATTGTTGTCGTAATCGTTGTAAATCGACCCCAGTGCATGCTGGGTGGGGGAAGGGAGAAGGAAGGGGAGTAAGATTATTATTTTTAGTTACTTGACATTTTAATCAAACTTTTTAATTAAACTTGTTAAAAAGCAGTTTTTTGATTATTCCTTGCCCCTTTTTTTCTTATTTTACAATATATTTTGTTCGACCTTTAAGAAAATATTTTAAAAAATCGATGTAGGATGAACTGAATTTAACAAAAATTGCGTATTGACAAGGCCCTCACCGTCAACTGATGAGTCTAAAGGCCGATAAAAGCTATTTTGAATCAATAATTCAACAAGTCCAATAATAGTGCTAAGTCTTCTACTTGGATGATTTAATTCAGTAGTAGTAGTGGAGTTTATATTATAAAAAACCTTCATATAGAAAATATTTAATTTTAAAAAAAATATTTCCAAAAAGGGGTTATTAATGGTGCCTCCCATAGAACCATTTTTTTTTCTGCTAGAACTGGTTTCGATCAATTTTGAATGTTATAGTTCCTCAAAAATGTTAATACTTTTGTGTATTTTAATTAATTTATTTTATTTCGATTTAATAAAAAAAAAAACTTTCAAAATCTGTTTCGATAATCATATGATCGATTGTTCTATTAAATTTGCCAATCAACAGTTTCGTAACATTTTCTAAAAGATGTTGAATGCTAATATTATCTTATATAAGAAAACCCTACCCTGCATACAAGTATTAAAAATCATTTTCGAAAATCTTATTATTCTCGGAAACTCCTCTAAAAATTTTGGTATTTTTTTTCAATTTCGCTTAGTTCTTAATTTTATTATTTTATTAATTTTCATTCAATAAAAGAAAATTTATAATTTCGAAATTACTAACAGTACAGTTTTTTTGTCTTTTGTACAAAAGATTCCAAAAAGTTAAAAAAAAAATATTTTTTGAATTTAAGAGAAAAAAAAAAATCGTTTGTTTTTGAAAATTCGTTATTTCAAAAGCAGGTTAATGATTTTTTTTTTTGAAATTTAATTTTCACAATGACATAAGCTTATAGGTATTTGATTAACCAAAATTTTTTCTTAAAAAATGTCTTAAAAATTTAAGAAATAAAAATTAATTTTGTTTAAACATCTGCAACAACTTAAGATGTTTGTACTTCCATAAATTCATATTTGCTTAATTTTATTTAGCTCATCTACTTAAGAATTTTTTTGAAGCCATTTGGATAATGAAATTCATAGTTCTGAGCATTGTTCTCCATTTAAATTTGAAAGTCTCTTAAATTTAAGAGTAAGTTCGTTTGACACATTCATGCAGTTTATTTTTATGTTAAATTAAAAAATAAAAAAAATAAATAAATTAAATGCATTCAAACTAAATTAATTTTTAGAGCATCGCTCTAAGGATTCTTATATTTTTAAGCTTAAGATCTGTCTCAGCGAAATTCGGCCTCATCAGGTATTGAGGCGCACAAATCAACAATAACAAAGATTGCCTAATATTTGGGAGCTGTTTCATGCCTGGAGCTTCATTTAATTTGTTTAATTGATAGCTTATTTAATTATTATTCTTTAGTAGACGTCCCAATGAAATTCTAAATTTAATACTAGGCCTAATCTAATTGAATTGAATCATAGTTTAATCTTCAATAACCACTTTTGTAAATGATATTTTAGAATTTTTGTCTCAGCAAATATTATGTACATAGATACATTTGTTGTTGAAATCAGCTGATTTCGATTGCTGCTGGAAATTTTATTTCACACTGATTTTAATATTCTGTTTGAAGGCTTTTTATGTTAGTTTTGTAAATGAATTTAAAAAGTAGTTTACCACTCACCATTTGGAATGTAAACATTTTTTAAAGAATACAAAAGATATTAAAAAAGTACTTTTTTATAAGACCCTTGGAACCATTTTAAATTTTTGTTTGCTTACATTTTATATTTGTTAATGAAATTAGAATGTTTTTTTATATGGTTGTTATTGTTTTAGCAATTTTAAGAATAAACTTTGATGCTTTTGAACATTTATCTCAAATAACCTCCACAAATCTTCTAAGAGCAAGTTCATGCAATCCAGCTGTAAATTTTATTTATTAAATACTTTCAACTTTTTTCTCTAACATAGTTGCATACAAATTTTATAAATTAAAACAGTAAAATGGTAGCTTGTTCACATAAAACCTTTAAGTACTGAAGTATCTTCACCGGTTAAAGTGAAACATAATAATATATCCTACTTTCCGAATTATCTACATATATACATTTAGTAGGAATGCAAAACTTGTCTATATTCCAACAACCATATCGAATAAATTGAATATCTGTCTTATAAAAAAGTCTTAAATTCTAAGCCATAATTACCTTCTTTATATAAAATTACAGAAAGTAAATTTTTCTATTTTTGAAACACACTTCGCAAGAAAGTTTTAGTAATTTTTGTAACACAATAAATACAAGCTTTATGCGAATAAAACTAATTCATAACTAATGAAGTCCACTTAAATTTACTGGAATTCAAATGCAATTCGCGTTTCTGTTTAAGGTATTCTCAGTAAGGGTTTATCAATACCAAAAACAACAAAAAATCACAAAACACAACTAACTACAATTTAAAAATAAGAAGTAAAATTATCAGTCAAGGGACAAGTCTAAGTTAAAATCTATTCACTTTGAAATATTTATGATTGAACTGTTAGCTTATTTTGTTTTAGAAATTTGTATCCGCGTTTGGTTCTTGGATCGCCGTGAACATAACTGAATGGATTTTCACATTTGAATCTTCATTAGAAGTGATCTTCCTCTCAAGACCGCGTAAGCCTGTTCTTTCGCTCATCCATCGTCGTTGTGGTCTTTTTGTTGTTATTAATTTTTTTTTTCTATGATTTTATTTTACCAATCTAATTTGTTTCTTATGGCATGGATTTGCTCATGGTTAGAGAAGGCCTCATTTAACTTTGAAGCAGCTGCGATCCACGCATCTAATAGTATGATGAATACAAAATAAGTAAAAAAAAACTAAAATTGAAAACCAGAAGTGACCACCATCAAACAAGAGTCACCATCTCTTTAGCATCGCATAGATCCAAGATTAAAGCTGAAGAAGAATTTCTATGTCTATAGATTGAGAGATACAAAATGCCACCACACATGGTACACACAGAATTAAATTCATACGGAAACTCACGAGAATAATATGCTGAGTTGGTGCTTTCTGGATACACAACGTCATTGGCCGACATTAGGGTATCCACTTAATGGTGAGGCTCCTTCATAATAAACGGGCATTTATCATGGTCACGGATATTTCAATTGATCAATCAAGCTGCGATCGCGCATATTCATTAGAAGCAATTCAGTTCGTGTCCAAAGTGACAGCAACCGGACAGAACGTTGTTGGAAAGGAGAAATCACAAACGGAATATAGCATCTTGTACGAAAGCGGAAACCTGACCACCACCACCGTCCAACCGGTGTAGTGGAATGTCCCACCCGACCCAACTAATAATGGAATTTCTGACGCCATGGGCATAGATACTTGTTCATCTGAAGATAAATCGTGTGGCTGTAGAAAAAGTCCGGCAGTGGTCTAAATTTTAGATACGAGTACAGCTTGGAGATACTCGTAGGAACGCAGATTTAGCACAGAGATGACAACTTACTTCATATGAAGTAGATTTGATTCAATATTCTACTTGCGATGTTGTTACTTTAGGGAAAGTTTTCCATTCATAAGAAACTGGGAAAAAAAGTATGAGTCCTAGAATTTTGACTACATTTGCCTCGAAAAGATGGCATAGATACGAGTAAATTGATTTTCTAAAAATTTGGGTGTGCGATTAAAGTAATACTGTGAGCAACTATTAAAGAACAGTTACACGCAAAGTAATAAAGGCGGCTTAGTGGCAGTTTATTTATTAGTTCATAGGCCAGGCGCGCACATTCAATTTTTAGTTTCGCAACTGTTTAGTTGCTAAAGTGAAACATATGGACTTATATAGGAAATAGGACACCGCGCACTTAGAGCAACTCGATTCGAGCAACTAAAAAGTTTGTGTTTTGACACAAAATAAACGATTGCCTTCGCAACAGTTGAGCTGTGAGAAAAGAGTGTGAGCGTGAGTAAAGAGTGCAAGTGCGCTGTTCTCTTTCAACTGGTGATTAAACTATTTGATTTCGATCACATTTGCCAGTGCGCGACTAGCCATAATCATCAAGCAGATCTTCTAGACTACTTAAATATACTAGCAGCATGTATCTAATACTCGTATCTTACAATTTACTATAGTGCTTGTTAACTAACCACCAAGGCAAATAACACGATTAAACAACACGTCCAAATGATAAAACCCTACTATCAAAATTGGTGTTCGTCAATGTAAACGTTGCGTCAAAGGAACGCAAGATCGCCCGAGAACATGACCGCGGTTCGTGAAAGTTCACGGCCGAATACGAGGTAGTCAATTTCTCGTCGAGCACAAGAAGTCAGTCTTTCGCAAACTTCAACTTGACGAATTTAACGTCGGAACTCGATTCTATACCCGTACAAGATCCAACTGATCCAGCAGCTAAGAGTTGTGATTTATTAAAATAGGCCTCTAACTTAAGAAAACCCAAGAAGATGAAGGCTCAATTGTGGCACTGACTGTGTTACACGTAGCGTCGCCACCATCCTGTTGAAATCACATTTCGCTGGTGTCCATATCATTTAATTCGGGCCAAAAAAAATTGGTTATCAACGACCGATAGCGCTTGTCGTTGACGGTGATGGCCAAATGTCGATCTCAAAGAAGATGATGCCGCCAGCCCAAGCAATCGACTTTCTCTCGATGCATTTCAACTTGGTGGATCTAGTGTGGATTGTGAAAATTTTGCTAGTTGACGAACCTATTCACTCAGGTATAGCCCTCGTCGTCGTCACTGAACTTTGATAAGACAATTCAAACATTTGGATATATTATTGAATGCATTTGAACAGTTTATGGTTAAAAACTCAAGAAACTAAACAGTAAAACCCTATCGACAAGCCGTGGACGCATTGAAGATAGAAAATTCTGAGAAAAGTTTGTGTTCACTATATCCAGATTTTTTTGTTCACTATTTAGAGTACCTTGTATAAAATTTTGTGTGTTCACTTTATTGGATAGTTTACTGCAACGATATTCCACTATATCGAGCGTCTACTATAAAAATTTTGAAAAATTATTTTTTAATGAGTTTTAGCAAGCTTTTAGGTGAAATGTCGTAGGGTACTTCTAAGTCATTGAAGAAATGTCTGTCTTTATCCCCACTTGAGAAATTATCTCTCCACTAGAACCGTAGGACTCCTTGGAACGTCTGGTTGGTAGATGAGTTTGATAGGTCAAGGTCAGTGGTTGGTGTGTATGTCGGTTTTTTTAGTCCGGATTGTTCAGTAAGTCGAAGGGGTTGTCTCTTTCCTCAAGAGGAGTTTACCAATCTTAGGAAGAGATGGCCACCTCAACGCACTGTCGCACTTGCTCACCTTAGGAGTGGCAATCACTGGTGTATTGGCGAGGTGCACATTCTATTATTATTGCTGGTCCTGTAAGAAACACGCACGATGTGCGTCGTTTTCGTTCGTTTTATCAATGTCGTCCTGGACCCTTTTTCTGCCTTTTGACTGTGGTTCGAGGTGACTAAATTTCAACAGGATTATTATACAATACTAATATAATAATTTTATATTACATATTTAATAAATATAAAATAAGTAAAATTAACAAAAAAAATGTTATACCATATATATAATTTAGATTTATCTAGTTTTTTAAAATATCACAATATTTATTTTTATTTTTGAGCGACACGTTTCGTATTTTATCTAAATCTTCGGGCTTAACTTGATAACTAAATAAGTACATATTTGTTTAACAAATTATTTCCTAAGCTAAAATATTATGCGTTATGCACAACATTTAATGGTCACAAAATTTATTAGTCAAGGAAGTTCCCAGTTTACACTCAAAGACTTCTCTAAACAAAATGTCAAAAAAACTAGCGAATGTCATTTAAAAAAATACTCAACCTACACAAAGAAAGTTGTGGTTAAGGGCAGATTGTAATAGACATATTGATAGGTTACGTGGAAAGGTTAAACAGCTAAAATAGTTTCCGAAACTGAATTTCTGATTTTCGAAGCGGACTTAATTTCAAATCGAAAGATGCCTGAAGTACTTTGTGTGCTACCGCACTGACATTTTCATAATCAGAACCACGTTTTCTACTTTGAAATTTATTAAAACGTTAGTAAGTAAGATTGGCTGTGTTTAGCACTCACAAATGAATTCATATATGCCCTATGGTGGAACAATTTTCAAAATAAAGACAAAGGAGGATGGAATTATCTTGAAACGAATATTTGAGTTAATTATGTCATACATATAACTATTTATAATGTAAGAAAACTTTAACATTCATTTTGAGCTTTAGATAGTAGAGGAAAGATAGACTACTCGTACAATAACATTTGTAACCAATTTTCGGAATTTTTTTCAAGCATTACCTAGCTTTAACTCAATGAATTTTTTTTTTGATTTTTTTTACGAATGCATAATTTAGGCTTAGAACGTTTCACAGCACTTCCCACCAGATCAAAAGAATTTGCAATTATTTTAAATGCAAACGTGGTCAAAGTAAATAAACGGGAATGGTCCTATTAGACATAGAAAAGGCCTTTGATTCTGAGTGGCATAAAGAAATTATTTAAAAAATGTTAACATTTAAAATTCCGCTATATTTATGTAAAATAGTCTAAAGCTTCCTGTCCGACCGATGTTTTAGTGGTTTTGTTGATGGTTGTGTTTCATCATTAGTGAACTTTAATTTTGGTGTCCTACAAGGTTCCGTTCTTGGCCCATGCTTGTATAATAGGGTGTGTCACTTTTGTATAGCCGCAAAAAAGTACTCTCATTTTTAAATGTAATAGTGCTCAAAAAGTTGTATTAGGGTTTGAGGTTTAAGAACATGTAAAAAAAAATAAGATATCGTTCGTGTTTCCTTGCAATTATCTTTGACTTTGTATCCACACGGTGCAATTTAAAACAACACATATTTCGAAAAATCAAATTTTTTTTTGATTTCATCCTATTTTTGAGCGAGCCAAAGATATTAATTAAAATGAAAATGTAAGCGCAGGATTTAATTTTGATAAGCAATGCAACTTTTAAAAGCTATTACATTTGAAAATACCATAGTTGAGCACTTTGACACACCCTATTGTATAATCTATACATATCTGATTTCCCAAAAATTCTTCAATGTGAATCAGCTATTTTGGCTGATGATACAGCAATATTTTGCTCAGACAAGCTGGCTCTCAATATTGAGAGGAGCCTAAGTCAGGCTATTGAAATATTGAAAAAATATTATATAAAATTAAATTGAATAGTGAAAAATATTTCAAGCTATCTTTTTCTCACGAAAAAGTCTTGTCTTGTTATCTTCCTAGTAGTCAACTTAAAATTAATGGAAACGATATAAGTTTAGGAAAGATCTGTGAAATATTTAGGAAAGATCAATCAGACCAAAAAACATAAATGTTAAAAAAAAGAGCCAAGTTCTTCTATACAAAAACCTTTGTGTAACAAGTCAGCCGTGAAAAGTACTGAGATCTAAAAGTACGCCAAGTTCTTACTTCATGAAGGTTTAATACCGAATATTTAAAGTAGAATAATATTGAAACAGCTACAATGTAATAGAGAAATTTTATTATTTAATGACTACTGACTAAAATTTGATGGGCTTACTTGGCAAGTTTTTTTGTCATGCCCAATTCAAAAGGTTTTGAAAACTTGACCAGTGAGCCCATCAAATTTTAGTCAGTAGTCATTAAATAATAAAATTTCTCTATTACATTGTAGCTGTTTCAATATTATTCTACTTTAAATATTCGGTATTAAACCTTCATGAAGTAAGAACTTGGCGTACTTTTAGATCTTAGTACTTTTCACGGCTGACTTGTTACACAAAGGTTTTTGTATAGAAGAACTTGGCTCTTTTTTTTAACATTTATGTTTTTTGGTCTGATCTCACTCCTTTTTGCAATGATTTTAATATTTTGCCATGTCAAAATCTCGAAAGATACGGAAGGATAGAAGGGTGGACTCTACCTACTAAAATCAACTTAGTTTATAGCTTCCTATTTCTTTTGGTAGGTATATTTTGTTTTTGTTATTGGTTGTTTTGATTTGCGCTTCAATTATTTCTTCTTGTCCTGGCAAGATACCTAACACTAACAAACCTACCTTAATTACAGCAATCGGAAGTGTTCCATATAAATTAAACATTTTCTCAGAAAGTGGGCGGATACCACGCCCCTGAACGGAAAACCTCGATTTTTATTTTTGGTCTTTTATACGCGATTTGAGCCCTACCGTTCTACCAAATTGCATTGTTCTACTCCAATCAGAAGTGCGCCATATATAATTTACATCAGTTCTGAGGAAGTGGGCGGATACCACGCCCCTGAATGGAAAACCGCTAATTTTATATTTTTTTCCTTGTATGCAATTTAAGCCCTACCAATTTACCAAACTTCATCGTTTTACAGCAGTCGGAAGTGCTCCATGCAACCAACACCAATTCAGAGAAAGTGGGCGGATACCACGCCCCCTAAAAGGAAAACCTTGGTGTTTATTTTTGGTTCTTTATATGCAATATAAGCCCTACCGGTACACCAAATTTCATCGTTTTACAGCAGTCGGAAGTGCTCCATAATACGATGTCGGGAAGTGCTCCAAAATTCGGAGAAAGTGGGCGGATACCACGCCCCCTGAAAGGAAAATTTCAAATTTTCGATTTTTTCCTCTGGTTGCATGACAAGACCTACCGTTGTGCAAAATTACAAGATTCTGCGATGTCGGGAAGTGCTCCATAATTTTGATGATCTGTCAGTCAGTCAGTCAGTCAGTCAGTTACGGTTTTTGTGATTTTTGAGGCCTTATATCTCAGGAACCGCTTATGCCAGAAAATTGATATTTGGTAAGGCGCCTGTGCCTGACTAGCTTAGCATATATTCGGAGTTTTAAGTTTCTAACTTCATTGGTACTGAAGATAAGAAGGGGTCAAAAATCGCCTGAGTTTGTTCCTGTAAAAAGGGTGTAGTGCCAGAACTTGGCTGGGCACTACCGTGCCCTTTGATTTGCCACGATCAAACTCATCAGTGAAATAGATCCGACCTATTGTATAGTCCAATAATCTACAGGGCACCAAAATGGTATAACGAGTAGGTTGGGTTAAGCCAAACAAAAAATTTACGGGAAGGGGGGTCTAGTTCCCTCCGTTTAGGTAGGAGGGGCAATTTTCTAAGAAATGGACTTAAAACAGAAAAAAAAATTATTTAAGAACAATAGTAAAGCTTGCAATGTCATGGTGTACCTTTTTGGAAAGCGTGAAATCTCTTCTTTAGTTTGCATTTTAAATAAAGTTGTGGTTGTGAATAGTTTTTGAAAAATTAATTTTTAAACTCGAACTTTTGAAAAAAAAATAAAAACAAAAATTTCAAACTAATTTTTTTCAAAATTTTACGTATTTAAGTATAAGTTTTGTTTTCAAAATTCAATGTTCCTATTAATTTTCAATAAAAAAACAGAAAACCGGCTGCTGACATGTAAGTATCTTAGTTTTTGAGAAATTAAAAAAAAATGAAAAGTATTTTTTTACAAGAAAAACCTTTTTTTGGTTTTCCCAAGTTCGATCTGCTCAGGTCAATTATTAAATAAGCGGAATATCCTTTTTTATTTTCAGCAAACAATTAAAAAAAAACTGAATTAACTAGATTTCACCTTTTTTATATATGCAGGCATGTGCTCAACTTAAGAAAATTGACCTACATGCCTACGTTTTATGTTTTACCTAACCAGAAATAAATATGGATGGACATTCTGTTTTAAACTCATTTCTAAATTGCGTATCAAATCGTCAACACAAAATGATGGCAAGTTACTCTCGCGAAAAATTGACAGATACATATGTACAGAAGCACAGATATTGTGCTCCTAATAGGAGATGTCCCCACTATTCACTTTTTGCAAGACCTTATAATCATCTTCGGGAACATGGAGTGCTGGAGACTCGAAGGAGAGAAAGGTCATCTGGTGGATCAACCCACAAAGAGGAACGCATTTGTGATTTGGTATCAAGTAATCCTACTATTAGCACCAGAAGGATAGCAACTGTGCTTGGATTGCTCCAGTGATTCATACCGGTAGCCTTCACCCATATTACTTTACCCCAGTGCAAGTATTGACATCAAATGATAAGATATTGAGGACTGAATTCTGTAGAACGCTATTGCTGAGCGAAGAAACAGCACATAACTATTTTAAAAGGATAGTCTTGACAGATGAAGTGCAGTTTACTAGACATAGAGTTACCAATTTCCACAACTTGCATTACTAGAGTTACAACAATTCACATGTTAAGAAACAAAATAAATCGCAACACCGCTTTAGCTGCAATGTGTGGCTTGGAATTGTTGGAGGAACGGTAATTGGACCAGGTTTTTTTAATACGGTTTTATATGGCGAATCCTATCTGCCTCCTTTGCCTTCTGAAAAGTGGGGATCATATCTAAAATTTCTTATAATATCATTAATTTTCATTAGAATAGGCTAAAATGTAACATGTATTAAAAATATTACCATTCAATTAAGTTCTTTTTTTATTACTTGCTAATAAAAACTAATGGTACTCGTATTTATACAAAGATGGAACAAACAAAAAAGTGTATTTCTTGGAAAACTAAGATACATTTTCTGTTTTTTATTGAAAATTAATAAGAGCATTAAATTTGAAAACAAAAATTGTACTTGATTACATAAAATTTTGAAAAAAAAAAATAGTTAGAATTTTTTTTTCAAATTTTCGAGTTTGAAAATTAATTATTAAAAAACTATTCACAAACACAACTTAATTTAAAATGAAAATTAAAGAAGAGATTTCTGACTTTCTAAAAAGGTATAGCGTATAGCAAGGATTTGAGAGTTGTTTTTGAATATTTTTTTTTCTGTTTTTCTGCACCTCCCGCCTAAACGGAGGGAAATAGACCCCCACGCCCTCCCATACGCCTTTTTTCTTGTCTTAGCCCAACCTACTCGTTAAAGCTTTTTGGTGCGACCTTTACCAATCACCCTGTATACACACATTTGGGAAATATAGTTCTTTACAATAATCAACTTTTTTTGTCGCTCAAATAAACATGTGGTGGAATATCTAATCGTTAAAACCGTTGTTAACTCAAAATCTTTGACAATATTTCCACAATAACATTTTAGTGGAAAGAGTTTCGAAATTTTTTTGTCCGCTTAAGTCTTTGTCCCTATGGCAATAAACATGAAAAACAGAAAGGAAGGGAAATAAAATTAATTAACAATTTAATAAAACCTTTTACAAAATGGCCGACAACACACTTTTTCCGTAAGAACTATTGGATTCAAACTCTAACTCTAAGTTTGGTTACTTTTTAGAAACCAAATAAAAATTCGACGGCATAGATAAATTAGTAGATACATGTACATTAAGTCAGATTAGTTTGTTTTTAAACGCAGTAAAATGGGCCTTAATTTGTTGTTTTTTTTTTTTTTAAATGAGCCTTAGCGAAAACGTAAAACGTAAAATCAAGTTTCAGCTCACCAAACAAAATTATACAACTGATGGTTCGAACCTACACTTAAATTCGGGCTTTTCATCCTTCGTCAACTTCTGGTGAGCGGCGGAGGTGGCGGCGGCGTGTGGCGTAATTCGTTTTATGAATATAAATGCTCGTATATATTTGGGCAAGCAACAGGTGAGTCGTATTACCCAAAGCAGACCTATAGGCGACTTAAGCCGGTTGTTTTCATTTTTTTTGTATATTGTTAGAGAATGATGAATTTTCTACTTAACCGAAGTCGATTATTGATGTGTCGAGATCGAGAGGCATGATGGCTTTCAGGCACTTAAGTATCTGTAGTACGTAGTTAAATAATATCTTGTTTCTAAACATTATGAAATTCTTTTCAATGCTCCATTTCATAGACTCAGCATTTTCATCCCTGACATAGACCAGTTTGGTCTGCCTAACCTAAGGCAGCCGGCATTGACACATACAATAACAAATAGTGTCATTGTTTCTATAATTCTATTCTCACACAATTTTATAATTAATTTGACCCTATTAGATTATTAGGTTGAGAAAAAGATTCTGTGGGACAGAGAGATCAAATAAGAGAAGAGAACACAAGTAAAAGCGAAATGATTTTGACTTAGAAGATAATAAGAGACTAGGTCATTGTTACACTGTTGAGTGTTGACTTTAAGTAAGAGTTTTATTGTTGTTATTGTGTTTTATTTCCAGGGTTTTATTTTTCGTATTTACTTTGAACTTTCATTCTTTTTATCTGTAATTTAGTTAAGACAATAATAAAACAAACAAAAAATGACAGGAATTTCAATTTTTATTTCAAATTCGTCTGGTTGAGACGTTTTTACTTTTTGTTAGAGACAATTCAATTTAATGTGGAATTGTTGCATTTTGAGGTACGAGTAATGTTAGCCGTAGGTGGTAATCTAATCACTTTATGATGGAGAAGATTATTTTCAATTGAAGTATGTTACACCTTCTTTAAATGAAGTGAAACTTGAAAACTTTCTCAAAAATTTTATGGTTTATAGATTTGAATCTCTCAATTTGAATATTTTGTTTACTTTTTGTATTATAGAAGAATTAATGGTTCAAGATATTTTGAAAGTTGAAATTTATAAAAATAAATGTTTTAATTATTATTTATACCTCCTCCAACTTCCAATTATTCAATTAGAAAAGAAAAAATACAACCCGAAAATGCGAAATGTTTCCCTTCTCTATTATTCTAATCAAAAAATTCCCGTGAATTGTATTCCCTTTCCACTGTACTTGTTGAAAGCAATTAGCTGAAATCGTGAGCTCAAAATAAAGAACGCAACCAGCGGAAATCCTTATCTATAACATAATGAACGCAACCACCGTCAAAACTAGTAAAACGTCAAATGGATGTCTGACGGATGTCAATTTTTGTTTCTACTGCACTTGAATAAGACGTCAGATTGTGTTGGCCGAATAAAAACAAATTTCAATTTTTAACAAGTAGTGTTTTATTTTTTATTTTAATTTATTAAAATTTATTTAACTTTACAAAATTAATAAAAGGGCAAACGCCACAAACATTGGTCCTTCGAGCCTTAAAAACAAATATAAAAACTTAAGAACGACTACCAAAATAATCAACGATTAAAATTGTGTTGTGTGTGCAACATGGAAAAATCCAAAGGAAAATTTTGACGCCATTTCCCAAAATCTCTAAGTGAGTGTATTTTTTACTTACATCTCTTTTACTACAAATTTATAAAAAAATGGCAACTAGAAGTTTGCAAACTCACGCAATTAAAAAAAGATGTTGAAAATTTTGGGAAGAAAGGAAAAGCGATTAGCCTTGCTTATGTCCAAACGAAGCTCACTTTGTTGAAGGAGTTGTGGATATCGGTTGACAAAATTTATGAAGAATTTTTAACTAAAAGTGATGAATTTGCCAAATAAGAACCAGAAGCTGATTCAATTTACGATCAGATCAGAGAAGAGTATTGTGTGTTTCAGGCCAGGCTTCTGGATTCGCTCGAAAGTTTGGGTGGCAGCAGCAAGCAGCAATCCAAAGAAGTCTCTGGAAATAAAAGAGAATTGGCCAAATTTTCAAGATCTTTTTGAAAGTCTCGTCGACAGTAAAGCATCGCTTTCAGAAATTCAGAAAATGCATTGCCTGAAGACTAGTTTAACAGGTGACGCAGAGAAGCTTCTATTGTCCTTGAAGATTCAGGGCCAAAACTACTCTAAGGCATGGTCGATTTTGAAGGATCGGTATGATCACCCTCGCGTTCTTGTCAACATCCAGTTGAACGCCCTATTCAATTTACCATCATTGAATCAGGAGCGTGCGGAGTCGATTAAAGACCTCCTATACACTTCGACCCAAGTAGTTCACAGTTTGTCGAATCTAGGGATAAAGGTGGAACATTTAGATCCTGTGCTAATTTTTCTTTTGGTGCGTAAATTACCTGCTAGAACGCAGCAAATGTGGGAGGAGAAATATAACGAAATAGAGAAACCGAAAGAGTTGCCAGTTTTCAAAGAGTTAACATCCTTTTTGGAGACTCGGTTCCGGACTCTTGAAGCAGTCGACCAGCAGCACCATCAAAATTCTTCACACAAGCAGACGTTCATCGCTCACGCTCAACCTGATGCTCAGAAGATTTCCTGCAAAATTTGTCAGAAGAGTAGACATGATGTCAGAAAATGTAATAAACTTTTAAAAATGAGTATTAATGATCGTTGTCAGGTTATAAATAAGTTAGGTTTGTGTCGAAACTGTCTAGGGTATAATCATGTAACAGAAAACTGTCAAAGTAGTCGCAGATGTTATCATTGTCAACAACCACATCACACGTTACTTCATGTTGCTAATACTCCTTTTCAGCCAAGTCAACAACCTTCACGATTAACACAAAACCAAAACAATACTTTTCAAACCAACACACAGCCAATGAATAGTACTAACCCGATTTCTCAAGGTACAAGTCTGAACGCAGAAGCACCTTCATTCCGAGGTTCCAGTATCCAGCCGTCTACATCTAATAGTGTGACATCTCACCACTCACATCACTGTTCTCCGACGAAAAATACACAAGTCTAATTGGCTACAGCCCTTGTGAAAGTCAAGTTATCGTTGGGAGAGTGGTTGACATTGCGAGCGTTGTTAGATTCTGGTTCAGAAGCGTCGTTTATCACTGAGTTTGCTGTTCAGTTGCTCCAGCTTAAGTCAAAACCAACACATACGGAGGTGTCCGGGTTGGGTTTGGTCAGCAGTGCCACTTGTCTAAGAGCAGTAGACATCACATTTGCTTCGCAGCATTCCTCTTTTGCGACAACAACGCAAGCTTACATTTTTAAGTCACTGTCTGGGCATCTGCCGGCCCGGACCCTCTGTATTGAGAGTTGGACACATCTCAACGATTATGTTTTAGCAGATCCCGATATTTACAAGTCATCCAAGATTGATCTCCTTCTTGGCAGCGAAGCTTTGGCCGAATTGTTGTTGCCGGACTTGGTTCAACCTGAAGACAAGTCAATGCCAGCCAAACAAAAGACAGCTTTGGGATGGATTCTTTTTGAAAGGCCCCAGGCTTTATGCAAACAACTGTCGATGTCGATAAACAACTCCGGAAATTTTGGGAATTGGAAGAGACGCCGTTCAAGCCATTTCAAAAACCTGAGGATTTGGAGTGCGAAGATCATTTCCAAATGAATGTTGAGCAAACAGCTGATCGACGCTATCAAGTCGCGTTGCCGTTCAAAGGCAATGTAGCTCCGGTTTTTGGCGAATCTTTCCAAGGTGCTTTACGGCGGTTCCAAAGCGTTGAGCAACGTCTGGTATCAAATCCACAACTTCAAGAGAATAAAAACAAATTTCAATTTTAACAAGTCGTGTTTTATTTTTTGCATTTAATTTATTAAAAGTTTTTAAATTTACAAAATTAGTAAAAAGGCAAATGCCATAAACAGTACTCTTATTATTAACTAACTTTGAGTATGAAAAAAAAAATCCTCTGTGAAAAAAGCACACTTCCTATAGTTCTAAAATTGTAAATTAATTAGCCGCGAATTTCTTCCCGATAGGTTTGCTAGAGAGTTAACAAACAAAATGCAAGTTTCTGAATTTTCTAAATGTAAGAAATAATTTAAATTCAAGTTATTTTTAAGGCAAAAAAAAATGAAAATTATTTTGAATTTGATGGAAACTCACCGCTGTATTGCCGTAATTTTGGCTTGGGGCTGAGAATGATTTAAATTCTTCTGGTCCACTCAGCAAACCATGCCAAAATGAAAGAAAGTAGTTTTTTTTTAAAAACAAAAATTTGTAGGTTCAAATTTATTTTGCGTTGTTATAAGTCATTACCTGAGAGTCAAATCTGCCTTGAACCTGTTGGCAAAAATGGTCTGGCTGTGGAACCAATATGGAACTAAAATTTTCTGATTTCGAGCAGACCATTTACAATGCGATTAAAATAAGAGTCGATAGAAATTGCTCCTGCAACTACTTTTGACCTGGAATTGAGAACAGTAACAAATAAGATATTTTTTAACGGCCCTCTAGTAGACATTCCAGGCGGGACTGAAGATGAGCTCCAGGAATTGATAAACAAAATTCCTATTAATATAATTTTTGTATATACATATTTCCTATAGTATTATCATGGAGCGTTATTTTGTGGTACCAACGCTATCCTGGTGGTGGCGCTGAAATTAGCGTACGATTTTGTGGAGAGTAGAATAAGATACAAAAACAAATGGCAAAAAACAGGATATTTTATTATAAAATTTAGCAGAGACAAATCTAACAAGTACAAGTACGCTGTGCTTAAGATGTCGCCCCAATCGTTCGTCTTCAAACAACACAATTTGCATAAATGGAACAATTACGAAAGCAAGAAATAGAAGACAGAATGGATCACCCTATTTTTAATTATTTGCTTATTGTTTTTTTTATTTATTAAAGATAAATAATTTATTTGTATGTTGCGTTTCATACGTTTCTTGTACCTACTGTAAGAAATCAAGGATTAATCCTTATATTTGTTCAAGTTTTCCTAGCCGCTATCATATAATTGTTGCCTGTTGTGATGTGATTTCATAAGCAATTTCTGATTTTTTTAAGTTGTTTTTTTTATTTCTTTGCTATAAATTAGGAACTCACCAAGAAACCTAATCAATTTCTTGCGTGGCTTAAATACTCCTGTTCAAAGTGCACCTATAGTAAACTCACGTTTCAAATTAATGGATTATAACACGCATTTGGATAGGAAGCACCGACACCTTGTAGAATATAAGTTCAAGGTACTCGTATTTTTTGCAACTTAAAACTAACTACGAGTATGATGAATTCCTTGTATGACTTATTCGACCAAGTTCGTTGTATTCATATTCCTTTGGCTTTTGATTATTAGGGGTTATGCTGTTGATGAATATATTGACGCTTGCTAAGTGAATTCACTCAATTCTTGGTGTGAATATCCAGAGAAGTGGTAACGAGTGTTTTCCTTCTGTGTCATCATTCTCACGGTGTAATACAAACTCACATCACAATTAAATCGCAGATCAATTTTTCTCACAAATTTTGTTTCGGTTATTTGAGCATTCTTTATTTTTACTTGTGATATATGTACATATGTACATAGGTACTGTCGGGCAAGTTCGGCATTTGGAAAAAAATCAAACTCAAGATTTTGATCATAGTCCAAAAAAAATTTTGAAATACAATATTTTTTAAAAATTTTAGATGTTTCTTTATAAAGCGAAACAGAAAATTTGTCAAAATTGTATGTGTCGATTTCGAGAAAAATACGATTTTCCTAAACAATTTTTTTACATTTGTGTGGTGGGTACCGTTATTTTAAGATAAAATCAAATCTTGTAGATTGTATTAAGAAGCTTCTAGTTGTCAAGTTAAAAAAAACGATCATGGGAATTGTCAAATAATGAGTTTAGAAAAAAAAATTAATTTAATTTTTTTTTTTTTAATCGGAAAAAAATCGGAAATATATAATACTATACAAACTTTTGAAGAGCTTCAAAAATGAAAAAATCAAAAACATAAAATACTACCCCTATTAATAACCATTTTTTGAAAAAAAAATTTCAAGTATTAAAAAGCTAACTAAATTAGGGTTGCCATCCGTCCGTATTTTCCCGGACATGTACTCTTTTTTCACTGTGTGGGGGAGGTCCGGGATAGTTTTTGAAAATTGTCCGGGATTGTACTCCTTTTACCCATTGTGTATCTATTTACTTTTATGCTACTTATAATTAAATGGTTATTCAAAAATGAACCGAGGCCCATTAAAATTAAGTGAACGAACAGATCCAATATATGAGAAAAGAAATTATAGAACAACTGCCCAACTTATTGTTAAAGCTCTTACACAAAATAACTTATTATCAAAAGTAAGTAGATTTTCCGCTGACAATTATTGCAATACCAATTTTGGTGGAAGACAAAGGAAAGGTTCGAACAATGTCTATTCGAAGTTAAAATCTTTAGTCAAACAAAACATGATAGGTATAGGATGTCCATGTCCACCACATTAGTCAATGCGATCTACCATGGATGTGATACTTTACCAGTTGACGCCGATATCATTATTGTAAAAATATAAATACAACTATTTCTCTATCTACACAGTCAGAACGGAAAGACTTCGAGATTTTTCTGAATTTCTTGAAAATGAATATAAGCCTTTCTTATACCATTCGAAAACCAGATGGCTTTCTCTCTATCTTGCTGTTGAACGTCTTTTACTTATGTACGAGAATCCGCCTAAAATATTGCAAACATTTTTTAAAGACGACTTAAGCGAGGCGTATTTATTTTTGGTTCATTCTCTCATGTCAACATTCAACGTCAATATTCAAAAACGTTGAAATTTTACAAAATATTGTCAATAATATTTACGAGCGAATCGATAACGATTTTGTTCCACTTAAAATTAAATCTATTTTGAAGAAGCTTGATGATTCCGGCTGTAAAGAAAACGTTATTAAATTCATGTGGACAAAAGATAGAAACAAACTGTTACCTGATTCCGTCAAAGGAATTATTTTAACAAAAGAATTAATTTAACAAAAAAGCAACAGTGATATACTTAACAGTATTAGATGTAATGAAAAATACAACAAGCACTGTAAAGGCTATTTATTAAAAAAAAACAAATGAAGTTCCTTTTTTTATACCTCAAAGATGTTTTGTAACTTAAAAATGTGATTTTTAAACTAAATATTTATTTTTATTTAAATGTTAATACAATTTTTTGTTTCCTCTTACAATATAAATGTGTTTATTCTGTCCTTGTTTTGAACTCTTTTTTCAATCTTCATTTGTCCGGGAAAGTCCGGGTTTTTGAAACTCCAGTACTAGTTTCATCTAAACATATCTGGCTACCCTAAACTAAATGAAATTTTTGGAATTTTGTTTTTAAAAAAAAAAAATATTTTATAAGATTTCGAAAAAAATTCCTTTTTTTGGTCTTTGGTGTGAGACACACTTTTTCGTCTTCTCTATCATCTCAATTTTAAGTTTAAGTCAACTTTAATTTAAATCTCGAGTTTGATTTTTTTTAAGCATGCATAAATTGTCTTATAATACCTATGAGTCGCAAGTAAAATATAAAAATACTCAATTGAATTGTATGGCATATCTATTATTGTATGAATTTAATAAATATGTATTAATTGAACTGCTGAAACAATATAGAAATATCGGATAAAAAGATGTGCACGGCGCTTATAACGTAGTCTCTTTAATAAGCGTGTATGAGTGCATATCATATGTAATATTTTTACTAGGTTCGTTAAATAAGACTTATTACACTTTTAAGTATTTCTTCTTTATTAACACTTTCCAAATCAAAACAATGAATCTCAATTATAATCAACTCAAATACTTTTATTCAAATTTAAATCACACATGTTTAATAACACTTTCCACAATCCAATAAGCAAACTTTTGCACACTTTCATAATCAAAAACCAACTGTGTCCCGCTCACCGTGAACACTCCTTTATATACTCAAATTCGTTGTTCTCGAAACTAAATCGAGAAGGTTTTCGTCTTAGAATGTTCTAGTTGTTTGGAATAAGGGGAAATACATATGACATTGGAAAATAGCTTTTTGTTCCTTCCATAAAGTAGATATGTAATATTCCAACAGATGACGCTGTAGGAATATAAAGGTCTGTTCGCAACAATACATTTAATTGAAAATGAAGTCTCAAGGTCGAACGGGCATCTAATTTTTACATAGTCATGTGTATATCATTCACCGTTAGAAAACTCAAAGAAAGAGAGGGAGACTTCGTGCGACTTTTTTCTTAGCTCTATTTTTAATACCACAAAATAATATCTTTTATAAAAAAAAAACAAGGTACAGTATTTACCAATTAATTATTCTTAAGCTGTTATTTTTATTAAAATTTATTTTTTTTTTATCGAAGTATATTTACGTACACGAGAAAGATCCATTTTCTTTCATTTAAGTTGGATTAAGAACAAAACACACTTATAGGGCCCATACACTACGCAAACACGTTTGTTCAAACGTGTGTTTGTCAAAGATAATTGCAAGGAAACACTTTTAAGCTTATATTTGTTTAAATTGAACACTTGATAAAGAAGCTATGAAATAATAAAAGAAGGACGAAAAATTATTTTTTTATGTAAAATCGTTTTTTTTTTTTTACAAATAAAAAATCGTAAAAATCAACGGAACCACCTACAATATCGTAGTATATCTTTTCGTAAAGACAAAAATTCTTTCTGTATTTTGTTTAGTTTTTTTTTAGTATACGTAAAAAAAAAAAAAATTACTGTAAATTAAATTTTTTTTTCAACTTCAACCGATTTGAGCGAGCCAAAGACGAACGATATCTTATTTTTTTTTACATTTTCTTAAGCCTCAGACCCTAATACAACTTTTCAGCACTATTACATTTAAAAATAAGAGTACTTTTTTGCGGCCATACAAAAGTGACACACCCTAATGTACATATATATATTTTAACAACTGTGTATTTCTCTCAATAATATTTTTTTTGTATTAAAAGATATAAACATGGACTTGTTTTTTTTTTGTATAAGCTACTAATTTAAATGCCGAAGCCTTATGTTATGTGTGTTATAAGTTGAATTATTTCTTTTCACTCAGGTACTCGTATATGTACGAGCACTTTGATTCTTTTTAATATTCAATTAAGTGAGCAATTAAGATTTAAAACAAATTTAAAACGAGTCAATTAGTTTTCTTTTTTATTATATATTCATAAGCTAAGAAGAAACTTGATATCTTCATCATTTTCTTTTCGAAACCAATATAAATTAAGGTCAAAAATGTTTTTGAGATACATAAATTTGCCAATTTTCGTAGACAACATTTTTTGCCAGTAGTTCACATCATAATTCATTTTAAGTTAGTTTAAAATTAAATTTAAATTTTGTTCCTTTATCTTTTAGATAGTGTTGAAAAATTGTTATTTACTCGTATCAGCTTTTAATTTTCAAAATATTTCGAATATTGGTCGCACATACTTGCTCTTAAAGGAAAAGTACTTTGGAATTTAAAATTATGTGAACATGTCTTTAATGAGATAAAATGTTCAAATACATAAAATTGCCGTCTGATTTCTAGAAAAGTATGAATTTATGGAAACAAAGTCTAAATATCTTTTTATTATTAGATTAATTTCTTATTTCTTTAAAATTTTTCAAGGTTTTAGGAAATAATTTCAAAAAGTAATCGTTCACACGTTTTGAAGATATTGATTTAAAAAAAAATTGGATTCTTTTTTTTTCAAAAAAACCCAAAAAATATTTTTTCGAATATTTTTATAAACAATATTACATATTTTAAATTTAGGGGAACCCCTGCTAAAAAAATATTGGTAAGAATTTCGAGAGCCGGTTCTATGACATTTACCTTTAATAACATTTTTTCCCAAATTTTTTTTGACCAAAATATAGTCTATGACTATAAAAGCGAACTTAGTTTTTACCTGCGACTTATAGGTACTATAAGGCAAGTTATGCATTCGTAAAAAAAAATGAACTCGAGATTTTGATCAAAGTTGACATTACGATGATAGCGAAGACTACAAAAGTGGGTCTCGCAATTCTGTTTGTCTGGCTGTCTGTTCGACTACAGCCTATACGGCTCGGCCGATTTTCTTTAAACTTGGTAGATATCATTTTTAGTTTTTCCCCCCACACGTTTTTTTCTTTTTTTTTAAGACCAAAAATAACGGTGCCAGCCATACGAATTTTTTTCGAAATTTCATAATTATTTCTTTTTTTTTTAAACTGTTTGACAGATTCAAAAAATAAAAATACAGACAAAATTCATTTAGTTAGAGCTCGGTAATGGTTGAAATTTTTTTTTCCGAAAAATGGTTATTGAGGGTACCCCCTATGGAATTGGGTTTTTGATTTTCTCGAAAACCGTACCACCGATTTTGATCTGTTTTTTTTTTTTTTTGCTATAGCTCCCCAAAAACTTGAATAGAACTGTGTATTCAAATTTTCGAAAGAAATTTTTTGGATTTTTAAAAATAACTTCAAATTTTTTTTTCAAAACTCAATATTTCGAAAACCCCATGCTAGATTTTTTTTAACTTGATAAATAAAAGTTTCTTAAAAGTGAGAAAAAAAAATGTATTTTACCTAAAAGTAAAGGTACGCACCATACAAATGTAAAAAAAATTAAAAAAATGGTTTTCAAAAATCGTGTTTTTCTCGAAAACGGCGCCTAAAATTTTGATAAAATTTGCTTTCCTTCAATTAATTTTTATAATCTTTAATTTAATAAAAAGAAATGTTTGAAATTAAGATATTACAGCTTGTAGTCTTGTACCTACCATAGAGCCATTTTTGGAATTTTGAATTTCTCATTAACGACATAACGGATCTTAATGAAATTTTTTATAGAGATGCTTCCAAAAAGTTTAAAAATCATTGCATTTCAAAACTTTAAGAAAAATATTTTTTTTTGAATTTTGAAAAAAAAAAATCTATTTTTTGTTTTTGGAAAATATGAATATTTTTACATGGGTTCCATCCAAACATGCAATTATTCTAAGAATACGTGTTCTTTCAAAAAAGTTAATTTTTGATTAATTAATTCTCTTCGTTGTTATCCTTTCTGTGCACAAGATATCCTTCAAAATACCTATACAACAATTCTTTAAATACACTTGAAAATGTTGACTGCCCAACTGCAATATCGAAGTCCTTCCCTACACCATACTTTTATACTTCCCTTTGGCAAGGTATCTCAAACATATCGCAATTTTGTGTTCTGAAGAAAAACTATCCGAACCAATGGTGACTGAGTTAGGTGTGTCTTCAATTCAACATTTATTAGGTTTGATTTTAATTCTTAAATCAGATTTTATATTAATGTTTTAATAAAACATAAATATTTATTATTACACATTGAGAAATAGAAAAAAAGAATGCGACGCTGTCAAAAAGTACTATGACTACTTCTATACTTGAGAGCATGAACGGTTTTATGGGACAAATCTTCTTTCTGATTCGTACAGTTGCAATAGATCTGAAAGATATCGATATACACAAATTCGCTAACCCAGATAGTATCCCTCCATATTTATCTGAAGAGGTGTTCTTCAGGGATAGAAAAACAATTGCATAAGCTTTCCCATCTGTCCTACTCTACTGTTCTCCTTCCGAGGAGATGTAAAACAGCATGTAACTAAGAAAAGCGAATCGTATATATATACCAACATCCCTTCTTTCTACTCTTAAGGTCATGGAAAAGCTGATAAACTATCAGCTCAAGCAATATGTTGAAGAACGATAGCTTCTCAATGACCGTCAATATAGCTTTCGTAGTAAAAAATCCACTCACGCACAGAAGAGTTGAGCAGATCTTTACATCATTTTGGAAAAATTTTACTTATGACACTTGAAAAGAAAACTTGCCAAGTAAGCCCATCAAATTTTAGTCAGTAGTCATTAAATAATAAAATTCCTCTATTACATTGTAGCTGTTTCAATATTATTCTACTTTAAATATTCGGTGTTAAACCTTCATGAAGTAATAAGAACTTGGCGTACTTTTAGATCTCAGTACTTTTCACGGCTGACTTGTTACACAAAGTTTTTTGTATAGAAGAACTTGGCTCTTTTTTTAACATTTATGTTTTTTGGTCTGATCTCACTCCTTTTTGCAAAGATTTTAATATTTTGCAATGTCAAAATCTTGAAAGATACGGAAGGATAGAAGGGTGGACCCTACCTACTAAAATCAACTTAGTTTATAGCTTCCTATTTCTTTTGGTATATTTTCTTTTTGTTAATGGTTGTTTTGATTTGCGCTTCAATTATTTCTTCTTATCCTGGCAAGATACCTAACACTAACAAACCTACCTTAATTACAGCAATCGGAAGTGTTCCATATAGATTAAACATTTTCTCAGAAAGTGGGCGGATACCACACCCCTGAATGGAAAACCTCGATTTTTATTTTTGGTCCTTTATATGCGCTTTGAGCCCTACCGTTCTACCAAATTTCATTGTTCTACTCCAATCGGAAAAGCGCCATATATAATTTACATCAATTCGGAGAAAGTGGGCGGATACCACGCCCCCTGAAAGGAAAACCTTAGTGTTTATTTTTGGTTCTTTATATGCAATACAAGCCCTACCGGTTCACCATATTTCATCGTTTTACAGCAGTCGGAAGTGCTCCATTCAACCAACACCAATTCGGAGAAAGTGGGCGGATACCACGCCCCTGAATGGAAAACCTGGATTTTTATTTTTGGTCCCTTATATGCGATTTAAGCCCTACTTTTCCACCAAATTTCATTGGAAGTGCGCCATATATAATTTAGATCAGTTCTGAGGAAGTGGGTGGATACCACGCCCCTAAATGGAAAACCGCTAATTTTATATTTTTGTCTTTGTATGCAATTTAAGCCCTACCACTTTACCAAATTTCATTGTTTTAGAGCAGTCGGAAGTGCTCCATTCAACCAACACCAATTTGGAGAACGTGGGCGGATACAACGCCCCCTGAAAGGAAAACCTTGGTGTTTATTTTTGTTTCTTTATATGTAATATAAGCCCTACCGGTTCACCAAATTGTATCGTTTTTCAGCAGTCGGAAGTGCTCCATTCAACCAACACATATTCGGAGAAAGTGGGCGGATCCCACGCCCCCTGAATGGAAAATTTCAAATTTTCGATTTTTTCCTCTGGTTGCATGACAAGACCTACCGTTGTGCAAAATTACAAGATTCTACGATGTCGGGAAGTGCTCCATAATTTTGATGATCTGTCAGTCAGTCAGTCAGTCAGTCAGTTACGGTTTTTGTGATTTTTGAGGCCTTATATCTCAGGAACCGCTTATGCCAGAAAATTGATATTTGGTAAGGCGCCTGTGCCTGACTAGCTTAGCATATATTCGGAGTTTTAAGTTTCTAACTTCATTGGTACTGAAGATAAGAAGGGGTCAAAAATCGCCTGAGTTTGTTCCTGTAAAAAGGGTGTAGTGCCAGAACTTGGCTGGGCACTACCGTGCCCTTTGATGATGTGCCGCAGGGCTCCGTTTTGTCTCCGACTCTCTTTCTGATATTCATCAATGGTCTTTTTTCTGAAACTTTTAATCCACTAAATTGTTTTGCTGATGAAAGTACTCTCAGCTTCTCATATTCGCTGCCGGATGAAGATCTAGAACAGGAGCGTATGAAAAGCTCATAAAATTCTGATAGCATTGTCAAATGCTATCTTGGTTCTCAATATTTATAAATTTAAACTTCTAACTATTCTCAAAACAGGCCACTGAACCAGTTTAAGAATAAATAAAAGTTTTAACGAAACTAACCTATTTTTTTATTTTTTTTTTCTTCGCGACAAACCAAATAAAATATTGACATTGCCGCAAGCAACTTTAATGAGAGTCGAAAACCTCATCAATTGTGCATTTCCAGAAATGCCCATTTTCTTTTCTTCGAATAATACTACCGGTGGGAGCCATCTTGATTATTTACTTCCAGCAACAAAATTTTGATGGGCTGTTTCATGTTGGTTTGTCTTACTTCTGTGTATTTCCCCGGCTATGCAGCAATCCAGACAGACCAATAAGCTATTTGTAACCCAAGAACGTAATGTACAAACCTTTGAAAACTAACTGCTTTCATATGAACCTTATGTAAGATTGATAAAACTTTGTTGATTTATAATTTGTGCAATTACATCAAAGTGTGAACGAAAAAACAAACAAAATGGTAAGTTGTGATTTCTTCGCCTTAGCTGTCATCTACTTTTCCCTTGTTCTGAATCCTTTCAGACTTATCAATTCCCAGAAACCCTCCTGTCCTGCTAGGATTATGGTGAATAATAATTTGCTTTAGGTCAAATAGCGCGACAAAGTTTACAAACTTAACTTTCTCATTTCCCTTTCTTGACAGAAAGAAAAAAAGAAGCAAAAGCAAGGACATCGTGTAAGGTAAAATCTTTGTGAAAATCGTCTCCATTTTGTTGCAGGGATGACTGAGCAATTTTATAAGATTATTCAAAGATGGGTGCGCGACTCGTAAACTGGTTAATCGATGTTTGTCGTTGATGAAATTTGCATTCCACATAATTTTTCACGGTTCCCAGGTACCCATCCATCCGATTCCGCAGAGAGAAAACCGATTAGCTTCTCATTAACCACTAACAATGGCGTAGATGATTGGAATTCGGTTGACGTAGAAATTTTCTTCAAATTCAATTCTAATTACTGAGAAATTAAGAAAAAGAAATTTATTTTAAACAAAACTTTTATTTTAAGATGCAGAGTGAATAGAAAAAATATCCACTGCGCCTCATGTGTAAACAGTTAAATATAATAAATTCATAATGGTTGTTCTTAGACTAAATAAATATAATTAATAATTTGTATATAACATATATTTGATAATTTTCCATGTAGATAAATATTATATAATTATTGCATATATATGTATATTAATTAAAATAAAAAAAAACAAATAACATAGTCTCTCTCGGTACGGAGAAAGGCCTACGATTCATTCTCTGTATTGCCATTCCCATTTAGCTAGGTCTTGAACCAACAATCAAGGCCCGAAAAAGTATCCCAAAAAAACTATTATAATAGTCCTCCATATTAATGAGGGTTATCTAAATCCTATGTGCGTACAGCAGCTGATTATCAATTCCTGCGATCGCTGGCACGTGCCGCAGTCTGGCGAGATTTCTCTTTTTCTCGAAGCTCCTTTATGGCCCCCACCGTGCCAAACATCACCTTTGCAGTCAGCTGGGTTTGGGTTACCACAGAAGTCGATGACATCGCCGACGCTGATTGTGACGCGGCATTAGCCATTTGTGACAATTTCCCCATCGGACTATTGCTAGAGGCAGATGACCTGGTATTGTATGACGACGTCGCTGACGATATTGACGACTCGCGATCACCGCTCGAGTTGCCCGCACTTGCGTACGCATTTGCATACGGAATATAATTGTTGTTAAGGTCACGACCGCAACTTCTGCACTGATTTGACATATTTATCAAACGGTGTGTTAATGTGGTGTAATTACACAAAAATTAAATCTTCTAACTGTACTAGCAACGACGATCGGCAGAGACTTTTCGGATAGACAACGATCGTTACGCCTATACACTTTCACAGACCCGCTAGAACTACTAACAATTTTCAAATTTTTGCTGCTATTGCTTCTTCGTGTATCTGTGTATCTGCTACAGACGTTGCTTCTGCTACCGCACCGCGTAGCGATTATGGTGCTTTTGGTTGGCGTGCTTACCGCGGCGACCGACCTCCGTTAGGTTGTGTTTCTGCTGTCGATCGATACAATGAGGAGGAAAATTATTTCTCTTCACTTTTCTGTGCTTTTTTTGTAATTTCTTTTAGTCTCTTTTCTTCGAAAATGAGAAATTGCTAAAATTGGACAAGTTCTGAAGATTTACAGTATTTTGGACAAAAATCTTCTTTTTTTTTAAGTAGGTACAATTCAAACTAATTCACTGCTTCATGAGGAGAAGACGCCGATCTCCCAAGTCAAATGTTCTCGAATGCTTCTCGATCGGATTGCACCTGACACGATCGAATCTACTAAGGTAGGCGAGATGAAAATATTCACGTTATTTGTTGCAGTTGTGTTGTGTTCGTATAAGGGAGCGGAGAGGCAATAGATGCCTCTCAGTGATTTCTCCCACTTTTGAGCTTTTTCTCCGAACTTACCCCCCACCCAGGTTACCAGGTAGTGGATGGTGTATTAAAGAGGATGATCGCGCATAAAAACTCAATGAACCCATAGTCGCCATAACACATGGACAGAATGAAATTTTTTAAGAGAGAAAGAGAATTTATGAGAGATGATAATGATGATGATGATGAGAAAATTACAATAACGAAAAAGAGGAAAATAAAAATTTCCTTGTGTGAGTATAAACAAAATGTTTAAATAAATAAAATAAATACAAAACTCTGTGATAGAAAGAGAAACAAAATCAGTAAAAAAAACAAACAGAACAAACTACAACAACAGTTGGTTTTATTTCAACCGAGACTTTCAGACTTTTGTACTGGTACTGGACAAAGACGATTTTTGCAAGTTACGAGTTCAATAACTAAAGACGATAACGAGAAACTTAAGCGAATGAGAGAAGGAAAAAATGATGATGTTTTAGTGGTACCTACATTTATTGAAAATAAAAACTAGGTACCTACACAGTATTGTGTCTCATTGTTGTATGGCGATAGCTGAACTAAAGAAAAACTTAAATACATATCTGTCACTGGCTGGCTGAATAAAATAAAATATCGATGGAAAAGAAGCGTTCAATGGAAATATGCATAAGCAGTATTGAAACAGTTAAGCTGAAGCTGGACTTAATTCAGTAGTGTAGTGGCATCAAAATCACTATGATTTAACGGTTACTTCACATATGCACTTATGTAAGGCTAATTTCAAAATAGTTGAACGTTCACAAGATAAACCGTTGTGTGGCATAGATGGGCCATTGTTTCACTATGTTGGAAGGTTTGTGGTTATATATTTACCTATGTACACTGAAAATAAATTTCTAGGTAATATTTATAAAAAACGTTTTCGTTGACCTTCAACAATACAATTTTATCGTTTTGATTGAATTTTGTCAATACGAAAGAATGATTTTGTTGATTTCACAAAATTTTTATCATTCTACGTGATTTTTTTGTCAGTTTAATAAAATATGCACTACAAGTCTAACAAACCAACTTTTGTTAATAAAACAAAATTAACAGAGATTTTTGTCACATCCACACATTTTTTTGTGATGTAAACAAAATGTTTGTTGTATCTACAAATAATCTGTTTCGTAAATGTTTGTCAATACCACAAAGTTTTTGTTGATTTTTTTTTGTCAATTTAACAAAAAATGAAAACATTTTTTATTCAAAATAGCTTTTTTTTGGCCTTTGGTCCACAAAAATTAGCCTTTCGTCCCGGTGATCTCACATGGACTCATCAGTTGGCTGTGAGGACCTTGTCAATATGCAATTTTTGTTAAATTCAGTTCATCTTACATCGATTTTTTGACGACAAAAATTGCGTATGGACAAGGTCCTCACAGTCAACTGATGAGTCCATGTGAGATCATCGGTACGAAACGCAAATTTTTGTGCACTTAAGGAAAAAAAAAGCTATTTGGAATCAATAATTCAACAAGTCCACTAACAGTGCTAAGTCTTCTTCTTGGCTAATTTATTTGTAAGTTTGTTGCTATCTATCACCCAAACTTAGCCACCATCATGACTACTTTTGCCTCACCTCGTCTCCTCACTTTATTATAAACACTCGATATATTTGGATCAAGTATAATTGATCTTACTTTTAAATATTAATATTTTATTATTTTATATTATTTTTCAATTGTTCTTGAATAGTCTGATAAGTTGGATCATAGATCCCAAAGCCGACATAATTGTTGATTTAGGTAAATCTATATTATTATTATTGTTGTTTTAATTTGTTAATTTGTTTTATTTAATAACGATTAATTATAGTTCTTTACTACATCAACTTGTGTCTCAATCCGTATTATTCGAAGAATTCCTGTCTTGTCTTCAAGGTTTCAAGCTATATACATAGTTGAAACCTACATATACATAGAGTTTGTATTATAAAAACCTTCATATAGAAAACATTTTTGTTAAAATGACAAATATTTTTATTTTGAGGTTGAGTTATTTTGTAATATTGATAAAATAAAATTATCAGATAGATACAACTATTTTGTAAGAAAACTAAAAAATTCTGCGAATATTTTGATCATGACAAATCTTCTGTGTATGATATACGAGTAGTTCACTTTTGGGTTTTGTCAAAAAATTGATGTAAGATTTACAGAATTTAACAAAAATTTCGTATTGTCAATTAGCCCTCACAGATGTTTCCCTGTGAGATCGCAGGAACGAAACGCCACTTTTTGTGGACTTAAAGGTAAAAAAAAGCTATTTTGAAAAAAGAAACATTTTTAAATTGAAAGTAAACATTTTTATTAAGCTGACAGGTAAATTTTGAGGATTCAACAAAATAAATTTGTTAAATTGACAAAATTTTTTGTTGATTTAACAAAATAATTTTGTTAATCCGATAATGAAAAAAAAACCAAATTTGTAACATTAACAAAAAAATTTGTTGATACAACAAAAGAATTGTTAATATGACAAATTAATTTTATAAATTTTACGAAATTTTGTGATATTGACAAAATATTTTTGTTATTTATTTAATGTGTAAGCATATGAGAAAACTGACTTTATTTCTATTAATATAGTTTGTTTCGGTATTAACCGTTGGCATAGTGGTTAGAACGTTGGACTGTTCTACCAATTACCAAAAGTCTGGATTCGTTTCGAAGCAGCTGTCACCTTAGAATATAAAATGTTTGTTCAGGGGTACTGTATCTTGCGAGGAAGTGACAAATCCACCAAGAGTATTTCTTGTCATGAAAATGATTTTAAACTAATCCATTTGGTTTTGGTCTCAAATAAAAATCGTAAGTCCCTCTAATTCTGTTGATAACATTCATATAGGAATGGTTGATTCAATAGTTATAAGTTTCAAGTAAATGTCAAGTAAGGTATTTCTCACTATAAGCCTTCGATCTTTTGATGTTTTTAGGAAAAGATTTTCATATTTAATATGTATTTAAAAGGAAGAGTTTGTTTAAATTCTAAATTATATATTCTAGTTTAAGAGCCACAACGAAAAAAAAAAACGGATTTGAGTTTTGACAAAAGACAAAACATTTGGAACTTAAAACTATGTTCCCAACAAAATAAAATACCAGGTTTTGGCCTGAAGTTTTTGATATTTCAAATCGATGGAACAATATTTCATGTGGATTTTAATAAAATCTCAATTCAATGTCAACTCTGGATTTCAACGAAATCTCAATCAAATCTATTTACAATTATTTGAAATCTTGACATTTTTCATCTGAAATCTTGTATTTCCGTTTGGTGGGAACATAGTTTAACATAAATTAGCTTGCCAGAATTTGTGCATGTTTATGACATGATTTCTGTTGGACACATAAAAGACAAATATTAGAAGAACTATAAGCAAGTAAAGGAAAATATACCATCCATCTTAGATGAAAATTTTGGAACAACTTCTTACATTTTCTCTGGGATATTAAGTTTCACTTTGTTCTCGCCTTAGTTTCTCCAAATTTCTTTTAAGCAGTCTGAGATTTAACTTCATTTGATGGGAAGTTTTAGTTGGTTAACACAGAATAGAATTTATTGTTCTTTTAAAAAAATTGGATCCCAATAAAAAACAAATATGAGGCCAACAGCTCGTAGATATTCTAACTCTAGTAACTTAAAACTCTCATGGACCGAACGATTGTTCCACTCTGCATTTTGGAGAATGTTTAGGTGCGTGAATTTATCAAATCGTACAACAAGAGCAGAAGAGAATATTATTTGAACAGTTGGTTTTTCGGATGATGAAGCCTCGAAGAAAACCTGAAATGATTTTTTTATAGAACAATTTTCAATGATAAAGCTCAGTTTAATATTTATACGCTTTTGAATGCTCGAAACACATTCAACAAAAGGAATTTCCCATACATCTGGAACCAAAAGGGAAAATATGAATATAAAATATATATTTTGACTTAGTATAAATTAAAATTAAACATTTATATTTTAGTGAGTCATATTAAGAAGCTTTTATATTTATTTAAGAAATCAACAGTTTCTTTTAATGCTTTCATACTGTATAATTGAGTTGTGCTTTAAGAACCGAAGTGAACATACACAGTTCAAAAGGACGCACCTAGTTTCGCTTTAGATGGATCTTTAAATGCGTGTAAATTTCGTGGTTTCGCATATTTACAGTTTTTTTTTATATTGCCGAAAATTTAAATTTGCCTTTTACAAAATTAACTTTTAAATTATTTTTACCGTTTTCGGCGGTGAATTCATTACCTCGTTAGTTAAGCTTATAGAATGTCAATTTTTTTTCTCTATAATACAATATAATAAATAATGAACGCTCTGCCTATATTTTCATAGAACGTGTATGCATAGAGAGAAAGTACTTGGGCAAAGTACATTTTGTGTAAATTATTCTAATCAAACAGTTCCAAAATGCAAACACGTAAGTCCCTGCAAAGCAGCAAAATGCAGACATTTTTCTTGTTATTATATTGGGCATTGCTTCTGTATTATGTTGCGCAATTAACAATTAACTGCGCTCATTATGCTCTTCAATGTAAATAGTGCAGCATAACCAATTTGGGTTCAAAGCATCCCACTCCACTTTTGACCTTTCGACCCGTTGTTGAAGCTCCACGCTGATACAACTTTCGCTCTTAACAAAAAAGAGACTACTGTAACATGTCTGTTTGATATTCAAAAAGCATTTGACTTTGTCTGGATAGATGGTTTGGTTTTCAAGTTGAAGTCTCTTCAATTGCCTGGACATCTTGTCCTTATCATCCATAGTTTCCTCACTAACCGTAAGTTTTACGTACGCGTGGGGAGTACTAACTCAATCCTTAAGAACATCTTATCTGGAGTCGCTCAAGGATCCCACCTTGGATCCGATCTATTTAACCTCTATACCTCCGACTAACCTGCAAACCTACCAATGACAAAAACTCTGCTATTCGCTAATGACTCCATCACATATAGCTCATCCATTAACCCTGACGTAGCCCTCCGAAGAGTTAAGGCACACATCCTTAGACTATGGGAATATTATCTCCAATGGGGAATTAAAGTCAATCCCTCTAAAACAGAAATAATCTATTTTAGACGACCCTCGCGTAATGGCCTAGCAACAAAATGCAAAAACATTTCCTTGACTCTTCCTGATAACACAGTTATCACCCCCAAGCAAAGTGTTAAATACTTTGGAGTTCACTTCTTCGAAAGGTTCAAGTTTAACCAACATACCAAATTTACACTTCGTAAGGCAAATTATGCCTTATCACTTTTACGTCCTCTTATGAAAGTGAGGGGTGGTCTCTAAACCAGGACGAAGCTTCTGCTATACTAGCAACTCATTCGCCCAATATTAACATATTCTTTCCCTATTTGATTTACAATAAGCCCCACTTATATGAAAAAATTGCAACTATTCGAGCGAAAAGCTCTCCGCTATTGCACCTCCCTTCACCGATAACCCAACTCTTACCGCTATTATAGCAATGAAAAGCTGTACGAAGCTTGAGGAATTGTCCCGATTGACAAATATATCTACAATCTGAGCACTAAGATGCTGAGAAAAATCCCAACCCATCCCAGTTCTCTTATTAATTTAATTGCAGGTAACTCAGCCACAGACGATCAATATCTCCAGGTGCTCTCCATGATGGACCAAGCATTTGGAATAGCTGGAGAAGACAGCTTCGAAAACTTCTATGATGTTGCACAGACGTAGCACAACAGAGGTTGAAGCCACCAAAAGACCAGACAGCAATCAACAATGACCCATATCCATCCCTTCATCATCACACGAGCCAACTACCGTTAGCATTTTTAAGCTGACGTAAATATCATAAATAATAATAAGAAAAAAATTTAGACCTAAGACACATACATATGTTATTCAAATGTAAAAAGAAAACATAACTCACCTAACAAAGCAGAGCCCCTTATGTGCTCGCAGATTAATAAGATAGACTTAAGAAATTAGTTATTGTAAATAACATAAATGAACATATTTTGAGTGTAATTAAAAATAAACTATTGTATATATATATATATATGCTGCGCAATTCACTTGCATTGCAACAACACATTGCATGTATTTTGCCTTGCAAATTTATGTATATATATAATGTATATATATATATTTATATTTAAGAAAAAAAAATATTTTCCAAGCCTTGACTAAAATTAATAAAAGTTTGGACGCTTAGTCTGAAGAGTTCAACCTAGTTTTGGAGCTAAGCCCGATTTAACTATTCATATATATTTTACAGTTAATTTTTTGTCAAAAACTTTTTTAAAAAGATATTTCTGAGAGATATAAGTCATCGAAATTTAAGTGTGACTTACCAAAAAAAAAATTAAATAGCGTAGCAGATAGATAGATAGATTCTTTATGTTTTCATCATAAAATTTGACAATTTGTATTCTTAAGAATAAGGACATGGCAAAAAAACTGCCGTCTGTCTGAAATGACATTCAAACATGATTTAAAAATAACAAAAAGGAAAAATGCAAAAAGAAAGAAAATACCTAATAAAAACATAAGATAATTTACAATTTAAGTAGTTTGTTTAAAGAGTTTAACGTTTGAGCATGAGTTTTTTTTTAGATCGAAAATAAGTCATTAATAAATAAAATAAACAATAAGGTGCCTTAGTGGCTGCCCTGCGGAACACCGGATTCAACATTAAATTGGTCCGAACACTCATTACTAAATGACCACAATAACTTGTAGGGGAAGATCGCCTAAAATGGCCACCAAGGTAAAATGACCCCCGTGCTAGAAATTGTAGAATCGAACAGAATTAGAAGGTTTTGGTATCACAATTCTTTAGTTCTTCTGGCATCATCGACATATAAGAAATATATATCAGCAACTTCAAGCTATTGTTTGAGATTTTACGGGTCAAACTGTCTCTAGACATCTACAAAACAGTAGAACCAATAAAATGTTGTAAAAAGTTTGCTGACAAAAAAATTATAAAAACATTAAATTTTGGTGAAAACAGTAAATGCATATTGTAAGTGTTAAGTATTTTTTATTAATTTACTGAAATTAGTTGGCCTATAACTATTTCAGTTTTTTTTTCGGAATTTAAACTTAAAAGAAACCCTAAATGGTCAAAATGGCCTACTAAGCACTCTCCTAAAATGGCATAGTGTGCCATTTTATACTTAAGTGAAGTTGTTTTAAATGAATTGCTGATTTTTATTTTTTTTGTTGAGTATTGCTTATGACTATTTTACTTTGAACTGTTATTTGTTTTAAGTAAAGTTTAAATTAAATTGAAAATGGTTTTTGGTTTACTTGCCTAGTTGGTTTACTTGTAAGGGTAAATTGGCATACTAGTATGGCAGTATGCCAATTTACCCGGATAATTTTGATCGTTGGAATTTGAAGAGTTTTTGAAAATTAAATACTTTAAATACTTTTTGAAACTTATTAAACTTGTAAAGCAAAAAAATGTAAGCGTTATTGATTTAACTTTGGAAAGAATATAAAATTTAAGTTTATATGTCACTTTTTTGCGAGATATGACATATTTCCCTTAGGGGTGCCATTTTAGGCCACCTTCCCCTACTTACCAGATAAGTCGATATTCAAATTTAAAACCTATCATAGAACTTAAGTACTGTATATAATCTGGAGAGACACAGTCAACGGTTTTATTTCTAGACTGAAACTGTTGTTAGAAATGTTTTCAGAAGTAAACTCAAATCTGGCCCCAACTTAAGTTAAGACCACATTGAAGAATGCTTAGAAATAAGATCTTGGGACAGTATTCTAAGACTTGTCTAAGGTAAGACATCCTTTCAGCCGAGTTTATAAACACCATTGCCAATATCATTATTGGCAAGAAATAAAAAAACTTTATGACTTAAATAATTTTATTAAAAAGATTGCAATTCTTTTTCGATTGAAAGCTATGAATACAATTTTTTTATGTTTAAAAAAACCGGCCAAGAAGTGAATATCTTAAGGTACTTATTCCCCTTTCTTTCTTCGTTATTTCAAATATTCCCACAAATGTGCAAGTAAAGGAACAGCAAAAAAACAGCTGAATAACCATAACCAAAAGATCCAACTCCAACAGGTCTTTCATTGGCGTATTTATGTTTTGTTTTGATAAATGTTTCCATTTTCATCCACTTCTACACAAAAAGAAAACAAAAAGACACACAACAATGTTAAAACACCAACTTAAACTTAAAGTTTGGAAGGTGTGCAGTAAAAGAACATCCAAGAAAACAAATAAACAATAAAATAAAGAGAAAAGCATCTTAACGTAGTCGTTCTACCTACCTTCTGCAGAGTATAAGTACTAGTACCCGAAGACGGTGGAGCTATACGATAATAATAATGACGGAGGAGCAGGGGGCGTTATAAAATGATAGCGTGTTGGTTGGGTTGATGATGGAGACCTACTTCCACGGATTCACGGATTCAATGGCTGAAGCTAAAAAGTGTGTCAGTCAGGCACTAACGTCGTTGAACTGCAAAGAGAGAACTTTTACACTTCTTACCGTTGCCTAGGGTTCTGGTTCTGGTATTGGCGTACCGAACTTGTGGCTGATCAGGACGGGGCGGCGCGCACGGGACGGATTGGGCCGGTTAGTGAGCATCGGCTCCGGCCAGGTTGTGCATTTTAATTTCAACATTTTGTCTTCTGCTCTGCTCCCTGTGTTCCATATTCTCATTTCTCATGCTCAGCCTGTCTTTCTACTGCTGCTAGCGCTAGGATGGATTACAGGTATCTTTTCTTGCTTCTTCGCTGACAGAATGGCACGTTCTTGTGTTTTGTGTTTTGGCTGTTGTCGAAGCACATCGCACTATTATATTATGTTTGGAGCCTGATCGGGCTCGCCGCTCGCTTACCAGAGACACCTGATGATGTCGACGATAGTGGAAGCACCTTTTAGTGACCGTGTTTGGATTTACGAGTTTATCTGGTTGAGGACTGGATTATGGATATTCTGTCTTCTGAGTCTATTTTGCGACGACCGTTGGTTCTGTTCTGAGTGAAGCTCCAGAGTTCAGTGCAGATCAATTATTGTAATTAATTTTTTGTTCGCTTGTATAATCGAGAGATTCTTACAAAGTATGCTACTATACTAAACCACGCGTGAGATTTTTCTCTAATGATCAATGTTGGTGCTAGTGTCTGGAGCAGGAATGTAGAAAAATCGTGAAAACAACTCTGGTAATCAGCGAAATTCTTCAAGCCTGTTGTACGACAACGGCGACGACGACGACGAGTATGGTGAAGCACGAGGTGTGGGTAGACAGGTAGACGAACAAGTGTTTTGAGATTTTCTCATTTGTAGGTACCTATAATAAATTAAAACAAAAATAAGAAAGAAAAAATATTGTATCTATTGGATGCGAAATTTGAGTTATAAGATGAAAATGATCAACAGTTTTTTGTTGTTTGGGCGTTCAGTATAACGTGGATCTAGGCGTTTTGAATTATCAATAAATACCTATTCTCTCTGAATAACTGTTACATGGATGTGGGAAGCTTTCTTGACTTTTTGACAGTTCAGTTTGTCTCAGAGATGTGGGTTGTTGTGATGGTAGGTATTTGATGTATTTTCTTGTTGAAAATACAAATTTTAAGTTGTGAAAAAGGTGGAAGTCGAAAAGTGTAAGCTCAAGACTTTTCTATGTATATATGTGTAGTTCCTGAAGTCGTTTATCGACAAACTATAGAGGAGAATTAAATACACTTGTGTATATGAAGATCTTCAACTAATTTGAATTATACTAGCGTGAGACGATTATTCTAAAAATTTTTAATTAAAATTAGAAAGAGTATCTTGGAAAAAGTTCCCGCAAGGCGAATGATTTGTTTCCAATTTTCAATTATGTTTTTTTTGGGGGGAAAGTATTGAAAGAAGAGCGAATTTATTCAGTTAAATTTGATGAACAAAATATTGGCTTATGAAATTCTTTCATAATTGTTCCGATTGTTTGAAACATGTATGTACCTTTTTATTTTGGAACATTTATCAAGTTTTTTTTTGGAATATTAAATTTAATACGAGGCAAAAGGTGCAATGAGTATCTTTTTCAATTTATTATTTAAATACGGAAGAAAAAACATAAATAAAAACGTCTGCTTTCAAGACTTAATATATCAATAGGTGTTTAGGTCTGTTGTTCAAAGGTGGTAGGGATTATCCCGACCTTACTTCTTAAGGTCAAAGACCAGGAAACATTTTTGCACCTTTTCTAATTAAGTCTTATGGCAGGCGTATTCCAGAATGGGTCAGACAAATATTATGAGAAACCGCTTTGTAACAAAAGGATCAGAAAATATCCTTGATACCCTCTTTATACAACCAAGAATTGAATTAGCCTTGTTAGTTATAGAGTTGATGTGATTTATAAATTACAGTTGGTCATCAAATGACACGCCAAGTACAGACACATTGCTAACACTTGATTGTGAAACACCATTAAGCAAATAATTAAGAGAAGTTACGGAAAGCTTTTTTATTAAGTTCATACTTTTATATTTATCGACGTTTAGAAACAAACAGTTACGAACACACCAGTAAAAAAATGAATTTAAGTCACATTGCAACTCTTCGAAATCTCGAGAATTTGAAATATTTCTGAAGATTTTTACATGATCTGCATAAATTTCACACTTTGAGATTTTCAGCACAGATGTTAAGTCATTTATGAATAAAATGAAAAGTAAAGGGCCGAAATGGCTACCCCGTCGTATTCCAGAGTATACGTTAAACTTTTTGTAGGCATGGACATTGAAAAGAGAATTTGTAAAACACCCAAAAAAGCCATAAGTTAGGATTTATTTGTTGGTTAAAAAACATTACATTACTGTAGAAAAAGCTATATTCACCAATCTGTGAGACTCAATCCTCACATAGTTATCGGGGGACCTAGATAATCGCCTTTGATATTTCAAAATCATTTAATAGTATATAGCTGCTATACTGATTCTTACAAAATATACAAAATTACTACATAGAGAAATGAAAATTATTTCTGTTTAAGTGGAGTGATTGAATTAAATTCAATTAAAAAGTTCAAGTGACCTCAACTCCAAGGTGCGTTTCGCCCAGGTACGACAGTGGGTAAACAGTCGGTAAACATCGACCAATATTTGCGTCTTAGAAGGGTACGACAGCATCTAACTGATGAGCCCACTGTCGTTGTTGTTTTGGGGACATCTGTCAAACCGTTACACTGCTGAACAAAATGCTTAAATGATTCTTAATCATCAAAATGAGTGTTCGTTGGCGCAAGCGTTGCGCCCATTTTACGGTATAAGTGGTGGCACCTCACAGTCGATTCGGCCAGTAATCAATCAGCCAACAATCTTACGTCAAAGGAACTCAGGATCGGTCGAGAACAACGCCGCGGTCCGTGAAAGTGAACAGCAGAGCCCGAGGCAGTCGATTCCTCGCCGTGCACAAGAACTCGACCGTTCGCAGAATTCAAGTTAGAGAATTTTCCATCAGGACTTGAGCCCACAGCTACACAATTTCCAACCGACCCAGGAGCTCAAAGCTCATGATCACAGACAAAAACTTTTGTCTGTGACTGGGCTTCGGAGCTTTTTAAAGAGGAGCCCAATTTTGGTTAGAAAAACATCTTTAGCGACGGGTCGTACTTTTGGATGAATGGCTTACAACAAACTAGCCTTGTATGGGACAGCACCAATCCACACGAGGTTCACGAGGTAACAATGTTTTCTCAAATAATAACCGTTTGGTTTCGATGTTGGGCCGGTCGGTGGTGTAATTTATCAGTTCTTTTTCAAAAATGACTTTGGTGAGGCGGTGACCGTCAATGGTGAGCGCAACAGAACTATTATAACCAAGTTCTTATTGCTCAAATTGAATCATATTGACCGACACAATATGTGTTTCCAGTAGGTCTGCGCTACGTGCCAAACAGCGGCCGCCACGATTGACATTCTGTATGACCGATTTGAAGGTAAGGTTATTTCTTACAGAGGTGACATAAATTGACCATTTGCGATTTGACCCGGCTAGACTTTTTCTTGTAGACTTTCCTGAATTTGCAGGTCTATACCAATAAACCACATTTGACCGATGCTCTTGAAGTGAACACAGCTCAGGTCATCGCTCAAATTCATCTATGCGAAAGAGTAATTGAAAATTGGACCACTCCGAAGCGTGGGCAGGAATTTGAAAGATTTCACATTCCAAAGATAGAAAACGCTTAATGAAAAACCTTTATTTATCTCGCACAGAGGGATTTTTCCAGTTTTCGAAATTTCTTAACCCCTAAGGGATAAATGAAAAACCAAACCAGAAAACAGAAAAAAATGCTGAGAGCCAACAAAAATGCTTTTACCGAGGTACCTACCTAATAGAAATAAATAAATTGTAATAAATAATAAAACTTAACTATTACCGAGTTATGGAAAAAGCTTAAATAAAGTCAAAATCAACGCTAATCCGGCCGAAGTTATTTTTTTTAAACTTTTCCGCTCTCTAAATTTTTGTGCACGAGCAGTGCAGTAGCAGTAGTAGTAGTCAAATCTTATAAAAACAAATGCTCAAAAAAAAAAAACAAACTGAATACCTTATTTCTACACAATATTTGCACTGTGCACTGAAGAAATCGATTTGATAAAAAGAGGTCACATAGAGGGAAGCACTCACTGGTAGGGTAAATACACCAAATCACTTGAGGAACATAAAATTCAAGATCCAGCCTATTAAAAATGATCGTAATGTGTCTCCCACTTTTGCCTAATTTCACTGTACCACTGACAACTGTACTGCTGTCACTTCCCCACCTATTTTTAGAAAACACATCAGTTTTCTCCAAAACCAAAATAGTAATTTATCGGTCAAATTGTTTGTACGATTATAGTCTTTCTGGTAAACTCCCAACGATAATGTCTTAAATTGCCCATCAATAAAGTGAAGGACAAGTTCGTATTATGTGTTAGTATTAGTTTTTTTTTGTTCTATGAATTTCCATTAAAACATGCACTTTCGATATATTAATTAAAATCCACTTAACATACTGGAATCCATTAAGAAAACAATAGCTTGTGATTAAATCTAACTTCTTATGTCATTTAGACTACGAACATTGTCATTTAATCACCAATTATACTATTAATTTGTCAAAGTAATAAACTGTTAAAGTATAAGCGACAAGCACTTCCAAGCGTGATGTATAAGAAAATCCAAAGCTCTGTTGTACTATTGGTACTATCCGCAATGGGAGGGCCATTATAAGTGAGATTATTTTATTTATGTTTTATTTCCTTAATTGAAATCTTATTGACTCTTAGACGGGATATTCCAGAAAATTGAACTGATTCACGTCAAAATGCTGCAAATTATCGTCAACGTCTTAAGTGAAAACAATTTTTTTAATTTTCGATACAGTGGCTCGCTAAGGAAATATGGTATTCAAATGCAAATGTTTCTTTTTAAAAGTTTGTAAGAAATTAAGGGAAATAAAAAACCGAAGTGATGATATTTCTTCTTGGAAATATTTCCTTTAAAATTAAGTGTTACCATAAATTATGGAAAATAAAAAAAACAGAACCAAGTTCACATTGTGGGCTAAAGGCCAAAGAAAGCTATTTTAAATCGACAAGTCCAGTTAAATAGTGTTAAGTCTTCTACTTCGCTGATGATATATTTCAGTAGTACAAGGAGGCGCAAAATTAATCATTGAATTACTTTTTTACTATACATATGTATGTAAATAAAAAAAAATATTTTGAGTCCGTTTGATCGCGTTTTCCATGACTCCGCAGTATTTCCGGTGATAACTGTTCGCATTCCTGTCAAATGTTCTTTTCAAGGGCTATAATTGTCTGAGGCTTGTTATGGTTAATCAGTGCCCCCGAAACGAAAATTTTGCTTATTGTCCTAACCGCTTAAGTGGAAATGCACCTCATCGCTCAAAATGGTTTTAGATACAAAATCTTTCTCTTCGTTGTTAAGATTAAGGAATAATAGATTGAACATAGATGGAGAACTTTACTTGATTTTTAATACAGGCGCGCACATTCAATTTTTAGTTTCGCAACTGTTTACTTGCTAAAATGAAACATATGGGCTTATATGGGACACCGCGCACTTAGAGCAACTCGATTCGAGCAACTAAAAAGTTTGTGTTTTGACACAAACTAAACGATTGCCTTAGGCTAGTCGCGCACTGGCAACTGTGATCGAAATCAAATAGTTTAATCACCAGTTAAAAGAGAACCGCACACTGGCAACTCTTTACTCACGCTCACACTCTTTTCTCTCTTGCACTTATAAAAAACAGCTCAACTTATGCGAGGTAATCGTTTAGTTTGTGTCAGAACACAAACTTTTTAGTTTCGAGAATCGAGTTGCTCTAAGTACGCGATGTCCCATATAAGCCCATATGTTTCATTTTAGCAACTAAACAGTTGCGAAACTAAAAATTGAATGTGCGCGCCTGGCCTTAAGTTAATTCGCAACAGTTGAGCTGTTTTCTATAAGCGCAGGAGAGAAAAAGAGTGTGAGCATGCGTAAAGAGTTGTCAGTGCGCGGTACTCTATCAACTGGTGATTGAACTACATATTTGATTTCGATCACTGTTGCCAGTGCGCGGCTAGCCTTATAGTCCAAGCATGTAGAAAACTTATATTAATCTAATGAAATTCACCTAAATTACCTCTATTGCTTATAAAACTCATTTTGATATATTTTCACACGATGTGCACAGCTCGGGAAATTTATTGAAAATGAAATTTGCTTCAGGCTTGACAAGCATGCATTCACATTCTCAAATATGTATCATATGAATTATCATCCAGCCAAAATATCAAAACATTTTGAAATCTGTACAGCATGCTTGACAAACCGCTGGATGGAGCGTTCACATTATCAAAATCATGCCGATATTGTCAAACATATTTGAGAATGTGAACGGCATTAATCCAAATACACTAATACACGAAAATATGATACTTCAGGTTAACTCTTGGAGCATGATTTTTCGTTCGTTTCGTCTTTCGCCTTTTTGACAGTTTGGATCACTCTTGATGTATTTCTGCTATAGACGGTGTTCACAATGAGCTAAATCGACTTTTTTTTTAGGTTTCTGTACTTTATCTCACTCCCTCTGTCACAGATTTATAAGCCGAATGATATCATTCCCATCTTGTAAAGGAAATTATCAAAGTAAATAGTTCTTTTCAACCAGCTGCACTGGACTACCCTGGGCAGAAAAGTGTAGCTTTTTTGTGTTCATTGAGAAAATTTCTGCACTGACTTACACTGATTAGCGTTCATTGAGCTGAACTAGTGTACACTAGTTCAGAATATTTTGCACTACCTTTTGAGCTAGTGCAGGTTGGTGAAAACTGTCAAAATCAGTTGTTGTCATTATTCGATTATATTTTGTTAACGAATAAAGTTGATTTTTTTTCGCGCTTTGTATTTTTGATTAAAGTTTTTAAATAATGCATTGCTTAGAGCTAACTTCGAGTGAAGGGCAATCTCTGGTGATTCAGTGTTCTCCAATTAATCCAATAATACGAGTATCTTAATTAAATCTATGTATGTATATTTGCACGAAGGATTCCGAACGCAAGTGTTTGAAAGTTCGATGAAAAAAGGTGAAGAGGAGAAAGAGATTTTGTGCCTAAAAAACCAACAACGTCGTCGCAATGAATTTCTTCCCTTTGCCATCGACTTCAGCGCAGGCATAAGGCATTTTACCGAATTTAATTTGTTTTCGTTTTTTTAACATCTGACGTATGACGTTTCTGCTTGAGTTTGATTTGACAGTTTTCATGAACCTGCACTGCACTACACTACTCTACACTGGCCTTTTCCTGGTTGAACACAACTAATATAAGCGAAAAGACTAAAATTTGTAATCCAATCACATCTAGTCATCATCCAGTTCTTGGCTTGACAGATGGAGAACGATTTATATTTTGATATTTTGGTTTACCTTACCGCCGGCATAGACGTTCACAAGTCAAAAAGTTCTATGTAAATTGTGGAGTATCGGAGGAGCGTTTAAGGGGTAATACATGCTATAAAAGACCAAAATCCAGAATAAAGCTTTGAGAGGCTGATGGGCGACCTATCGATTATGGAAACACTTTTTTCGTTTGAACACCGTCGAAATGTTTCTTTCATATCACTTTTTTATCGTTACTTCTTCAAACGTTGCTCTGTTGAAATTAGGGTAGCCAGATATGTTTAGATGAAACTAGTACTGGAGTTTCAAAAACCCAGACTTTCCCGGACAAATGAGGATTGAAAAAAGAGTACAAAACAAGGACAGAATAAACACATTTATATTGTAAGAGGAAACAAAAAATTGTATTAATATTTAAATAAAAATAAATATTTAGTTTAAAAATCACATTTTTAAGTTATCATCAAGCTTCTTCAAAATAGATTTAATTTTAAGTGGAACAAAATCGTTATCGATTCGCTCGTAAATATTATTGACAATATTTTGTAAAATTTCAACGGTTTTAATAATAGAAATGTCTTGTTTTTCAAGTTTTTGAATATTGACGTTGAATGTTGACATGAGAGAATGAACCAAAAATAAATACGCCTCGCTTAAGTCGTCTTTAAAAAATGTTTGCAATATTTTAGGCGGATTCTCGTACATAAGTATAAGAAAGGCTTATATTCATTTTCAAGAAATTCAGAAAAATCTCGAAGTCTCTCCGTTCTGAGTGTGTAGATAGAGAAATAGTTGTATATTTTTACAATTATGATATCGGCGTCAACTGGTAAAGTATCACATCCATGGTAGATCGCATTGACTAATGTGGTGGACATCCTATACCTATCATGTTTTGGTTGACTAAAGATTTTAACTTCGAATAGACATTGTCGAACCTTTCCTTTGTCTTCCACCAAAATTGGTATTGCAATAATTGTCAGCGCAAAATCCACGTACTTTTGATAATAAGTTATTTTGTGTAATACTACGTTTTCACCAAAGGTAAATCCGGGATTTAAGTGGATTTACCATAAATCTCCTTTAAATCTCGTAGATTTACCATACAAATATAAATCGCCTCAAATGAAGATTTAAAATAAATCTCCTTGAAATCTTCTCGCAATCAGAAGATTTGCAAAACAAACAAACCTTATTTTGCAGAACGCACCTATGAACACCCACTTTCTTCATTGACAATCAACACAAAATAGAAATATCTGTTTTTTTTCCTGTTTACTACCCAATGCAATTTTTTTTCGCTTGTCCAAATTGACAATTGAATGACAAGACAGAGTGAAAACGTCAAATAAATCTCATTTTCTTTGGTGAAAACACTTCAGGATTTATTTTAAATCTCTTGCCTTAAATCTCGGATTTATTTTTGGTAGTATAAGAGCTTTAACAATAAGTTGGGCAGTTGTTCTATAATTTCTTTTCTCATATATTGGATCTGTTCGTTCACTTAATTTTAATGGGCCTCGGTTCATTTTTGAATAACCATTTAATTATAAGTAGCATAAAAGTAAATAGATACACAATGGGTAAAAGGAGTACAATCCCGGACAATTATCAAAAACTATCCCGGACCTCCCCCACACAGTGAAAAAAGAGTACATGTCCGGGAAAATACGGACGGATGGCAACCCTAGTTGAAATAGCTAGTTGCATTCCCCTCTTAAACAATTTTAGCGTAGTACTCACTTTGCTAGGAATTCTCATCAGTACACCCTCGAGCCTAAATTCAAACGTACCGTCAAGTATAGATATTCTTTTCTTAGCTGTACTACACGAATTTTGAATTCCTTACCAAACTCTGTCTTACATTCCCATTACAACATCCAGACATTTAAGACCAATCTACATTGGTATCTCTGAGTTAATTCACCCTCTACTTCCCAACTACTCAATTATAAAAACAAAATACCAACATAGAAGAAAATATACTACTTGGTCTAGAATATTTCTCAAATTTAAAACTCATTTTTTCTCAAATTAAATACAATTATTAGTATTCCAAAAGCACAGTTAACAGCCTTTTAAAATAATTACTTAAAATTCATTTTAAGCCATTTTCATCTTTATTTCAATTTTAAAAATACGAGTAGATATACATTTGAGAAAAATGTCGTTATTCAGAAGGAAACCAATTTTTCGGTCTGTTTCATATGTACCAATACTTACCTATTGCCTATGTGATAATTTCAAGTTATCCATCACAAGTCCCCAAGCAACTTCACTACTTAGAAATCTATATCACTGGGATTTTCTGGATAGCTACCATCATCGTGCACTTTGGAAAAATACATTAGTTCTTTGATTTGATGGATAGCCATCACTAAATGTGTGTCGCTCACGTGTACGTTTATTGCATTGGGAATGCCAGAATATTGGAAACGTAATTACAACTGAAGTTGAAAATTATGAACTGAAAACGTAACAATATCTCAATTTTTTGAAATAATTTATATACGTTGTTTTGTTAAATTGCGATTGATTTATAACTTTTCTTTAATATATTTCAACATTATACGTTTAATTACGTTGCAAAGTGATAGACTTAATGACAGCAAACAATTTAAATAATGAGGACGAATGGATTACAAGAACTTGCACTTAAGCTTTTTACAGACGAGATTCAATTTGGCACGAAACAATACTTACTTAAGATGACGCATTAGTCTGGGATAGACCTATTGACTAAACTGACGAAGGAATTGGGAATAGACGTCGTCATCATCACTAGGAACCGCTGCAATCTGGATTCCGAATGCAAGGTTACTCTCCTTGAAAAACCAAGGAGCACAAAGAGTTTTTGCATCGGTGAAGACCGAGAGACTCACAATTATAAGCATCTATCTGAGCCCAAACGACAGTATCGAAGATTTGCGCCAAGAATTGACAAAAAGGACTTCATTTGCGAGGTTTCAGGAGATATTCTGCTTGCCGGTGATTTAAACGCCAGAGTCCATGAGTGTGGAATGCCAACTACAGACTCTCGAGGAAGGTAAATACTCTAGATGGCCGCGAGACGTGGCCTCAATGTAGTGAATGTGGGAAACACCTCAACTTTTAGGAGACCAGGGAACAGAGGCACAATCTCAGATGTAATCTTTGTTACGTAATCTATATACGCAATGATAAAAAACTGGCGAGTCATCGAGGACTACACGGGCAGCGACCACCAGTACGGGAGTCAAACACGAGCATAAGGGTGGGAAATAAACAGGCTCAACGAAAACCTTTTCAATTCCGTGATTGAAGAAGGAGAAAGAGCCACGCTCCACGTCCTGGAACCTGAGGAAATGAAAGTTGAAGCCCCGAACAAGAAACACCAATAGAAAGAAAGATCCAGTGTACTCGTGTACAGAGGAGATAGCTGAGCTGAACCATAGATGTCTACAACTCCGGCGCATAGTAACCAGGCGAAGAAGACGACACACTGCCAATAGAAGACACCCTTGTGGTGTTTAGAACCAAAAGATCCTAGCTCTAGAGGGCCATTAATTCGAGCAAGAAACAGAAATGGGAGGATCTCCGCCGTGAAGTCAACAACGATCCCTGGGGACTAGGCTACAAGATCGTAACGCGAAAACTCGGAGCTCAGAAGCCCCCCTCCCCCCTGTGCTGAATAATGAGAAGATGGAGCGCATTGTGGATACACTCTTCCCAACTCATTCTGCCAGGCTACCCGACACCACACAACGACAGGAATTTCCAGCTTTTAGTGAAGAAGAGTTGAGTGTAGCTATATAGTCGCTGCAAAACAAAACAGCTCCCGGCCCTGACGGAATCCCTACTAAAATACTAAAAGTGACAGCCCGAATATGTCCCCACTTACTACACAACATGTTCAACAGCTGCCTCGAGGAAGGCATCTTCCCCAAGAGCTGGAAAAAATAACGCTTGGTGCTGATCAGCAAAGGCAAAGGAGACCCGGATTCCCCATCGGCATACATGCCTCTGTGCATGCTAAACACTGCGGGTAAGCTCTTGCAAAAGCTGCTTAAACCACGTCTGATAGCAGCAGTACAAATGTCAGGTTATTTGTCAGAGAGGCAGTACGGTTTCAGGAGAGGCCGCTCTACGATTGGAGCCATTAAAGAAGTAATAAATGCCGTCGAAATCGCCCAACAGGGTAACCAATACTCTAAGAAGATCGTTTTGCTGGCAACCTTGGACGTACGGAATGCCTTCATCTCGGCTGACCGACATACTAGACGCACTCGAAAGGAGATTACACATTCCAGTATATCTCCTGAGGAGGATGAAGGACTATCTCAGGGATCGATAGTTGATCTACTAAACCTCAGAAAGCCCACGAAGAAAGAAAATAACATCAGAAGCACCGCAGGGATGGATCTTAGGACCAGTCCTCTGGAACATCTCCTATGAAAACTTAACCAGGTCATGCAACGAGCAAACTCATGGATGGATGAGCATGGGCTCAGACCTAGTAACAGAGAAAACAGATAGTCCTCTTGACAAAAAGAGAATTTCCACTCAGATCGATTTCCAAATCGGGACCGAAGTGATAACAAGCAGCGCCGCAGTGAAGGATTTGGGACTGAGGCTGGACACGAAGCTAACCTTCTGAACACAAATACGGGCAGCAGCAGAAAGAGCGTCAAAAACAACAGCATCACTCAGCAGATTAATGGCGAATGTAGGTAGACCAACGGTCAGTAAGCGCAGACTACTGATGTCGAAGAAGAAAAAAAGAGAAGAAGAAAATGATCGGGAAACAGTTGAGCTCATTGAGCAAGCTCATTCTCCCTACCTAGCTTTCTCCTGTTTTGCAGACCAAGTTTTTTGAGATCCCTTATCACTTGTGTGCACCATCTGAGTTTTGGCCTTACCTGCTATGGTTCAAAACAACGAAGTATCTATGTCGTTTCTAAAATGGTCTTATGTCTTCTCGGGAACATCCTAACGTACGTCTTCTATATCATGCCTATTTAAGAAAGCACATAATTTCATAATTTTGTATTTTATATTTATCCAGTCTGGTAAAGTAAAATCATCAAATGCAACGTTGACTTTTACTCAAAAACATTATGTATTCACTCCTTTTGCTATTTTAAGAATAATCCAAATGTACATTTTTAACTTTTTTTTACTTCTTCCAACTTAAATTGTTGCTTCTGCAAGCAATGATAAAGTACTTATAAATATTAAATTCAGTTTTCCCCATCTGTTAGTTTTTTTTGGTATTTTTCGAAATTAAAAACAAAATACGCTTAGTCTGCTCCCTGCCACTCAGCACTGCCAAATAAGCTACATATTAAACCAATCCTCTCCGACCTATGAGAGGGGGATGAACGTTTACTCGTTAATAAATGTCACCCTCAAGGACATTTTTGCCTAACGTAGAAAAAAGGGCAAACATTCGGATACCAAAGATTCAAACCACCTTACAGTGGAACAGACGGACGAAAAAATAATAAACTTACGTCAGAAAAAAATTTCAAATTAAAAATTAATATTAAAAAAAACAACATAAACATGCTGACAGAAGACGTAGAAACATTCAAGAAAATTCATATTACCTAACATATTATTTTTAATCAACATTTCTAATATCTCAAATAGGCAATACAAGACAAAGAATGTTAATTTTTAGTTAAAAAAAAAGAAGTAATTAAGGACAACCCTGTTTAAAAAAAAAAAAATATTTGCGAACAAACTAGAAATGACGATAAGAATCATATTTCCACTTTGAAGTATGAAAGTGTATGAATTACATCAAATTTATTTTTGATTAAAATTCACTAAGCACATGGCAACCCTTACTATGATTTCACTAAAATGTATAATGTTTTGTTTTATGACTTTAAATTCCTTAAACTTAAATATTTGACCTTTAAGATTTAAGCTAATGCATTTATCCTTTACCCCGCTTTTGGTGCAATTTTTGCTTAACGCCTACTTATAATTCTGAAGACCCTTGCGTTGTTTTAAAAAAATTCTAAACAATTTTAATAATTTTTTTTTTATTTAGAAAAGCGAAAATTTAAATTTATTCAAATATTTGTTATTAAAAAAAAATATTAATAGTATTACCCACACCAGGAACAGTTGAGTGTTGTACTCGTAAGTCACCAGGGGCCTATTGCACCAACTTCAAATTACAAGCACAAAATTGTGACTCACAAATCACAATTCCACAAGTAATTCACAAGTCCACATGTTTAAAAAAATTACAAATGGAAAAATCTCGATTTTTTACAAATTTGTTTAAAAAATGCTTGTAATCACAATTTTGTAAGATGGTGCAATAGGCCCCAGGTCAAGGGAAATTAATAATGAACAGGCAATTGTGCCATTGTATAAAAGAGAATAGAGTTTAAGGCCGGTATTCACCGAGCGCTCATAACTTAAGAAGCTCATAAACCTATTCACCAAGCAATAATAGAGAAGATCTACGAACGCTCTTACAAGTTAGAAGTGGTCCTGACGACTCCTAAACTTACGAGCGCTCTCTTCGAAAGTTTGTTCGAAAATTCCTTGCCCCATTTTCCAAAGAGTGGGGAAGTGTGCTTCCTTCCAATTTCAACACTCTCATACGGCCACCATCACCACCCAAATCGGCAGATTAACATACCTCCAAGTTCGAAAACAGTTTGATTTCAGTATTTCACAGAGAGTGGCTCTCATTTTCGAACTTCGAAAAACACTTGTGTGTGGTTGGTGAATACCCCAAAGAAATTTCAAGTTAAGAGCCTCGTAAAGTTAAGAGCCGTTTAAGAGCGCTCGGTGAATACCAGCCTAAGAGTTTTGACTCACTTTAATGAGATGGCATGCAGAGTTGAAGCCAGATTGAACTATGATTTAACCCCTTTGTATATTACCTTGGACCTTGGACTGCTGCGAATTGAAATAGGTTTGGTTCAACTCGATTTCCTTCACTCAGTGGAGTTCGAGTTAAGTGTGTCCGGAATGTAAAACATTTTAGACTGAGTTTTGTTGAAATGTTAAAAGGGAACTTAACGAATGTGTCAACGATAAAATGACTGTTATTGATGATGATAATTTGATGAATCTGAGGTAAAGTTGCAAAGTGAAACTGTCACACACAAGGCCAATAGCTATGTTCTTTATAAAATAGATAAACAAATGTCAGTTTCATACAAGATTTCATAGAAGATTTTGATGTTTGAGTACACAAGGTAGGTATTCTGCGAGTTATTGTTTACGAGGTTTTAGTACTTATACGTCATACTCCATTACGTGATCCCATATAAATTAGCACACGATTTTCAACGGCTGAGAAGTTTCAAGGCTGAAGGTTGGTTAAAACATCAATTTTGGTCACGCGTACTGCCTCTTATGAGGAAGTGACAAACCAAGCCCTTTTTTCTCAGTTAAAAGTACCTATTATCGTTGAAGTTTGCACTTGGCAGGAAATTATAGGTTCACTACATTCCTGTCAATGTGCAGCCAGGTTCTACGTTTCACTTTTAATAGAAATGGAATTGAAATCGATATTATTCTTCAAATCAAAATCGTTGACACAGTTCTTCGACCAAAATCGATATCAAAATCTTTGCAAATTTCTTTCGGCAAGAAAACGTAAGACCACGGTCAGCTTCAACGATGCAGGAATGGAAGTTTTACTAATTTGGAGGAATTGATGAAAAGACACGTTTATCATAAGTCAATAGTTAATATGATACAAATCTTTTAACCACATAAGTGGTTTGAATGATCGCTAAACATTTGTCTTTTTTTTTGCAATTTGAAAATCCACGCTTGGTACGTTTTAAGCACTCATTAAAAAAAAAACAAAAACAATTTTACTAACGGTACTTGTAATTTTTTTTTAAATTTTAAGGAAATTTCGTATATAAAGAATTAATTTATTAGTAAATAATAACATTAAAATTACTTTAATTAAATATAAATAAATTTTAAAATAAAAACACACATGCAAGCGAAATTTTCATAAGATTCGTGTACAAATAAGTGTGGTGAGTTTGTATTCTTTTAAAATTACTCATTTGTGTATTTGTATTGTGTTGCCGGTCATTTTAGATAGCTACTTTTCACTACGCCATCCGTGGCGATGTTTTTGTCGATGAGATCCTATTAAAACAGAGACTAACGGGTATATTATTCATTCGATTCATTCAGATTAAAACTTAAATCCGGATGTAAATTATATAAATCCAATGTTAATTAATCCAGATTAAAGTTTTAATAATATGAATAATATGGCGGTAAGTGCCGGTTTTCATATTCATTTAACTGAAAAGAGCATACAGTGCGGCATTTAGGTTTTATATCAGTGAAGAGATTCCACCCATCCAAAATCTACCGATGTGCCAGTTTCTCTAAATATTTTTCAATTCATCAAGTAAAATTATGTTTTTTTGTGAGAGATAGATTGATTTTAAGGGTGTGGTATTGAAATCACCCTTTTCATAGAACCGCATCTACATATCGACGGTTAACTATGAATATCTCCTAACATACATTTTTGTAAAATTCACTTTTTGATGCAGTTTCGCTAATAATTTCCATCTGCTTCGCTGAATTTTTAAAATTTCAACTATTTCACATCATAGATATTCAAAACTGATAATTATGCATAAAATTTTATTATTATACGTTTTAATTTTGAGACTATAATCAGTTTTGTGTGTCCCCTGTAAAGTTTACAAAATGCGACATAGGAGATATTCATAGTTAACCGTCGATATTATGTTGGTGTATCATCTATGTTTCGATAGTCAAAACACATTACCATAGTGTCGCACTTTGATTTTGATAGATATTTGGCAATTGGCGATTTAAGTTGATTCTAAGTTGAAAAACTATTTCTAAGATAATTTGGTTTCAATTTATTTGCAGGCTTAGCTTAAAGTAGTTACCACCAGCACTGAAAACTGGGCGCAAATATTCTAAGACCTGCTAATATTTTTGTCATAAAAAAGGGCAATATTTCCAGTCTGGGATAACCCAGAGTTAGTAGATATTCCAAATAAATTGAATTCAAGTAAACTCAGAAGCAGCTTTTCAGTTAGGAATATTCAGTTGTTAGAAATTAAGCCTGAAACTAACATAAGCTATTAACACGTAACTCAAAATAAATTTTTTCGTGCAACCCGAAACAGAAAGAACTAAAAATTTCAACGTATAAATTGCCTATACAGTGCAGTGTAGTCGCAACCCTGCTCCTATAAAATTTTGCACACCCCTGTTTAACTTCAAAATGTCAAATTTTCAAATGAAAGTATGCAATAGTTTTGTAGTTTAAAAATGCAAGTTTTCCTTATTCTTTCAAAGGGTTCGTGAAAGCGTGCAGCTGCCATATTTTTATTCGCATATCGTATTATCGTAATCGTTCATTTAATTTGTTAAGACATTCTTAATCTGATCCTGGGTTCAAATCTCAGTCAATCTTGAAAGTATAAGCACCACTAAAAAGGAGTGCTTGGTACCCGCGAAATACTATACAATTGGTGGTAGTTCATTCAAGTTGTTGTTGTATTATTCGAACGTTTAATAATGTATGTATTTAGGATTATATTATTTTCCGAAAATGATCCCCAAATTTTATGAAAAGTGTTATACTCAGATTTTGTGAAACGACAACACTGATACTGTGTTGAGGCCAACTTGAATTACACTTCGTTTTAATAGATAGACACAGTACTCGTATTTTAATATATTTTGTTTGTTTTTTGCTATAAACAGATTCTTTCCTCATTTAATTTCAATTGAACTCTAAACCGATCGTTCAACTCATAAATCGAAAATCTAGTCCAAATCGATCATTAAATGATGAGAAATAATGGCGCTGTACACGAATAAAAGAAACTTCAAAACGATTCTCCTCTTTAGTTATACGTGAATCAAAACTTTCTCCTTCCTTGTTGAAAATGGGGAATAGGTGTGTTCATCTATTTACAATGCATTTGAATTCATGGGTACGTGTGATGTTCAATAGATGTGTTTTACACTAGAAATTTAAAATTCAATTAAAACAAATAAGGTGTCCATTACTTAAATTTTGGAAATTTTCGAATCATGGTTTCAAATCATTTAATTGCTTGATTTTAGTATTCAGTTTGAGGATTGCAGTCATAAAGTTAAAGATGAAAAGGGTTGGCGCTGGTAGATATTGGTGGCCATGTTGTTTTGGTGACATCTGTCAAATCTGATACTTATTACGCAGTTACTGATGACAAATCACCATGTATGGCAAGAAACACGATTGAAAAGCATGCCTAAATATTAAAACCTTATTATCAAAATAAGTGTCGGTTAGTGCAAACGTTGTGCGCGTTGCACACGTTAAATTGGAAACGACCGGTTCGGTTTCAATCAGCCAACATTCGTATGTCAAAGAAACGTATGGTCGGCCGTGAAGGTGTTCATACAGCAGATTCCCAGGCACTCTGTCGCAGACACAGAACTTGGGCCTACACACGATCCAACAAACCCAGGAGCTCAAAGTACATAACCCTAGAAAACGCCATTTGTTTGCTGACTTGACTTCGGAGCGTTTGGGAAAGGACCCCAATTTTAGCCGAAAATCATCTTTAGCAACGAGGCACATTTTTGGACGAATGGTTGTGTTAAGAAGCAAAATTGTCGTATATGGGACGGCACCAACCAACACGAGATTGATCAGGCGACAATGCATCCTCAAAAAGTTACCGTTTGGTGTGGATTCCTGCTGGCAGCGTCATTGGTCCGTACTTTTTTGAAAAAGTGGCAGGCAGTCATCGTCATCGCTATAACGATAATAACGACATGTGGTTGCAGAAGAATGGCGCTATGTGCCAAACAGCGGACGCCACGATTGACATTCTGCACGAACGATTTGAGGGTAATGTTATCCCTCGCATAGGAGAATTACATTGCAAGGTCGTACGATTTGACCCTGCTAGAATTTTTCTGATAGGGTTTTCTACAGTCAATATGAATAAACCACAATCAACCGATGCCCTGTGAACCTAACACAGACCATCGCTTAAATTCAGCCGGACATATACCGAAGAGCCATTATGACAGTTGGATCAGTGCCACTGTAAGAAGCCGATGTAGGTATTTGAACGGTGTTATACCTCATACACAATGGCAAACATAGGCTTTTCAAATAAAAAATAATTTAAAAAAGTGGACATAATAACGGTGGGTGTAGTAATTGTTGTCTTTTTCCATTTTCCATTTTTCATCCATATCCTTATTAGCTCTATTGGCTGATTTCATTTTATTTTTTTTTTTTGAAAAAAAAACTTCGTTGGTCCACTGTATTCTGGTGGGAAGTATTTAACTCATCTGAAGGTTCAACTTTTTTAATAATAACAACCATCGCGGTTTTAAGTGTACTCTGTTCAAGTTTGCCTCTCCAGTGGACCAAATAGCAGGGGTGTAATGGCCGATTAATACTTACTTGAAAGCAGTGTGCGGGAAGCCACTGTGAACTTTATCGTAGAACCACCAATATCGATATGATATTACTAATTACAACTAGCCCGAGAGTAAACACAAGCAGTACGAATCCATTTTTCAATAACTTTACTGTTTGGATGCATAGGAAACCTCAAACAAATGTTAATGTGACATACAAAAATGTATTTTGGATTCATAAAGTTTGTGCCCGCTAGCACTATTAGACAGAAATGCTGTACGCTTCTCAAAATACAATCAAGGACTTTAGCAGGATGCGGTGATATGTCCTTAAGAGTACTACAAAACATTGTCAGCACCAAGATGTGGGTGTTTCCGTATGACGTCACAAAAGCTTACAAAAATAACTTCTGTCATTGTTCAGTAAAAAAAACAATGAAAACAACAACAAAATGAAGAAAAAAGACATATTTTCTTCCAGCTTATTTGTATCCTTTTGCACCCTTAATAAGAAGTCAAAGGACATTTTTCTTTGTAGCCAGTAGTGTTTCTTATGTATGATTGCTATACATTTCAGGAGTATGAAGGTTTGTGCAAGTTTCAAATAAATCGTTTGTCATGCAGTGCAGCGAGGTTGTTAGTTCATATAATAGAATGCGGAGTTCTTTTTCACTTTTTACATATATTTGTATACAAATTATGCAAAATGTTCATATTACAAATGTTTATCTGTCATGATTTGTCACGGGTTGGTTGAGGGTGGCAGAGGGGCTCTCGGGAACATGTCACCTTAAAATTGTCAGTAGGAAGAATCTTTGAAACTGAGTAAAGCCAGAGGTAAGATTAAAATATTGCATTTTTGTAACGTTGAGGGGTTTTTATTAGTTAATTTTAAATGAATTGTGAAATGATATTCATAACTTTTAAGTGTTTTGAAGATATAATTTGTATACTTGAATTCATTGAATGTTAATTAATTAAAAATCTTTGGATTTTACTTAAATTAAATTAAATTAGACTTAATTTTGGTGGGGACAATAGCCCCATTTATTAGGTTTAATACAGGGTAATTCTTTATCTACCTTGAATAAAGCTCTTATTATATAAATCTAGAATTGGAGTGAATTTGAAGTTCCAGGCAGGGTGAACTATGGTTAAACTTGACGGAGTTGATGTTACAATAAACCCTCCGAAGCATATGCCAGCAATAAAAGGTGGGCCAAATACAATTTTTTTCTTAAACGCAATGAAATGAACAAAATTATATTTTTTCCACGTATTATGACTTTATTAGGAACAGCAAACATTCCCATTAATTATGAAACACAACGTTCTTCAAGTAGCTGCCTCGGCTGGTCATGTGCCTTCAAATACTGAGTCAATTGCACCTTGTAAGCGAATCGGAATATTTGATGAACATTTCAACATGGTTAATTGTAAGAATAAAAAGAAGAGGTCCTAAGTGGCTGCCTAATGGGACTCCGGAGGTAGCTAAGAAATCATCATAGAAGATAGATCTGAATCGAACTTTGTTGTAACAGTTTTTTAGGTAAGAAGCAATCCATCTAAAGAAGATAGTTTCAAGTCAAAGGGTGGACAATTTGAATAGAATAAGCTTATGTGAAATTTTGTCACAGGCCTTACTGAAATAGGTTGAAACAACGTCATCCTCCTTTCCGTTCCCTAAGTCTGAGAGGCTTAAGAATATTAATACAAGAAGGGTAGTCGTTGTGGACCTTACTTTGACAAACCCGTCTTGTCTATGAGAAATGCAGTGAGATCTAAGTTTACAAAGCCTTTCATAAAATTTTGTATGCATTATCGAAACAACTCCAAATTATGATGGTACATTTTGTTCTTATTATTACTGACTAAAATTTGAAGCTTTTCTTGGCAAGTTTTCTTTTATCACCCAAAATTTGAAAGGTTATGAAAACTTGACCAGTTGACATGAAAGTGAACCCTCCAAATTTAAATCAGTAATAATAAGAAGAAAATATTATCTTATAATTTGGAGTTAGTTGGATATTACTAAATATAAAAAAATTGATATTATTAGATAGTGGTTTTAGGCTTTTTCGGGCTGACAGACATGGAAGAAGAGGTGGAGGAGCCGCAATTTATGTTCGTAATTGCATAAAAGGCAAAATTAATTGTAAGTCGTCATCGAGCAGTGAGTTGGATTACTTGTTCTTAGATATACTGGACGACGAAGGTACTTTTCTCTTAGGGGCTGTTTACAGACCCAATAATGATAGATATTAGTCCATTGCTTTTTATTTTGGAAACAATTACTTTGGGCCCATCTAAGATCATTATATGTGGTGATCTCAACAGTAATCTCTTGAATCCGATTTTTCTCGTTGAGGGCATGAGAACATTTAACCTAACTCCGGTCAACACTACTGTTCTTGGCTAAAGGCGTTAGCTCAAGAATGTTAAAAAAAAGGAAAAAAGAAAATCTTAATTGGATCAAACTTCGTCCAATATATAGAGAAAAGAAAGACTTTTTTATAGTACGTTATAGAACGGATCGTTTTGTGTACTTTTCAGTATTGGGAAGATTTATTTTAAATGTGAATACATCCTTTGCCGGAAGCCATTGGATACCAAGCATTTTGATGGCGTTGGTAGAATAAATAGGAACATTAACTTCCCTTTCAGTTTTAGGTATCTGAACCAAAATGTTTAACGAATGGCTTGCCCATTTACGCAGAGGAAATCCAGCTTTATTCAATACGTCTGAAACGTCTCTTTGTAAAATGGTCGCATCCGCTTCGTTATCGGACCCATATAAAAAATCATCAACGTAGAAACCATTCCGGCTCGAAGGACCATGTTCTTGGCTAAAGGCGTTAGCTCAAGAATGTTAAAAAAAAAGGAAAAAAGAAAATCTTAATTGGATCAAACTTCGTCCAATATATAGAGAAAAGAAAGACTTTTTTATAGTACGTTATAATTAATTATATTAAGATCAAAATTAAGTTGTAGCGAGGCTAAAATGTAATTTGCAATTAAAATATAAAACTTAGATTTTCCTACCAAGAAAGCTTCTACTTTGGTCTTACTGTTTTTCATTATATAACATTACAGCTGATCCTATGTAAAGGGTCAACAACCTTTAATAGGATTGTTGTGATTGTTGTTGTGATTTCGTGTGATGAATGTGATGTGTGCTGAATGTGTCATGTATGTATTTTCATGTGTTATGTTGGACTCCAACAACTACAGTTGCTACACATTTTTCTAGGCATTCGCAAACTCTTTTAGATGTTTTCTTTGTTAGCGATATGAGTCCTTTTGTATGATCAGTTGTCAGCTGCAGCATTTTCAAAGCATGATCTCATTTTTTTTGTTTTTTTTCAACTACAAGGTTGAAAGTCCGTCCTCAAAATTCTTCTATGATAAGTAGTCCGCAAAATACGAACCGCTAAAATTCAGTTATACAAACAATAGAAAATTTAGTCATTCTATGAATGGTCGTCAACTATAGAAAAACTTGAGGGAGACAGGGTTAGTGAACAAAAATCGGGATTGTGACATAAATATTAACATCGATTCACTAAATCATGACTTCGTTACATTACCGTTCCCAGCCCTTCCTAGTTGTTCCCCAACATTATCTAGGTCTCCTTATGGACATTCGTCAGAAATTCGTTTCGAGTTCACTTGTGTGGAAACCACTGACATAGTTGAAAATATTTTGTCTATTAGGTCCAATGCTGGAATACATCCTCTATTCATTAAGTCATTGTTACCTTTTATTTTGCCTTACAAAACACATAACATACGTTTAATATCATAATAATGACAAGTTTATTTCCATCTCAATGGAAACTAGCCGAAATTCTACTAATTCCCAAAAGTAAGAGTGGTAATGAATATAGACCTGTTTCTGTGCTCCCTTTTTTATCAAAAGTTTTCGAGAGGGTAGTATAAAAACAACTTAATGCCCATCTTAGAGCCTAAAACATTCTCTCTTCTAAGCAGTCTGGGTTCCGCCAAAAGCATAGCTGCACCACTGCCATTATTAACATTGTTGAAGACATAAGACTTGCCTTGGATGAAGACCATGTCACTTTTCTTGTATTGCTCGACTTTTCTAAAACATTCCACACAGTAGACAGTGCTAATCTGTGCGGTAAGCTATCATCATCTTATGGTTTTAATCATCCGCTGTTCTTTCGGGATAGAAAAAGAGCTGTTTCAGATGGCAATAAAATTTCAAGTTTCCTTCCGACCACTAGAGGAGTCCCTCAGGGTTCGATCTTAGGGCCTCTTCTTTTCTCCCTTTATATAAATGAACAAGGATAGTTAGTTCTTCTATTCAGATGTATGCTGATGATGTTCAATTATACCATAGTTGCCCCTACACAATTAATAGGGAACTAGAAGAAATTTCTCGCAATTCAGCAAGCAATGGCCTGTTCCTGAATCCATTGAAATCCAAGTGCATTTTCATTAGCAAGAAAGCCTTGAACATCGTTTACATTTCTTCTGCCAAAAATCTTGGTATGTTGTTCAATAGCACGCTGTCTTGAGATATGCACACCAATTCTGCCATTGGTAATGTCTATGGAGTACTACGTAGGTTATGGGCCTCAAAGTATTTCACCCCTTTCAAAACATGCATGTTTTTAGCTAAAAAGCTAGTATTACCAATTGTCAGTTACGTATGCGAAATTTTTTGTGACTGTGATGCTGTCAGCAGGAGAAGGGTTGCGAAGTTTTGATCATGTGTCAAATTTCTCAATGCAAATAATAACATCTCCCTTGATGACCTTATGCGCTTTCGAACTCGTATATTATTATTCAATATAACCCAAACACAGCAACCTTGCAGTCTATTCAACAGGATACAGTTTGGTTCCTCTAGCAGATCTCAACAACTCATTCATCCTCGTTATTCTTGTCTCACATCAGAGCGCCAGTTTTTTGTTAACGCAATCCGATTATGGAACTCTCTTCCCAGGCACTTAAGGAGAGTAAGCGACGAAGCAAGTTTCGTAGAGATCTACGTACTTATTATCAAAATTAATTCTGGGGTGGAATCGCGTAAGGTGATGGTTGACTGTCGTTTTGTTGATTGTCGTTTTTGATTATCAACTTTCAGTTGCTCTGTGTAAAGTGATCACAAAAAATTGTTAGTTTTTTGGCATCACTTACAATTCTTTCAATAAAATATCATTTTGACTCAGTTCAATTTGTTCTCTTGTGGAATTTGTTTTGTAATTTTGTCTCTTGAAAGTTTTGGATTGTATATCAAAATATGTAAGTAATGGTTTCGAGCGTCCTTTAAAATAATTTTGTTTGTTCGAAGGTCTCTGCAATAAATAAAGAAATCGCTATGCTTTTAACGTCCATGCAAGAACATCCGGAGCTGGCAAAATCCTACAATGGTTCCTCAAGCGCTAGAAGGACAAGCATTACACTTCAATTATTTTGTGTATTTGCTTCACAAAACATACTTTAATTTCAATGAGAAACACTTTTTAAATTTTAACTTTTATTTGTTTAAGGAGTTGAAACCAACAATGCAAAATGTCAATTGAAAATGACAAAGGGCCTTACCAATAAACAAATTTAGAGACGACTTTAATATCTGAGCAAAATTAACCATTATTTAATGGACTCTATATAACTGACCATACATGTTAAATTTTATTTTTTTAGTTCCGTATAATAAATGGTTCATAATTTAGAGTCCAATTAAATATTAAGTTTACAACATGTATGGCTAACTATATAGAGCTCATTACATATTGGTTCATTTCACTCAAATATTAAAGTCGTCTCTAAATTTGATTATTGGTAAGGCCCAAAGAGTATGAAAACAACACCTAAATAGCTGTCAACTAAAATCATAGCAAAAAAGTGATAGTCGTTTTGATAATCACCTTACGTGGAGCAAAAGTATCGATTTTGATTATCAACTATCAACTATCACCTTACGCGATTCTACCCCTGTTTTTCTTTGACCAAGTGAATATATTTTTTTTTCTTTCTTCTAGTTTTTTGTATTCAATAGATATATATTGTACTTCTTTGTTTTGATTTTTGTAAAAGGTGTATTTAACTTATTTTTCTCACTTGATCTATCAGGCCGATTTGAAAAAAAAATCGGATGCATTTAGCGAAGAAAAAACTTCTTTTTCACCAGGACAATTCACCGCCGGCGCACAAGTCACAATAGTAAAATTGCAGAGATAGGTTAAGACCTACTTCATCCACCATTTTCCCCAGATTTAGGCTCTTGTAACTATTTCCTGCTTCCAAACATGAAGATATGTTTCGGATTTCTGAGATTTGGTTCGGAAGAAGAGGACATCGTTGAAACAAACGCTTGTTTTGTTGGGGATTGAGAACTCGTATTAATTTGAGGGAAACTAAAAATTTGAGAAACTTTGCTGAAAATAAAAATAATGCATGCTGAAAAGAGTGTTCCTCATTTAATTTTTCGAGCCTTATTGACCCACCCTAGTATTAAAAAATCAACCTAAGCCAAGAACAATTTAAATTGAATTGTTAATAGTATAAATTGTTTTGCATTTGGGTTTAATCTATGTATTTGTGTTTGGCTTAGAAATATTGGCGCAAATTTTCAGTAGATTTAGTACGATGTAAAAACTGTTTAGTATGATACTTGGTTAAAATGACAATTTGAAGTTTTAATTGAGCTAAGCATTATCTATACTTTTTCTAACATTTTATTAAAGTTAAAATCATCAAACAGTTTGGCGCAAAATTTTAGTTGAATAAGTACGATGTTTAAGCTGTTTTAGTATGAAACTAGATGAAAACAACGATTTTACAAATTTTAATCGAATATAGCATCATACTTTCTCTATTAAAGTTTAAATAATCGAATGCCTATTTTATTTTTTTAGTATCGTGCTATTTGCAAACTCCACAAAAGGTCTGTTTATTAATTTTTTTGCCCGAACTGTCATTGTTTTAGATGTGTTCAGAAACAATTTATTAAGAAAATTGCTTTAGTGCGATACTAGTAAGAAAATGTTTAAAATTATGAATGAGTTAGTAAACTACTTTAAAGTTTGCAAATTGTTAACTAGTATCATACTTATACCTTAATAATAGGCAGCAAATTGTTAAGTAGTATCATATTAATACCATAACAATAGACTGTTTAAAATTTTGCGCCATTGTGTTTCAGCTTTTGTCACTTCATCACAAAGTAATACAAATACCCTTGTTCAAATTCCTCATGCAAATATATAAATGTTTATATGTACTACACATGTCTGATAAATTATTGCATCAATAAGCAGCCCCCCCCCCCTCGCCAGCTAACATTCCATACGTTGTGTTTTTTAATTCTACTTCCGGGAACGTTTTTTTTTTTCGAAATCGTAACACATGTTTTCGCTGAAATATACATTTTTTTGAGTCACTATTAATCGCTGGTGTGAAAAATCTTTACGGTGTTTACTCTGTGACTTTTTTTTTTCAGAAAAGAAAGCAAAATGGTTCTATTGGAATTTTATATTCAAATCGCCGCCTATACCGACTGACATACGCTTTCATCTGAAACCGTCGTAAATCAGCGATATTGATATTACTCGTAATCGACTGCTAAGTTAATATTATGACTTTTATGCTTGAACAAAAAAAAAAAAAATATTAACATTATTTCGAAACAAGTGGTGCCTATATTTATCCCTTCATAAAGTTATTCAATAAAAAATATTCGACGCAGAAAAGCGTGTAGATTCGGATATTACAGTGCAAATACAATAAAAGTGTCAATCTAAAGGGTTAAGATTTAGGACGTTTGATAAGTATCAAGTGGATGCATGAAACAAATTAGACGCCAATAAATCATTTTATCTTGAAATAATTTTTACATGGCAAAATGTGTACTTAAACAATGGGTGACATAAATGCGTTTCAAATTTTGGCGACATGAAAAAATGATAATAGCCATTGAGTGTAGGTAAAGATACTGCTACAGCTAGCCTTAACTTGAGGTTAACAATTTAAATGCTCAAATACAAGGAAATGCAATTGGATATTAAGATTATGACAAGCCCATACAAAAGTATGCAAGGTTTTATACGGCTGTTCTTAACTAGAGTCAGTAAATAGACAATTTACGGCACATAGAAACAGAACACAGACGAAATGTACTCAATACATGGCTGTTGCGAAGCTACACAAAAATATGTAATGACAAAATTATATATTTTGGAGCCTAATAAGCCTAATGACTCTAAGACATTGTTGTCGGTAGGAATGGAGGATACCTTAAATTTTCTGCCGAGTCAGAACGAAAAAGATGATGAGATACTTTTTGAGGGCTTGTAACTTCCTTGCACGAGACAGTAAGTAAGTCCACCTTCTCGGTGGAAAAATCGCACGTACTAATCTTGGAACCCCTGGCATGGTGAAAAAATAATTCCGACAAAAATGTTTTAAACACATCAGCCACATTGAAATAAAAAAATCATTTCATTACAACAAGTTATGTGTTGAGTACAAGCGACATGTACTGGTTACAAGCAACATGTACTGACTACAGTGTTATTTTTTATCACAGCAGAAGGGCCTATTTTAACGCACCGACATTCGAAACAGTGTTCAATTCTAAAGAACAAAAAATTATAGTTCTCAGGCTCCACCATCATATCGGTGAAAACTATTCAATTGGTATTTTTTCCTTTCTAAAATCGTAATAGTAATAATTGTAGCCTTGGAGGTATCTTGCAGCATCTCTTATCGTGGAAAGTGCTGCTCCTTAACCGTTTGGAACTGGCATAATATTGTAGGTCCCCTCCATTACTAGTAACTTGCATTACATTATACGTACATATTACCCAAGAAAATGGAAATAGGATTAGTTATGGTGCATCTTATGGCAGAAATCGAATCCGAAAATGAAAAGTAAGATTTTTTTCAATTGTTATTATATTTCTTTTTCTAATAAACTTATCATATTAATCAGATTGCAGCGCCGCCGACAGCTTCTAAGATCCTTGAGAGACACTAATGATCCTTTTGCTCTCCAAAATAGTATCTTTATTAAGTTTTTTCGTTTTCCAAAGACTTTGTGCTGGGAATGTGATTCAGAGCTTGAAGCCTCATGACAACCAGCAAACTTCATTGCCTTTTGTAATCCGAGTAAGCAACATTTTTTAATCTTGAAAGAGTAGGTATTCTATTTTTTTTATAGTTTCTTTCAGTGCTTTATTTCCTTGTACATGGTTCCAGGACCGGCCCAAGCTATATTAGAGCCCTGCGCAAGCTTCATCGGTGGCGCCCCTCATTTGCGGTAATTTTCGGAAGAAGTCATTTCCTCATTACCCAAGGGATAGACTTTGCAATGCGTTTTTGTTAACGAGGTATCCCCAAGAGGCCTATTCCTAGATAATACTTATATCTAATTAAAATAAATATGATTTTTATTAAAAACTAAGAAATCAAAAATATATCACAAAAATAATAGCAAGTAAAGAAAACAAAAATAATTGTAAACTAAAGTCAAAAAATATATAACAAAAATTTAGGAACTGAAACAAATATTTTTTGAAGTAAAAAGTATTTAAAAACTAATTCAAAAACATAACAACATACAAATGAATAATTAACTCATTATATGTTTGTGATTTTGTCTCCATGTTGTATATTTATATGAATTTTAGTAAAAGAAAAACGTTTTGATATTGTTAAAACATTTTTTTTTCTTTTACTAAAATTCATATTACCTAACTCATTAATTATTGTTGAATTAAAAGTTTTATTTTCATATTTACATATTTATTCAGTGCAAAAAAATAATAATAAAATTATTATTTTAATAAAAATAAATGGAACCGAATTTATTGCAATAGATTGACTTTTCTGGATTCTGTTTTAGAAAACTCAGTTAGCAGATCATCATAATCTAATGACTTGACAAGCTCTTTCTTTCTAATGACTCTGCAGTGTTTCTATTCTCAACTTTTCCAGCCTCAGATATTTCAATAAGAGCTTCATATTATGTCTCCTAAGATTTTTACTTGCGACTTATAGGTACTATAAGGCAAGTTATGCATTCGTAAAAAAAATCGAACTCGAGATTTTGATCAAAGTTGACATTACGATGATAGCGAAGACCAAAAAAGTGGGTCTCGCAATTCTGTCTGTCTGTCTGTCTGTCTGTCTGTCTGTCTGTCTGTCTGTCTGTCTGTCGGTTCGACTACAGCCTAAACGGCTCGGCCGATTTTCTTCAAACTTGGTAGATATGGGTTTTAATTTTTTACCCCCGGACGTTTTTTTCTATTTTTTTTTAAGACCAAAAATAACGGTACCTGCCATACGATTTTTTTTCGAAATTTTATAAATATTTTTTTTTCTCAAAAACTCCCACAGAATTTTTTAAAAAAAATTCCAAAAATTTCATTTGGTAAAAACTAGCTAATGGTTGAAAAAAATTTTACAAAAAATTGTTATTTTCGGTAGCCCCCCTGGGTCCATTTTTTTTGTTTTTGATTTTATTGAAAACGGTACAGCCGATTTTAATAATTTTTTTTATGCCAAAGCTCCTCCAAAGTTTGAATATTATTACATATTCAAATTTTCAATTTTTAATTTTTTGTTTTATTTAAAACTAACGGTACCTTCCATACAAATTTTAAAAAATTGTTTTCGAAAATCGCATTTTTCTCGAAAATGGTTCCGAGAATTTTGCTAAAATTTTTTTTCTTTTGATTAATCTTTACAATTTATAATTTAATAAAAACAAATTTTAAATCTAGATATTACTGACTGTACCTACCATAGAACGATTTTTTCGAATTTTGAATTTCTCATTATCGACTTAACGGATTTTAATGAAATTTTTTATAAAAAAGCTCCTAAAAAGTTTAAAAAACATTGCATTTAAAAACTTAAGAAAAAATATTTTTTCAATTTTTAGAAAAAAAAGTAATTTTTTTTTTTGTAAAATTCGATATCTCAAGAACGGCTTAGTATTTTTTTGGAAATTAGACTTTTATTCGTACAATAACAAAAACTTAAGGTTGGCGTACCAAAATTTTGTCTTAAAAATGTTTTAAAAATTTTGTACATAAAAGCTTATTTTTTAAGGAACCACTACAAAGACTTATAATTTTTGTTCCTGCATAAATTCATATTTGCATATCATTCTGTTTTTATCTTTTACTACTTAAAGAATTAAAAAAAATTCATTTTATCCTTATGAACAGTTTTCTCTAATAACATTCGTTTTTAAAATTCCTAGTCTATTACATAGGAGCAAGTTCGTGCGACCCAGTCGTGCATTTTATTTTTAATGGTTTTAAAGCATCTAGTTTACTTTCCCATCTGGTTTTAGAAAGGGGGTTTAAGGTCAAACTAGCGAAATTTTTTCGTATATATGTATGTCCCAACGCATTGTTGAACCTGATACAAAGTTTTATATGCATTGAGTAATGTAAAAAAACTTAACAGCTTCCAAAGAACAGCAAGCTTAAGCATTAACAACCATTACAATTTACAACCAACAACAACCAAAGAGAATGCAAGCAGCCTGAACAAAAAAAGCTCTTGGTTCAAGACTCTTAATTTTGTTTTGAACACAAGCCTCTTTTCCTTTCATGTTTGAATCATTCATTATTATAACCTTATACATATACGCTCCTGGAATTTATTCTTTCCTTTCTTTAGTTTTGAGTTTTTTTTTTACCACAATAGACAAATAAAATAATTAGATTAGTCAAAAAATCCCTTTTTTAAATATAAGCAATAACTGGCAAGAACAAAAAAAAAATAGAGAAAAGGAGAAATTGAATAAAACAGATTCACTCATTAACGACAAACCTCAACATCTCGCATTATTTCCATATTTCAACCCTTTGTCTCATCTCGACACACGAGCCACATGATATGACAGTAATGAAATTTCACTCATAAAGAGAGGCCAGTGCCAAACTCAAACATAGTAAATACAAAAAACACTCAACCGGAAGAGTTTAAATACATAGACGCAACTTTTTAATTTTGCGCGCTGTTATGTCAATGAGTATGAATTTTGTACCTCAGAATTTCTGTTTTGAGTAACATTGCTGACTTCGATTTCATATAGAAGAACTGACATCGGGCGCATGCTATCAACATGCAAGCTGTTGAAGTTGATTGTCTGTATTGGCTGTTGAAATTTTGTTTTATGTTACACTGCATAGAAGAGGGTTATCAAAATAAATCAAATGCCTTCACTCATACACGATATAGTGAGTGTGAAGAAAACAGATTGATAAAGAGAAAAATAGCAAATAGGTAGGTATCTGTTGTTAAGCGAACAAAATCGTGCACTTTGTAAAGATTTTGTGATGTAGGTTTTTTTACTGTGGGTGTGTATAGGAAATGAAACTTCGACTTATTTTTGGAATAGTAGATATGTATATATATATCTGTCTTTAAATTCGGAATTGGCTGTTAGTTATATAATGAATATCAATATTGATGTGAGCTATAAAAAGAATTGAGACTTAAAAAAGAAGGTAGGTAGTGGTTATGAAGTATTGGCGTTTTTAACGCTTGTCCAAAGCGCCCCTTGGGTTCAACACGCTGCGCATTTGCACAGCTTGCACGTATAGCTTGTCCGGCCCTGCATGGTTCTTACCAAAAGTGTATAGGAAATAACTACACAATTCTATTGCGTCAAGCTGTGTCCAGAAACGTTACGTTTATTTGCAAACTTTTAATGTAAGTTAAGAAAAATGTGGTTAATTTTCTATCAACCAATGAAGAATTTGTTGCAAAGAAAATTAGGTGCGTTGCAAATTTATATTTTCCGTAGATAATTCTAATTAAATTTTCAGGTTTTATAATAAATTTGTTATATAAAAGGCACTATTGGAGCTATTGACTGCAGCCATATCCCTATGGTAACTCCAAAAACTACGGATGTTAGAACACCTGCGTCATTGTATATGAACCGAAAAGGATATTAGAGTGTGAATATGGAAGCGGTAAGAAATTTTTCTCATTTTCCTTAAATTTTAATAATTTATTTTAAATCACCATAGATTTGTGACCATAACTTGCGGTTTCTTCATGTTAACGCAAAAATCCCTGGATCTTGCCATGATTCAGGTATATGGTCAACATCAAACATTAGAATTAACTTGATGCAAAGTTATAACTCATCTATTTCAAAATGGCTAATAGGAGATTCCGGTTACCCTTTTGAGCCATTGCTATTGACGCCTGTTAACTCGCCAACAACAGAAAAGGAAAAATGTTTCAATGTTATGCATATTAAAGCACGGAATGTAATTGAAAGGGCCTTTGGAGTTTTAAAATCTCACACATCTCGCACATGAAAAAGTTGCATACATATCCTACGCATGTACCATTCACTTCGGATGAAAATTCTGATAATCTTAGAATTCAAAATAGTATGTTAACACAGATGAGTAAGTTAGTATAAATTAAAATTAAAGATGATTAAATAAATAAATATTTATTGCAAGCTTATCAATATTTCACAGCCAACATTACAAAATAAGTCAACTTAAAACCTATCTTAAAAACTATTGCTCTGGATAACTGTTCCAAGTGATTTTATAGTATATGTATAGTATAGTATATACTGCCAAACTTTCCCTGTGCTGAATGATTTCACTCTTGTCCTTCTCTTTAAATAAATTAAACATACGGTCCAAAATTGTTTGGCTGTTCTTGTTGCCTTTCGTGTTTTTTTCGAAAGGAGGCACTGCAAATTCTGGAAAGATTTCAACTGGTGGGCTTGATGGAACTATTTGCGTTTGGTTCGAAACTTCCTGGGCTGACTTAAGATAGTCAATCAACGACTCAGATTCCGCAGGTACTCGGTCTTTGTTTCATCTTCCTGAATGTACGTAATTATTATAAATAATTATTTTAGATTTAAATAAAACATAAAATATGCAATCGATCCAAGTACTTCAAGAGTCCTCTCCTCCAACATATTCAACTCGGTGCTGGAATGAGGACCGCCTCCAGTTGTTTGCGCTTGCACCTTGACTCTTCTAGCTTTTGACCTTAGCTGGTGCTTCCAGTGCGTTAAGGACTAGGATACAAACAAATTGATTATTAATATAAAAGGATTTAAAAGGTTTCAGAAAAGTTGGGTAAGAAATTTAAAAATATAAAAATTAAGAATAGTGCATTTTATTACCTCTTTCCACCTTGCGCCAGTTCTTGTCGGACCGTAAAAAGAATTGAGCTCTACAGCCAGTTCTGCCCACAGTTCTTTTATACGGTGTGGGTTTGTTGGGTCATTCTTGTTGTCCATGAGCTCCGGGTGTTTTCTTATAAATACAAGGAAGTGCTCAAATTGCTTATGGGTTGTTCGCTTGAAACCCTGACCCTGACAATCTCCTACTAAAATATTTAATCAATATTTATTTATAAATCGTCTTTTTTTTTCTTTAAAAATACAAAATTACCTTACATTATTTTATTTGTTTCCTGAATTCCTCTTGAATTTGATAATTTTTTTTTTTATTTTATAATCAGCTGTTGAGATTCAGATTACTGTGGTGAATGTTATCGATCACATCAACAACCTTACAAGAGCTTTTGACTTATGAGTCCTCACAACGGGGGGTGGCCGTGGTGCGATGGATGTGTGCTCGCCTGTGAACTTCATGATCACAGGTTCAATCCCTGCCGTCGTCTATGTCGTTTTAATTCCATTAAAAACCTTCTAAAATTGTCATCAATGGGTTGCTGGTTTACTCATTACATGTTGTTCAGGCATAACACTAACAACATGTAATTGAGTTAAACTAGTATACCCAACAAGGATGAACACGAATAAAATAATGTGAATCATAAGCGACATAGAAATAAGACACGGCATTCTCCGCTTTAGTTCAGTCGCCATCCCTGGAGATAAAATAGCTGAGACAACAACCTTCAGTCTCAGAACATCGTGCCACACATCTTTCCTATCCTTCTTTCTCTTCCTTAACTTCACGCCCGCGCTGTGTTCAAACATTTAAAGGGTAATCATAATCCCTTGAGCACGTGTAAATTATCAGACCAAAAACATAAATGTTAAAAAAAAGAGCCAAGTTCTTCTATACAAAAACCTTTGTGTAACAAGTCGGCCGTGAAAAGTACTGAGATCTAAAAGTACGCCAAGTTCTTACTTCATGAAGGTTTAATACCGAATATTTAAAGTAGAATAATATTGAAACAGCTACAATGTAATAGAGAAATTTTATTATTTAATGAATACTGAATAAAATTTGATGGGTTCACTTGTCAAGTTTTTAAAACCTTTCGAATTGGGCATAAAAAAAAAACTTTCCAAGTGAGCCCATCAAATTTTAGTCAGTATTCATTAAATAATAAAATTTCTCTATTACATTGTAGCTGTTTCAATATTATTCTACTTTAAATATTCGGTATTAAACCTTCATGAAGTAAGAACTTGGCGTACTTTTAGATCTCAGTACTTTTCACGGCTGACTTGTTACACAAAGGTTTTTGTATAGAAGAACCTGGCTCTTTTTTTAACATTTATGGTTTTGGTCTGATCTCACTCCTTTTTGCAAAGATTTTAATGTTTTGCCATGTAAAAATCTCGAAAGATACGGAAAAATAGAAGGGTGAAATAGAAGGTAAAATCAACTTAGTTTATAGCTTCCTATTTTTTGTTTGGTATATTTTCTTTTTGTTATTGGTTGTTTTGATTTGCGCTTCAATTGTTTCTTCTTGTCCTGGCAAGATACCTAACACTAACATATACTTACTTTAATGTTAAATACTAGTACCTACATCCGCTCAAAGCCATAAAAAAGCAATAATTGTTGAGGATGCGATGATGTTTTTGTTGCAATTTTAACTCCTTTTTTTAAATGAAGGTAGACCACCAATTATTAACAGCCTAATTAGTGGTTTTATTATAGTTCACATCACAGTTAAGAGTTTTTTTTTATGTAAACTCATAATATTTTCAGGTATGCAAATATTTTCTTTTTTTCATTAATGTTAACATAACATAGAGTACCAAATCGAGCACTCTAGTTCTAAGAAAAGTTATGAAATTTCAAAATGCATGTATAGTTTCAAAATGACAATAAAAATACACTTCGAATGAAAAATCTTAGATTTTCTATTTTTCGCTTTGAATGTACATTAAGCTATACCCTTCCACCAAACTTCATCATTCTACAGCAGTCGGGAGTGCTCCATATAAATCAAACTTTTTCTCGGAAAGTGGGCGGATACCACGCCCCCTGAATGGAAAACCTCAATTTTTATCTTTGGTCCTTTATATGCGATTTGAGCCCTACCGTTTTACCAAATTTCATTGTCCTACTGCAATCGGAAGTGTGCCATATATATTTATATGAGTTCTGAGGAAGTGGGCGGATACCACGCCTCTGAATGGAAAACCTCAAATTTTATATTTCGTTCTTTGTATGCAGTTTTAGCCCTACCACTTTACCAAATTTCATCGTTTTACAAAAGTCGGAAGTGAAAGTGGGTGTATTCCACGCCCCCTGAATGGAAAACCTCAATTTTTATTTTTGGTCCTTTATATAACTTTTGAGGCCTACCGTTCTACCAAATTTCATTGTTCTACTGCAATTGAAAGTTTGCCATATATAATTTACATCAGTTCTGAAGAAGTGGGCGGATACCACGCCCCTGAATAGAAAACCTCAAATTTTATATTTTTTTCTTTGTATGCAATTTAAGTTCTGCTACTTTACCAAATTTCATCGTTTTACAGCAATCGAAAGTGCTCCATTCAACCAACACCAATTCGGTGAAAGTGGGTGGATACCACGCCCCCTGAATGGCAAATCTCAATTTTTATTTTTGTTCCTTTATATGCAATTTAAGCCCTACCGCTCTACTAAATTTCATTGTTCTACTGCAATCAGAAGTTTGCCATATATAATTTACATCAGTTCTGAGGAAGTGGGCGGATACCACGCCCCTGAATGGAAAATCTCAAATTTTATATTTTTTTCTTAGTATGCAATTTAAGCCCTGCCACTTTACTAAATTTCATCGTTTTACAGTAGTCGGAAGTGCGCCATTCAACCAACACCAATTCGGTGAAAGTGGGTGGATACCACGCCCCTGAATGGAAAACTTAAATTTTTATTTTTGTTCCTTTATATGCAATTGAAACCCTACCGCTCTACCAAATTTCATTGTTCTACTACAATCGGAAGTTTGCCATATATAATTTACATCAGTTCTGAGGAAGTGGGCGGATACCACGCCCCCTGAAAGGAAAACCTTGGTGTTTATTTTTGGTTCTTTATATGCAATATAAGCCCTACCGTTTCACCAAATTTCATCGTTTTACAGCAGTCGGAAGTGCTCCATAATACGATGTCGGGAAGTGCTCCAAAATTCGGAGAAAGTAGGCGGATACCACGCCCCTTGAATGGAAAATTTCAAATTTTCGATTTTTTCCTCTGCTTGCATGACAAGACCTAACGTTGTGCAAAATTACAAGATTCTACGATGTCGGGAAGTGCTCCATAATTTTGATGATCTGTCAGTCATTCAGTCAGTCAGTCAGTCAGTTACGGTTTTTGTGATTTTTGAGGCCTTATATCTCAGGAACCGCTTATGCTAGAAAATTCAAAATTGGTGAGGCGCCTGCCTGACTAGCTTAGCAAATATTCGGAGTTTTAAGTGTCTGACTTCATTGGTACTGAAGATAGGGAGGGGTCAAAAATCGCCTGAATTTGTTCCTGTAAAAAGGGTGTAGTGCCAGAACTTGGCTGGGCACTACCGTGCCTTTTGATAAAAAAAAAAAAAAATCGGGCTGTATATCAGCTCATATCAGGTTTTTCCCCACGCCACAAAGAACTAGCGTGGTGAATACGCACAATCAATAGCAGCATGAAGATAATAATGGGTAATGGGTACCTAATGGAAATTTATTAAAGTAGAAAGACTTTAAGTGTAAGGCTTACTCTTCTGCACCAATATCTTTCCACAACAGGTTGAAAGTACATATGTATTGCCAATAGGATCTAGGGGATGATGTGCTGCCTGCTTTTTAAGTAATGGTGTTGTGGTAAAATTTACCACAACAAGTTTCACCTACCTATTCAATTTCCCCCAATCCATTTTTCAACCTTCCTTTTTGGTGCGGCTCCAAAATGCTGTAGAGCTCAGTTGAAACCTGGTTTCCACCGTCCAGAGTCCTACTCTTAAGCATTCTGGAAAAGCAATCAAACTAGGTCTTCGATTCTGAAATACAAAGTTGAGTGACAGGCGGTCACCAAAATCCATATACATATGTATATGTGACGGATGAGTCACAACGGCAAAAACACACAGGTACACAGTGTGCGACAGATGGTCCACAAGAGATGTGGGTGTGCGGCAGATGGTCCACACAGGATTGTAAAACATGAAGATTTTGACCCATGTTTAACGGCATGTGTGATTTCAAGTTCACACCAACATAAATTTAGTATGGCCTTCTGCCCAATTTTAAGTGTCTGGCTCACCAAGTAAAATCACGTTGCAATGTTTTTCCCTTTACCATTAATTGTCTGCGCGAAAGTCTACGGGTTTAAAATATGTTAAATTTCGCGTGAAACATCGGATCCTGTCTCATAATGTTTGTTGGGAAAATGGCATGGGATCCCATCTAACAAAATGCTTTCTTCAAGCTTTTGAGTTGGGCCGGTTGGGCTGGGGACTTTATTCGCGATCTTTAATAATTTTTCATTTAACTTTTAAGACCATTTGAAATGGACGGATTAGAACTGAACTCGTCCATTAAGCCAAGGTTGGTGTTCAAATCACCAATGTGAAAGAGACCATATATGCGTGGCTGGATTCGACAGCGGCATGCACACCAGCGAAAAAGCCGGGTATTGCAACCGCGACAAAATACCTACACGGACCAAAGGTCAGAAGAGGATGGCATATATGTCGTGGCCGAATGGATGAGAGAAGTTCGCCTTTTGTGAGGCACTTTTTAAAAAGCTACGAAAGAGCGAAGTTGCAAAAAAGTTGAAAAGTGAAAAATTATTACCGTCTAGACGAAATTTTTGAGTTGTGTTTTTTTAATAACTAATTTTTGTCTGAGGAATCCCAGTTGGGGAATACTAAAAGGAAAGTTAAAAGTTCAACCTTGTTTTGTGGTAACAAGGAAGCATTTTTTTGAGGAGATAGAGCCAGGGTGAGACTGACTGTGGAAGAGACAGGATCGACTGCAGAAAAAAAAAGAAGCTAAGTATACGTTGTTCGTTGTTCAATTGTGCTTAGGAGAATTTTCATTCGTTTTGTTTGGAGGTTATTAAGTGCCTTAGATTTACCCCGTTTAGGCTTTCGTTTCGTCTTTTGTCTTCCCGAGATTGCGGGACCCGCGACCGTTCTAAAAATTCCGTTGTTGTTCGGGAATTTTTCCCAAAGTGATTTTTTTTTGTGTCCCGTTGTGGCACAAAACCATTGTTCTCGTTTTAATTTTTCATCTTTCATCTTTTCAACCATATTTTTTTGTAAATTGGCCATCGGCCAATTACCAAATACATTTGTTAAATTTCTTACTTGTTTTAGAAAAAATTCTGGGTTTTATACCTATATTTATAAAGGTTTCCCAGATAGTTTTAAATAAAACTTCATTAAAATCCTATTCAGGTAAATTAAAATATTCTTTTATTTTTCTTGGAAAGGAACTTCTTTTTTCAGTGAATTGGTCCAAAAGGTTTGTAATTTCCTATTTAGTTCAGAACTAAAACAAAAAAAATTACTGGCGCCCATTTTAATTTGGTACACCCTATTTCATTATTTAATTCATTTTTTTTTATCCTTTTTTTATCGATCCCCCAATTGCCTAATACAGCCCACCGTTTTCCTGAACCCACCCCATCGCTGAGCTATCTAGGTGGCAGCATTTTTTTATGCTCCCTGTTGCGAAATCTCTAAAACGCACCCACCTTCGAGTTGACAGTAAGTTGTCATTAGTTTTTGTTTCTTTTCGCACGTCGCGCCGGCTCATTACGACTTTTCGAGTATTTAATTAATTCGTTTAATTAAATAACTATCTTGTTTTGTGTTTTGCGGATTGTAGTTCCGCCTTCCTAAATCTAAACCTTACTTTTCGTATAAATTTATCCAAATTCGCGTTTAGAAATTTCGGTAAAAATGGGCTTGCAAGCCATAAGATTATTCGTTAAAAGGTACCCAACGATTCAGGCAGGGCTTCTCCAGTTCCCGAAAAAGAGGTAAGATCCCTTGAAAATATAAAACCGATTGATTGCCGCTGATAGCTTTTGAAACCCAACGATAAATGTGGAAACTTAGCGTGAACTGTAAAAGTTAATGAAACCCAGAATCCTGAAGAAGCCGTTGTGTATTATTTACCTGTTCAAGGTAAATAATAATCAACTTCAAGTCAGCGGGGATTCAAAATAATTTCTAAATTTGTAAAAACAACATTATTGTTACCCTTTTTGTAAAAAAAATGTTAAATATATTAAATATTTGGATGACTAAATAAAGAAAACATTTCAACTAAAGCTTCCGTTTTTACTTTAGTAAGTACCCTGGACACCGGCCAGCGAAATATCAGCTTTTAATAAAAATGTACAACACAATTTGTCGTATATCTTTTTCTTAAGATCCTACCTACAGGGAGTGCAAATGTATTAACTGAAATAAATTAAAGAAATATGAACAGGAACTAAACTACAATATCATTCGGGCATGAACAAATTTTTTTTCTTTTTTTCTTCTTTCGTAATATTTTAGTTTCTTGAAATTGAAACTGAAAGATAGATGTTGTACCTATTCTTCTACGTTAAATGTAACTCAAGCTTAAAAATGATACAGACTACATAGGTATATTAATAACTTTTTGATAAAACTTTTTTTTTCTTACGTCCCAAAATAGTTTGTTGATTGTTTCAATTGGTACTGAAAACAAAAAGTGTGTCAATTTAGAGAACAATGACAATATTTAATGAGCAATTAAATGTCAAGATGAGATGGCGTCTGGGAAGTTGACAAATGTTGATTTAGATGAAGTTGTAGTCGAATACATAAATAAATTCAAAAGAGCGTCATCAATGGAAGGTTAACTAGCAAAAAAAAAAAAGATTCAACAGTCGTATTAATTAGATTTTTGTATTCAAAAGTATCTCAGAGGTTCCTTAATTAAGCCTGCCATATATCTAAGTTGTCGAGAAAGAAATGTAAGCTGTCTCAAATGTGGTTTATGCAGAAAAGTTTTTGTGTACGTTCCGATGCTTTTTTTGGGGTGTTTGCGGAATTCGAATCTTGACCTAAGATATTTATAAATAAACCAGTTTATTTTATTCTACATAGCTATATTTATTTAAAGAGGTGGATGGTGTTTAAAATAAGCTACATCTTAGCTAGTGGGATGCAAGGATGATAATTATGTATTTTGCCATTAAGAGGTTTTATAGTCTTTTGGTTTTGCTTAAAAAACAAATGGAGGTTATATACGAAAGATAACTTAAGATGATGGAGAAGTATGATATGTACACACAGAGCCACAGATTAATGGTGAGGGTGACACCGAACTCAAATCTAAAAGGTTTGAATGACATACTTCAAATTTTCAATTGTTTCCAAATGGAATAACCTCTACTATAAATAGAGCTAAGGCCTAAGCCGATGAGGCTCTCGAAAAGGATCAAGTTTTGTTTTATTGAATATATGGCACAATAAATCCTTGAAAATTAAAACAAAATTTGACAAAAAGAACGCATCCAAATTTTCGGACTGATCTGTCATATTATTCTTTATGGCAGCCATTTTAAATAAATGCCTACGAGGGGAACACCAGCATTTATTTTGTAAAGATCAGACTTGAAACCGTCCAATACATTATAATATTGAATGATCTAGAAGTAATTTCTAATTAAAGCCGAAGAAGGTTAAGGGGGGTTTTGTCACCAAACAATGTCATGGCAATAGGTTTTTGAGAGCACATACCTATTACGCAGAGGAATGACGGCGATGACAAGGCTTCAAGAGTTAGGTTACGAACTCCTCCCTCATCCAGCATATTGCCCAGATTTAGCCCCTTCGATTATTTCTTGTTTCAAACAGGAAAAAATGGCTCAGAGGTAAAAGATTTAAAAGATTTTTAAAAGAGTTCATCGTTGAATCAGATGCTTATTTTTAGGGGCTTAAGAAATCAATTTATTTTGGGGGTATCAAAAATTGAAGAAACGTTGGATGAAGTGTTAGTGTTAGTTTTGGGTAGGGTTGGTTAGCTGGGTTTTAATCCTTCTTATAAGCTCGTTTGGATGGCTGACTTTCGTACTAGCTTTTTAGCCTGAAGAAGGGGGTTCTTGTCCAAAGGTAGTATACCAACTTTCAGTATAGAAGAGATTTAAATCAGTTAATTTTGGAATTATCATTTTAATTTTATTTTATATACTTTTATTTAAAAAAAAATAATTTATAAATTTATTTTGTAAATTATTTCAAAAATAAATAATAAATAAATAAATAAATATTGTTAAATATATGTACGTCCAGTGCATATTCTTAATGTCTTCTGGTTTCAAGATACCTGCTTATATAGAATGATCTTGGTATACTTGATATAAATCAGAGGTGAAGACGATGGAAGGTTCAATTGGCTTTTCCAAGAACGTAGCATACATGAGGATTAAACCATAATAGCTCGGCGAAGTGGATCACCAGGTACTTGACAATTCGTTTGGTTGATCCATCCGAAAATTTTGTGAGATTTTTGTCTGTATTTGCTGCAGACTGGCTACCATTGCAGTTAGATGATGGTCTCCAGAAGTAAATTTGTTCTGACTTTAATGCGTTCATTTTGATTCCACACTTTCTGTAGTATTGAAAAAGTACATTCATGGATGTGGACTTAAACTTTCTTCACAGCTATCAGTAGTGATATCGATGAGTAGTAAGCCAGGGATTCATCAAAAAAGAGAGTGTTCTCGCAGTTATGGAGAAGTCGGAGGTCAGTACCTATTCAGTACAAGAACGGCCCAAGTTTTGAGCCTTGAAGACATTCTAATGATTTTTTACTCCATTCATGAAATCAGGGATGGAATCGCGTAAGGTGATAGTTGACTATCAATTCGTTGATTGTCGTTTTTGACTAAAGCTGTCTCTATCATATCAATTAAGAATTATAGAGAGAGCGATGGTCGAAACGACAATCAACAAATTGATAATTAACTATCACCTTACGCGATTCCACACCAGGATCCAAATATTATACATTGAAATACAATTTTTGATTGTTATTTAAAATATAAATACCTATACTTTATTGAAATTAACTTTCGGAATCACAAAATGAATGACTATATATACGAAAATTGTTCAGTATTTTTTTTTACATTTTTTCACACTTTTCCGTAACAATATCTTTAAATCTTGACCATAAAAGGAACTTCGTGTGACCGGGGCCTATTTCAAAGCTACCAGATCACCTAAATCAACTATATTTTACACGTACATCAGTGACTTTTTTTCTGTTTCACACATTAAACTGGCAATATTTAATAACATAATTGGAAAATGTAGTTGATAAAGTGGATAATTTCACATTGCTTTTGTATATAGATTTGAGGTTAGTTTCTCATACTTTGCTCGGAAATTTCATAAAACAAAATGAAATTTTGATATTAATATCTCACCCAATCTCATCGCGTTAATATTCAAAATGTGGCTCTGTATGACTCAAATTTAATTCCGCTGCTTCTTTGCCAAGTTTGAGAAATATCTGACTTGGATACGATATTTATTGTCCTATTTGTTATGGAGTCCTAGACATTGGTCAAAATTATTATCATAGAGCGAGCGTTAGGAAAACAAGGAAGGGTTTAAAAGATACTGATGCACATTGGCTTCGAATATCTGAGCATCACAATTCCACATTAGTGTAGTTCAGCTATAGAAAAAATCTCTAAATTAAACAATACGTCTTAAGTTAGGCTCAAGGGGTCTAACTTAATTTCAATATAACTGATGGGCACCATCTGAAGCGCGAGTATTACTGTAAAATTATTTAAGGGGATGAATGCAATTTCACTAAAACACTGAAAGAGAGATATGAATGTTACTGCAATAGTTCTACCACCTATCCTTTTTTAAGATCTTTTCTGAATTTTGTCCAAAAGCCTCAAGTTCGTTATTGCCCAAATATGGGGATCGTACTCAAGTTATGGACGAATGAAAAATTTATAGATTACAAGGCTTGAACAAATTTCTAATATCGTCGAAGGAAAACCTTAACACTTTGCAGCGTTTTTGGCGACGACGAATATATGATCATTCCACATAAGGAGTTCTATGATGAATATATGGAAATCGAGGAGCTGTCCCGTTTTCACAAAGCAATTTCGGACAATGGATAGCGACATGGGGATGGGTTACGCTTCAATGAAAGTAGATGGCATTAAGTTTTTGAAGAATTAAATTCTACATGGTTTTGGGTTCCCCATTTGACAATGCTATGGAGATCAGAATCTTAATGAGCTCATGAAAAACTAACATCCTAGACCGACAGCCAAAAGACATGAATCTTGAAACAAATAGGAAAAGCTGAAATTATTGTCATCAGTAAAAAAATTAAATGGATTAGAAATCTTAGCCAAAAGATCATTTATGAATATGAGAAAGAAAGTCGGAGACAAAATGGAGCTCTGAGGCACACCAGCATTTATTTTATAAATCACATTCTTGAAACCATCCAATACAACTTATATAGAGCGGATCGAAAAGTAAATTTAGTCCAACATTTTCGAGAAGAGTGCTTCATGCCAAACTCTATCAAATGCTTTTAAAGTGCCAAGTGTCTTGGTTCGGCGAGATATACCATCCGATATAACCAGTGTGAGCCTTACCCTTCAACTTACTCCTTACTCATTGAAAAGGTTTCGGTCTTCAAAATATTTCTTGAGCTTATAATTCATCAGCGTCTTCATGACCCTGGAACGGGGGGACGTAAGTATGATTGGACTATTATTAGAGGAGGAGAAGATTCGCCTTTTTAGAAACAGGCTGGACAAATGCTGACCAAAACATTCCAATAGAATAGGAAAAATAAGAAAGATTACACAGTAGTTTCTCCAGCTTTGAAAAACACCATTTTATATAAATAGGAGGGATAATATCAGGGCCAGCGGATTTGTGTATATACAGTTATTTAATAACTCTTGCAACTGCACGAGTGCAAAAGTGAATTAGTCCCATAAAATCGTTTACGGGTAAAGGAGGAGTCATGACAATTTCTGGCAGTGTGGAATTAACAGCAAACTGTGCTGCAAGCAAAATGTTTTTTTTTTTTTTTTTTTGTGAGCTGACAAAAGCAAGACATACCAAAAACCAAGTAGTATTTTGTATATTTTTTACAAATGACTTAATCGAACCCAAATGCACTCAAAATTAAAAAACAATGGATGGTTTGCTTTCAATACGTCATGATAACATTGCTATGGATGACTTATCAGACCAAATATACATTCCTGCGAAATAACTCACGTCATGCCTAATAATTCTAAATTCATACAATTTTCTGACATTTGATATTTTATTGGAAATAGAATTGAAATGTTTCTTTTGTTCCACAAAATAACAATACGAGAACAATATAACAACATAATGTACTAAATCCATATATGTACCACAGACAGAGGCATCTATGCATAAAGGACAAGTCAATAACATCGTCACATAAGCTTTATTTGGTATTTAGCTTGGCGCCACTGAACATCCTTGAAGAATAAAAGAATTGAAATATGTATTAAAAATGAAAATCATTTTTAAATGCGAACGAAATTCCTTCTTTAAGGCATAAAGAAGCAAAATGTTTGGGTAAATATCCACTTGTAATTCATTAAACAAAAAACACTAAGGTACAATTAAATAACTTCACCTAAGAGACTTAACAAAAATTCAATTTAATAAAATTGAATCACTTAAACTTAAACTCCGATATTACATATGTATATGCCATACTTGCAAATTTTTCCGAAGTTTATAACACCTTACTTAGGCAATAAACGCCTTATGCCATTAACCAAATCTGCATTTGCAGCTAATTAAGGTGGCGCAAAATTAATCGTCCAATTTTTATGTTGAATTACTTTTTTAATAAATAAAAATAAAATGCACGACTAGATCGCACGAACTTGCTCTTATGTGAAAGTACTTTGGAATTTAAAAATTATGTGAACATGAATTTAAAGAGATAAAATGTTCAAATTTATAAAATTGCCGTCTGATTTCTAGAAAAGCATGAATTTATGGAAACAAAGTCTAAATATCGTTTTGTTATTAGATTAATTTTTTTATATAAGAAATTTATTTAAAATTTTTCGAAAACAAAATTTGGGATGTCAATTTTAAGTACATATTTAGTAGTATAGATTTTAGGAAATAATTTAAAAAAATAATCGTTCACACGTTTTGAAGATATTGATTTTTCAAAAAAAAAAATTGGAATTTTTTTTTTTCAAAAAACCCAAAAAAAAATATTTGTTTGAATATTTTTATATATGTACAGTAAAATTTTAAACTCAAGGGGGCTCCTGCTTAAAGAATTTGGTTAAAATCGTTAATGAGAAAGTCGAAAATAAAAATAACGGTTCTATGGCAACATTTGTTCCCAAATGTTTTTTTTTCACCAAAATGTAGTTTATGCCCATAATAGCACACTCATTTTTTTTATAAAAATCGTTAGAGCCGTTTTCGAGATAAATAATTCTTTTCATTACGGGTTTATGGTCGTACCGTTAGTTTTGGAGCTAAAAAAAATTCAATTTCCCCTCTAGAGAACCACCGAAGACCTTTAAGTATTGAGATTGAAAAAAATAGCTCCAGTGATTTAGACTGTAGGAAGAGTCAAGAGGTACAGACATACAAACATACTGAAACATGTTTTTTGTGTACTAAATTTTTCTTAAAATGTTTATAAAACAATTTGATATGAAAATTGTTAGTATTTATTGATATAGACACATTTTTAAACGTAATTAAAAATTATTTAATCATGTATCCGTCTTAAAGATATTGAATTTTCGAAAAAAAAAAAAAATTGTATTATGTTTTTAAAAATCCAAAAACAATTTTCTTGAAAAATTTTTTTTTTCAAATGTAAAGTAGCTCCTGCATAAAAATTTTGGTTAAAATCGTTGGAGCCGTTGATGACAAATTCGCAAATCAAAAAAAAGGTTTTTTGACAAGTATCTTTCGTTTTGAGTGGATTCTGGGCCAGCGGTGATATTGGTTCATACTTTTTCAAAAACGAGACTGCGACGAGGGGAGACTGCTACAGAACTATAATAACAAATTTCGTATGACCCAAGTTGAACCATATTGTAATAGGAGACTTGTGGTTTAAGCAAGGCGGCGACCGGCGGCGCGGGCGTGAAGTTAATGAAGAGAAAGAAGGATAGGAAAGATGTGTGGCACGATGTTGAGGCTGAAGGTGGTTGTCTCAGATTTTTTATCTCCAGGGATGGCGGCTGAACTAAAGCGGAGAAATGCCGTGTCTTATTTCTATGTCGCTTTTAATTCACATTATTTTATTCGTGTTCATCCTTGTTGGGCATACTAGTTTAACTCAATTACATGTTGTTAGTGTTATGCCCGAACGACATATAGTGAGTAAACCAGCAACCCATTGATGACTATTCTTAGAAGGTTTTTAATGGAATTAAAACGACATAGACGACGGCAGGGATCGACCCTGTGATCATGAGGTTGACAGGCGAGCACACAACCATCGTGCCACGACCAAGCCCTTATATAACATTATATAAACTCACAATAATCGGGGTTCTTATAAAGTTTATTAGGGTCTACGAACAGTTTTCTGTATGTTTATTGACCACTTAAAAAATTTACAATTATTACATTTTTGCTATCGCCCAGTTTACATAGATTTATGGTTAGAACTACCTTACTTCTAAAAAATATTATAACTTATACACAATTAATTTTTATTTGAAATATTTAGTTTGAGGAGGAAAGGTCATGAAAACCTCCTATTTAAGAATTATAAGAACGAACAGTTGTTATGTCTGCAGTGGTATCTAATAAAAAGAATTAGTCAAGTTCATTTAAACTCTGAAACTGGTGTCCTACAGGGATGTGTTTTAAGTCCGTTAATGTTTGCGTTGTTAATACACGATCTCGAGAATCATTTCCTAGGGGGAGTATCTTTTGGTGATATATTTGTAAAACATTTGTTGTTTTCTGATGACCTCCATTACTGTAGACAAGTCAGCAATTAATTCAATGTGGTTACATTTTTTATCCAAGTCCCTTGTGGACGAAACGTAAAAATTCAAAGTTTTCAGCGCTACAATGAACAGTTGTTGTCCGCTATGGTAACTAAGGCTACGGATATCAATGGATGGATGATATTGAAAAAATTCAAAAATATTTTTTCAAACGAATATTAAAATTATCCTTGAATACAACTACAAACTATACTTTTTAAGTGGGGTCCGGCTTATCGAAAATTTTCAGACAAAAATTGAAGTCTAATGCAGACTTTTTAACCCAAGTTATAAAAACACCTTCCATAAAAGAATGTTACTTGTTTCTCTTCGTTGTGGTTATACCCCTTTAAGAACTGGCAAGAACTTGCTTTGGAACATGGCATTCCTTAAAATCTAAGTCCAAGCACTGTAGCAGAATGGCAAAATATTTTCTATGATTGCATTGCAAATGTAGGCGAAGGGAGGTGTATCTGCCTTAGATTTTTGCCTTTGTAATGAGCTTTATATTTAGAGCCAGAACAGAAAATTTAGAACTAAATTTTAGACCGTATCGAAGAGATATTAATACTATTAGTGCCTTATAACGTTTGAACCAAAATGAAGAGGTCTTTCATTTTCTAGCGGTATATCCTATTTTGCAAGAAATTCGCAGAATTAATTTAAAAAGAGTTACCTTACATAAGACGAATATATCAGTGTCGTCAATAGAGGGTGTGAATAGAAGTTGTTGATGGTGCGATATATTTCTAACGAAACTGTTATATAAGTATGTATTTGAATTTGTCATGAGTAATACTCATGGTATATAATTTTGTTTTAGTTAAACTAAAAGCCCCATATTAAAGATTTTGCTATTTTTTTTTATTTTTTTTGCTAAACTTAAGCCCTTATATTAAAGATTTTGCTATTTTTATTTTGTATTTCTTCTTTTTCCAAAAACGTTATACCTTTAATTCTTCTTTATTATAATCCGATTGTTATATTGAAAAAAAAATTAAATTGCTTAAAATTTACTTTTTATATATTTTTTTAAATATATTTTAGTTGTTAATTATTTGAATATGTTTATAATGTTTAATCTACATACAAGCAAAATTATAAGAAAGCGGAAGATGGCTTAAAAGCCATGCTTAATAATCTTTTATAAAATAATCTTACTAATCCATACTTATGTATTATTGTAACCAACAAGATTCATTTCATCTGTAATATGTATGCATCTAAAAGGTGTTATGTTCACCTTAACGGCATCGATCGATTGTGGTGTAGAATGCCAATTGAATAGTGCAAATTAAAGTTTTTTTTTGTCGATGAAACGTCTTGCCAAGGTTGTAAATGCTAAAATTTGATCCACCTTCGAAAGGCTGGATTGAAATTATGTGAATAGTTTTCTCAGAAAACTTAACATAGGAAAACCTCTATAGTTTTCAGGTTAATTTGGTTTACCTTTTTAAAAACTATTTGGAAAAGTATCCTTATTGAACATTTTTTTTCAATAATTCAAGGATATACTCCAGAGTCCAGAAATTCTGGAGTTGCATTCTTGTAAAACTCTATTGAAATACCGTCTGATATTGTAAAGTTGGAAGCCAATTCTGAAATATTAACATTTGGGAGTGCAAAACTTACTGAATTTTAATTCGGGTCTGATAGTAGAAGATTTTTAAAGCATAAAGCAAGCTGATCAAGGGAGATACTTAAAGACACTATTTTAGTGGACAAAAGGGTTTAGAATCCTTAAGCTAAGTGTAAACGATTGGTAGATCTTACAATATTGTCAGACCTGACAATGTCTGACAATTATCTAACAATGAGCTGACAATTAAGTTGTGTGTGTAGTGTATACAGGGTTGGTAGAAAATCTACAAAATTGTCTGACAGTGAAAAAATTGTATGATGTCAAAATACGTACATCATACAATTTCTGCATTGTCAGAAACGTCAGACAACGATAAAATTTGGCAGGCCTGACAATAAATTGTGTACACCGAAAGAAAAAAGCTTGGTTGATTCAAAAATATTTCGTGGTTAACTAACAATCACCTAAACATTGTGATATCAAATACGTATGTACTTGAATCAACAAAGGCATCGTGATTGAATCAACCAACGCGGCGTTGTTGGTATTTTGTTTTCTAAAAACTACAAAAATGTTTGAATCAAAGATGTTGGTATTTGTTTCAAACATGATTTTGTTGTTATTCAACAATGATATTGTTGATTTAATTGTTGGCTAACCATAAATATATTTTACACAAAAAAAATCATAAAATTCTTAAATTAAACATGTTCGTGATTGAAACAACTAACGTTTCATGCTTGAATCAACCAATCAGACATGTTTGATATTTTTATCAAAAAAGTATCTCAAATATAGTTATTTAAGCTCGTTTCTGTTGAGTTATTGTATTTTTTTTCATATATTTTTTTTTTTGTATCGAACATGTTTGTGATGACCCAATAATGTTTTATGTTTTATGAAGAAATCAGACTTTGTTGAAATTTTTATCAAACAAATATCACGAAAATAGTTATTTAAACACGTTTGTTGTCGATTTAAATCTTTTTTTTTTTCATTACTGAATATGTTTGTGATGACCCAACAATGTTTTATGTTTTATCAAGAAATCAGACTTTCTTGATATTTTTATCAATAAAATATCACGAAAATAGTTATTTAAACACGTTTGTTGTCGATTTAAATCTTTTTTTTTTTTCATTACTGAATATGTTTGTGATGACCCAACAATGTTTTATGTTTTATCAAGAAATCAGACTTTCTTGATATTTTTATCAATAAAATATCACGAAAATAGTTATTTAAACACGTTTATTGTCGATTTAAATCTTTTTTTTTTCATTACTGAATATGTTTGTGATGACCCAACAATGTTTTACTAACAAATCGGACTTTGTTGGTATTTAAAACACAAAAATATCACGAAAATAGTTATTTAGACATTTTTGTTGTTGATTTCTATTATTTTTCTTCATTTTTTAATTAAATACGTTTGTAATTATGAAACCAATGTTTCGTGTTTGATCCAAAATTTAGGCATACTTACTTGATAACTGCGGCTAAATTAAATATATATGGGCTTATCCGTGCAAATTTTAATTTTTGCCATGCGTCGAAATATATAGACATTATTATTAAATATTCAGGTTTTGGAACTTATAATATTATATATCATTGAGTTTTAACTATTCAATTTATAAAATTAACCATCGAGATAGTGCGAAAGTGTTTGAAATCGCAAAAATCATCGAATATTGAGACTTTTGGCTGCGTGCCTGGATAATAAACGTTTTGTATTATTGCAAAAATAATGTTTAACAAAAGATTACTTAGTACAATTTTTGTTTTTTCAGATAAATAAAGGTCAAAATTAATTGAAATCATTCATTTTGAGTGCGTGCCTTCCTTATAAATAATCCTATATTATATAAATTTTAGAAAAAAACTGCCATGCGTGATTTTTCGTAAATCTTTAATTGTCACAAATTTTCGTGTCTATTTTTTTAACATTGATCATGGGGCATTTTTTTATGGTCTGCATCATTATTTAAGCTATCTAGAGTAAAAAAACTTTGGCTTTAATGCGTGCTTCATTATGTACAAATTTTATGAAGTTAACAAAAAGAACGTAAAAAATGTAACTGTTTCAAAAAAGGTACATTTTTTACTAGCACACCAAAGCATTGTTTGATTACACCCTTACAATGAGCGTAATTTAAACTGTAGAAACTATAAAAAAAAATGGTAAAAGTGTTAAACAAATAAGTTTGAAAACAGAAGCTGTGAAGATTAAAAATAAAAACCAAATCAATTAACTCGGTGCTTAAAATAAATTATTTTAAATTCATTTTTCTATACTTTATACCTTTATACTCTTCAACAAACATTACATATATGAGTTATTTTGAAGTTTTTTATTTATTCGTGGTCTATAATTGAAGAAAAACTCAAATTTACATGCGTGCCTTAATTTTTTTTTTGTTTTTTTTTTTTCAAACTCAAGAAGTTAAAACTTACAGGGATAAGCCCATATAAGTTATTCAACCATAGTTGTGTTAATCTGAATATAAAATTTCATTAAGAACTATAACGAAGAATATTTTTGCCATTTGAATCAAAAAAATCATGTAAAAACAAAACAAAAAAAATTGATTCTAACCACCATTTCCAGGCATTATTCGAGGCAGTAAATTGCATTTTTATTGATTAATATCATTTATGATGCAATTAAACAATTCTCAAGAACGGTATTGAAATTTTCAAAAAAAAAAATTTTGGATTTAATTTTTTTTTTGAAAACTCAATATTTCGAAAACCCCTTGCTCGATTTTTTTTAAACTTGCTAAATAAAAGTTTCTTATTATAATCTACAAGATATGAAATTAAAAATAAGAAATTATTTTACCTAAAACTAACGGTACCCACCATACAAATGTTAAAAAATGGTTTTCGCAAATCGTATTTTTCTCGAAAACAGTTCCGAGAATTTTGATAATTTTTTTTCTTTCCATTGATTCTTACGATCTATAATTTAATACATATAACATTTTGAAAACAAGATATTACTGACTGTACCTACTATATAGAACCATTTTTTTAAACTTTAAATTTTTCATTACCGTCTCAGCGTGTTTTAATTAAATGTTTTAAAGAGAAGCTTCTTAAAAGTTTAAAAACAATTTTTTTTTGAATTTTGAAAAAAGATCTTTTTTTTTTTTGAAAATTCAATATCTCAAAAAGGCGCAAATTTTTTTTGTAAATTTAATTTTTATTCGAATAATAATAAAAACTTTGAATTGAGGTGCCAATTTATTTTCTCAAAAATGTTTTAAGAATTTTGTATAAGCTTGTTTTAGTAAGAAACCACTACAACGAATTATAATTTTGTTCTTGCACAAGCTTTGCTTAAGGGCATCTACTTAAGGACTTGTTTTATAGTCATTTAATATAACATTTATTTTTGAAATTTTTAGTCTTTTACATAAGTGCAAGTTCTAGTAACCCAGTCGTGCATTTTATTAATATTAAATTAATGAATTTTAACCTGGTGCAAAATATGTGTAAGCCTGTCTAACTGGCATAATTACCTCTTTTTTGAAGAATTTTTCATATTGCACTGATTATCGTTGGAATATCTATTCAGTTCTGTGCCTCTATTTACTCGTATTTACCTCGTGTTATTTGAGGCTCTGGAACACCCATATTTTATTTCCGACACTTTTATTTTTAACAGCCTGTGCAGTATATTATCTTATATTTGTGTACTGTTTCTTATACTTAAGTAGTGATTAACTACTTTCCCCGCTTAATTGCTTTTTTTTAAAGTTGAAATTAATTTTTAAAACGGCCCTTTTTATATTGTATGTACCTATCTGTAATTTAAGCAATTTTTTAAATTAAATTCTTGTATTTTTTTATTGAATAAATGTTTTTGTTGTTGTCACTGAAAAAAAATATTTAATTTTGATTAAAACTTTTCTTTAAATCAATTTTAATATTTTTTTTGAACCATTTCATTAGTAAAAAAAAATTGTACAACGTAGATATTAGCTTCATTTTCATACAAATTAAATACAATTTCGTTTACCTCATAAGATCTGAAATCAAAATTTTCAATGATGCATTTTAATGCTAGCTCTAGTAGCGATTGAAATGTGGATTTATTATTATATCCCAACAAAAACCCCATTCCCAGAATTTTTTGTGCTGGCGCAGATTTAATTGCAGAAATTGGCAACGTTCTTCAATTCAATTACAAAACACAATAGGTACCTATACCTATCAGTTTTGAAACTCCAAACATTTCTACGTCCCCATTTCATTTCGATTCAGGCTAGGTATACACATTTTTATAATCTAATTTTTTCTTACAGAGTGGTTACAAAAAAAATGGTCGAAAACTGTATACAACATACTCACAAATATTATTATTAATTCAAATTATTCTTGTAATGATTTAACTATCATCTAATTCCTACAGGCTGCCTAAAATTTTTTACATGTCTGCAAAAAATATGATTTTGAAAGTTAGTGTGTTGTCAACTTTACATTATGCTTGTGATGTCACATTACCCCAAAGATGTTTTCAACCATGAATATTGTCACACAACCATATATACATTGTTACACTATCACAGTCAATGTAGTAGTATTTACCATGTTTGTGCCCCTTTGACTACGTACGTGATCAAAGACACGCAACAAGTTCTGGAAATCGAAAACGGTTTCCATCATGCACATATTTTCTCAACCATATACATTGTTACACTATCACAGTCAATGTAGTAGTACCATGTTTGTGCCCCTTTGACTACGTACGTGATCAAAGAAACGCAACAAGTTCTGGTTTCCATCATGCACATATTTTCTCAACCATATACATTGTTACACTATCACAGTCAATGTAGTAGTACCATGTTTGTGCCCCTTTGACTACGTACGTGATCAAAGAGACGCAACAAGTTCTGGAAATCGAAAACGGTTTCCATCATGTACATAGTTTCCCAACCATATACATTGTTACCAAGGCCGTCTTAAACTAGGCTGGGGCCCTTGGGCATACAAGAATTTGGGGCCCTTTTGGAAAGTAAAAAAAGCGAATTATAATAACATTTTCTTACTAATAAGTATGAGTATGACCATTTATTATTACCTATAAATAGTATGATATAATATGTCATTAATGATATTAGAATGCTGCTCGTTTTTTGGTGACGATTACGATAACGGTTTCTTTCGGGATTTCTGTTGAGCAAAATCTTCTATTGTATCCTTAAAGTCAATTTTTTGAAGGATATCACTTTCTATGCACATAATTGACAAATTAGTCAGTCGTTCTTGTAACATTGTTGTTCGCAATTCATTTTTATCCTCTTAAGCTGCGAAAATGACCGCTCTCCACTACAATTGGTAACCATTAGGCAAAGGAATATTCTTGTAAAAATTTCATGTGGGGTGCATCAATAAATTTTTAAAATTGATTAACTAAATTTCCTTTTTTTTATTTTTCTAAAATTCTTTATAAGCAGATACATACATATGTATGTATGTATATTTTTTCCAGAAAAAGGTATCTGATTTTTTTTTTCAAATGTTATGTCAACAATAATTTTATTCTATTCTAATTTTTTTTAATTAATTTTTGAATTTTCTGAGCGAGTGAAAATTATTTTTTCTCGAAAAACTATTAAAGTATTAAAAATTTTCTATATTTTTTTGCAAACAAAGTTTATATGAATAAATTTAAAAAACTGGTCTGTACCTACATATATCAAATTATTTTTTTTTTTTTATTTTTAATTATAGGTATAAATACCTATCAACGCATACAAATATTTTTTTTTTTTTGTAATCAAAATTATTTTCTACCATACCAAATTTCTTCTATTTTATTTTATATACAAAGGTAGCAGGCACGAGGCGTGATTTTTTCGATAGCGGAAGCACTGAACATAAAACCAAAAATGAAAGACCTTTTAAATTCCACTTTATGGTAATACACATAAAATAATATACATAAATAATATATTACAGTAAAGTCTTATTAAAAAAAAGCTTGACGCCTTGCGCAAAGATTTATCCTTTTTCTTTTAAAGCAAAATTATCTAAGTACGATTTGATAAGAACTAAGCTACGAGTAGATAACCTTTCTTATCCACATTTATTTCTAAACAAATATTTTCTCTTAAAACATGAATATGATCTCTCTACAGATGCCATTATTAAGGGATATTAAAAATCTAAAGATTCCTTGAAGTTTTTTTTTTTGATTTAAAATTCTCATAATTGAAAATAACCTTTAGTTATATTTCTGCTGGAATGTCAAGAAACCTCAGATATGAATAAAAGAAATACTATTTTTGACCACTTTTTTTATAATAACAAAAAATAAACAGAAAACAGGTGGATTGTATTTATCGCCACGAAAATAATTACAAACTACCACCTTTTAAATTCATATTTGTTTGTTTTCTGATAGTTATGAATGAATTGCACCTAAATTTGCACACACATTATGTTAAAATAAAACTCTTCTACCCCTTTATTTCACGAAATTAAACTCATTATCAGTTTGAGACAATAAGCAACTCAATAGATACATTTTTGTTTTTCTACTCGTATCTCTCTTGTAGGAAATTCTCGTAATGCATTCACTCAACTCATTCTTCACACATTGTGCAAAAGGCAAGAAACGAGACAAAATTATTTTGACTTTGGGTTGAGATCTAAGTTAAGTATGCGAAATAATGGAATGCCCAGCTGTTGTGCATTCTATAATACGAGTATATTGTTTGAGAATTATTGTTGTTTGAGCATTTTGTGAATATTGGTGAGTGATGTTGTAGATATATTTTCAGTTGACTTGGAGTGGAAGGGTATTTTGAAATTGAGTTAAGAAGGCGATAATAAGGAATGCATAGCTGTTAAGCATTTTAGCAAGAACTTATATGAGATTGAGCATTATAAATAATGGAGTGATGTTGAGCATTCTCAGTTGGTTTGTAGTGTGGCATTTTAAGTTGTAATAACCAGAGAGATCTTGATTTCCTTTAGTAATTTTAGTAAAAGATGATAATGTTGTCATAATGATGTTGGAATGTAATTTACAGAGTAAATGAAGATTCAATAATAGATACAAATAAAATAATAAAAATATTAATACAATTTGGAATTTTGAATTTAATTCCTTGCTAGGTAGGTACGATTTTTTCAAGTGGTTTAACGGAAGCACTCATTCCACTCAATATATGGACGCTTCGTCCCTGAAAGGTAGGTATGTACAAATGTAAAAGCTAATTTCTTTAATAAAAATATACCTACATAGCTACATATACGTAGGTACCTATTTGATTTTCTTAAAGAAATAGTTTTATACCTATATATGTAGATACCTACGTACATAATTATATTAATTGCAAAAAAAAACAATTTCCACTACCTAACCACCCACTGCATCTAATGTAGTCATTTAACCTAGTTGATTGCAATTATTATTTTTTTTCTTCAAAATTACACCAATTATTATACTTTTGAATAACGAAAATAATAATATTTGCAATCAACATAGGTAAGTTACCTAATATATTAAGATAAAGTACGTATGTAGTTATACTAAAATTCAAAAAAGCCTAATCCTATCAAGAATAAAATTTTAAAATTTTTCCTACTTAAATCTATTCAAATAGGTATGTATGTGTTCATACAAATACAATGCAACGTTGTAATTTGGTTAGATAATATCGAAATTGAACAACGTTGCTTTGTTGTGTATGAAATAGACAAAACAAAACAAATATTCTTGACAAAAAAATATAACAACAAAACACAGAAGGTCCTTCAAAAGAAAAATGCTACAAAACAAATTTGATTTTCTCATTCTCGTCTTTCTCATTGCCAGAGCTGATAAAATTTTGTCGCTCTATCCTCAATTACCATCCCCCCAAATCGAAAGTCTCCACATCAATTTTTTTCCGCCGACAGCGCCCTCAGTAGAATGTATTCCCCAACTTTTTTTTCTGTTCCATGAGAATACTATAGATTTTATATACAAGGGTTTAATACATCATTCGGGGATTCCCCCAACCATAGACAATGTCGACATTTATGTTAGGCCTTGTTTAGACGGTGCAACTTGACTTAGGAATCGGAGGAATTGCGTAAGTGATCGCCAGATGGTGTACTTAGTAAATTAGGTAGGACACGTTCGGAAATATTATTAATTAGTACAGTAGGAATAGGCGAAGTCATCAATATGCCTTACCTTCTGATAAGATTACTGATTTGTGAAAAAAGTAATGTGCCCGACAAAAATGTTCTGAGAATAAATGTGTTGTGGAGAAATTGTCGGTCCTTCGGGGCCCCCCTGAGATTGGGGGCCCTGGGCACAGGCCCCGTGTGCCCTTATGGTAAAGACGGTACTGATTGTTACACTATCACAGTCAATGTAGTAGTACCATGTTTGTGCCCCTTTGACTACGTACGTGATCAAAAAGACGCAATAGTCGCCTCTCGTCTCTCAAACGTATACCTACATTGTTACACAGTCAAAGTTAGTTTAGTTTGTGCTCTTGGACGTTAAAGTTCTTTCCTTTTCCTTGCAATAAAAAAAAATTGTGCTGGCGTGAGAATTCTTTTGCAATAAAATTATTAAAATAGTAATAAATAAAGTTGTGAAGAACATTATCTAAAAACCAAGTCTTCCTGAGAAATAAGAAGAAAAAAGTCAACTCATATTTTACATTTTGTGTACTTATTAAATTGGTAAGTCTAACCATGTAGTTTAAATTGAATTACTTTGCAAATTAATATGAACATGAAGGTGTTATATGCAGCCACTTTGTTAAAAAATGTTATAGAAAATAAACTTTAAATTCTTGTAATTCAAATGTTTAAAAATTGCGCTTAACACCTTCATTCTTTCAGCGCTTCATTTAATTTTCTTTTGATACACATATTGATGGAAATCCTTTTTAATGCAAGAAAGACGGACAGGGATCATTTCAACTGTTTTATAATATGTGTTGCTCATTATAAAAGTGGTGTAAATCCATTTTTTTTTAAAATGGATTTCTTTGCTTAATGGTATTATATTTGTTAATATCTTTCAATATAAAAGAGAATCTACTCCAAATACGAATTATATTTCCGATAGTTAATGTTTTTTGTTTTTAAAGTGATTTTATTATTTAACTATACAAATTAAGTAAGTCACAAATCCGTTTAATAAAATAATTAATAAAATCTGTAAAGGTCATTATAATCTTGGACTTTTTACGAATAATTAAAAATATTAACCTAAAGCGCATTGATTTTGTTTTTTTGTCTATTCATCATTTCGCAAAAACTTTATTATCTCGAAATTCATTTGTATGGAGATAGTTCACTATTAAATTCAGCGACACATATATAAATTATATATAATATAATCACCCTTATTCCGATAGTCATTTAAATAAAACGCTTTTAAAACGAGAAGGCTCCAGAGACCAAGACTAAGCATTATAACGATAGTTGTTTCAATAAATTTACAATTTTCGTTTCTAGAGCCTTGTCGTTTTACTGGCATTTTAGTAAAATGACTATCGGAATAAGGGTGAATATTAAAACTATTCATTTTTGTGGCATGTTCCTTTGTGAACATTTACATATATTGATCCCATACAATAAAGAACATGACCATGTTAAGAAGAGTAAGTACCTATAGAATTTTAGGTAATGTAAAATATAATTGTCCCAAAGAAGTGAAACCTGTTGATAAGACTTACTTCCCGGTTTCACAGTGGAAGATTCAACCCCACTTTTGGTTTAAATCTAAGTTTAACAATAAATCTGGTTACACAGTTTCATTTAAACCTTGAACAGAGTTCATTTTGTAGTTTAAGTTAAACAACAATATTCTGCCGTTTAATCCTCAGTTCCAACATTTGAAAATAGTTTATTTTCATTTTTAATTTTTATTTCCTATCACAGGTTATAACATCGTCGCCTTAGTGACACGAAAACGTATGTCAATATTTGCTAATATTCAGGAGAGACGATTTTGTGTTCACATTTAAAAATTTCGAAATTAAGATACTAGCTATGGAATAGGTTACATATTCTTTATTTTGTTTGTGGTTATAAGATATTTTATTCAATAAAGTAAAAAAATATACTGATACCTTTATGTGCCTCAAACTATAATTGAAGCGCTGAAAGGATGAAGGTAATAAATGACATTTATTGAAATTTGGCTTTTTTCTTAAAGATGAAAGTTTTATATGGAAACTTAAATTTCTGACTCATCTGTACTCTTCTATCGCCTATAGTTTTATTGACTTTAAATTATCTATACAATATTTAAATTCTTTTTATATAAAAAGTAAACTTTAAATGTTTGTAACTCAAATGTTTAAAAAAATCGCTTAACACCTTCATCCTTGCAGCGCTTCAACTATTACTTTAACACTTTTTAATGTAATGTTTTTGAATAAAATAATAATTTTCAAAAAAAATTTCTCATTAATATAAATAAATATTAATATAAATATATAAGTTATTTGGTTCGAATTTCATTATACAAATCGGAAGCTTTTAACGATTTATAGAAAACGTGTTAGTGCGAGGGTATTATATCTTTGTTAAAAAGGTCTAACAAATCACTATACTTTTCTGTTTTTATACATCTAGGTAGCGTAGCTAATTTTGATAAGTCATCTTTACTTGATTGCTGCTGAATTATTTGTACAGCTTTGAACTCTGCAGATACTTGTGATGCTATTTGTATCATTTTTATTATCATTCTTTCAAGGTATTTTTAGCCAGTGTTGCGAATTTTTGGATTAAAAATAACAATATGTAAGTCAGTAGATGACTTGTGAATTAAAAAATAATAATTCATGAGTTAGTGACTTATGATTTAAAAAAAAATAATTTACAACCTACTAAGTGACTTATGTATGAATTAAAAAAAATGATTCATAAGCTAGTTGGCAGATTAGAACTTTTGTTTATATTTTATTAGTATCTACCTAAAAATAATTTGATATGTATTTTCAATAAAATAAAATAAAAACTTTAGGTTTTCTTGTATAAATACTTTCAAATCTAGTTTGTAAATCATAAAATTATCATGCTAGCTTCTAAATTTTTTTAATCAGAATTCATCCATTCGCTATTGAATTCATAAGTCACTCAGTAGATTGTCAATTATTTTTTTTTTAATTCATAAGGCCTTTAGTATGTTCTGAAATTAAAGATCCAAGGGCTCTCATAATTTGTTGGCTTTCTACAGCTATGCGAAGGAACTTCTGGGAAAGAATCAATGGCCCAAAATTTTAAAGAGTTCTCGTTTAAGCAATAAAACCGGGTCTACTTAAAGCAGTCCTTTAGCTTAGAGACTTTGTCTAACTTTTTCATAATTTTAATCAAGTTAGACAACTCTTCTAACTAATGTGGGTTTTACAACAGAACCTAAGCGAATTTGCTTTGGACATCCCTTAATTTGACAGATACACAACTCACACAACTACAAAAACACAAAAAAAAAAGTAAAAAGAAAAAGAAAAGACAACTTCAAACCAAATGATTTTTCGCCGACAACAGTGCATTTTGTATACTACCTGGGTACAGATTTTGATTGTTTATAAGTTATTTACATTATTTTAAATGGAAATAAAGTATAAATCGCAAATTCACAGCATAAAAATTCAACTTATTGTTGGAAGGTGCAGATTCATTTTGCTATACTCGTTTCGGCCGGCGCGCGTGCATAAATAAGATATATGTATGTACATTTTGTATGTAAGATTTGTTAATCGTAGAACACTTTCGTACGATTGTTTGAAATTTATAATGATTCAGTCTATTTACAAAGAACATCTTTAAAAAATCGAAACACCAGTAAACATTTTTTCTTCGATTTACTTTGGTATGAAAAGGCCATTGTCAATATAGATAAAGTATACTTTTAAAAGATAAACTAGCTATTTGCTGCTGTCAAAGTTAGACGATCTCTTTTACGTTAAAGTATAGTTTATTTCCTTTTAAATTAACAAAAAGTCGGTTCTCGTTTTATACTCAATGTTTAGAGTCGACTCCCATTCTAAAATTAATTTAGAGTAGGTTTTAAATGTTTAAAATTTTGCGCCAATATGTTTTTTTTATACATTATCTCGCATTTTTACTAAAGGCAACAACGTTACAATCTGATCTAAACGTTGAAAACAAAAATGTAGTTACGTTCTTGTTTCACTATAGCGACGAACTGAAACATTGATTGTTTTTTCTTATTGATCAGATAGAAAGAAAAAACAATTTAGTTATCCTATGTTTAGTAGAACTCAAGTTCAGATTAGACTGTGAAATCGGACTAGTTAAATTTCAAATTTAAACACCAGTTCAGCTGAACTTAAGTTTAAACTTCCACTGTGAACCTGGGGTGCTTAGAACGTCTTTCTTCTGTTTATAAAATCAAAACACAACTAATTTTATTTTTGCATATTCCTTCTTTTATTTTACATATATATATATATATATATATACATATATAGATATCATGTAGCAATTAAAAAATGTAAATATGGAAAACTTTACTGATGTAAACTTTACGGATGAAAATATCCATATTCCATCGCAATACACACCTAATTTTGAAGACACTGCTGTGCCAAACATTGAAAATTCTCAAGAGCTCACTGTTTATCTTGAGGCTAATAATTCAGATTCAAAAAATGTTGAAGAAGATGTTCAAATAATAGATGCTGAAATGTATCAGCTACTTTCTTCGTGGGGATTTGTAGATTTATACGAGTTCTTTTCAAGTCAAAAACTGAATGTTAACGTTTTAAAATACATATGTAACGAAGATTTAAAAGAACTTTTTGAAAAAAAACCGATCGGAATAAGACTTAAATTTAAACATAGACTTTACCAATGGCGAAAAGAAATTGTAATTATTTTGAATAAATTATCTATTTCAAAATGTTTATTATGGTTTTTATAGGGCATTCAAGATCAGTTAGATTCATCACAAGATATATTTGCTGGTGTAAAAAAATTAATAGAAGAAGAAGTTAAAAAAACTTTATCAGACCAGATTGGTTCGTGTTCACAAAATTCTGAACAATATCATTCAAGGTCACCATCACCATCATCGGCTTCAAATATTTCAAATCCGTCATCTCCTTCTTTGGGCTTAAGACATTTTGTACGTTTTTTTTTCTTTTCTCTTAAAGAGTAACATAAACACGCTTACCATTTTTTAAATTATAATTCTAAGGATATTGATGCCGTTATTAAATCCTATCCAACGGGCAATTTTGTTCTCAAAGAGTTTGACAAAATGAACAAAATTGGAGAAACATCTCGAGCGATTTTAATCGAAAGCTTAACAACTTGGTTAATCCAAACCAGCAAATCTGTTTCTCGTAAAGATTTCGAGTATATTGCCGAAAGGATTCGAGATAGGTTTCGTGAAGACCCCGTAAGAAATTTAACTTTGTGCAAGCAAAATATTTATAAAAAATAAATTCTTTATAGAGCATATATTTTGCACCACCTTCAAGAGGATCAAAAGAGAATCCTTCAGGGCGCTTGTACAGCCGATACTATAATTCAAAGCGTCGTTATAGAAAAATCGGTCTAGACGTGCTTGAAAAAGATCCTGAATTGAGTCCAAGTTGCAGTTTTTTTAATAAGAATCTAGATGAAGAAGAAATTGAGTTGTTAAGTCGTAAGCATCTTTTAGAAAATAAAATATTTGCTTTCTTTTATCTTCCTTATATCATTCGAACAATTCATATAATATACATATATATATATATTTAAATTCAGTTGATCTCTCATCAGACGTTAAGTGGCTCCAAGTTTACAAAGAACCTTGGAATGAGGTGAAGTCTAAATGGGAGAAAACTACTAAGCTTAGACAACAGGAAATAAGGAAACATAGTTTTTCTGTTATATTAACCAACTGGCCACTACTGAAACATTCTGCTGGAGTTACATTGGTAATTATTTCAATTTGATTTAGTACTGACAAAAAAAATTTAATAGTATTTTGGTTGGTTTATCTGTATTTTACATAGACGCATACATTTATGTATATTTAAAAACTTTTTTTATACTATGTAGGTACATGTTTATAATTTTTTTAAAATAAATATGTAAATACTTCCATTTAAAATTATGTTCTCTATATTTTATTTCTTTAGATTAATATTGATTTTTCAAATTTATACCCTGGAAAGGAAAACTTGATGGTGGAAAAGTGGGAAATATTTAAATTACTCATCATCCCAATTTTTAATAGCAAAATAAAAGACAAGGACTGTCAAAAACAACTTTGCGCACTTAATAGAAAACAATTTTCAGAAGGTGATTTACAAGCACACAAATGTTTGTTTTGACATTTTTTAATCTTTGACTCAATTTCTTTTAAGATCCAGAAGACGTGATTATAATCAACTTGCTGCATGCTATTTTACCACCATCGGCGAGGCAGACAAAAACACCAACAGATGAAAGCAGGAAACGACAAATCTACAAAACCACAATCAAAGACTCACAACAGGGGTTGATAGTACCAATCAAGGAAGCAAACGATTTGAATCCGACAATTGACCAACTGGCAGCAAAGGTGAGGGGATTGGGTCAATCTTTACAACCCTTTATTATATATTGTCATTTTGACAATTCATTTATAGTTTATTATAATGAAATAAAATATAAATTCGATTCCTTACTGCCAGCTTTAGACACTTGCTTCAAAACTTTTTTTGCTCTTAATATGAAGTATCCCTTGAGTTGCAAATCAGTTTGGCTTTTCATCCAAAAATTTTTTTTCGAAATCGATGGGCTGGAGCGAATACCGCCAGATGTTCTTATTTTAATCGACATACTCCGAAATAGCTATGTTTAAGTGTCATTTATGTCCCAATCTGTCCTTAACGGACTAAAAACACTTATTTTTCACTATTAAACCGTGCACTACTTAAAGTCTACTGATGATTATCACTATTTTAATTGTAAGCAAATTTACAATTTAAAAAGTTTTAAGAGACTTCAAACGTTCTTGTAAGACTCTCTTAGTTAACTCAGCTTCCTCTACAAATTCATCTTTTAAAAAAATATGTCCGAATCTGTCCTTAACGGACTTAAAAACACTTATTTTTCACTATTAAACCGTGCACTACTTAAAGTCTACTGATGATTATCACTATTTTAATTGTAAGCAAATTTACAATTTAAAAAGTTTTAAGAGACTTCAAACGTTCTTGTAAGACTCTCTTAGTTAACTCAGCTTCCTCTACAAATTCATCTTTTAAAAAAATATGTCCGAATCTGTCCTTAACGGACTTAAAAACACTTATTTTTCACTATTAAACCGTGCACTACTTAAAGTCTACTGATGATTATCACTATTTTAATTGTAAGCAAATTTACAATTTAAAAAGTTTTAAGAGACTTCAAACGTTCTTGTAAGACTCTCTTAGTTAACTCAGCTTCCTCTACAAATTCATCTTTTAAAAAAATATGTCCGAATCTGTCCTTAACGGACTTAAAAACACTTATTTTTCACTATAAAACCGTGCACTACTTAAAGTCTACTGATGATTATCACTGTTTTAATTGTAAGCAAATTTACAATTTAAAAAGTTTTAAGAGACTTCGAACGTTCTTGTAAGACTCTCTTAGTTAACTCAGCTTCCTCTACATATTCATCTTTTAAAAAAATAACATATAAATTCGATTCCTCACTGCCAGCATTAGACACTTGCTTCAAAACTCTTTTTGCTCTTAATATGAAGTATCCCTTGAATTGCAAATCAGTTTGGCTTTTCATCCAAACAATTTTTTTGAAATCGATGGGCTGGAGCGAATACAGCCAGATGTTCTTATTTTAATCGACATACTCCAAAATAGCTATGTTTAAGTGTCATTTATGTCCGAATCTGTCCTTAACGGACTTAAAAACACTTATTTTTCACTATAAAACCGTGCACTACTTAAAGTCTACTGATGATTACCACTGTTTTAATTGTAAGCAAATTTACAATTTAAAAAGTTTTAAGAGACACTTCGAACGTTCTTGTAAGACTCTCTTAGTTAACACAGCTTCCTCTACAAATTCATCTTGTAAAAACAACATTACTTTTTCTCAAGAGGGATTAAGTAATGAATATGTAAAAACATCGTCAGAAAAGAACATTTGTGACAAGTTTAATATTTTTAAAATCATTGAAAATTCTGCAATAATTTTTTCTTGTAACTTATATGGAAACCCTAATCTTTCTCGAAAAATTGTTGAAGAAATTATTGTAGATATAACCGAAAAATTTTTTAAAGTAGTTTTTTCAAAACTAAGTCAAGAGTTTTCTGAATATATAAAAATTGAAAAATTGGAACAGTTTAAGCAAACCCTAAGTTTTTTAGAAAATCCTTTTAAAAGTATTAAAACTTTCTACAAATTTATTCAAACAACAAACAAACACAATTTGTATCAAAACCCTTCTAGCTATGTTATAAACAACGAAGTTTGTGTTAAGAGTGGAACGACACCTTCTTTAGATGTTATTGAATCTGATGGGATTATATTACCATTGCAATTTCAGTTTCAAAGGTTTTTTGAACTTCCAGGAATTTACGAATCCTTAACAGAAAATGTTAAGTATCTTGTCAGCAATAATACTCCACATTTAATAACAAGTAACCTTTGGAAAGATAGACTTTTAAAATTTACAGAAACTAAACGTGATAAAGTTATTCCTTTTAATTTATATTTTGATGATTTCGAATCAAATAATCCTTTGGGGTCCCATGGTGGATGTCATTCGATTGGGGCGGTGTACTACAATTTCCCAAGTCTTCCGCAGTATGTGAATTCGGACTTGGAAAACATTTTTGTTGCAATGCTATTTTATTCAAAATATAAGTTACATGGTGAAAACTCAATATTTTACCATCTTGTTGACGAAATCAGAAGTCTGGAAGAGAGAGGTGTTTCAATTAAACTTAAAACCGGTGAAATAATTCAGCTCTTCTTTGTAATGGGAGTCATTACAGGTGATAACCTTGGGCTGAACACAATCCTAGGTTACACCAAAAGCTTTAATTCCCAATATCATTGTCGAATTTGTAAATCTTCCAAAGCTGTAACGCGTTCCTCTTGTTCTGATGATAGTTGCAATTACAGAACTATTGAAAATTATAATAATGATATATGTCTGTATCCACAAGTAAGTGATAGAATATTGAGCACTGGTATTAGAGAAGAGTCAGTTTTTAATAGTATTATGTCATTTCTTTTATATTTTTGTGTTGAGGAATGAAACTCAAGCTTTCAACTTATAGTAAATTTATTGATAATGTATTATACTTATAACATACGTCTTACTCTTAGAAAGGTTATTGAAAGAAGCCAGATCCCATTGATTCCAAAATGGATCTTAGTAGGAAATATATATATTGATATAATAATTCAGTTCTACCAACATTTACAATTCAGTGACTATATTGATTTTAAGTTTAGTACACTTATGTACAATATAAATACACAACAATGTTTCCCTTCTTTAATAAAAGCTTTCTCCCAAAAAATTACATTTACTTATAGATGCATTTTAATCTCTCACATCTTCTTATTTTTGTTGGCCAAGTCCATCTAGTACGGTCTCGTTTTTGGTAATTTGTTGGGAGAGAACTTTTTACATCTGTTTTATTATTATTATTACAATTATTTTCTTCTTTGCTTAAGGGGTCAACAACCCTTGGCAATGGATCCACCCTTGGGTGATGCCTGTCGCTCAAATTTGATTTTCTTATTTGATTTATATGAACAAGCTTAATTACATTATTTACTTTAATTAACATTGTTTTCTTACTTAACATTTTCATTATAATTCCAGGAATCCATTTAATGAAATTGGAACGGAAATGATTCAGATATAAAATGTGATCTCCTATTTCATACATTTTATTAGAACTTTGCTTTCCATTTTTAACAACTGTTCTTAATTCGTTTCTTTTGCAACCACTATTTTTTAACTTATCTGTGCTATCAATAAAATTCATTTGTTTTTTACTATTCAAAATATCTAATTTAGTTTTAGTTTTATAAGAAAAAATCAATTCCGATGGAGTTTTGTTTGTTGGTGACGTAGGTGTGTTTCTTTGGTTGAACAAAAATTTGGAAATCATCAAGGATACATCTAGTTTTTCATTTTCTAAGTAAAATTTTTTTAAAGCTTTCTTTACTGTTTGGACATTTCTCTCAGCAGAACCATTACTCTGAGGGTGATAAGGTGGAGATTTTGTAACCTTAATATCATTTGCTTTACAAAATTTTATAAACTCATATGCTCCAAAAGAAGGCCCATTATCTGACACAATTTCACTAGGTAATCCAAAAATTGCAAAAAAGTTTTCCAACTTATCGATTACACTTGCTGCATTAGTATTTTTCATTAGAATCACATCAACAAATCTTGAAAATGAGTCAACCACAATCAAAAATTTAAATTTTAAAAACTGAAAGAAATCAATATGAATCCTTTGAAATGGATATTCTGATTTTGGCCACTGACTAAAACTTACATTTGGAACATTTGCAGTTGACTGACATTGTGGACATTGCTGGACTACTTTTGCAATGTCTGCATCTATCATATGCCACCACACATAACCCCTAGCTATACACTTCATTTTGACTACACCTGCATGGTTCATTCCATGAATCATGTCAAGGACCGATTTTTGAAGCTCTGAAGGTATAACTACTCTGTTGCCATAAAATAAACTTAAGTCTTCTGTCGATAAACTATTACGCTTTCGAAAATATGGTGCAATATCATTACTTATAATTTTTGGCCATTCATTATGAAAAACATACTTAAAAACTTTTTTAAGAATTATATCTGCTTGTGTTTTCTTTGCTACTTCCTTGCTATTTATTTCTAATCCTTCTGTGCAATTGTCTATCCTATCTACCAAATTAACTTCCTCTATCCCCGTTGTATCTTCTAATGGAAGTCTTGAGCATGCATCGGCATTGGCCATCAAGGAACCTTTCCTGTATTCTACTTTGTAATCATACATGGAAAGTGTAATTGCCCACCTTTGTAACCTTGCAGCAGCCACACCTGACATTCCCTTCTTAGGGTTGAAAATTTCCCTTAAAGCCTGATGATCCGTAACAATTAAAAATTCCTTACCGTACAGATACTTATGAAATTTTTTGACAGCAAATACTATTGCCAATGCTTCCTTGTGGAGTTGCGAGTAGTTTTTTTCCGAGAATGACAAGGTACTTGAAATAAACATGACTGGCTTTTCAACTCCATCACATATATGCGACATTACTGCACCTACTCCATAAGGACTTGCATCTGTAGCTACCACTATAGGTTTCTTGGGATCATAAAGCTCTAAATGTTTGCTCTTTGACAGAAGATACTTTGACTTCTCAAAAGCTTCCTCACAAGCTGGGGACCAAATAAATTCACTTCCTTTCTTTAATAACCCATACAGATCTTTCAAATTATCGGATAAGTTTGGTATAAACCTATTATAATAGTTTAACATGCCAAGATATGACTGCAGCTGTTGCACATTCTTTGGTGCTGGAGCATTAACAACTGCTTTGACTTTTTCATTATTTGGAGAAATTGTTCCATTTGAGAGACTGTGACCTAAATACTCCACTGTTTCAACAAAAAATTTACACTTTTTTGGATTAATTTGAACATTATGCTCACTAAGTTTATGCAAAACTTTTAACAAATTTTCTTTACAATCTTGCTGATCTAAACCTCCAACTAAAATGTCATCCACAAAACAGAAAACATTTTTTAAACCTTTCAAAATTTGATCCATGACTGATTGGAATGCTGATGGAGCATTCTTTAGACCCGCTGGGCAGCGTAAAAATCTCAGTAAACCCATAAATGTATTTATTGTAAGCAATTCTACACATGCATCTGACACTATTAATTGTTGGTATGCTCCAGAAAGATCTATTATGCAAAAAATTCTGCATTCAGACAACGATGCAAATATATCTTCAATTCTTGGAAGAGGATAGTGTTGTGTAACTATGTTTTTGTTTAAAGTGGTCCTAAAATCAACACATATTCTAACCTCTCCAGATTGCTTTGGAACACAAACGATTGGACTAGCCCATGAACTATATTTTACTGGTACTAGTGCTCCAATACTGACTAATCGATTTAACTCTTCCCTGACTTTATCTTTGATGCGAAAAGGAACCTCATACGGCTTGTGAAATACTGGAACTACATTTTCCTTTAAAATAATATCCATCTCAAACCCTTTGATTGATTGATTCTGCTGAGGCTCAATTATGTTTTTAAAATCTCTTCTAATTATTTCTAGATATTCATCGCTTGAAACTTGTTTGACTAGATTTAACTCACTGTTATCCAGAATTCCAAAAAGCTTTGTTCTCCAGTCGGGCACCAAAACATCCAACCAACTTCTGCCTAATAGAGGCTTAAATTCTCTACTAGTTTCAATCACAATCAACTCCAACCCGCACTTTTTATTACAAGACTCCACCTGGACTTTGATTTTTCCCTTGCATGCTAATTTCTGACCTGTAACTGAACATAAATCTAAAATACATGACTCTATTTTAATTTTTGAAAATAATTTATTATACTCTCCTAATCCAATTAATGATGAACAAGCTCCCGTATCCACCTCCATACAAAGCGGCTGGTTGTCTACCTTGAGCCAACACACAGCACGATCAGCTGGTTTCACTGAATTGATCTGATAGACTACATTGACCTTAGACTTCATTGTTTTTGTTGTTTTGTTTCTGCATACAGTTGACGTGTGTCCCATCCGATTACAAGCAAAACATTTCCAATTGTTTGCAGGGCAAGTGCTTGGATTATGCTGCCGTCCACAACGATGACAATTTCCTCTTCTATTGCTATACTTTGACTGATTATCTATGTGCTTCTCTTTTTTGTTAGTGCCTAATGACTGATAAGAGACTCTATGGCATTCTTCTGATGTCATATTTGGACGAATAGCATGTGCTTCTTTTCTTGACATTTCCATGTTGAGACCCAATTCACAACACTGTTCAAAATCTAACTTTGAATTATTTAATAGTTCCCGCTGTATTTCTTCTGACCTGATTCCAGCAATAAAACGATCTGTGAGTGCGTCATCCAAGGCTTTTGACTTAAGTTGAACTGGAGAGATGACATCAGGCTCCTTAAATTTTTCACAGCATTTTGTTGTGACAACTAATGGCAAGGCTTCCAAGAATTTTCCAAAACCACATGTCGAGGCCAGAGATTTTAGACGAATGATGAATTCTGTGATGCTCTCCCCCTCATGTTGAAACGCTTTGTTAAACTTGTAGCGCTCAGCTCGTATGTTGACCCTTGGTGCAAAGTGGTCTCTCAATGCACTTACCAAATTTTCAAATGAAATCTCATTTGGTTTTTTTGGTTGGACTAAATTCTTGAGTATTGCGTACGTATTTTTTCCTATTAGACTTAAGAGAATCAGTGACTTTCTTTCCTCTTTCATATCGTTTAGTTGAAAATATATTCTTAATCGATCTTCATACGATTCGAAGTCTTCGCCTGGTTCATATTCCTCCAATTTTCCCACAGACTGAGATGCCATTTTACACGTGTGGCTTGACAATTTAACTCAAATATTATGACAAGATGTGCTTTTTTTTTCGTTTTGTTTTAATCCTCGTCGCCACTTTTATATTTTTGTGTTGAGGAATGAAACTCAAGCTTTCAACTTATAGTAAATTTATTGATAATGTATTATACTTATAACATACGTCTTACTCTTAGAAAGGTTATTGAAAGAAGCCAGATCCCATTGATTCCAAAATGGATCTTAGTAGGAAATATATATATTGATATAATAATTCAGTTCTACCAACATTTACAAATGAAATCTCATTTGGTTTTTTTGGTTGGACTAAATTCTTGAGTATTGCGTACGTATTTTTTCCTATTAGACTTAAGAGAATCAGTGACTTTCTTTCCTCTTTCATATCGTTTAGTTGAAAATATATTCTTAATCGATCTTCATACGATTCGAAGTCTTCGCCTGGTTCATATTCCTCCAATTTTCCCACAGACTGAGATGCCATTTTACACGTGTGGCTTGACAATTTAACTCAAATATTATGACAAGATGTGCTTTTTTTTTTCGTTTTGTTTTAATCCTCGTCGCCACTTTTATATTTTTGTGTTGAGGAATGAAACTCAAGCTTTCAACTTATAGTAAATTTATTGATAATGTATTATACTTATAACATACGTCTTACTCTTAGAAAGGTTATTGAAAGAAGCCAGATCCCATTGATTCCAAAATGGATCTTAGTAGGAAATATATATATTGATATAATAATTCAGTTCTACCAACATTTACAATTCAGTGACTATATTGATTTTAAGTTTAGTACACTTATGTACAATATAAATACACAACAATGATGTTGTAGAAAATATAACTGTTGATATTATGCATGATGTCTTTGAAGGAGTCTGTCATTATGACATATGCAAATTACTACATCAGTTTATAGTTAAAGACAATTTTTTTTCTTTAGATATCTTAAATAATAGAACGCAATTTTTCAAATATGGGGCATCTGAAATCGGAAATATTCCTCCAATAATTAAATCTGAGCATGTTAAACGGATTAAATTGAACATGTCGGCTAAAGAAATGTGGACATTTTGCAGATTTTTGCCAATAATTATTGGCGATCTCATTCCACAAAACAACACTCACTGGAAATTGTTAATCCATCTTAATAAGATTTTAGATATTATCTTAAAATCTAATTTTCAACAAATTGAGTTAATTCACTTACAAGATCTAATATCAGCACATCATTTAACATATGTTGAACTTTTTAATGAGAATTTAAAACCCAAATTTCATTACATGACCCACTATCCCCATGTTATGAAAATGCTTGGTCCTTTAAAACACCTTTGGTCGTTTCGATTCGAATCAAAACACAAAGTTCTTAAAAGCTACTGCAACAACATCACCTCCCGAAGAAATCTACCTTTGTCTTTAGGAATAAAATCATCCTTAATGTTTTGTAAAAGAATTATTTCTGAAGTGGGAATTTCTCCTAAATATTCAAAATTAAACGATAGTAAACTTTTGCTTAAAGATCATCATTGTTTTCCTAAGATAAAAAATGTCATTTCATCTGAAAATAATTTAAATACCACTCTTTGTTACAATACTCTTACATTTAGCAAGTTAATTTACAAATACAATGATTATGTAAGCAAAGAAAGAAATATATATCGAATAGAATGTTTTTTTGTATTTAATAACATTCCATACATATTTTGTGAAAAAATAATAACTTCCGAATATCTCGATCATTTTAGTTCCTGTCAAGTTTTAAATAATACTGACAACTATTTTATATTTGATATAAATGATTTTGATGGACCTCCTATTTCTTTGTATTCGAATCCAAATGGTAACAATTATACTTTTATTAAGTATTTTTAAAATATGTAAAAAAACGTTAGCCATAAAACTTAGTTTAAAAAAAAATATGTTTGTAATATACGCTATTCAAAAAATTAAAACTAAATAATCACGTAATTTAACAAATTTGATTGAGTAAAAACAACATTTCAAGATAACCTTCAAAAAAAGATAATATAATTTGTGTATCGAATCATTTCTTATGGTTGCGCTTTATTGGCACCGTTATTTGAAAACAATCTCAGAAACTAGAAGCTGCAGAATGTTTTTTTTTTTTCATCTCAATAACGCTAAGATACAGCTCTTCAAAAAATGCTATAAAAGGTTGAAACAACTTTTGTTCCTTCCCATAATGTTTTTGAATAGTGTGTAATATTTGTTAATAAAAACGAAAATTTAAAACAAAAAATATAATTGATATTTGTTATTTTTAATTTATAGAAATAAATAATAATTAATGTATGTTATTTATATGTTGAAAAAAAGTGTAAATGTATGTGAGAATTATATTTTTGTTTCAATAAAAAAAAATTACAAATTCCTTGAAAGCCGAAAGAAAGATGTTTTTATTTATTAATTTTTTTTTCAGCTAGAGAATGAACAAAAAATACAGCAGGTTTGATTTACATCGAATATGATAAAATAATAATTTTAAATAGTAACGTGAACATGGATCTTTAGGATTGAACACAAACATTGTAACCTTAGAACCTAGTGGAGTAACAATGAAAATGATTAGCCAATAACACATAAATACAAGCAGGACTATGCTAATTTGAACACAAACGTAGTATTTTTACAACGTTACTAGCAAATTGTATTGTTTGGTTGACAATGGTTATGCTAATTTGAACACAAACGTAGTATTTTTACAACGTTACTAGCAAATTATATTGTTTGGTTGACAATGGTTATGCTAATTTGAACACAAACATAGTATTTTTACAACGTTACTAGCAAATTGTATTGTTTGGTTGACAATGGTTATGCTAATTTGAACACAAACGTAGTATTTTTACAACGTTACTAGCAAATTATATTGTTTGGTTGACAATGGTTATGCTAATTTGAACACAAACGTAGTATTTTTACAACGTTACTAGCAAATTGTATTGTTTGGTTGACAATGGTTATGCTAATTTGAACACAAACATAGTATTTTTACAACGTTACTAGCAAATTGTATTGTTTGGTTGACAATGGTTATGCTAATTTGAACACAAACATAGTATTTTTACAACGTTACTAGCAAATTGTATTGTTTGGTTGACAATGGTTATGCTAATTTGAACACAAACGTAGTATTTTTACAACGTTACTAGCAAATTGTATTGTTTGGTTGACAATGGTTATGCTAATTTGAACACAAACATAGTATTTTTACAACGGTATTAGCAAATTGTATTGTTTGGTTGACAATGGTTATGCTAATTTGAACACAAACGTAGTACTTTTACAACTTTACTAGCAAATTATATTGTTTGGTTTACAATGGTTATGCTAATTTGAACACAAACATAGTATTTTTACAACGGTTTTTAGCATATTGTATTGTTTGGTTGACAATGATTATGCTTAGTCGATCACGTTCACATGTGAAGGAAATCAGGTTTGTATTCAAGCTAGCAGGAGTGCTGTCTACTTACAACGTTCGTGCTTAATAATATAGGCAAAAAACAACGATGAACTTGTTCATTTTAAAATGATTGTGATGAAGTTACAATGAACATTGTATCGTTTTGACAAACGAGCAGAAGCGTGATAATTCTTAAATTGTAAAGTATTAAATGTAACGTAAACATACTCGTTTCAATATTTTTTAGTTATTTATTAAACCATGGAATCAACAACGAACGTTGTACAATTTTGATAAACAAATACAATCGTGATCGATTTTTAAGTTGTAAATTTACAACAAACGAATACATAAATACTCATTCCACACTGTTTGATGATTATTCAAACACGAAATCGATCACGTAAATGGTAACTTTTTGATAAAAAAATTGATCACGCAATCTTGTTTGAATCAATCACGGTGCATGCTTGACGCAAAATCAACCAAGAATATTGGTTGATTTTACCAAGGTTTTTCTTTGGGTGTATGTCAAACACATTTTCTGATAGAATTCAAAGAGCTCAGAATCGCTTCACAAAATATGTATTTTATAAATTGCGATGGAATTTTAGCCCTACTTCTCAAGCCAGGCAAAGCCTTTTGGAGTTACAAGATCTCAAGTCCAGAAGAACAATTCCGGATATTGTTTTTGTGCGCAATATTCTTTGTTACCATATTAAGTGTCCTTTGTTACTTGCCATCGTTCATATTTATGGCCCAACTCGACCATTAAGGGAAGACACCTTCTTTTTGGGCCAAGGCATAGAACAAACTATGGTATGAATGAACCAATTTCAAGGTCAATTAGAGAGTTGAATAATGTTTATGACCATAGATTGGATTCTCTCAAGAGAAATATTTAAAAATATACTGTATTACTTATTCTTAAGAACTTGAAATCTTATTGTTGTTAAACTTTTATTACTATTATTATTTACATTATTTATATTTATATTATATTATTTTTTATATTATATTTATATTATTTTTTTTTTTATATTATATTATTTTTTTATATTAATATTGTTATTATTATTAGTATATTATTATTACTTATATATTTAAATGTAATCTGTTAAGCTTTTTATCTCGTAGATGAAATAAATAAAAAAATAAATAAACAATTATCTAACAATTAATTGTCAGCCAAATTTGTTGACAGTTAATTGTAAGACTACACGGTTGTAGGACATTGTAAGCATCTTTTTCACTGACAGATCTGACAATATTGTAAGATCTACCAATCGTGTACACTTAGCTTTAAAGTCAATGAGATTGTTAGCCGCTTTCCTCATGAAAAGCTATTGGTTACACAGATCTTTGCAAACTTTATTTTGCTGCAGGTAAAGATGTTTTAAACATTCATTATTTGATTCTCTAAAGAATTTTAAAAATTTCAAATATTTGTTTCTAAATTTTCTGCATGCACACTCATACTTAATTTGAAACAAATATGTTAATCCGGTTCGATGTATAGATAAAAACATAGACTTTCAATAGCATAGAATGCACGGCGCGGAGGTGTAGTCAAGAGAATTACAAAAACCAGGTTTTTACCAGTTTTACCATTTTAACGAAAGGTTTGTTTATCACGCTTGCCTGTAGTGCCGTCCCGATTGTTCCTTAAGAAAACCGTCATAACTTAAACTAATTAAAACTAAAATTTTGTATCATTCTGTTTTCTGTGAAAATATCACGCAAGAGTTCTATAAGTTCCAAATATTAATCCAAAACCATTATTTTTCCAGTGCATGGTTTTATTTCTGTATAAAATTATGCAAATATTTCAGTCAGTTGATGTCTGATTTTTTTTCGAAAGGACGACATGATAGTACCTAAGTACCAACAGTGAAAATTAGAAACAATTAAAAAGCTCATAACATGAAAATAAAAAAACTTTAACCTTCCATCTTTAATGTATACTGTTTACCCGTAAACTATATGAGCAAGTATGTACAACCCACTCTAGTCGTGGATAACATTCTGTTCTCTTAAGTTATAATTTTTGCTTTTATTTATCAAACTCAATATTGGACGGTAATAAATGTTTCATGATGCATTCACAATGATCCAGTTCAGTACTTAATATAATGATGACACCACAAAATACTCCCCAATCTGCAATAACAGAGCAACAAGTAATTGTGGTGTCGTTTTTTTATAAAAACATCCACTTACGTCACACCCATACAACAATCACACAACAGGACTCAAGTGGAAGTTCCATTTTCACAGCAGAAAAAAGGACAAGTTTTGTCAGAATCAGCTGCAATAATTGTCCGCAAATCAAATAACAATGATCTTCAACACAAAACTCATTTAGCTTGTCCAGCGACTTAATTGCCTAACCATTTCGCCAAGTCCAATTTGTCCACTCTCTCGAACAAGAGTGTCCAGTTCATAGAAAATAAAGGACCCAAACAAGCGTTTATTTACGAATGACAAAACAATTGCACGCTGTTTAATTAATTCAACAACAGTCAGGTTCTTTTTGTTTCCCATAAGCAAAACTCAACAATATCGCGCAAAATGGTTGGAAAACGCATGTCCGCAAAAGCCAAAAGTCACACAGACTTCTTGGGCTTTTCCTAAATAATATCCTCCGTGTGCCTCATCGACAAAACCCATCAAGATGTCTCTTTTGCTTGTATGAGTGGTGCTTGTTGCTGCGGGAAAAGAGTCTGTTGGGTGGCGGATATACGAGTAATGTTGATGGCAGCAGCTTTTTTGCCAACTTGTTACACACTGATAACACCGCCATTGTTGTTTTTGGTGTAAACATGCCAAAGGGATGAGAGTCGAGAATGACAGTGGGCAGATACTGTTTCCATATAAAGGAAGAACTCGGATCACAGCTCTTTTAAACATCAACGAACAATTGACTTGTGTGCACATCCCGAAGCAGCTTTTACAGAGCAGTGTGCTGCCATCATCAACGTTCATTTGCCGTTGCAACCAACAAGTGGATAAAGCGTTAAAGAACTGTTAAACGGATATAAATCAAGTGTGAAATTGTCTTGATTTCAAACAAAAAAAGTGTTTAAGTGACAAAAAATTAATTTTGAAAGTGACCAATATTTTGGAAGAATAATTTTCAGAAATATTTAATTTCAAAGAAAAACAGTGTATATAGTTTGTGAAATCAAAAAATTGTATTTAGTTAAAAAACTACTTTAGGAATCCAATTCCCCATCTTTGTAATTTCTTCCGGTAAGTTGAATTCTAAATTATAAAATCTGTTATGCGAGTATGTTTAATTGGAATGGAAATTGTGAACTAAATTGAGATCAAAGGCTTTCATTTCTGCAATAAGGTGATACGATGATAAGTCTTCATCTAATTCTTAATTAGTTTTTAGTAAATCGTGGAACAATTTTTGTCGGAGTTTAAGGCCCTTGATAATTACTAAGTTAGCACTTAATTTTATGAAGGTTTCTTTTTTTATAATACAAGCTCTATAGACTACTGAAATAAATCAGCCAAGAAGAAGACTGAGCTGTATTTAATTGGACTTTTTGAATTATTGATTCAAAATAGCTTATTTGCCCCTTTGTCCACGAAAATTGGCGTTTACTCCTGGCGATCTCAGCAAGTCCCATTAAAAAGTGCTAAGTCTTCTACTTGGCTAATTTGTTTCAGTAACTAGTATACATATTTTTTTTTTATCATAAAGAAACAATGCCAGGTCTTCCAGCATTAAAGATTAAGAATTTTAATCGCAGTTGAATATAGTTCACATTGAATTTTTGTCAAAAATAAATTGATGTAAGATGAACTAAATTTAATAAAATTTGCGTGTTGATAAGGCTTTTACTAGTCGACTTATGAGATCGCTGGAACAAAACGCGCATTAAGGCCAAAATAGCTATTTTGGATTACTTACTTTTTATTTTAAGAACGATTCCTTCTATTTTAAAAGTGAAAAATTATATATTATTATATATTTTTGTTTCTAAAATATTAACAGTCTCAAATCCTTGTTGTTTGATGTTTATATTAATATAATGTTAAGCAAAATTAGCCACATTCGATATAAATTATTTTTAAGTGTGGGACAAAATTTTAAGACAAAACAATTGTTCAAGAAAAAAATGATTGGAAATCCTTTAAATTTAAATCCCGAAATCTTGGATATAACAACGCACATAGCGGTAATTGGGCGAAAATTTAGGCAATTAATTTTAATGTATATTGTTTCAAAACTAAATAATAAAAAAATAAAATTGATCCCATACTCGTATTTTATAAATAACTATTTCACCAAAAGCGCCCTTTTGTCAACTTACCAATTTTTCTGTCTGTATACATATCTTTTCTTTGAATGACTTTTTTTTGAAACTTTTGAACTAATTTTGATAAAATTTAGTCCAAGAGTTACTGGATTTAGGAAAGAGAAAATAATATTAGCTGGTTTCCAAGATTAAATCAAATAAAAGTGGAACAAGAGAAAAGTAGGAAGATACGTTTTTATAGACTCCTTTACAATCAAATTAAATGCACGACTAGTTCGCACGAACTTGCTCTTATGTAGAAGACTAAAGTGCTAAGCACATGAGCTACGAACTGCGAATGCGAATAAATCTTTTTAAGCTATTTTCACAGCTAATATCAGTTTTTGTTTTGTTTCAACTTTACGTCGAAGTGAAATAATAATGATCGAATCAACTATTTAAAAGGAAAACACTGCATAAAATAATTATAATTTGAAATATTTTGTATTTTAATATTTTTTTACGCGACCAACAACGTATCTTCTGCGAACTGTCAAATATAAATTTTAAATACAAAATATTTCAATTTATAATTATTTTATGCAGTGCTTTCCTTTTAAATAGTTGATTCGATCATTAATTCACTTTGTCGTAAAGTTAAAACAAAACAAAAATTGATATTAGCTGTGAAAATAGCTTAAAAAGATTTATTCGCATTCGTAGTTCGCAGCTCATGTGTTTAGCACTTAACAGCCCTATTAATAAGCACAAAAAAAAAGACGAAACAACTTTAACACGTATTTTCACTTATAATTTTTACTAATAAATGTGTGTTAGTCTTAAATGACGTTTGACAATGAGAGGATAACTTATCTTACCGATTTTGGTGATTAACGAGCGGCTATCTTTAAGTTGCTCGTCAAATTTGACAAAAATATTTTATTTAATAATACACATTCCACCAAGTGCCCAAGTAATGGCTGCCATACGGTGTTGTGTTACCTAACCTTGTCGACAGAACTCTAATTTTCAGTCTTTTTTTCTTTTCTGGTATATCCATTTTTTTTAAATTTTATTTGAACTTTATTACAAAAATTAAATAACCGTTTCGAACTTCTTTGACATCAAAAATTATTTTCTATGACTGAGATGACATGTCGACTTTCAATAATGAATGTATTAGAATATTTAGTAGAATTTAAGGAAGTGCTGCCAATTTGTCCTCGTTATTCAGTGAATATATAAAACGAAGAAACGATAGTTTTATTAATATTTTAATTTATCAAGGGGATAATTTCATTATCCGTGTGTTGGACAAAATGTGTGTTAACGAGAAAATTGTGTGTTTTTATTAATACGGCTGTAAAAATTTAAAATATGGATGTTATTAGAGAAAAATGTTCATAATCATAAAATTCAGTGTTTAACCAGCTCCTTTAGTAGTTGGAACTAAAAACAGGATGCCATGTAATTCAAGTAAATATTTGTTTATGCACGAACAAAAATTATAAGTTAGTAATTGTAGCGGTTTTTTTAACAAAAATAAGCTTTTACTATATATAAAATTTTTAAAACATTTTTAAGAAAAAATGTTGGTAACCCAACTTTAGGTTTTAATTACTGTCCGAGTAAAAATTGAATTTCCAAGAAAATGTTCACCCGTTTTTGAGATTTCGAATTTTCCACAAAAAAATGATTTTTTTTTTTGAATTTTTTTTTTTAATTGAATTTTTTTGAAAAATTGAATACGCAATACTACTAAAATTTTTGGGGACCTTAAGCCCTAAAAAAATTATCAAAATCGGTTGATCCGTTACATATAGGGTACCATTAATAACCATTTTTCGGAATTTTTTTCAGCTTTTATCTAGCCTTAACTGCAGTTGAAAAGACAGACAGACAGAATTGCGAGACTCAGTTTTTGTTGTGTTCTCTATCATCTTTATTTCAACTTTGATCAAAATCTCGAGTTCGATTTTTTTAGCATTATAGTATCTACCTAAAAGTCACAAGTAAAAATTTGGTAAAAATTGTATACAGTAGATAGCTATTCGGAACTTTTTTAATTTGAAGCCTGATTTTTAAAAGCATTTCAAAGATTTTCTAGTATTAAGCCAAGCCAGATTACACTCTACTATTTTATGACCATATGTTCTTTTGTAGGTAAAACAAATTATCGTTAAAAAATAATTTAATTTTAGTTCATAACAATTTTAGAAAATTTTTAAATTTAAGAAAACTTAAAATATATAATCACTACCTTAGTCAAGACTGACAAAAAAATTCACTTGGAGTAAGACAAATTATCAAGACAATCGAACCAAATTCGAAGAAAATTAGTTTGTTGAATTTAATAAAGTTAAATTATGACACAAAATGGTACATAGCATTTATAAACAGTATACAATTTATGCAATTATACATATATATGTATGTAAAGTATATACAAGATTTTCTTCAGACTTGACATTGGCTTGACGATGATGAGGAAGACTAAAAAGTAGGTCTTCCAATTCTGTCTGTCTATTCGACTACAGACTATTAGTCTAGACCTTTTTTCTTTGAACTTAGGACATATCATTTTTGTACGAGTATTTTTCTTCCGACCCTTTTTTATTTTTTCAGCCAAAAAAAACCTTACTCCAATACAATATTTTTTCGAAATTAAAGAAAATTTTTTCTTCTTAAAAAACTATATGGCAGATTTATATCTTTAATTACAAAAAAAAATCTTTAAAAAAGAGCTGGTATGGTTAAAAAAAAATACAAAAAATTGTTATTAACCCTTAGCTGCCACACTTCTGTAGAATAACATAGCCACACTGGGGTACGAAATGCCCCAACAACAAAATATCGTATTGTGAGCCAGCTATTGAATTTGTTTGCTTGAAAAAATTCTGTATTAATCATTAATATGTATTTTATAAGATGAAGTAGGTTTAAACAAAAATATCCATATTTATAATTATTAAAAAAGTTCTTAATTAAAAAAAAGTGGTGAAAATGATCATTTTCACCAAAAAAGTTCTATTTCTATTTTTCAATTTTCAATCTTTATTCATAGTTTATTATTAATTTTTCAATACAAAACATTACTTTCATATAAGGATAATAGGAAAATTAGTAGAAACTTGAAAATAGTACAGTACTGTAGTATTATTATAAAAATAGCAAAAAAAATTAATCAGTGCAACCTGCACAAGAATAACAAAAAAGTAAACTATGTTAATCACAAATTGGAGCCTCACAAACCGAACATCCCTCGTGAGTTTTTTTGTCGTCTTTTCGTGAGCGCAGTATGCACATACATACCTCAGCCCCAGAATACCAGCGATGACACATTTGACGTCTCTTCTAAGTGTTTTCACTTCAAAGCGCTTATTTAGGTGTGGCGTAATCAAATGCAAGAAAAGTTTTTCAAGACATGTAATTGCTGTACATTTTTCATCACTATTTGTTGATTTTAACTTGATTTTTAGAAGAATCCTTGCATTTACAGCAGCTTGGTCGAGCATTCCGTAAAAAGAACAAACGGGCCATCTCTCTGTTCGGTGTGTAACTGTGTACGAGTGACAAAGTTGATCAAATGTATCTGTACCTCCTTTAGCATGATTATTGTGTAAAATAATTCTGGGTATATTGTGTGTAGTACCCCTTGGCATAATGGTTAGTGCGTTGGACTGTCATGCGGAAGGTCTCGAGTTCGATTCTCAGCCGCTGCTAGAAAGTTTTTTTCAGGGGTGTACTGCCTCTTGCGAGGAATTGACAAATTCTCCAAGAGTATCTCTTGTCATGGAAAGTGCTGCTGTAGGTCCCCTCCGTTCCCTGGTAACACGCACACAGGAATGGTTGACAGTTGTAAGTCACTAGGTCCTGGTTCACTCCGAGCTGTTGCACCACCAAATTTATTTTTTTATTTATAATTTATATTGTATATAATTTATATATTGTCTGTTAATTAATTAAGAGAAATAGAGCCAAAACAGAGTAAAAACAAAAAAAAAATACTTTATTATAACTGCCACACTGGGGTCTTAAACGGCACCACACCACTTCCAACGACTGCTAGAACGATACTAGAGAGCATATCATCGTACTATGGGTTTCAGAGGAAAGAGATATGCTTCAACTTATAACAGATGGAGCCACAATTCCAATTTTTTGAAAATTGTATGTTTTATTGTAATTTAAATAGCGCTGGGGCCACCTGGACCCCACAAGTGCAGCTAAGGGTTAACGGTACCTCCAATAGAACCATTGTCATTGTGTCACGCTTACATAAAAAAAAGTACAAAATTGATTTTAATCGATCGGTTTGAATAATATTGTGTATTTAAGTTTTCTCTTTTAAATCTTAATATTTCGAAAAAAGTTAACAGTTTTTTAATACTATTTAAAAATTGGTCTTTTATTATAAATGTTAAAAAAAATTGAAAAACTATTATCCTTCTGGAAACCGCTCCTGAAAGTTTGATAATTTGTTTAAATTTTTGAATGTTTTGTTAGATTTTTACGATGAGTATTGTACTATAATATAATAATTAAAATATATATACATATATATAATAATTAAAATTAAAATTTTAAATATTTGTTTTTTAAGTTTGATATTTCCAAAAAGGGAACAATACTTTTTTTTTTCAATTCAGTTGTTTCACAATAATAAAAACTGGACATTTGCGTACCAAATGTTTTTCTAAAAATTTGTATGTATAAAAACTTGCTTAAAAAATGCTAAAGCAATTTAAAAGTTTTTTGGTCTTGCATTAATTCGTATTTGCTTTAGTAATCAATTAGTATTGTTTTAGCGAAAACTTATCTTTTGACAAATTTTTTGCCGGCTTAAGAGAGCCTTTAATAAAACTAAACGATGACAAAAAAATTCAACAAAGTGAGTTAAGTCTCGTCTTGCCATGCATCGGTCGTACTTTGCACCTAAATGCTTAAACGGGTGCACTGATTTACTTTTTTCAGCACATCTAGATTGGGTAACTATACCATACAACGATGATGACTTTTTCGAATTTTCTCGAAACTGATTCTTAGAATTTTCGTACCAAATTGATTCTTATAAAACGACGTTCTAAGTATTTTTCTAAAAAAAAAAAATTCAAGACTGGATCGCACATACTTCCCCTTATATAAAAGAACTTTTGAATTTAAATTAAATTAATTAAATAAAATGTTCAAATACATAAAAGTTTTTGTTTAAATTGGGGTTTGATTTCAGAAAATAATATATGTACATATGTACATACGAACAAAATTTAAATTTGTAAATTTGTCTTAAACCTCATCAATTTCTTTAAAATTTTGCTAAAGAAATAAAATTCGTATGTGATTATATTTATTAATATACATTAGAGTGATTCAAAAAAACGCCTTTTTCGAATTTTAGGGAGTGCACCCCAAAATATCAAAGCTTAACTCGAAAAAAAAAATGTCCTCGAAATTTTATCAAAATCGGATGTGTTTTAGATAGTGGCTACCAGCGGTTTTTCATTTTTTTGCTTGAAAATCGGATTTTTTCCCAAATCTTCAAAATTGAATAACTTTTCGAGTTTTAAAGATAGAGGCGTGAATTTTTCAGAAAATGTGTTTCCAATCACCTAGTTAATGAGTGTTGAGTCAAAAAATGTATTTTTGGAATACATTTTGTACAATTTCTTATGGTAACATCAAAGAAATGAGGGCTTAGAAAAAATAGGCGCCAAAAATCTTGAACATAATTTTGCGTTAAGATTATCACTTATTACTCCAAAAACATATTTCTTTAATCAAAATCTTAAACGCGGGCCAATTTGTTTCAAAATACGAAAAAAATGCACAAACCAAAAAAAAAACTATCTTTTTCGTAGTATAGAACTAGATGATTGGAAAAACATTTTCTGAAAATTTCACGCCTCTATCTTTAAAACTCAAAAAGTTATTCAATTTTGAAGATTTGGGAAAAAATCCGATTTTCAAGCAAAAAAAAATGAAAAACCGCTGGCAGTACTATCTAAAACACATCCGATTTTGATAAAATTTTGAGGAAATTTTTTTTTCGAGTTAAGCTTTGATATTTTGGGGTGCACTCTCTAAAATTCGAAAAAAAGCGTTTTTTTGAATCACCCTAATATACATTTAAAGAAACAATTTGAAACCTTTTCGTTATTATTTTGGATCCCATTTCCTTTAATTGACTGCGTATTTACCAAATTAACTGATAGCTCTACGTTGCCGGACAGCAACGTTGCCTCTCCTGTTCTTAAGAACGTAGATCATTTAATACTTTTGCCCTCGTACAGTTGCAAGAGCCCTTCCGATTATGGATATAAGCAACTTCGCCGAACCTGACGGTATACATACACCCCATTCTTCTGTAATTGTGTTCTTCATCGCTGAAAAAAACAATGCATAAGCTTTTCAATCGCTCCTACAGTTCTGGAATCTTCCCTAGAAGTTGGTAAACGGCATTTGTCCAGCCTGTTCTTAAAAAAAGTGACCTTTTCTCTTTCTCCTACTTCCGATTAATTGCACTTACGTCCCTTCTTCCCAAGGTCAATTTATCGCTGATAAATTATTAACTCAAGAAATATATAGAAGAATGAAAGCTTCTTAACTACCTTTCGGACCGTTCACTACAAGTAGTATTGGACGGTTTCAAATCTGATACTCACAAAATAAACGCTGGTGTGCCCCAGGGCTCCGTTTTGTATCCGACTCTCTTCCTCAATTTTATAAATGATCTCTTGTCTGAAACTTTTAATCCACTTCATTGTTTTGCCTATGATTTTACACTCAGCTTCTCATAATCGTTCTCAAATTCACGTCCATCTCCTTCGAAAGTGGAGTTGTAACGGTATCGTACGATACCGATCTTTACACAATTGTTAAATGGGGTATACGAAATCGTGTGGAGTTTAAAGCTTCGAAAACTCAATGTTGTCTATTGCCGTTTAAGCAAAATGCACCTCTTATACCACTGTTCTTGAATGGCACTTGCATCAAAGAAGCCGAAATAGCTTTCAGTACTCGGTATAAGGTAAGTGTGTGTACGACGATTTTCGTTGTAATGACCGAACTCGCGAAACCGCCAAAAATGTACTAAATGCTTAGGGTTCCTATATCCTCTGATCTGACTACTATTTAAAAGGCGTTTATACGTGCAAACCTCGAGTATAACTCACATCTTTGGGCGGGTACGTTCCAAACGTCTCTTCATTTATTGGATAAAATTCAGAACAGAGCGTTAAAACTGACAGGAACTCATGTATTTCCTTGTTTTATCGCTTCTTTCTAAGAAATGCTCACTTGAAGTAGGCAGTTACATTCCTCCCCTACATCATTTCGCTTTTGATATCAGTTTCGCTAGGAATTCTAATCAGTTCACCCTCTAGCCTAATTTTGGACATACTGTCAAATAAAGGGATTCGTTTTAAATAATTTAGCCGATACAGTTTTCCCTTGCTATTTCAATTTGCAAACATTCAAGACCAATATTCATCGATGTCTCCTTTCTCTCCCCTTTAATTTCTTCATTGCTCCTGCTATGTTTATGGTCAACATTTAAAAAGTCTTACAACAAACCCTTAAGCTCGTGTGAATTATAAAAAAAAAAAAATCCAATAACACGTTTAGAGAAACATTTCGTTTTCGGAATTTCGCGGTTGTATAAATTTCGACGAGATCAATACGCCTGTTAATTTATTCAGGACGATATTTTCACAATAATAATAAAACTAATATATCTTCTTTATATGAATTAGAAAAAGAATATACTTATTAACGTTCCATTTTCCATATCAAGCTCTTTGAAAAGTTGAATCTTCCGTTTCCGGTAATTTCCGATTCCTATAGCTATCATTCACTTTACCATGGCATCAAAGAACTCCTTTGAAGAAATATCTTAAATCTCAAGTGAAAGTTCTCGAACCAATATGGTTAATGTTTCTTGAACATAATATATAGACAGTAGGTTAGGTTAGGTTAGGTTAAAGTGGCTGCTGACCGGAAAAGGACAGCACACTTAGACCAATATTTGGTCCGTTGTGATACCACAAGGATTTCAAAAATCCCCCTTACTCGTTAAACCATTTTGAGCTAATAATGAAGCGTTTGAGACAGTGAATGTCGGAATTATTTAGATCACTAGGATCGTTATAGTAGTAGTCTCCCAAGTGGAGTCTACGTCTTTGCGCTAGGGCAGGACAAGAGCATAGAAGGTGGGGAATTGACTCCTCTTCTTCTTCATCCATGCAGCTTCTGCAAAAGTCATTTGCAGGAACTCCAAGACGAGAAGCATGCCTTCCTATTAGGCAGTGCCCAGTAAGGACACCTATAATGGAGCTAATATGCAATCTACCAATAGAAATTAGTTGTTTTGAGCGTTTAGCATCAAACAATGGCCAAATCAGTTTAGTAGACCGGCAAGTTGGGGTGCTGGTCCACCTGTGGTTGGCTTTCTTTATGGTATCTTGCTTTAGCATAAGTTTACAAGTAGCTAGGGGTATACCGATGTTAGATTTGCTATCCAACAAAGGTAATATTGTTCCGTTTTTTGCAAGTTCGTCAGCTTTACAATTTCCTGGAATGTCTCTATGCCCCGGCACCCATGTAAGGTGAATGTTAAACTGTTTTGACATCTCCACCAGAGATGATCGACAATTTTGGGCTGTTTGTGAGTTAATGGAGACAGAGTCCAGTGACTTTAAGGCAGCTTGACTGTCTGAGAAGATACGTATATCGGTTGTCGATATAACGTTTTCTTTTAGCCAAGAGAGGACTTCTTTTATTGCTAAAAGCTCTGCCTGGAACACGCTACAGTGATTGGGAAGACGAAAAGATAGACAAAGATTTAATTTTTCGGAGTATACGCCTCCACCGACCCCGTCATCGGTTTTAGATCCATCTGTATAGAAATGAATTGCTTCGTCTATCAAAAACGACTCATTTTCCCATGAAGACCTGGAAGGGATGGATACTTGAAAATTTTTATCAAATTTTGGATGAGGGGTGGTGTAATCGACGTTACTAGGTAGACTACTGAACGAGTTCAGTATAGTAGAGTGACCAATATCATTATTGATCCACTGCGAGGAGGCTTTAAGTCGAATGGCTGTGTTAGCGGCCGATTGTTTGCTAAAAATATCTAGCGGTATGAGATGAAAAAGAACATCAAGTGCAGCAGAAGGAGTTGAGCGGAGAGTTCCACCCATGATTAAACAGGCTGTTCGTTGGACTTTGCTGAGCTTATCGCGGTTAGTTGCTGTTTCCAGCGCAGTCCACCATACTGTCACTCCATATGTAAGTATCGGTCTAATGACTGAGATGTATAGCCAGTGTGTTATATGAGTTTGTAGACCCCATTTATTACCTACGGCTTTTTTGCAAGAGAAAAGAGCTATGTTGGCTTTGTTGACTCTCTCTTGGATATTGGGCTTCCAGCTTAATTTCTTGTCCAAAATAAGACCCAGATATTTTGCTTTGTCTGAGAATTTAAGCGGTATACCTTTGATGAGGGGAGGGTCTATGTGTGGGATTTTATATTTCCTGGTAAATAGGACAAGTTCAGTTTTGTGGGGGTTGACACCGAGTCCACATTGATCTGCCCAGTTAGTAAGCTTGTTTAGAGCATTTTGTAGGAGTTCCTTCAGAGTATTAGGATGCTTACCAGATATCGCTATCGCAACATCGTCCGCATAGGCAATCACCCTGTGCCCCTCCCCTTCAAGAATCACTAGTAGTTCATTTACGACTAGGTTCCAAAGGAGAGGAGAGAGGACGCCGCCTTGCGGCGTACCCCTACTGACAGTCCTTCGAGTAGTAAAATCGCCCAGTTTTGAATTAATAATCCTGCTTATCAGCATATGATTTATCAAATTACTGATTGACTTATCCACCTTTAGAGATGACAGCGCAGATGTGATTGCGGATGCGTCGACATTGTTAAAAGCTCCTTCTATATCCAGGAAAGCAACTAAGGTGAACTCCTTATGATGAAGGGAGTGTTCGATAGTACGAACCAGCGTATGTAGAGCGGTTTCTACAGATTTCCCTTTGTTATAAGCATGTTGAGCATTGGATAGTAAGGACTTATCAATGTTTGCCCTCAAATGGATTTCAATCAGACGTTCAAATGTTTTAAGTAGGAATGATGAAAGGCTAATAGGTCTTAGATCTTTAGGATTAACATGGCTAGGTTTGCCAGCTTTGGGGATGAAAATAACATTTACTTCTCTCCATGACAAAGGAATGTGAGCCAGAGCGATACAACCATTTAAGATGTTTACCAGAATGGGTATCAGAATATCGGAATTTTCCTGTAATTCCGCTGGAATTATTCCATCTGGCCCAGGAGATTTGTATGGATTGAAGCTGTTTATTGCCCATTTTAATTTTTCCTCTGTAATCAGACCTTGTGGAGGAGTTATGCTACTGAGTATGTTGTTAGGACCAGGATCAGTGCTATTAACGTAAGGAGAGCTGTCTGGAAAATGTACATCCAGGAGCAGATTGAGCGATTCTTCGCTTGAGTTTGTCCAGGAACCGTCATTGTTTTTTAGGCAACTTGGCATTACTGGATTTTTGGAGAGGATTTTTCTTAACCTTGATGCCTCTGAGTTGCCTTCTATATTGTTACAGAAAGTTCTCCAGGACATACGCTTGGTTTTCCTCAGTTCTTTTTTATATAACTTGAGGGAGTCTTTATATGAATCCCAATCAGAAGCTTCTCTGGAGGTTTTCGCTCTATTAAAGAGTTTCCTGCATTCTTTTCTTAGTGGATCCAGCCCCGAGTACCACCAGTGTGGTTTCTTTTTACCTCTTATTTGTATAAGAGGGCAGGCAGTTTCCAGAGATTTGTTGAGGGCTGCTGTGAGGTCATTGACTTTAATATCAAGATCCTCAGTGTTGTAGGGTATGCTGTATAACTCAGGCCTGATTGACCTTAATAGAGTTGCCCTATATAGAAGCCAATCTGTTTTCCGATGGTTACGGAAGGAAGGTTGGCTAGGAGGTTCGTCCATTATTTCGAATTGTATGTATCTATGATCAGAGAGAGAATGATCATTTGATACTTTCCAATTCGAGATAGTATGATAAATTTTATCTGAGACAAGAGTTATGTCAAGTACTTCCTGTCTGTTTTTAGTAACAAATGTGGGTTCATTTCCAACGTTACATATTGTTAGGTTAGTGTTCAAAATATAATCGAAAAGAGACTCACCTCTGTCGTTTATATTCGTGCTACCCCACACTGTATGATGGGCGTTAGCATCACTTCCAATAATGAGGTCAGTCTTCTGCCTATCTGCATCAGTGATAAGCCTCCTCAGAGTGTCTCCTGGGAGGGGGCCAAGGTGGTCATGGCCTAGATATGCCGACGCCAGCCAGAAAGTTCCTTTGGCTGTTTCCAGTCTTGCGACGGTTACATCTCGATCACTGAAATTAGGTAGTAAAAATACATTTAGGCTACTTTTAACTAGTATGCAAGATCTGGGTTCACCTTTATCTAATGCATACAGCAAGTAGTAGTTTGGAGTCCTTAGTCCCCGAACGATGGATTTCACAATCCAGGGTTCTTGGATTAGGACGATGTCTTCTCCGCTGCTGGATAGACGAAGAAGCAGGGAGGCCGAGGCCTTGATAGAGTGTTGGAGATTAATCTGAAGAAATCGCAGCATCTTTGCTACAACCCTCCCGATCAACCTCCAACACGGTGACGTTGGAGTCTTCCGATTCCGAGGTTGAGCCCAGAAGAGCGTCCTCACTCAGAAGATCTTCATTGTTGTGGTCATCGATCTCCATGTCGCTGACTGTTTTTATTGTCTCCACTGTTGCCGAAGATGACCTGGATGCCTCTTCCTCTTCCAGTGATGGGAAGGTGATAGATGCACCAGGGTCTGCAGCAGCAGTTTCGACTACGTTGGAGGAAGTGGATGCACCAGTAACATCCGCGTCCTTTTTATACACCTTCAGTGTGATGGTCTCAAACCCAAACCTAATCACACCTTTGGTCTGCGCCAGAGGAGCAAGGGACTCCTTATTTAGTACAATAATTGCACCTCTGTAGGGTCCCTTTTTCTCCTCCAGTTTCGCAACTTTCCAGTTGTGAGTAGGAAGGGATGGGTTCGATAGCCGGATCATCTGGAGTATTACATCCATGCTGGAGAGTTCGGCTGTAACCATGGCGCGAGCTCTTGGTCTGCACGGGATTTTCTCCTTAGCAACAACCTCGAGCTCAGCACCAGGCCAGACTTCCCCTAACCGGCTAACGGCCAACGATAGAAGATCACACGATCTCTGATCGTCACAAACCATGAGCTTAACATGTCCTTGATGCCAGCCTCCATCGTTTGTGATTGGAGGTGGTCCAGGGTTCTCCATCATGATACTCATGAAGCTCAACTGGAGCTTCCCCTTGACCACCTGCCAATTTTCCGCAGAGATCGTGCCATCGACGTCGTTCCCGTCAATGATCGCGACCACGATTTTGTTTTTAACCACATCACTGAAGGTCTTATTCCCTCCACAGGGATGTGATGGAGCGCTGATGTTGTGCACTTTGGGGCGTTTGGGTACTGAAATTGTGCCCTCCATAGACCTTTGACGCTTCGACGTGGAGTCTCCGCTGGCCTGGACGCTATTATTAGCTAAAAAGCTTTTAGCCCACTTGATTTTTGCATCATGCTGAGAGTTCCCCCCGGCGCCAGGTTGTTCACCAAACACCCTGAGTATTCTCTTAGCATTGCGAATGTCCTTGTAGAGTGTCCTAGAAGGTTTGGGCTTACGTCCGCTCCCCCCAGGGCCTTCTTTAGGATTTGTGGAGTTGTTAGAGGTGGAGGGACCATGCTTCACAGTCCTACCACCGCTGGAATGAGGCAAAGAAGTTCGGGGAGGTTTACTCTCCTTAGTGGTAGCAGGACCATGCTTCACAATCTTACTACCACTGAACCGCGGTGTCGAAGTTTGGAGAGGTTTACTCTCTGAAGTAGTAATAGAAGGGCCATGCTTCACAGCCCCCCTGTTACTGGAAGGAGGTATTTCTACCATTTTACTCCTGCTTTTGCTTTCGGCAATAGGACTGTGAGAATCCACAGTACTACTACTTCCAGCGCAAGCCGGAGAAACAGCAGACGGCTTTTCAGTCGCACTGCTGGCCTGTCTCAAAGACCAGGACTTTCCACCATCTTTTGTGTTTAAATTTTCCATAAAAGATCCCACGAGTAACGGAGAAAGGGTGGTCCATCTGCACAGAGATCCGTATATGCAGATAAGGCTAGTTAATCCGGAGGTCGCCTGGTATCCGGATACTCCGTTAGCGACTGAGCTAGTTTTTTTGATTGGGCCCTCAGCCAGGCTGATCATCGGCACGGGTCGTATAACACCTTGAATCCAGCCCAATTGGGAAGTTGCAAGAATAGGAAGAGGAGAGAGTGGGCGGGGAATCAGACAGTAAGCACCGTTCTGAAAGAAAAGAAGGACGTTAAGGGTAATAGAGGAGCTGGTAACTTTGGATAGCTTTTCGCATTTCCAATGTGGGAGAGGGAGGGATACAAGGATGTGTAAGAGGATGATGAGCGTCCTTTGGTTTCAGGACTCTTCTGGAGATGACATCTCGAGAATCATTGACCCTACTCAGCTTCTACAACTCGACAAGTTCGACGCTCAGGTAGAAGAATATAGACAGTACCTTACGGTTAATTCCATACAAGGTAAGACTTCTTTAGGCAAATAAATGTGTTCCTGCAAAATCATTCTTCCTTTATACAATCGTACTCGTAAACTTTTCTTATTTAATCATATCAAATTTCGAAAATATTTATTCTCAAGAATAACTAAGGAATTTCTATGCAAAAAAAATTGCTTCAGAACTATTTTTGCTTCTATTGAGTTTGAAAAATTAGTATTCAAATTCCTTGGTATCCTAGCAAAATAAAACTGTCCCATAAAAACAATCTTGTGATTCACAAAATGAACAGGCTAAAAGCTAGAAAAAATTGTTGTTTGCAAATCAAATGTATGCTCATTAGGATTCTGAGGCATTGTCATGGACTTTATCAACATTAGGGTATATCTTAGGCATCTTTTTTATTATGTTATATTGTACGTAAAATTTAAATGGAAGAACTTTCTCAATAAATTTATTTCTTCGAAGTGGAGATAACTTAAAGAAGTGAACATTCTAATTTATATAATTTACGGGTTGACAATTAAAAATGTTAGCAAGAAGTTTATTAAATTGTGTTATTTTAGAATTCGTTTTGAAAATGAAAAACAAATGCATACATACATACATACATGTATTTTATTTTTAAGTTTAGTATGCACTAAAAGTGGTATGACTACCCTTAAAATGATTTAGGACAACAAGCGAGAGAGAGAGAAAAAATTACGAGAGAATATACAGCAATATAAGGGAAAAAGTATGATGGGAAAAGCATTTTATATTCGTGTAGTACGGGCAAAGAAAAAATCTCTGAACTTGACAGTACGTACAAAGTTCAGCTCAAGGGTGAACTAACGAGCATTCCCTGATGCCCGAGTATTACAGTTGAATTGTTTTGGGAAGAATGCAACAGGCTATTTCACTGTTTATAAGAAAAGCTATAATAATGATAATAATCATAATGAAAGACATGAAAAATGGCAGCAGTGCTTAAGATATAAAAATGTTTCAATTTATTTCCATTATATCCTTCATTTTTAAAGGTCTTTTTTTGGAGTCTATCCAAGAGACTCAAAGTCAAACGGTTATTGGAGCACCTTCCCAAAATATATGAAGTGTACTAACTCAACCTGTGGTAATGGTAGTGAGTTGGACTGTCTTGCAGGAAGATTTGACTTCCTTGCGAGAAAAGATAAAAGTTCTAAAAAAGTCCCGTTTTAATCATTTGATTGTAGAGGTCCCTTCCATTCCTGCTAACATGAACTCATGAATTGTTGAGAGTTGTGAGTCACTAGGTTAGGGCTCTCGAAGCTGTTAATCTTTGTCTTAATGTTACTGTTATTTTCAAAAATGGAAGGATTATTATTCCTTCAAATAGTCACTTGTGTTGAATGCAAAGGGAACTGATGAACGATTTCGTCTAGGATTGTCCAAAGTAATTCCTATAGTAGATCTGACACATCTTTATATTTTATGACTGCAAATATGTGAACTTTAAAAAATCATGTTTACTGAAAACGAGTCCCAAGTACTTAAAATACGGAACCTTTAATATTTACAGAAAACCTAATGAAAATTTTAAGGAAATGTTTAAAAAAAACAACTCTAAAGATTATTACCTCTTTACATGAATCCAATTTTATTTTCTCTAATTAATTATTGTCTTTTTTTAAAAATGTATGATTCACCTTTCGACCCATATTTAATAAATTAATAAAAGGAACAAATAAACTCGTAATTGAGAAATTTGACTTAACCGACTTTATTTGTCTGTCATTAGATCTATTTGTTTTAAATTTGGCAAGAGATAACAAAAGAAAACAAATGAAAACAAATTTGTGGTTTTAGCTTTTTGCGCCTTTAAAAAAGGGCAAGAAGTTCTAAATAAAAATATAAGCTTGATGTACATATATTTTTGTTTGATATGCTTTATTTATGGAATATAATTTGACTCCTTAATTACTTATGAAAATGGTTTCATTCTAAAAGTCTTAAATACCTACATATACATATATTTACATAGCCTTAGGTCTTAGCCTTAAACGTATATTAAAACTTTTTGTTTTGACTTTCTAAATTCTTTTTGTTAAAGTTGAGTAATTGACGAAGACGAAACAACATTTTATTGGAAACAAATGTCTTACGCCTCTTTGTAAAGTTTAACAAAATCTTATAAGCCAAAAGGGATGATTAATAGAAATTAATTACTTACTTAGAACATAATTTGAATGCACATTTTTCATTATAAAAAAAGTATAAATTATTTATTCTTTTCTTGACACGAAAGACCAGAGTGATCATCAAGACCAGAAATCATAAGTGTGTCTAATTTTGGATAACCTATTATAAGGTTTGTACGCCAAGAAGATTAAGGTCTCTATTTCTTTGGTGACGCCAACTGCTAGTCCAAGAGCCAGTAAGGATCTTATATAGTTTGTGAGCGCTTCATCATTTATGGAGTCATCACTATCCAAAAATATTACTTACACCAAAATAAGACTAAGCCCGGCTATGCGAATAAACGCTGCACAGTGTCCCCAAATCCACTTTTTCGGTTGCCAAAATTATAACTCTTAAACGAATGAGGACATCGTCACAATATTCGTTTATCTGGAAGGAAATTTCCAAGACAATGAAAATAATGAGTTTCAAATAGAAAAATTACAGGGTGTTTTAGAATTTTTTGTTAAAACAAAAAGTTTTAGTAAAGGTGATTAACATAATAGGTATTTTACTTAACAAAGGTTAAAGGTCAATTTCTGATATAATCTGAGTGTCCCTATCAAGATAGGACTAGGTTGATGATGTGATGGAATGTGGTGTTGGTTCAGTAATCTTCTTTGTGACTTTGGATATATCTAGGTCTTGTATGCTACCTGATTTTACTTTCACGCTGAATTATTGGCAATCAGGGAAACATGAAAGGTACTTAAACAAGATCCACACCGGAATACGGCTATTATCACTGAAAGTCAGGCAGCTGTTAAAGCCATTCATTCTATTACATCATACTCCAAATTGCTGGGTTAAACTTGATGGGAATAAACGGGTAGACGAGCTGGTCAGGCAAGGATCAGTCATTCATATCTAGCTTGAGGAAAGAGTCAACATTTCGCTCGGAGTTATAAAGGGCAATATTCTCTCAATTTTTCTTACCGATTCAAACAGTAGGTGGAGCAGTTTAACTAACTGCATTATGTCTAGAAAAATGTGGCCCACTTATAATAAATCCCAATCACTTGATCTGATATGCAGATCCAAGCAAGACATAGCCAGGATCTAAGCTACCTGTAGCGGACACTGGTCAATAGGAGAGCATGTAGCGAAGGTAGGCATTCTTCAGAACACTCACTGTCATAGCTGTGGGAAACAACCAACGAGAAAAGGAATCAGTCCTCCACTTCCTCTGCAAATGCCTTGCTCTGGCCAAATTTAGACCACAATCATTAGGAATGGTATTTTTTAACGACATTGACAAACTTTCGGAAGATCAAAGATTTCATCTCTTTTCTAAACACGATGAAATGGCTCTAGGACGAACTTCGGTTACTTTTGTGCCATGTAAGGAGCCACATGATCACTGCTTAAGAACCATTCAACAAGCTGCCTAGCTTGGCATAATGTAGATGGTGTCGGATAAGTGTGATAGCCCGGCTAAGTAAAAGATCCAATTTCCAGATGATTGTGGAAAATAAAACACACAATAAGAAACATCAAAAACTACTAGATCCATATTTTTGAACTTAATCTTACTTGATGGATGTCTCCATGAGAATATCCACAATTTCATCCAGAACTTCATAGTTATGGTATCAAAATGGCGCACTTCAGCGCTAGTTGCGCTACAGCGCTAGACTGCCGGTGGTCGCCATTTCTACCTACCTGCCTACCTGAGTGTAACTATTATGAAGCAGTAGAGACAAAATAAAACTAATCAATTTGAGTGAAATAATAAAAAAACAATAAATTTTATTTTTGGTTCACAAGAGCACATTAATAAAATATTTCAGTGATAGATTACAAGTCAAATATGTAGTTGGGAAACAAATTAAACGTACAAAAATGTGTATACAAAAATTATATTTCTTAGGCTTATAGAAAACAGATGAACTTTTTGCTTGAATGTCCGCGCAGGTGCATATAAATTATAAGTTACACAAAAATAGCAAACTCATTTTAGGCAATCGTTTAGTTTGTGTCAAAACAAAAACTTTTTAGTTGCTCGAACCAAGCAGTTGCGCAACTAAAAATTTAATGTGCACGCCTAGCCTTAGAAATTATCATCCTGGGCAGTGTGTAATTAGCTCACCATTTCCGGAGAGTATTGTGCTTTCAGATGTTTCTAGGTTCTTACATGTTTTAGGGAAGATATAAGTGGAGCCGATGAGGTTGCAAGCATGTCAAATAGGTCCTCATAGTCCTCATTTTTTAACTCCTGGGCTTCTTCTGATAATTGTCTATGTGGTAGTGACGGATATTCGATTATATTTTGACTAAGAACCAAAATTCTTAGGTGTGAACTGATTTTCTACAATTTAAAACATCAAGTGTCATATATTTCTTGCCTCATAATTGACTACGCAGTTATTTGGGCAGTTACTTCTGATTGATTATTCTAAAAATCCCCTTAAGGTGTTTTCATCATTGATATTTACGAATCCCTGCTTTGGTTTATCTACATCAACTGTGAGATCATAGCGAAAACACCTTTGAATATCCTTTTTCTGCCATTTTGATCCCAATGAATTCAGCAATGTCTTTTTAATGTTATCGAAGTTTTAGCAAAAGTTAAAAAAAAATTCCATACACCTGATTTTAGCGTGCAATGGAGAATTCCATATTCGTAGTAATATTCCCTGTTTTTTTGGTACATCTTAATTATTGAAGCTTTTTGTTTTGTTTGAAAATTCGTTAAAAAATTTTTCAGTTAATCACAGTTCAAGAGAACTTGTGATGTTCAAATATATTTTTTTCTTCATTACCTTTATATATTGTTGATTTAATAATTGATATTTTGATATTTGACTTTCAAGATGAATATAGTGGACTGAAGTATTTATGAGGTCACTAGTTCCTAGTTTTTTTTTTTCTAAAATTTAGTTAGGTCCCTGGCCCAATTTCTGTCCATAAGCTCATACGCTATTTATGCTACATTGGTGTTCCTCAAGGGAGTACCTTACCTTGGACCTTTGATTTTTTTTCTTATCTATAAACGTTATTATTATTATAATAAATGATTGGTCTAAGGAATTTTCGTACTCTCATGTCACTAAGTCCTATTACATTATATTTGTTAGACCCCTCCTTGAAAATTGAATACGCTAGCCAAGTCAGAACTCTCATTCAAAAATAATTAAAGCTGTGCAACTCAGTTTTTTTATTTTACTTTTCTGGTAATTTTTGGTCTGATATTCTCATCTTACCCCCTATGAATACTAGTTAAATTGATGGATGGAATCTTACAAAAATTTAGTGAATTTGATGACATCAGTTCTAAACTCCCTTTACAACTTGTCTTAATCAAAAGGCCTTTATTTTTTCAAAACAAAAAAAAAGAAACTGGATCGTTAGATTATAAAAATATTAGTTAAAAAAACAATAGAAAACATGGTGGGTTATCACCTACAATCATTCATCGAAATAAATTTATATTATGATTGTTTGTATTGCTGAATTATATTACTCGTATATTTTATTTAACCTTTTGTTTTTCTTCATTTTAATTCAATTAAAACGCATTATTTTCTTTTTATTTTTTATCTGTATAGATATATTTCGAGGACTTATTTGCCTCATCATCAGTAGCTAAAAATAAATACATGCGTTTTTTATTAACATAATATATACAAAATTTAATTATATATACAAATTACCAAAATTATTTTATAATAAATTATTTGATAATCTGTTTTTAATATTAGACATTTGTTTTTGAAATTAAAAATTAAAAATCATTGAACAAATTTTCTTATAAAGTTACTAAGTATTTAAAGTGTATAAATTTTTTTGATTTTGAACTTTATTGTTCTACAAATTTACATTAACTATTAGATTGTAGTATGTATTAGTGTAGTCTCTTTTATCTGTTTTGTAGTTGCACGCAATGCCCTCATTCTTTATAATTTGGTTAACTTCGTGAATTTGTAACTTAAATTTGTTTCTTTCTAATTTCAAAATTTTAGCGCCATTAAAATCAAAAGAATGTCCATTTTTCATAACGTGATCAGCTAAAGCAGCTATATTTTTGTTTACTGATCCCTCGTTAACTTTTTGACATTCGGTATTGTGTTGATTCATTCTTGATCCCAGTTTTTGAATAGTTTCTCCAATGTATATTTTTTCGCAATCATTGCATTTTACAGAGTAAACTAATCCACTGTTTTATGTCTTATTAATTTTTTGCTTTGTATTTAGAAAGAATTTTGAATTTTGTTCTGTTGGATAGATCCCCTAGAATCTATCTAACAATAATGTTCGGTGAAAAAAAGATTCATCAGATACAGATAATAAAATTTATTCAGCGATGACATATGTACTAAAATTAAGTGAGTCCTTAGCAAAAGTGTGCCAATATTTTGTACCAGTTGTTAAAGCAGCAATGAAGCCAACAAGTTTAAATTGAGTAAAAGGTTATTTTTAAAAGCAACGAAAACTGCCACTTCCCCATAGGATCCATTCTTGGACCGTTGTTGTATAACATATAAAACACACATGATTTTCCGAAACCAAATAACTGTAAGACCGCAATTTTTGTTGATGATGCCTGCATTTACTCAACAGATTCAATTGGTTCCATCATTTTGATTTTTTTAATAATAATGATTGGAAAATAAAATTTAATGCTTTTGAGACACATGCTCTCTTTTTTACTAAAAAAAGAAAAATCTGTTACCTTCCAAGAAATAGGCTTCAGTTTAGTGGGATTCCCATTTTTGAAAAAATTTTCTTTCATTATAAAGGGCAATATCTCGACTGGATAACTTGAGTAATGTCGGTTTCTAATGCTTCTTGAGTTTGGGGATTATTTGCATAAGCACAGTCTTTTGCATAGCCCTACAGGCAAAAATCTAACGGTGTTAGATCGCATGATCATGGTGCCCAATTGACATCGCCAAAACGTGAAATTACGATACCAGGAAACTTCTCATCCAATAAAGCCATAATTGGTCGTGTTGTGTGGCTTGTTGCCTCATCTTGTTGGAACTACATAGATATCGTCCAAGTCATGATCCTCAATCGCTGGCCAAAAAATATCGGTTATCATACGACCAAATCGCTTATAATTGACTGGAACCGTCTGCCCACTGGCATCGTCGAAGAAATACGCACCAATGATACCTCTCGACCATAGAGCACATCAAACACTTTGTCACTTTGTCCAGATGCGAAGATGTGGCACCCATCTTCGATCACTTGTGGGTTTTCTGTTCCCCATATGCAGAAATGTTGTTTATTTACATACCACCGAGTGAGAAATGTGCTTTATCGCTAAAGAAAACGTTCCAACACCCAAGAAGCGTGGGGTTGTGAATCGTCAGCAGGCTTTAATTTTTGCGTAATTTTAATTTTTTAACAATAGGGATGCAAATCCAAATGCAAAATACGCCATACAGCGAGGTGTGCGACACGTTCACTTGCTGCGAATGCCGGGAAATCGGTAAATTCGGTTCATCAGCGAGACTCACACTTGCTTTAGCAATATTTTCATCTGAGCGTGCATTACGACGATGCACAAACCTTATAACATCAGTAACGCCTCACTCTCTTCAAATTTCTTTACAAATTTATCGATTGCTTGCGATGACGACCATAATCGTCGCGTAATTCTCGAAAATTGGCTATGTTTGAATCACAACTTTTGTAGTAAGTTTTTATAATTTTAACTTATTTTTCGCTTATTAAGCGATCCAATATCGTAAACGGCAAACACTGAACTATTATTATGACACTTCAAATGACAAATGAGTTTGACAAATGTCAAATTACAGCGCTACCAACACAAAACTACGAAATGAATGACCCTTTATTATTGTATAAATGTCAAGTTAGAAAATACCATTTATATGTAAATTGTGCAATCTAGCTATACGAAACAAATTGATATAAATTCAGCTATAATATTGTCATCACCACACTGCAGCAAAAGCTTCTTAATAAAGAAATGGAAAATACATTGAATCTTCAAATATACATAGTAACAGTAGTCATACATGGCGTATACGTACTATTTTGTTCTTCAATATATTGAATTTGAATTATGCACAGGAATTCGTGATGGTTTTTTGGTTAACGATTTTTTTCAATTGTTATCTTTAACAATTATTTTTTTTGTTATCTATGAGCTTCGTGTTCTCACCCCTGTACACGGCACGATGTATGTCCTGTTAAGGAATGGAAATCTAGTTTGCCGAAAAGTATTCTCTATTGATTGTACTACGTAATAGTCTTGTTAAAAAAGGAAAAGTCGTTTGCTTTGACTAAAAGATGTATATATATAGTATGATATCTTGAAAAAACTAAATCATTCAGGCAGAAATAAAATTCAAGGATTTTAAGCTTCGCAGAACTATTGCAAAGAATAATTGATTCTCTTATTTTAACTGTAGAATATATAAAATAATAAAACAAAATTATTTTCTTATAAAATGCATTGCTTATAAAAATGAAACAATAACTGGAAATCAAAATCATTCACAGAAATGGTTAACTTTTATTCTGAGTTTGAACAATGCAAATATACTTATTGAAAAAAATCTCCTCATAAAATAATTAAAATTATCTGCCTCTCTGCACTTTCAAGAGAAATTATTTTCATCTAGACAAGCATTTCTAAATCTGGAATTGATAAATACAAAAAAAATAATAATTTATTCATGAGCGTGGACATTTCCATGATGTTGCTATTTACATGTTCTGAACTATAAAAGGGTCACTGTAATTTCACTCTTTTCTTGAAGTAAACGACTTACTTTTGCTAATGGTATCTAATTAAAAATAATTGTTTTCATTATTTAAATCCTTAATAATCTTCAAGAGCCTAAGACTCTGTGATATTCTTTAAGATATCAATAATTTTAAAGGTAATCTTTTAGAGTTATTATTTAAGCCGTTAAAGTGCTTAGCACTGATGATTTTTTTAGTCATACACAACGTATCATTCAAAGTAGCAGTATAATGAGCGTATGAAGAATTCTTAAGGCATTTTAAACATCAATTAACATAATTCCTTGAACACTCAATAAAGCAGAAGGTGTTTCAGTAATTCAATATTGTTTAAGAATTAAAGGGCGTCAATGAGTCGCACTAAATAGCTTCACTGGATTACTCTTATGAAATACTTTCGTTAACATAAGAGTATTTACTTATGAATGTTTCCTTTCTTCATGACATTTTCTCTTTAAAAGTAATGTTTGTCCTTTAGTGGGCTTGAGCCTACTTAAGGCTGTATGAATGTATAAATTTGAATAGATTTAGAGCAAATAAATTATACCTAAAGCTTTCAGATTTGAGATTGCCATTTATAGAAGCTACCTATTAGCTTAGAGAATTTTTAAAAATATTGATTAACTAATTAGAAAGACTGTTGGCGCACCGTTATTTGGTCTGCTCAAAATATAGGGCAAACAGGCAAATTTCTTCAGAAACAAAACGAAACATATTGAATTTATTCGACAGAGTACCGCCGATGGATATGAAATAAATTCATTCCATTATTAAACAGAACTGTAAATACTCTATGGGAACAGAAAGCGATGGGAGGTTTATCAACTGCAGTCTTTGACCTTATGAAGGAAATAGAACTCCATCTGATCAGGTGAAAACATTCAAGAGAAAGTCTTAAAAGTCTTCGTTTTATACTTTTATTCTATTTTTGTGAATCGAATAGTCGAGCGCTATTTTATAACATATCCATTTCCTACCAAAAGAAACAGAGAATTTTAACCAGAATGGATCGCAAAACTCAGGAAAAAAAAGTTTTGATGAAACCAAGTTTTTTGTTTGATTTTCTTACAATATAAATATAAGAATAATAATTTTAACTAACGGTTACTATTATACCAATCCCAATACTTTTAAAAATCTTTTTCCAATTATTCACAATCCGCTATGGAATGAATTAATCATATTATGTGTCCGTCATCAGCAGAAATGAATTCCATTGAATGGCTTAATATAGGGCGAAGTTCATTTGTGAATAAAAAAAAAAAACAGAAAGGGACTAAGATGACTTCCTTAAAGTACACCAATTTAGTTTAGTTTTAGTTTAGTTTATTAATTCATTCAATGCCTATACACAGTAAGAATATAATTCTTATAAATTAGTGATAAGCTTAATTAAATTAATCAAAAATGGAGAAAAAAAAGCTATTACTGAGTGTTTTTGGTTTACAATAATTGTTAAACATAAATATTTGTATTTGTAAATATTTGTATTTGTATAAATTCCTTGAAGTAAATGTAATGGTTATGATATAAATAAAAAAAAGAAACAAAGAAAAAAAAAGAAGAAGGAAAGAAAAAAAAAAAAAAAAAAAAAAAGAAACTATATTTTCAAATATATAATAATTTATAATAATTTATGTATTTGCAAAACTTATATACGATAAATACTACATTACAATACATCTCACCTTAAAAAAAAAACAAACAAGAGGCGTCCTCTATACAAGTTTAAAATTCAAAAACAGGGTTAAGGATCAGAGAAAAATTAGAAAAATTAGAGGTTTTGATTTTGAAGGTAGGATCTTATTTCTTGACGAAACCGTGTATAATTACTGACTCTTCTAATGTTCCTTGGAAGCAGATTCCAAAGACGAATGGCGCTGATGAAAAATTGTCGCGCAGAGGTCAAACAAGAATATCGAGGGTGTATCAGTATTCGGGATCTGTTGAAGGAGGTAAATCTAATCCTATTGAACAAACTACAAGGTTGCTGCGTATGAATTATGTTAAATAATAAGATGAGGGTTCTATAACGAAGGAGGTGGTCAAAAGACATATTAAAAATTTGTACTGAGAAGCTAGATATGCGATCAAAGCGACGCAGGCCAAATATGTACCGAGCTGTATTGTTAAATGCAACGTTCAGCTTTCTCCTACTGACGGCATCACAGTTGTTATATACTTCGCATCCATATGTTAGTATTGGAACGATAAGTGTTTTGGCCAACATTAAGCGGATTTTTAAAGGAGTGTAATACTGTGAGGACCATAACGCACGAAGCACACCATAAACTTTACCCACATTGATGTGTGTGTCCCAGGTCAGTGTTCTGTTGAAGACCATTCCAAGATTTTTTGCTGATTGAGTGAAAGCGATCGGTAGGCCATTTAGATATAGGCCAGGAAAATAGTCTAGGTTCAGAAGCTTTTTACTTATAATGATGCATTTCGACTTAAGAGGATTAAGGAACAGTCCGTTACAATCTGACCAATAGGAAATATCCTCAAGGTCCCTGTTTATATCATATGCACAATCTTCAATTAGTCCAAGAGGACAACTTTTGAAAAGCTGCACATCATCAGCATACATTTGGATGGAAGATCTCGTGACCTTTGTAGGAAGTTCATTAATATAAAAAGAGAAGAGAAGAGGTCCCAGAATCGATCCCTGTGGGACTCCTCGAGTGGTTGGTAGAAAATTCGATATCATATTTTTGACTGACACAGCTTGTTCTCTGTGCCGCAGATAAGATGACATTAAACGTACAGCAGAAGAAGAAAAACCATACATTGTAGAAAGTTTATGGCATAAGTTATTGTGATCCACAGTATCGAATGCTTTGGAAAAATCCAAAAGTACTAAGAACGTAACACAATCACTGTCCAAAGCTAATCGTATATCCTCAACAACGTTAATGATTGCGGTGGTACAACTGTGCTGTTGTCGAAAGCCATATTGCTTAGGTGAAAGAATATTATGGGTTCTTAAGTAGACATTTATTTGCTTTTGCACAACTCTTTCGAATATTTTAGATAGATATGGGAGTACGGATATTGGTCTATTGGTCCAATTGTTTTTTTTCTATTGTAAACCACTTGAAATGAACGAGTAACTACGTCCGATCCAGTGCACCATTTTAATTTTTTGTTTGCGAATCCATAAATAACTTTTATTAGTCTCAAAGAAGGTTTATGTACATGACACCTGCAAGAATCTTTGAGATAATCCTATGGATTAGCAATAAGGTGCGAAAAATTAATTGAGTTTTTTTAAATAAATCCAAACAATAGGTATCGTTGATAAAGAAAATATTTGTGAACGAAAATCTTCACACGTTTGGCAGTGTTTTAAATTCAGGAATTTGGGATGTTAAGGATTTGATATGTTTACACACACTCTCACTTCCCAAGAAACAATTTTAGCTGTATTAATGCTTGAAAAGCGCTTTCGGAGCTAATCTTAGAGCTAGTTAATTCAAAAACACGCTCTAGATGCGCCTTTAGAGCAAGCATGGAGCCCACTTGCAGCTAATTCATTGAGTTTGAGAGCACTTTTTAGCTCCTTAATAGTGCTTGTAAGTAGGTTCTGACAGCTAAAAGCTTTAATATACACTTTAAAACTGCCATAGAGCCGCGTGCTTTTACGTTTTTTATTAGTATTAGTAAATTAATACAAATCATACTATTGAACACGAAAAGAAATTATTATTTGTGTTGGTAAATCATATTAGCATCATAATTTATTTTCATAGAACAATGAGTAAAGGTAATAATTAAAAGCCATAATACGTTCAACATGTAAGAGATTTCTAAGTGCGATTTCATTTTTATCAGAAATGTTGATATTGTACTTCGAAATATTACAACGCCCTTCTTAAATAATTTGTTTTAAGTGGATGGTAAATTTTTTTTATTTCAATTTTTAACTTGAGAAAAAAATATTTATTTTGCTCGTGCACTTTTTTGGATACGGCTTCTGTGTTTATCATGATTCTTTTAAAAATGGAGTCATCACAGCACTGTTAATAGTTTTCTTTTCCTGTTTTATAAAAATTCTGAAATATTCGCCATTTTGTTAAACATACATTAAGATATAGCTTGTAGCTCTTAAGTAAATCTTTAAAAAATTCTTTTGCTCTTAAAGAGCTATTTTAAAGGGTGCAGTATCAACATGCTAACATGCTTTCCAACAGCTGATAAAAACATTACTATGGAGCAAATTTATCGAGCAGAAAGCTCTTAAATGTAACATATCTAAAGATTGTTAAGAAACTCCATTATAGAGCTAGATATTTAAATTCGTTTACCAAGAGCTGCAATATGTTTTGAAATAGAGCTAGGGCCGTGCATTTAACTCTCTCAGAGCTATTTAAGAACATATAAATAACATTTAGCTCCAACGATGTTACTTGGGTTAATTTTCAGAAAATGTATGCTTTTGCCTTTTTCCCAATAACTCATAGTGTGAGCAGACAAACACCCATAAAAGTACTGTTGTATACCCTCAGACAAATACAAGAATACAACCCAAGTACTTATAGGTTTTTCTCTAGGGATTTAATAATCTTTGGGATGGGGGACTTTCCAGTTTTATTTGTATGCTATTTCATGCCAAATTTGTTTTTTCTTCCGATGCAAACCAATATTGCCGGAATATGAACGAATGCACTGTGAATTCTACTATACGAATTAATAGGCCGAGATAACTGTCATCAGAAAAATAATTTAATATATTAGAAGTTTCAGACAAATAATAATAGATGAATTTTGGAAAGAGCCCTGTGGCACACCAGCATTTATTTTATGAATATCGGATTTGAAACCATTCAACATAGCTTGTATTGAAGATTTCGAAAGGCAGTTTCTTCTTTTTCCATCGAAAAAGAGATTCATCAATACCAAATTCAAGCATTTTAGATAAGAGGGCTTGATGCCAAACTCTATAAAATGCCTTTGAAATGTCAAGTGAAATAACTTAACTATATCGTATCCAAAACGATGTAAAGTTTTGTACTGTTTTGACTGTTCCATGGGATATACCATGAGATCAGAAGTATACCTATTGCTCCCAGTCATTTAAAAGCTTTCATTCTTGAAGATATTTCTTGTTCTGATAATTTATCAGTGTTTCTAGACTTTGGAGAGAAGGGACGTAAGTGCTATTGGTAGATAGTTAGAGGGGGAGAAGATTAGCCTTTTTAAGGAACAAGCTGGTCATATGCTGTTTCCCATTACACCCGTTTAAGCAGTACTTTTTCCAGCGTTGAAGTACACCCCTTCAAAGCAATAGGAAGGATATTATTCCTTCTAGCGTATTTGTGTACATCAAGATTTTTTAGTTAACTTGCAACTGTCGGAGTGCAAAAGAAGATTTCTTCCATAAATTCATTTACGGCCTCAACTACAGGAGGAACCATGGCACTAATTGAAAGTTTCGAATTAACAGTTAACTGTAGTATACTGTGCATATAATTTGTTAGATTTGTCCCTTTTCCTGATAAACCTTCTTATTTCGAAAAAAATCAAATTTGAAATTATATCTGCACTGGAGTACACGTCACTATCAAGTAAACATATTGACTTTACTCTGTTTAAAAAAAAATTGTCAGTACAGGCCTTATGGGAGACCTTTTTCTAAAGCGGTGGCGCCTGATACACCCTCACTATACCACTGACTTTCCTTAAAGAATTGTTGTTGTAATTCTTCGAAAAAACTTGAACACCCCAACGCGACCGTTGAATTCCACTGCTGAAGGGCAAGGGATACTGTCAAGTCAATACGATCATGCGCTTGTTATATGCAACAGAGTTACCATTATCATTCTAAATTACAAGCAACGAGCTTATTCAGTGGATTTTATTAAGGATGCCGATCTGCATGTCAACGCGTGCACGTCAACTGTTTGTGTTGTGAAAGTGAAAGTCTTAAATTGTCAAAAAATATTAAAATATTAAAAGTCCATTTCCTGAAAAAAAAAAAAAACAATCACCCAAAAATAAAAAAACAATAACCCAGAAATAAAATCTTTAATCACCCCTCAATAAATCAAACCAATAATCTAAATAAGTGCCCCCGCAAAGTGAAAAAAAAAAAAAAATAAGAAAAAAAAAATCATTACATAATCACAGTCAGCAAGTGCTAACCCCTCGTCCCATCCTTTCCCTTTCTCAATCAAACAGTTAATCTATAGCCTGATCATCGTGTACACTGTGTGGGTAATCTCACATAGAGTGTACGATGAATCAGGTGTAGATAACAACAAATGGATATTTGATAATTGTTAATCTCTTTATTCCAGGGGCGGATTTCATGCATGTTGCCATTTAGGCATAACACTAATGGCAATGTGTATTGAATAATGCAATTGGTATTGAGATTTATTAATTGTCAAATTAGACTACTCGTTTGTTTTAGTTTTTTCGTTTTGTGAATTTTTTCAATGGTAAGTGATTTTAGGGTTGATTTTAGCAACATTCGGGGCTTGCGAATGAATTTCTATGCCACGTACGTCCACACTGTAAACAACAGGCCAGCTGTTTTGGCACTAAGTGAAACTCAGGTAGGTGAAAATACCGATGATTCGGAATTTACTCTGCATGGGTATAGCTTAGTGCCATTATTCTTCCCACATCACGGCCTCGCGATTTATATAAGAAATGATGTTGCGTACCAACTTCAACCCCAATTCGGTAAATGTTCAAATACGAACTTCAATTTTATATGGTTAAAATTCACGGTACACAAGCACATCATTCATACCTGTTTCATTTATCGAAGTCCAAACCTGGACAGAAATTCAACTTTTAACGAATTTGATGCTCTGTCCGATTCCATCCAAAGAATTGTTTCCCATTATCCTCACACTGAAATCGTCATTGCGGGCGATTTCAATGTACACAATTCTAGTTGGCTTCGCTTTTCTGGTCAGACAACACCCGAAGGAAGGTATGTTGAGGTCTTTGCTGAGTTAAACCACTTGACTCAGCTTGTTAATGAGCCAACTCGAATTCCTGACGTTGCAGGTCAAAATGCCAACACACTAGACTTGTTTCTTACCTCTGATCCTGATAAATACACCATCAGTGTATTATCTCCTCTAGGCACATCAGACCACTGTGTCATATCTGCGAATTTCTCGTGTAAAAAAATCCCAGTTAAAGAGAAAACCCCCAAGAGAACCGTTTGGCAATACGAGAAAGCCAACTGGGACGGTCTCAATGATTTCTTCAGAAACTTTAACTGGTCACTATGCTTCCTCGATAGTGACGTGGACTCCAGTGCAGATATGATTACAAATTTAATTCTCATCGGAATGAGAGATTATATCCCGCATAGGGAAAAATCTATCAAACCGAAAGAGAACTCATGGTTTGATTCGAGCTGTAAAGAGGTTATCAGGGTCAGAGAAGAAAGTTTCCGATGTTATAAAGCCAACCCTACTGAGGAAAACCGGAATAAGTTTAAACAAGCTAGAAAGACCTGCAATGATCATATTCGACAGACCAAGTTCTTGCATGACCAACAAATTAGGCAAAAAATACTACAATGTCCCAAGGGTAGTAAAAATTTCTGGTCATTTGTAAAAAACATTCGAAATACTACTTCATCCTCGGTCCCAACGCTCGTGATTAATGACACCCCCTATGTCAGCTCACTAGATAAAGCCAATTTACTTGCAGCACACTTTGCTGCTAATTCGACGCTGCCAGAGAGTGTTATGACTCCTCCTGTACTTGAGAACACAAATTTTTCCATGGGACGAATCTTCTTTCGTACTCGTACAGTTGCAAGAGTCCTGAAAGATCTTGACATACACAAATCCGCTGGCCCTCCCATTGTTCTGAAGAGGTGTTCTTCAACGCTGGCAAAACCACTGCGTAAGCTTTTCTATCTATCCTATTCCTCTGGACTCTTTCCGAGTAGATGGAAAACAGCATTTGTCCAGCCTGTCCCTAAAAAAGGTGAATCTTCTTCCCCCTCTAATTATCGTCCAATTGCACTTACGTCCCTTCTTTCCAAGGTCATGGAAACACTGATAAATAATCAGCTCAAGAAATATCTCGAAGAACGAAAGCTTCTTAATGACCGTCAATACGGCTTTCGTAGCAATAGGTCCACTGGTGATCTGATGGTATATCTCACCGAAGAGTGGCACAAATCTTTACATCGTTTTGGAGAAAGTAAGATTATTGCACTTGATATTTTAAAAGCATTTGATAGAGTTTGGCATCAAGCTCTCTTATCGAAAATGCGTGCATTTGGTATTGATGAATCTCTTCTTCGTTGGATTAGAAATTACCTTTCGGGCCGCTCAATACAAGTCGTATTGGATGGCCTCAAGTCTGAAATTCATAAAATAAATGCTGGTGTACCCCAGGGCTCCGTTTTGTCTCCGACTCTCTTCCTCATGTTTATTAACGATCTCTTATCTGAAACTTCTAATCCATTAAATTGTTTTGCTGATGATAGTACCCTCAGCTTTTCATATTCGTTTAAAGATTCACTTCCTTGTTCTTCGGAAGTGGAACTTGAACGGCAGCGTATGATAAGCTCATTAAATTCTGATCTTAACAGCATTGTAAATTGGGGAATAAAAAACCGTGTAGAATTTAATGCTTCAAAAACCCAATGCTGTTTTCTATCGTTAAAGCGAAACCCTCCCCTTTTGCCGCTATCCATGGGCGGCACTTGCATTGAGGAAACTGAACAACTTTCTGTGCTAGGTATGTGCATTACAGACCACCTTGTATGGAATGATCACATATTCGACGTGGCCAAAAACGCTGCCAAGTGTTTAGGTTTCCTTCGACGTTGCAAGAAATTTTTTACCCCTTCTGATCTGGCTGTAATTTATAAGGCTTATATTCGCCCAAAGCTCGAGTACAATTCCCATATTTGGGCAGGTGCTCCAATAACACACTTGAGTCTCTTGGATAGAATCCAAAAAAGAGCTTTAAAAATGATAGGTGATAGAAGTATAACAGAAACATTTGAATCTCTCGAGCACCGTCGCAATGTTTCTTGTCTTTCATTATTTTATCGTTACTTCTATAAGCAGTGTTCCAGCGAAATAGCCAGTTGCATTCCTCCCCTTAAACAATTTAACCGTAATACTCGCGCTTTTAGGAATGCTCATCAGTTTACCCTTGAGCCCAATTTCGGACGTACTGTGAAATACAGAGATTCTTTCTTTAGCCGGACTACACACATGTGGAATGCTCTACCCAGCTCTATTTTTCCTTCCCATTGTAATCTTCAAAAATTTAAAACTAATGTGCATCGGTATCTCCTTTTAAACCCTTCCTTATTTTCCTAACGCTCGTACTGTGTTAATCATTTTAAGGGTAGTAATAACCCCTTGAGTGCGCGCTAATTATAAAAAAAAAAAAAAAAAAAAAAAAAAAAAGGAGCTTTTGGGATTTGAAGCTTTTGAGAACAATGAAGTTAAATATGTTGAGTGTTGGCGATTTATAATGTAAACTAGGGAAACCCTGTGAGAGCTTTAAAAAGCGACACACTTATGCAAGCCAATGAAACAAGAGTGTGAGGCAAACGTCCTATCTTCCCTGTACTGACAATTTTTGTTGAACAGAATATTTTTAAAGTTCCTGAAGAAATCGTTGAGACCGTCCAAGTTGGTTTTCTCGTATTATCAAACGGTTCTCTCAGGAATTATTTCTCTAATTGGATTTTTTTGACAGCAGAAATTTTCAGATATGACACAATGGTTATATGTACAAAGTAGTGATAATACACTTATAGTGTATTTGTAAAAATCAAGTCTAGAGTATTGGCGGGTTGACCTGCAATGTCAGGAATTCGACTAGTCTTGTGAACGAGCTGCTGAGTCCGGTTGTTTAGCTCCGAAAAAATGTCTACATATCTCCCTTCAGGTGTTGTCTGATCAAAATAGTGCAACCGCGAAGAATTGTGGACATTTAAATCGCCTGTAACAACAATTTCACCCTGCGGAAAATTAGAGACAATTCTTTGTATAAAGTCGGAAAGTACATCGAATTCGAGTTATTATACAAAATTTTTGAAGCTGCATCTGTCAAATTGGCCGTTGTTTATTAAATCTGATTAGCAAAATGAACAGGAAGAGTTTTAGTTTTCAAAAACTTGTGCAAATGATTAAATTGATTAATGAACGTGGGTCTTCTTCACTCAATTTCTGTCGAATAATCTTATTCGGCGACAATGCTCATTGCTAGGTGAACAGGTTCATCATCAAGAAAAAATTTCAAATTGCAATTGCATCTAGAGAAAGTTACTGTTTGGTGTTGATGTTGGGCTTAGCTGACCGATCATTCTTCTTCGATAACGACATTGGCCAGGACATCACCGTCAATGGCGAGCACTATCAACTGATAGATGATAAACCAATTTCTTTTGACCCGAATCGAATGATATGGATATCGACGATATTTGATTTCAATAGAGCGGTGCGGCGGCGGCTTATAGCGTTAAAGCCGATAATACTAGATTTCATTTTTTTGCTGACTAGGAAGCCTACCCCGAGCACATGGTGTTTTGTATGACAGCTGTAGTATATGTCATATTCTTCCTTCTGTAGAAAACCATTCCCTGTCCATCTGATTTCTTGAAGAGCTGTTATGTCAGCTTTATATTTTGACAGGGCATCGGCTAGCTGCTGAGTAGCTCGAGCTCTATAGAGCGATCGTACGTTCCATAAGAAAATTCGTAAATCGTTTTTCAGTTTTCGTTGCGTGGGTTGTCGTCGTGTGATCAGTCCGTTTCCGAGGCTTGTTGTCGGTCTCGTAATTCATTAAGTTTTACGGGACAGGGAATTAACCTGTCGCCAACCTGAGGAACCAGCCTGATCATATTAGCCAAACCTTTTTAAAGGCTTGTTTCTAGCGGCCGCTACGGAGAGGCTATAATCAGACTTCCACCAGTCCCGAATAGTTACGGCACGTGCATGTTTTCGTATGCTACATGTCAATTAATCTTTTTGAATCTTTTTCTCTGGTCCTTCAACTTTACTATGATGTCTGCTATATCAAGTTCTATTTCAGTGAAACGTCAATGGTCAATTGTTTTCAGAAATTGTAATTTAACGTCGGTTAGAGCCGACCCCAAATAGCGATATTGTGATACTGCAGTGTACCTGTACGAGAACGTGCAAACCAGCAAAAATAACTTTTAGCAAGACTACTGTTGTAAAAAGTGTGTGGTTTTTTAGAGCATGCATCTGCTGGTAATATAGAGGGTTCAACGCTGTTGGCGATTTAGAATTTAAAGCTTCATCTTCTGGCTCACACAAAAATCGGAAACGCCCAATTTTTGTTGATAGTGATGCTGAAAAATTCAGATCTTCCAATTTAAACTAGGGTTTGAATCTAAGGTTATGTACCAAATGCTGGATCCTTTGCATACGTCGCAACTGTTAGACATGCAATCTTCATTATTTACTTTACAAGATACGTCTGTCGCATGTTCCGATGTACGTAGCAAAAAGTAGATTTATGTAGTTTGAGAGATATGTGAAAATGCAGACGTTGTGAGGGATATTATTGATAGGTAGAATATAAGCAGGTATTTCTTCATAAAATATAGTCTTACAAACAGATACTTAGTGACTTTTTGTTTTGAAAGCTTCAGGAATACTCTCTTCTCGGTTCTTAACTCCTGACTAAATCGATTTCACATCTTTCATACCCGGCATTTGTCTGCTAATATTATCCCTATTATGGAAATCTCATATCAGTTGTTTGAACGACCGTCAATTTTTAGGCAGTGCTTTGGCGTAATCAGTTTTTTCAGATACAACAACTTCAAATTGAGCGGCTATTATTTTACAACTTCAACTGCTTTAATAAGACTACTTGGGTAATTATTTTACACTTTTGTCAGATGTTACGTGTGCTTGTCTGTTTTATTTGTTCTTTCTTACGACGACGCTTTCTAGTTGCCTGAATTCTTTCTTTGGTCTGATTCTGGACAGTATTTTAAAATCTCTATCTGCCTCCATTTTCCTACCATGAGCCTATATTTCTGTGAAACAGTCCAGTTAACCATACCTTTATTTTTATAAAAAGGAATAAAATATTATATTACACAATTAAAAAGAAAATAACCCCGAACAGCAAAAATTACGAGTATTTATCAAAGCCTATTTTATCAATGAAATATGATAAATCACGTTATAATGTTAGTAGATCCTAATATTGCAATCGCGGGTGCAACGAATTTGAATTCACGTTTTTTGTAGTTCAACTTACAATTTACTCCTAATAACGACTGATTTAATTGTCTTCTTGTCTTCTTCTTACTTTTAGAAAGTTTTAAAACGTTTGAACTTTATTTGCGTGTCAAAAAAAAAGCTTTTATATTTTTTATGTCGCGGGTGCAACAAACTTACAATGGCTATTTGCAATCAATAATGCAAAAAATATTATAAGAAATTCTTACATGTTTTTATCCAAACGATTGAACTACATGTTTCTTCATACGTCTAGTAAGTAAACCATAACCCAAAATTGTCGGTATTGGCTATTCCGCTCTTATTTTACCAGTTATAATAATTGCAGTTCGTACCGAATTTTCGTATGACAATGATACAAAGCGCAAACAAAAATGATTTCCTTAAGTTATGTTTCACTTTTTGTTTTTGATATTAAATATAGTCCTTCTACTTTGCACAAAAAATATTATAGTTTAAAAATTGATGTCAAAAATCGTCTATAGCGGAATCGCCCCTTTGTCTTATTATTTTTCATAACTACAGTAAACATTTCGATTGGTAAAATAATTTCTTATTTTATCTTCGACTAAATACCATTGGTCTTATAAATGCTAAATGGTCACTGAAATGCAGGTAACATGAAAATTATTATTCTTCCACCTTTTATGCCCTTAGCAGTAATTGTATTGTTCAGCCAACAGACATAATAGATATTCATAATTTACTTCGTGGAGCTATTGACGTTTTGGGGGAAAATTTGAATACAGACAGTTAATAAGCCAGAAGCAAACATATTCGATTAGAGATGTTCTTGGAATTTGAATACAACGAGCTTAACCTTTGAAAATATTATTCGATATTAAGCGAAATTTACCAGACATTTTAAACGAAGCAGTTTTATTTTTAATAACAAAAAAAGTGAAATAAGACTCAAATGAGTATTAAAAGCATTTATGGTCTTCTATGTTTCAGTAAATTAACATAATGGGTTCATTCGATGAAACATGTGTGGTCAAGTGATTAATTAATAAATGTTGGAATATCTATTTTCAATATAATTTGTGGCATGAAAAGCGAAAACCTATTCAAGGACCATAGGTACACAATGCCTAATCACTGCTTATGAGAGTTTTTATCGATATTAACGAACCAAACGAGTTTTTGACACATGTTTATGTTCTGACTTAACAATGAACCAACCTGAAAGGTTGCTTTAATGGACATTTTTATTTTCAAATTATTGCCTTTCACTATCCCTTGGATAGTAAATTAATCAATAAATCATAAATATTTAAACATATGTGCCGATACACTAAATAATTCTTTCCCAGATGTTCCGCCAAAAGACCTTGGAAATAATGAAGATCCCAACCTGATAACACAGTTTCCGAAATCTTACTAAATTTGTCAACAGATTTTTGACGCCATTTTGATTATATCTCCAATGTCGTTGCACATTGGTCTTGAAACTTGTTCATCATAATTGGGGTTAAAAATCGGCAAAGCAAAGTATTCCACATTTTAGTTGTTTGTGCTGTTAAAGAAAGTACCTGTTTATTTAACGACATGTCCAAAGTTAGGTTTAGAGCTCAGAGTTGCTCTGATCTGCATTCTCAGCTTGAAGAGTATTATAGTTTGAGGGGTGGAATGTAACTGGCTACTTTATTTGAGCAGAAATGATGAAAAAGGCTATAAAACTATGAAGGTCAGGAAAAGTTAGGACAGTATTTAAGAGAAACAAAGTTTCCGTAATGGATGTGTCTTCTTTAAGTTTTTCGGCTTTGTTCCGGATTCTATTTAAAATGCTGAACTGGGTAATATGAGCACCAGTCCAGATATGAGTGTTAAACTCAAGTTTTGAACGGATGTATGCCTTATAGATGGTAACCAGATCAGAGGGAAAAAAATCTATTGCATCTTTTATGAAAACGTAAGCATTTCGCAATATTTTTGACTAAGTAGAATGCTCTTATATGATTTTTCTTTCCATAAAAGACAGTCATTAACATACATACAGACGGTTTTCTCGATGCAATTGATATTCATGAATAATGGAATGAGTAGTTTATTTCGCTTGGCCGACACAGAAGCAGATTTGTGCTTAAGAAGCATTAAGTTCCACACTATTTTTAGTAACCCATTGTATAATACTATCGAGATCGCACTCTTATGAGAGCTGAACAAATGCTATCGTTTCAGTTCTATATTCGAAAAACTAGGTTGTGAATCTGGAATTAAATATGAAAAGCTGTGTCTTCAATGAAACAATGAAGTGGATTAGAAGTTTCATACAGAGATCAGTTATGAAGATAAAGAAGAGTGTTGAAGACAAAATGGAACTCTGGGGCATATCAACATTTATTTTTTCAAGTTTCTGACTTAAAACTTTCCAAAAAAACTCAAATTGAAAGATAATTTCTAATCTTAGGAAGGAGAGACTCGTTGATACCAAATATGGTACAAAAATAACTTATATTTAAAAACAAGACTTGTTATAACTTAGTTATGTCTAGTCTATGAAATTCGGCAAAGAAATAAAGTTGTCACATGTCAATGTAGCGACCTCCATTGACTGTAACGTGACGGCCATTTTCATCAATAGTAAAAAAAACGGCCCAATAAGACCACTGGCATAAAAACCACTCCATGAAGTTTATTTTTTGTTGAAAAAATTTTCACTTGACCAATAAGTAGGGTTGCCAGATTTTTCTTACACCTCGGCGGGACAAATGGCTAAAATAATGAAAAATTCCGGTATTTCAACATATTGCCCGGGACAAAATAAAAAATCATAATAAGCGTGTAAATCAATATAAATAAATTCCTTTATTAATTACTAATTAAATGACTTTTTTTGTCATTTGAAAATATTTTTCTTTTGTCAATTTTAATGACAGGAATGACAGTTTGCAAAAATACATTCTTCGTTAAGTTAGGTTTGTTTGATTGAAATTTTAAAAGCAATTTCTTTAGATTAAATCACAATGCAGCGATTGTTTCTTATCACTGAAAGAGATTTACATAGGTACATTATTTTTTGAGTTTGAGCCCCATACTGGGAAAAAATCTGCTCGGCGCACAGAGCGGCCGAAAGCCGCTTTGTGCGGCCAAAAGTCGAAAAACGTAGAGAATGATCCACAAATTGGTATATAGGGGTTTTTGGGGTCGCTGATTACGAATCTGTTATCAGAATCAGCAAATTCAAAATGGCCGTCCTAATATGGCGTCATGTCATACGAAAAAACTTTTGTTTTGATATTATTAGGGTATGTACTTGAAAATTTATAAAAAATGAACCAATTCAAAATGGTGGAATGCTGTATGGCAATATTATATAACAAAAAAAATGGAAAAAAATTATCTGTATATTTTTATTGAAATCGAACACAGTAATTTATAAATCATTAATTTAGAAATACAAAATGCAATATGAACAAACAATATATAAGTTAATCCGATATTTACATGAAAAAGTTTTCATTGCCCATCTCAGTCACAATCACAATCATCTACATCTGTTTCTGTTTCAGAAGCGGAAGAGCTGTCAAAAGATTGTTGTTCATCTTCTGTTTGATTATTTACAGGTGAAAGTGCTAACAAATGTATACATTCTTTAGACAAAGATTTAAGTGGTTTTAGAGGCAATTCCCGACAACTAGATATTAATGAGTCGGATGCGATTAGGAATCTTTTAAAAACATCCTCCATTGTCTTTTGACGATAATGGTTTCTTGCGAAATTAGCTTGATAGATTTAAAAGAAATTATTACATGCTTCTTGTGCATCTTCCAACATTTGACAGATAGGTAACACTGAATATTTTATTATTTCGGGGCCATGAATTAAAAGTTTGTGAACTAACGTGGGCATACAATACCAGGGATATTGTTGTAAATTAAAGTACTAGTACGCTCTAGAACGCCAAAAAACGCACGATTTTTGGGAATTTTTTTCTCGGAAACTTAATTAGATAATAACATAATTTTTTTTTAAATAATGAATACATGCGTCAAGAGTACGAGAACATTTTGTTTGTCTTAATTTTCTAATTTTGGCCGAATTATTAGAGGGCACCAACGTTGACTCTTCAAAAAACACATTGTCCCATTGCGGACAGTTAATCTCCGGATCTACTGAACCGATTTTCGAAAAACTTGTTGCAACTTGATTGTTTTTATGTTTTCTAAGACAATTTACCACAATTTGACCAAAAAGTTATGAACAAGAAAAATGGCGACCCAAAAATGGCCAAAAAAATTTCAAAAAAAAATTTATTTTTTCAAAGCTTGACATTTTTTGTTTTACTTTTAAAACAAATTGTGGTAGAATGTCTCGTAAGAAACCTTCCTTTAAATAACCCACTGTGTTTTTTTTTTTCTTTTAGTCCAGCCAATCCTGAGATTAACTATCCGCAATGGGACAATGTATTTTTTGATGAGTCGACGTTTGCGCCCTCTAAAATTCGGCCAAAATTCAAAAATTTCAAAAAATTTGTGTTCTTGACGCATGTATTCATTATTTTAAAAAAAAATTATGTTATTATCTTATAAAGTTTCCGAGAAAAAAGTTCCCAAAAATCGTGCGTTTTTTGACGTTCTAGACCGTACTAGTACCTTAATGCACAAAAAAACTCAACGGGCAGCTACGGGCAGCTGAATTTTATTTTATTTAGTACACAATACTTTTATTAACTATCTTAAATAGATTTGAGAACAAAAAATAGCAAGAAAAAAAAGTTTTCACTCAAACAAAATTTTTTTTTCAAGTAAATAAATAGTGTTGACATAATATCTCTGTCTAAAAATGTACTATTTTGGAATTTTTATTCAGAAATTCTTTAACTTATTTTACGCACCTGCAGCTGTCGAATCCATTTTATTGCAATAGATTTGCTTGGAAATAAAAACTTTTACACGTGTTTTAATGTCTATAACTAGACAGAAGGATGCCCCTTGGTGGAATAAACATCTTTCTAAACTAAGACTCAAGGTTAGGAAGCTCTTTAATGAAGCAAAAAGAACAAGGGAATGGTGTAATTACTCCGCGTTATTGACAACATATAACAAAGAGATAAGAAAAGCCAAAAGAAATAGTTTCACAAATTTCTGTGAGAATATCTCAACAACCCCTGCAGCAGCAAGACTTCACAAAGCTCTTGCAAAAGAGAAAACCATCACATCATTAGCACTTCAGTATAGTGATGGTAGGTTCACCGAAAATGAAGAGCAAAGGTGTAACCTACTGCTCAACACACACTTCCCAGGCAGTGTACCATTAAGTGGTAACTTGGTAGAGAGAACACCTCTCAAACCAAACAGACAGGACTGGAAAATTTCCACGACCATTTGCACAGGTAAAAGGATTGATTGGGCAATTAATACCTTTCAACCCTACAAATCACCAGGTGCAGATGGTATCTTCCCAGCTCTTTTGCAGAAGGGAAAAGAATACCTTATGCCTTATCTCATTAATATTCTTCGGAGTAGCATTGCTCTTGGGTATATACCAAGTCTATGGAGAACAGCTAAGGTAATCTTCATCCCTAAAATAGGGAAAAAAGACACAACCCATCCAAAGTCTTTCAGGCCAATAAGCTTAACATCCTTTATACTGAAAGCTTTGGAAAAGGTAATTGACAACTTCATAAGATCAGAAGTATTAATAAGTAGGCCTCTCAATCAGCGACAACACGCATACAGGGCAGGCAGATCAACCGAGACCGCCCTGTTCGAACTAACAAATAAGATCCAAAGAGCCTTAGATGTAAAGGAAACAGCATTAGCTGCTTTCTTAGACATAGAAGGAGCATTCGATAACACGTCCCATGAGGCGGTAGGCAAAGCTCTTGTTAGGAAAGGCGTGCGCATCACTATAACCAGATGGATAAAAGAAATGTTAGGCACTAGAAATGCAGAGGCACAAGCAGGACAAAACGTAAAAAAAGTAATCACAACGAGGGGATGTCCTCAGGGTGGTGTAGTATCACCCTTGTTGTGGAGTCTTGTTGTAGATGAATTGTTAGAAAATCTTACCTCCCAAGGTATATACTGCATTGGCTTTGCCGATGATATCGCTATCATTGCAGTAGGTAAGTTTGAAGAAACTCTTTGCGATATTATCCAAAGAGGACTAACAATTACAAGTAAATGGTGTATGTCTGTAGGGCTTTCAATAAACCCATCCAAGACAACAATCATACCATTTACTAGGAAAAGACTTCTACCACATATAAAATCTATCCGTTTGAATGGTGAAGTAATTGAAACGCAGAGGGAGGTAAAATATCTAGGAATTATACTAGATAGTAAACTCCTCTGGAACAAACACATAAACGCTATAGTCGGAAAAGCCACAAAAGCCCTAATGATTTGCAAAAGAATTGCAGGTAAGTCATGGGGATGCAAACCGAGCATCCTCAGGTGGATGTACACTATGATGGTAAGACCCATCATTACCTATGGTGCGGTTGCATGGCACAAGAAAACCGAATTAACAACAACTAGGAAAACCCTAGAAAAAGTCCAAAGGCTCGCATGTATCTGTATTACGGGAGCAATGAGAACCTGCCCTACCGCAGCTATGGAGGTTATCCTCCATTTATCCCCTCTACACGAGGTTATTAGAAGTGCTGGAGTGGGAGGTATCATCAGGTTCTCAAAGGAAGGAACTGGGACCGGCAAAATTATTGGTCTCAGAGAAAGGGACCTAATTGACAGGTCCACAATAACAAACCCTATTGACATCCCAAGAGATGGAATGATCAAAAAACATAATTTCGAGAAAAACTTTCTTACACAGCTCAGTAACAAGAAAGACTGGGTAGGAGAGGATACAAACTACACACTCGAAACAAATACCATCAAGTGGTACACTGATGGATCGAGAACAAGCGAAGGGACTGGTGCAGGAATCTTTGGGCCAAAAACCAAACTTTCTATACCGATGGGGCAGTCCACCAGCATCTTCCAAGCGGAGGTAAACGCCATAGGGAAATGCGTAGATCGCAATCTCGAAAAGAATTATCGTAACAAGAACATTGCCATCATGTCAGATAGTCAAGCAGCACTCAAGGCGCTAAACTCATACACCATCAGCTCTAAGCTAGTGTGGGAGTGCATAAGCAGACTAAATGAACTAGGTAAACAGAACAGAGTCACACTTTACTGGGTACCTGGGCATGTTGGTGTTCTTGGAAACGAAAAGGCAGATTCCCTAGCAAAAATAGGCGCTTCAACCCCTCTAACAGGGCTTGAACCCTGAATAGGTGAAAATGTCATCAAGACCAAAATTAAAGAACAAGAGGAGGCAAACAGATCTAAAAACTGGAATGAACTCCCTAGGCTGAGACAGGCGAAACTGCTGCTGGGCAACTACAACCGGCAACGCTTCGAAAACTGTATCAACCTAAGTAGGAATAACCTAAGAGTAATAACATGTATTCTAACAGGACACTGCAAACTTAGAAGACACCTTAACCTACTGGGTGTTGTAAGCAGTGCCACTTGCAGATTCTGCAACATGCATGAGGAAACGCCGGAACACATACTGGGAAAGTGTTATCCAATCATGCACCAGAGGAAAACACATCTGGGACAGTACCAGGTGGAAGAGAGCAACCTATCCTCTCTCAAAGTGCTCCAAATACTAAAATTCTTAAAAGCAATAGGTTTGGAGGAAGAACTGTAGGTCTGTAGGATGAGCCAGCTCATCATTTTTTATAAGAGGGGTCACAATAGATCTACAGGTCGCAGTGCAATAACCCCCAATACAATTCATTCATTCATAATGGAAGTGTCTTAACGATGCGTGACTACGTTAACTTAGCAGCCACATTCAGACTGAGATTATGGGGGGATTTGAGGCAAGTGACTCTACTACGAACATTTTTCGTCTCTTAGGGGTCTCCTTTAGACAACCTGATGACGAAAAACCCCTAACTCAAAACTAAACTTTTATTTTGGATTTTTGGCCGCAAAAAGATGCCTTCGGCCGCACTGTGCCGCGGGACAGATGAATTTATGTCTGAAATCCGGGACGTCCCGGGTAAACCGGGACGTCTGGCAATGCTACCAATTAGTCATATTCTGTTTGCTGACGAAGTCGCTTAACAGAAAATTGTCTCTGTAATATTTTTACTTTCTCTATTTTTATAGAATTATTGAAGTTGAATGGGCATTTATACAATATTCACTTCTTCTTCCAGCGAATGTCGTTGATTCCGTTATTGAGAATAAAATAAATAAGAGCACAGATATTGTAAGCCTATTGCCTCACAACTCTCCACCATTCCTGTGGGTTTTTTAACTGGAATGGAGGTAAGCTAAAATTTACTGCCGATTCCGTACGGCTAAGATGAGCAGAACTTAAAATAATAAGAGCTACTACTGGAGGATTTTTTACTACATACATAGTTAGAGACATTAACAAGTTTAAAAAGTTTATTTATATTTTAAAGTAGCAAAAGCTGATTATCGATCGCCAGACCTTTGGCGCGCTAAGCCAAAGCTCTGTTATTTTAGTATCTTTTTCCAATTTGTTTTTTTTTTTTTTTTCAAAATTACAACAGATTTTTTTTTAATTCATAAATATTCTTTTAGCTAGAGAAAGCTCAAAAAAAATTCGGAATAATAGTTTTTACTGGTAGGTACCCCACTTAGAACAACTTTTTTTTTGATTTTCTCAAAAACGGTGCAACCGATTTTGATCATTTATTATATGCTTATGCTTTAGTATCATTCATTTTTTAAAATTTTAAATATTAACATAAGAGCAAGTTTGTGCGATCCAGTCGTACATTTGGTACTATCAAACAGCTATCGCAGTAATTTGGAAAAAAAAAGAAATGGGGTACGTTCGTAGATTATGGTCCAAGTAAAATGTGTTCGTTTATGTCTGATGTGTTAGATGGCGTCATTGGAGGACATTTATGTTGCATTAATAAAAACAAGGGTATTCACGATCTGGTGCAACAGGTCTAGTAAAATTGTAAAGTTTATTTTTTTTTTGGTACTAGATAGTGAACGCACTTTTTCTAATCCGTGGTAATACTTAAGCAAATTTTAAAATTTGACAGTTGTTATTTCCATGCATTAGTGATTGCAAAGAAGAAGCAGCAACATGCGAAAGAACCAAATTATTTATTTATACAAATTCAGATATGCATAACAACTATCGGTACGAAATAACATCTAGTGAGCTGTCAAACAAAATTATCAATTTTACACCATTGCATTTTTCTCTAGCAATGAGGATGGGGTATAGTATAAATTTTCAATCAGTATATATTGTTGTTAGAATGTAACGAAGTGTTTTACAATGATAAAACTAATTTAAATGATTTTTTAACTGAAGTCTATGTGTTTTTGTTTGTTGAAGTATGTACGAGTATATTAAAGAACAGAAGTTCATTCTAGTTAGGATTGCAACAGACAGAACAGGATGGAAAAAACTATTGTTTTTTTTTTATCGAAAGGAAAGACCTATGAGCTACATTTAGAAACAAAAATGTCAAATAAGTATATTTTCTATGTTATTTTTAAATTTAAAAAATTAATAAATAACTAACAAGGAAGGTTTTGCTAAGAAAGATCCAAAAAAAAATAAATTTTACACACAACGAAAAAATTAATTAAGTAATGTTTCTTGTCGTCAAATAGAAAATTAAAAAGATAGAGTTTTTTTGCACAATGAAAAAACACATAGTGAAAAACGAACATCTACTCAATGAACACAGCCATCGAGATTCATACAAATATTTATCGCACCAGCAAATTAGAAAACACACGGCCACCAAAAACATCAATTCAAAACTTCAATAAAAGTCAAATACCCATCCGCAGTAAGATTCTACTTTGGCTCTTATTGCCAGTAGTCCTACATACTGCCGATGTAGTTTTCGTTATTAATGTAAGATAATGTTGAAGAATTTGATTTCTTGGTGTAATGTTTCCTTGATTTTAATTCAATAACTAAACATTTTAAACATAAAAAAACTAAAGTAATTATATGAAATTACCTTCTGCTGAACACTTCTAAACTAGTTCTTAAACAAAAAATTTAAAATGTCCTTGCTATTGTTCAAGCTCTGATTTTGAATTTTAAACTGACAATTTCTTCCCTTACGTCAATATTTCCTCGAATACTACTCGCACCCCCACAACACAGAATCCTCATTCATAAATGTTGATTCGAGTTTAATGTCATTTAAATTCCGGTAGCAATAACGCTCACAATACAATAAACCTCAAAGATTTAAAACATAGACAAAAGCGGGATCCTTACTTTACCCTGCGGAGATGAGAAATCTTTTAAGAAATATTGCAATCACTTTTTTGACGGAAGTAAGCAGGGAGTTGAGAATTCTGTCTGGGTGTTTTGTACTTTCATGCCTTTTCCAAGTACAAAATATATAAGGACGAAATAAATAACCCCCTATAGACATAAACCGATAAGGCGGTGAAAGATCATAAAGTCATCCAAAGTTACAAAGTCAGATGACGCGTTGGCTATAAGGTAAACAACTGAAGACGAAATGCAACAAGCTAATGAGACTTTATGTTACGACCTGAATTGAATCCACGTTACGAATACTTAGGGTGCAAATGATTTAGAAAAGAAAAAGTGTTAAAAGCTGGGACATCGAAACGAGCATTTTTACGATTTTATTGTGCGATTGTATTTACCTAGAGATATAGTTTGTACCTACTAATATCTTATTAATTGCACATCGCAAGTTAAGGGTACAAGAAGTTAAGAGAATTTAAAGCACTTTTAAAGTTGTTTCATTGGTGTAATGTTAGATAAAGTTAGTTAAGTCAGGCCATAAGGAGTTTATGCGGATCTTACTTGGATCAGAATGGATTCAATGCGCTCCCCAGGGTGCAGGCAAGGAAGCTTAAAAGAAAGGTATAACAAAAGCCTTGCAAACTTAGAACGGGGTGTCTCCCTGAACTATCCTTAAATCTAAATGAATTCTAGGATATTTCTTAGTGCCAAAAAAGCGACTTCGGGCAGATAAGTTCGTTGAAAAAGTATGCCCTTCTGAGGTTGCTTTTCTGATTCGGCTTTTCTAGTTTTGACTAGACTTGGAAATTCATAAAAAGAAGTCCTTCTCAAACTCTTCATCCTGACACTTTCTGCATAAGTCGGATGTGATAATGCCCATTCTGCTTATATGGGTTCCTCTTCATATATTTAGTAGACATCAACCAAGAGGGACAATTGGGTCATGATCTTATGTAGCAACTATGTTTATTTGGAACAAGTATCAAATGTTGACAATATGTCAATTTCGGCTGAGGAAACTTCGGTAAATTCTACATTTTTTTTTCTCCAATAATATGATAACTGATTACAACAAATTGCGACGCACAGAAAAAATATTTGTTCGGGAGTAGTGCCCCTTGCGAGGCAATAAAAATTTCTTCAAAACTAGGTTTCTATGCTCATGTCGAGTACAGAAAAAGTTTTTTTTTTTTACTTTTTTTTTTACCTGCTTTAATCGGTATACCCTAAAGCGAAATGGTTACTGCGTCGGCTTATCAGGCTTGAGGTGTGACTTTGTGACGATTGTGGTAATCGTGTTAATTTCCCAATATTGATCAATCAATGAGTATATCAATATTAATTGTGCCTAGTTCATACGTGGCAAGATTCTTTGCAAGAAGAATTTCGGCTCGAATGAGACTGTGAAAAGATGACACTACCATCACCACCATCTTGAAACGACTTCATCTTTTTCAAAAAATTCTGGTTAAAGACCAAAGCCAAAGTACTATAAGGGAGTATGAACCTCTCTTGTTGAGTACCCTTACACGTTCTAAGTTCTAACTTTATGTTTGCATTTTAAGTGTCATCTGAATCATGGAATTAATTCAATTTTACAGCATAAGATGGATGATATAAGATGCAAGGGGATGTCGAATCTCACTGAAGTCCTTACCAGTTATAAATCAACTATTTTTGATATTAACGATTTTTCTAAGTAAGTTGCAAAAAATGGGTTGTTTGTATAAATTTTTGGCAAAATCTTGGGCCAAATTACCGCTTCAGTGACCGAGTGAGTGAGTCCCACCAGTGATCGATAATGAAAATGTCAAAGAAGGGCAATCGCATAATTCAGTCACGTATTATTCGAAAAATTTAAACTTTACACTCTACAAAAAATTAGAAAAATGGAACACATCCTTGGAATCACCAGTAAGTGCTGAGAATTGTTAATGACAGTAAATCTTTCATCGCTAAAAAAAAACGAAATAAAATATCGATGTCCAAGACTACCCAACTACCCACCAAACAATAAATTAAATCCCATTTTTCGCTCAATATAAGGTTCCTGAATTAATTCTTTTTAATACTCTCACTACTTCGAGTACCATTTGGATTTTTGTATTGACAGCTCTGACAACAAACCATGATGCAACAAACACACGACGCTAAATTGATATTGTTAGCTAAAACATTGAACCCCATTAAATGAACAGATTGAAACTGCTATAAGGAAGGTATAGGTACATAAAACCTGGATACTTAGATATAACAAAAAAAAAATACAGTAAATTACACCTTTATTGCCTTTTTTTGCACATTTAACGATGTAATTATTCCTATAGTCAAGTTTTATTTAACGATGTATAAAATTAACTTTATTACAAAACTTAAAGCTACCTTGTATGCATCCAACAATAAGGGTTATTGTGCTCCAGCTTCTCCTGATACAATAATATTTTTGAGTTTATCTATACCAAAGTCGTGGAAATAATAGATTATAATTCAAATAACAAGAAACATAACATAATTTTTAAAATTTGATATTTTGAATTCTTGCTATCATAACTATGCATTGTTTTCTTTATTTTTCAAAATTAAAGAAATCTTTCACCGAAACAAAAACATATGTACATACATCTGCAGACAATTTTTTGTTTATTTTAACTTGAAATGAAGAAGCACTAATTAAGTCTCTGATTTTAAATTAAAAGATTGGTCTCCAAACTTTGAATAGTGTTGTGTACTTTTGTTTTTGAAAACTCAACACAGTTGTAGTCCAGTATAATGAATGACAATAGTCCAGACTTGACGCAGGCATAGCCAAATGGTAGAGTTTTTTTTTCATAAGACTTTGGCATTTTTCATTTTCCAAAGATGATAAGTTTGATTTTTTTAAGCCTGTTGGATTTGAGTATACAGAAAAAGTAAGTCGTGTTTTAGACATTGTTCTGGCAGGAGAACTCGCTTTTCCGGTATGGATATTATGTATAGGGAGCCGTCACAATTTTTAAAATAACTTAGTTTTATCTTATCTTTAACTTAGTTTAACTGAGTATTTTTATTTTTATAATTTTGTTCTTAATCGGGTTCACAAGGTTTGTTTGCGATAAAAGCTTTTCATCACACTTTTAAAGAATTCAACTTCCAAAGCGCTTTTAAAATTTTGTTAGTCTCTCTTTTTTTATTTACAATGTGTCTTTAAAATGGGCACTATGAAACGAATTAAACTATCGATAGTGAGCAACTAATTGATTTGAACTATCGAGCGAATTCATTTAGTTAAAGAAGCATTTGGATTTAAAATCTTATTTTTTAAATAAGACCTACATATATGTACCTGCTCGAAATGAGATAGGAATTTTTCATGGATTAAAAAATACTAAAAAAATTGATAAAAAACAATTACAGTTTTGATTGATCTCCGGAAAAGACCAATTTTAGGGTTTGTGTTACGAGTGAAATCAAAAACCAAATATTCTATGTTCATCAAAAGGAAATTTGTCTTCTATTTGTGAAGTCCTAAAATGTCAAATACCACCAAAGTATGGCTATAATGTATATGGAATAAAAAGCCTTAAAAACAATAAGAAATAAAATGCACGACTAGATCGCACGAACTTGCTGTTTTTTACATAACTTTGGAAATTAAAATACATTTTATAAATATTAAACATAGATATAATGAGATAAAAATGTTCAAACGCATGGAATTGTCGTCTGAGTTCCGGAAAAGTATGAATTTATGCAAACAAAGTTTAAAAATCGTTTTTTTTTTATTAAAGTAATTTCTTATATAACAAATTTCTTAAAAAAAATTTTTAGAACAGAATTTGGGATGTTATTTTAAGTATTAAGTAAATTGTGGTTAAAGTTTAAGGGCCGATGTTGAATTTGAACCACACCTAAACGTCAAGTTTTTTTCTGCGTTTCATTTGACATTTCTCAATTTCAGACTAACTCAATTTGAACCATGGAAAGATACACAATCGAGCAACGCGTTAAAGTTATTCAGGCTTATTATGAAAATGGGCGTTTAAATCAAAATGCATATCGTGCACTTCGTGATTTTTTCGGTCAATTTAATCGTCCAAATATGCGTACAATCGGAAAAATAGTGCAAAAATTTGAGCAAACCGGGTCTGTAGGAGATGTGAAAACACCAGTGCATGCTCGTACAGCTTGTACTGCAGAAAATATTGCTGCTGTTCGCGATAGTGTGGCTGAAGAACCGTCCACCTCAACTCGTCGTCGTGCCCAACACGCTCGTCGTTGATGAACATTATGCATAAAGACTTGCATTTACACGCTAACAAGGTGCAATTGACTCAAGAACTAAAGCCTCTTGACCATTTCAAGCGTTGTCAATGGTCAGAATGGTGGCAATAAATGGCAACAGTGGATGATCAATTTTCGAAGAAAATCATCTTCAGTGATGAGGCACATTTTCACCTCAGTGGATTCGTCAATAAGCAGAATTGCCGCATTCGGGCGAATGATAATCCAAGAGTGATTGTCGAAAAACAAATGCACCCACAAAGAGTGACTGTTTGGTGCGGTTTATGGGCTGGCGGCATCATCGGGCCGTATTTTTTCCATAATAAGGCCGGTCAGGCAGTTACTGTGAATGGTTTTCGCGCGCGACAAATTCAATGGCCGTGTTATCTCACGTGGTGGCGATGTCAATTGGCCGCCAAGGTCATGTGATTTGACACCGTTGGACTTCTTTCTTTGGGGTTATTTGAAAGAAAAGGTGTACGTCGATAAGCCAGCAACAATTCAAGAGCCAAAGGATGAGATAATTCAGCACATTAACGGCATAGAACCTCAATTATGCCTCAGCGTCATCGAAAATTTGGACCATCGGATGGAGGTTTGCCGCCGAGGTCGCGGCGGCCATTTGGCCGATATTAAAGATTATAAAAAGAAATGATAATAATTTCCTAAATAATTTGTGTTTTATTCAAAATCAACATCGGCCCTTAAAATTTAACCACCCTTTAGTATAGATTTTAGGAAATAATTTAAAAAAATAATCGTTCACACGTTTTAAAGATATGTATGTATTGATTTTTCAAAAAAAAACTTGAAATTTTTTTTTTCAAAAAACCCAAAAAATATTGTTTTTTGGATATTTTTATACACAATATTATTTTAAATTTAAGGGGGCTCCTGCTGAAAGTTTTTGGTTAAAATCGTTAGAGCCGTTAAAGAGAAAAAAAAATAAATAAAAAAAACTGTTCTATGACAGGTACCACTAATAACATTTTGCCCCAAAATTTTGTTTCACCAAAATGTCACACCTAATTTTTCTTAGCAAAATCGTTAAAGCCATTTTCGAGATAAATAAGATTTTGCATTATGGGTGTATGGGGGATACCGTTAGTTTTCTAGATAAACAAAAATCAATTTTCCCTCTAGGGAATCACCGAAGACTCTTAAGTACCGAGATTGAAGAAAATAGGTCCAATGGTTTAGGCTGTATACAGACAAACGGAATTGTCGGATCCACTTTATTCGTCTTCGCTATCATCGTAATGTCAACTTTGATCAAAATCTCGAGTTCGATTTTTTTTCCAAATGCAGAACTTGCCCTATAGTACCTACATATATATCGCAAGTAAAAATTGAAATTTTATCTATTACTCTAGAAAATATAAATTTTAGGGTTGAAGCGTGGAGCTTCTTCTTTTTCTTCCTTCTCTTCTTCTTTTTCTTCTTTTGCTTAAAAAAAACGATATCAACCAACGATAACCTAAGAAATCAGAGCCAGGCTCCAACTTTGAGTTGTTTGCTAATCAACTTTTTTGAACAGACTGCGGGTGTGGCCTTTTAGGCTAGGACCGCACTTGCGATTTTTCGTCGAGGCGATTAAAAAGTCGTAGTCGCTACAAATTATTGTCATGCACGCACTTGCGATTTTTTGCCGCGCGATTATTTAATAGCAAAAAAAAAAACACACTACTTTTTATGTGAGTACATGCATTTGCTACAAATAAGTAGCGACAGAAAAATCGCTTAAAAAAATAGATCTTGTTTCATTTTTATAATCGCTACGATTTTTAAGTCGCATGTGCGTGCATTCACATTTAAGGCCATGTGTCTTACTTTTTGCGACTAAAAAATCGTGGATTAAAAATCGCAAGTGCGTGCATGCCAATTTCTCTTTGCGACTACGATTTTTAAGTCGTAGTAATTTAAATCGCAAGTGTGGGCATATCCATTTGAGTGCATGTGTTTCATTTAAGTTTACGACAATCGCATTGCAAGAAAAATGACGCAAATTGCGACTTTTAAATCGTCATGATTTGTTGGTAGCAAGTGCGTTCATTCTCATTTAAATTCATGTGTTCTATTTTTGCGACTAAAAAATCGTGCGATTGAAATCGCAAGTGCGGTCCTAGCCTTATACTGTGAAAGGCGGCAGCACATTACATGAAATTTACAAAATATGTGTTGTTAATGATTTCGTATATGACTTTTATAAATTTACTTCATAAAAAAAATGTGCTTTCTTTTAAATGATTTTATATAAACAAAAATATGATATTATTACAAGTGAGTGAATTTAAAATGTATCATTTATTTTAGGATGACTGTTAGAGGGTGACATTTGGAATGAAGTAATCTATATACGTCAAAATTGAATTCTTTTTCTTTATGTCAAGCCATAAAGTGTCAAATTTCTTCTAATAATACATTTATTTATGGATTGAAAAACATCTAAGAAATCCAAAATTTGGTCATCTTAAATATAAACTTACCGAATCTCGTTTAAACCGCATAAATCATAAAAACAATATTATTCCAAAATTCTCTAATTCCTAATTTCATACAATATATTAAGAATTCTACATTAATCGATTCCAGTATTAAAATTTGAATAACGCAAATAGAGACGGTAAAATTTTGGTTTTGAAGTATAACCAAAAAAAGGAGTAGGATTTTTTCTATTTCTGTGCCTGTTTTGTTATTAAATACATTAAATTATGCTTTTTTATTTAACCTATGCCTAAAAATCCGATTAATTGAACTCAAGATATAGACTATTAACTGTTTGGATAGTATCGGAATCAATATGTCAATAATTTCATTAAAATCAAAGTTAAAAAGTCAATTCTTAACCGTCCTGCAAAATAAAAATTTTAAGCGAATGCAACGAATATAAAATGGTAAAATATTAAATAGTTGTGGTGCTACAAACGTAAAAAAAAAACTATGAAAGAGATGAGTATTGTATAGAAAGTATTTTTTCGTTACTACGAGAAGAATAATCAGAAGTACCTATATCGATTAAAAAGATAGCCACTTCTCAAAACGAACATTTTTAAACTTTGTAAAAGTTAATATGTTTTAAAGGAAGGGCCGATAAATAAGGAAAAGCTGTGTTAAAATCGTTTTTTCTTCCAAATAGTTTGTATAATAAATTTTTGATAGCTAGTAATGGTTGCGTATAGTTTTTGAAAGTATCACCCCAACGAACTAATCCATATTCGAGTTTAGATTGAACAAGACCCTAATATAAAGTTTCGAGGAGTCTTCAACAGCATAGATTTCTTAAGTGAAACACAATATAGGTAGTTGAGAGTAAATATTTCTTAAGAATAAGCATATGTGCTTTCCAGTTCATTCTATTTCTCAATTATTAATCCAAGATATTTAAACTCAGATACTTATTCAATAAAGAAACACTTTGAAGTACACCCAACATTAAAAACATTGTAATCAGAAACAGTACCAGTTGAACAGTTTAAAGTTGAATTTTTCCTGCTATGCAGAATCAAAGGGGAAGTTACTATCGAAAAAAACACAATTTTTCTTTTATCGCTTACGATCAGTTTATTTATTAGTAATCGTCTTAACATATCCAAATTTAATATCAGATCTACTACCGACTCACTGGAATAAACCAATTCTATATCGTGTACATATCGAGTATGTTTGCCCTTAAAGCTCAAACTGAATTTTGAATATAAATATACGAGGAATAAAATCGGCCCCAGAACTGATCCCTGTGGCACTCCTATATTAACATTACGCCTTTCACTGAATTGTCTGAAAAAAAGAAAACCAATCCAGAATAAAGTCCCTGAAACGATCTTTTTTCTAATTTAGTTAGCAATATCGCATTATTCACTGTATCGTAAGCCTTAGTTATGTCATGCTTTCACAAACATTAGAACAGAATCTAAGCTATGCGTCTTCAATAGATATTTCGGCACTGAACCTATACTGATAACAGCTAAAAACAGAAAGTCTATCTCAAGTTTAGTTATGATTATATAAACTGCCAAAGAAGATATATCCTAAAAATAAAAAGTAGTGCATTGATATACTTCGTTAGAATTGTGAATCCCTTCATCACTTAGAGTGTATATCGGAGAAAAGCATTGTAGGGATACTTCCTACACTTAACCCCTAGCATATTTTTTCTTAATAATTTTCCTTAGCAAGTTAATTTATCTCCGAGCCCAACCTTTCATACTTCTTTCATTAATAGGATTTTTTAACTTCATCCTTAGTGCTGTAAGCATTTATTAGCCTTATGTTTTGGAAAATGATTTTTATATAAATCACAGCCAGGAAATCACTACTTCTTAGCTGATTTCTCACCAATAGCCCGCATCCTAACATGTTCCCTTGCTTCTTTCGACTTTTTATCATTATGTTATTCTATCGATGCATCTTTTGAATTACAGTGTCTTGTCCTGGTGTAAGGTATTCTCACGTTCCGGGGTTATCCTTTGACTTTCTTGATCTTTTGTTTCTGTTTAAAAGCAAAACATTATCCGGGGCTCCTCATGTCTCTAACATATCCGAACTTTTTGTATGGTTTAGGGTTAATAAAGCTACACGACACAAGCTCCATATTCTATAAACCGGCCTGATAATTAGATGCCAGTAACCTACTACCGAATATAAGAGCTTCTGTTGTCTCATAAAGGGTTCATCTATCTTTCTTCAGCACCGTGGCTAGGACCGACAATTTTTGATGCCCTTAGCTCTAATATTTTCAGAGAAGATCACGTTAGATAGTTGTCTTCCAGGAATTCATCCACTTGTAGCATGATTCTGCTTTGTTTACCCAAAATTTAAGCCTTTTTGTTCAACTAGTCTTTTCTTTTGGTATTTTTAACACTCGCGGATATAAGACAAACCCGGATGGACAACTTTACCCGGTAGTTACTCCTTGGGGCTAAAATAAGCCCAATCAATGTGTAGCAATCGTTACATCACTCAACATATTAATTTTGATTGTAATCTATGACTACTTGCCTCCAAAACACCCACACCCGACCATCTCTATCGATTGATTCGTGACCTAATTTATGAACGGTCCATTTACCCTAAGCATTCCTCCTCTTAAAATAATAATTCGGTCAGTTTGCTAATCCAACACAAAATAAAGTTAATTTTGTATCACAAATTTTAAACCCATCGCACGTAATTCACCATAATCTAAGTTAACAAAAAGAAGACAAATTGGCTTTTTGAACAAATTTTTAGGCTACAATGATGACGGGCGGCGATGTCAACAACTTCGACAACAACATTAAGATGGTAAATATTTTGTTAGCATTTTTCATCTTGTGAAACACATCCTTCACTGCATATTGGAGAAATTATGTTCCTTTAGGAAGGAAACCCGACAAAGTACAAAGAAATAAATCTCCTTGAAGATGTAGCTAAAATCAATAAGGCACGGTTCGATTAGAAAAAAAGGCACGAAAACGGTAAAATTATATTCCCTTTTACCTAGGGTTCCGTTCAATAATGACTTGAGCAATGAACATTAACTCGTAAGGGGGAGTATATACGTAATTTGTTTAACTTTATCTTTCCAAAATTGAATTTGTCTCTAATTCAGACAGGAAGTTGTCTTCATTTTAATTTCCGCCTCTTATAGCAAACAGCATGAAAATAAGTATTATACTGCTAATATATCATCAAGTGTGTTGCTAATATCGATGAGAGTGTTATCAGTCTATTTACTTCCAATTTAACTTAGTCTAAGGGTTAAATATTGGTTTTGTAGCTTAGAAAAAATCTAAATCTTTGTGATGTGAAAAATATAACTAGATAAATATGTTAGGTTAGGTTAGGTTATATGGGCCGACGATTGATCTTGGTCTCGTCCCACTTAGATCATATTTGATCCATTGTGCTGCCCGAAGTATTACATGTTCTGTAATATATAAAAGAACCTATGAGTCAACAGGGAGTTCTAGCCATTTGGTGGTCTCAATAAATTTCAGGATTAGTTTCAGAGGGTAGTTAGAGAGATCCTCTAGATCATCAAAGAAGTAATATCCTAAAGTCCTATTCCTTATGTGACTGAGTGCTGGGCAGTGGCAGAGGAAGTGAGTGGTATCCTCGACCTCGTCGGCGCTGCCGCAGCCTCTACATATGTCATCCGTGCTAAGTCCTAGTTTAGTCTTGTGATAACCTAACAGGTTGTGACCCGTTATGACACTAATAAGAGATTTTATGGATGGTTTCTTAAATAGTAGGATTGAGTTAGATTTTTTCTCGTCCCACTGAGGCCACAGCCTCCTGGTGATACCGCATGTGCCAAGGAGGCTCCATCTTGCATTGCAATTACGCTTGGTTATGCTGCCAACGTATTGCTTGATAGCACATGGGGGGATGTTGATTGTGCGGTCTATTAGAGAGAATTCAAGTGTCGAACCCCTTCTAGCGAGTTCGTCAGCTTTTTCGTTGCCTGGGATACCACTGTGTCCCGGGACCCAGCAGAGTCTAACATTATGCTGCGAGCCAAGAACCTTGAGCTCTTCGCGATAGCAAGAAACAAGCTTCGACTTGGTTAGATTGGCAGAGAGTGCTTTTATCGCTGCTTGACTGTCAATGAAAAAGGTGATATCAGATCGTGATAGCGCCATCATTGACACCTGTGTTGCAGCATTCTTTACTGCCAAGATCTCGGCTTGGAAAACACTACTGTGATCGGGGAGTTTGAAGTAGGAAGCAAGATTGAGGCTTTCTGAGAAGAAACCTGCTCCAACCCCAGTATCCATTTTCGATCCATCTGTGAAAATGGAGTGTGTTGTTTCAGCTACGAGCGGTATATTGTTCTCCCATTCCTTTCTGTCGGGGAAGTAGGTGCTGTAGGGTCTTTCAAAGTCTAACTTTGGGGTTATGTAATCCGTGGTTGTATTTGTACTAACATAATTCGTCAGGATTTGGGAGTGACCTAATGGGTTTAAACTCCAGCTCTTCGTCTGACTGAGTCGTAGGGCGGTGTTAGCCGCGGATTCTTGTACAAATAAGTCGAGAGGAGTGAGGTTTAGAATAACTTCTAAGCCTGCAGTTGGTGTTGTTTTCATGGCTCCCGTGATCATCATACATGCCATTCTTTGAACCTTGGTAAGTGTTTTAAGGTGGTTAGATTTAACTAAGGCACGCCACCAAACCAAGTTGCCGTGGGTGAGTATGGGTCTTACAATTGCTGTATACATCCATTTAATTATTTTGGGATTAGGACCCCAGTTCCTTCCTATGATCCTGTTACATGTATATAGTGCTGTCATTGATTTACTATACCTATCAAGTATGTTGGGACCCCAGTTGAGTTTTTTATCCAAGATTACCCCGAGGTACTTGGCACTATCGGATAATTCGAGTATTATGCCATTTAGCCTCGGTTTATTAAAATTTGGAATTTTCCTTCTATTGGTGAAAAGTACCATTACTGTCTTTAGGGGATTCACAGCAAGTCCGCACTTCTTTGTCCAATTGCATACTTTGGAGAGTGCGGATTCTAGCTGTTCACTAACTGTGGTTAGGTATTTGCCTGTAGCAAGGAGAGCTAAGTCGTCTGCGTAGGCAACTACCTTAACGCCACTGTATTTCAGTTTAATTAGAATCTCGTTCATTACTAAGGTCCATAGAAGGGGTGAAAGTATCCCTCCTTGAGGAGTTCCTCTTGAAGCGTACATATTAATATGAGCATTATTGAGTTCACTATGAATTTGTCTGTTTTCCAACATATTCATGATCCATGTAACGATAGTCGTATTTACTTTAAGGTCTAAGAGTGCCTTTTCAACCGCATTGCTTTGAACATTGTTGAAAGCTCCCTCGATGTCAAGGAAGGCCGCGAGTGTGTATTCCTTGGCAGCGAGGGATTTCTCAATTGTTCCTACTGCACAGTGTAAGGCCGTATCTACACTTTTACCTTTTGTATATGCATGCTGAAAGGGTGATAAGCAATCCGGATTCAAGTTACAACGGATATGAATATCCAGCAGTCGTTCAAGGGTTTTCAACATAAAGGAAGTGAGACTGATAGGTCTGAAGTCCTTTGGATTTGTGTGGCTGGGTTTTCCAGCTTTAGGTATAAAAACCACCTTTGCCTTACGCCATATTTGGGGAATATAACCCCATTTTAGGCTTCTAAGGTATAGGTTTTTCAGTTTCGGAATAATTAAGTCATTAATTTTCTGAAGCATCAGTGGAAATATGCCGTCTAGCCCTGGAGATTTATAAGGGGAGAAGGAGTTGATAGCCCAATGTAGCCTATCTTCCGTTATAATGTCCCCCGGGACTTCGTGTTCAGAGAGAGGATTGACCGTCTCTTGATAATTGTTTAATTTGCAGCTAGGAAAGTGTGCCTGGATCAAAATTTCTAGACTTTCTATGGATGACTCTGACCAGTGACCGTCCGGTCTCCTAAGAGATCCTATGGACGTGTTAGTCTTGGAGAGTATCCTTCTCAGTCTAGCTGATTTATTTGTGCACTCAATATCACTGCAGAATTTTTTCCATGAGTTTCTTTTAGCTCTTTGAGTTTCATGCTTGAATTTTCTTTGGCTAGCTTTAAAAAGTTCCCAGTCATTTTCCTGCCTAGTACGCTTTGCAGCGTTGAAAAGTTTTCTGGTTTCTTTCCTAATTTTACTGAGTTCGGTTGTCCACCAAGGTGGTTTTTTACTTTTCTTCATCATGTTGATGAGCGGACAGCTTTTGTTGAAAGCATTTTGCAGAATTCTAGTGAATTCCTCGGTGTCGCTATCGAGTTTTTCCGGCTCCATGTTCTGATTGGAGTTAAAGAAGGTTAAGTTTTGTCTAATTTCCCTAATATAGAGGTCCCAGTTTGTACGCCTATTATTTCTAAAAGAATTAGGCTGTTGCTCCACATTAGGGATATAAAATTCAATAATACGGTGGTCAGAGAAGGATAAGTCTTCTAGGACCGTCCATTGTTCTACTGAGCAGGAGTTTGAGTTGCTTTGTAAAGTGATATCTAAGACTTCTTCCCGATTTCTTGTTATAAAGGTAGGTGTATTGCCTCTATTAGCTACTATGAGGTTGTTGTTGAGAATAAACTCGAAGAGGGCTTCGCCTCTTGAGTTAGTATCACTACTGCCCCATTGCACATGATGTGCATTGCAGTCACAGCCTAAGACAATGTCAAAGTGGTTCTTACTTGAGAATGTGATCAGTTTTCCTGTTAGGTCCGCCGGTGGTCCTTCCACTCCGTCATACGGCATGTATGTGGAGGTTAAGATCAGCGGTGGGAGTTCCTCACGGTCAATTCTGACCGCAGTTTGGTCGATATTGCTGAAAGTAGTTAGAAGAAAAAGATTAACTAGTTTCCTTGCTACAATGCATGTTCGTGGGTTACTGTTGTTATTTCCTATATTATGCTTATACAGCATTAGTTCCTTTGAATTTAGCCCTCTTATATTGCCACCTACCGTCCAGGGTTCTTGTACGAGGGCTACATCGTACTGTCTACTCTCCATGAGGTAGACGAGGTTAGCGCTGGCTGCTTTACTATGGTGGAGGTTAATTTGCAAAATTTTTAAACTCATGGACATAGTAAAAATAAATGTAGAGCGCCTTACTAACCTTTCCTTTGTTGGCGGCAATCAGCCTAAGTTTACACTTGGTGATTCCGACCCGCACCTTAAATTCGGCTTTTCTAAGTAGTGGTATCGATTTATGGGGTAATCGTATCGCTACTTCTGTTCCCTCGCTCGATCTGTTGATCGATAACATCTCCCATTCCCGACTGAGGAGCTCTCCGTTGAGAGAGAGGATATACCTCTCCAGGCGGTCGTTGGGGAGGTTTGGGCCTTTGACCAGCAGCTTTCCGATGGGTCTGTTGAGATTCCTTATCTCTTCCATCTTTAAAAGCCGCAGGTCGGCGTTCGGCCACGGTGCCGTTGTCTTACTGATGAACTCTTGAAGCCAGTTTAGGGTATCATCGTTCTCACAGTTCATCACCTTGAAACCGTGGAGGGTGATGAGGTTCCCGAAGAGCGGCGGTTGCCTGCTCTTAACGATCGCCTCGTTCACCTCCTCCAGGATCCTTAGTTCAAGGAGCTGCCATTCATCCTCCGTCAGCTTGCGCGAAGGTTTACCGAAGTCGGCAATGGCCACTTGGTATCCCTTCACATTAGCTCGGGAGGTTTTTGCTCTCTTGCCAACGTTATTTGTTGGGGAGCGCTGCCGACTCTTTTGCTGTTAAGGAACCAGGGGTCCTTTTAGCAAAACGCCGAACAATCCTCTCTGCGTTTCGTTTGCGTCGTCTGTTAATTTCAGTCGCGTTGAGGTTGTTAGTCCTTTTCTGCCTGGGCTTATTCGTGTTGATCACGGTCGCCAGGCTGTCAGTTGTGTCGTTGTTCCGGTTTTCGGGTTCGAATTCCGTGGAGGTGTTACGGTCTCCCGGTGGGCTGTGGCCTACTAGGTTACCGTCCCGCTTCCCTTCGTCCGCGCCCTTATCAGAGGCAACCTTCATCTCTACCTCCCCGGTTGGTATCGTGGGTACCAAGAGGGGTTTAGTAGGTATGTTGCTTGACACTCCGACATGTTTCCGGATATTGTCGTCTGCCTGTTTCTTTCCTGTTATTAGTGTGTCTTTAGAGTTGACACCAGACCCCGACGGTAGGACCTTCTCCCTATGTAGAGGTTTCTCAGCATAGGGTGTAGGGGGTCCCATCGGGGTCTTATCATTCGTTTCTTTCCGAGAAGGGAGGTCAGGTTCAGGATTAGCTAATGGCCCATCCTTTCCCAAGCCCTCCCTTTCTAGAAAGACACGAGCGTTGTGCAGCCTCTTCCGTTCTTGCTCCGAGAGCTGGTCCCATTCCAGTAACCCCAACCTTTTAATGGTCCTCTTGCAATTAGAGACCTTGCTGCGTCTAGAGGACGTCGACAGATTGGAGGGTGTCGAGCTTACCATCGAGCAGACATCACTGACTTCGTCACTGACATCGATCGCATCACTTGCTCCATCTTCCATGTCAAGGTTGGAGAAGGGGTTAAGAAGAAGGTTCTCTTCTTCCTCGGTAAGTTTGGTTTTCTTATCGGAGTGGTTCATTTTTGTGCGCTTCTTATATTTATTGACTACAAGAAAAGAAAAGAAAAAGAAAAAGAAAAAGAAAAAGAAAAAGAAAAAGAAAAAGAGAAAGAAAAATGATAAGTAAAGCAGTTCTATAAATATAAGAGAAATCAATAAAATAAAAAGAAAAAATGGTGTCACTGGCGACCCCTCCTCTAGATATTGAGATCTGGAGGCAAAGCCCGAGCCGGTAGCCGTGACTACTACCGACATTGTAGCGTATATCCCCGCTACGATTTTCATCTTATGTTCCATGTTTTCCATAGGTTTTGGTCTCTCTTCGTTTGCCCAAACCCATGCTGGCAGCAATTACTGAGACCGCATAAGAGCGTGTGTCTCCGCTGTCCAGCACGGAGTTTGGGTGTAAGCCCCCTCACCACGACAAGGTGGAGACCCTCGAGGGGGAATATAAATATGTATATTTATTTATTTTTATACTTAACGAATGTCAGCGTATAATGTGACTACTTCCTCGTTGTCCATGATTAAGTTGTCATCCAGAGTTTCCATCACACTGAGGTACCTTGGTTCGGGATGTCGTTGTTCTGTGGTCATCCTTCTCATAAGCAGATTCGGGTGGTCGATGATGTTCCGCAATAGTTTCTTCGTGGAATGAACTAGATATTTGTCCAGTGGGATTGAATTCGGTGAAAAAAATATCTGTGTAGAGTGTTTAACATTCGTATAGTTCAGGTAAAAAATGAATCTCTGAATTTAACAGTATGTTCGAAAAAATCATACCCCGAAGCACTTGTAAAACGGTTGAATTGTTTTATGGGAGGTAAAGAACTTCCTATTTCACTAGATCATTGATTAATAAAGAAACGAGAAAAAAGTCAGGCGATAAATATCCCCACCGAGTTCAAGGGCCGTAAATGTTTCTATATTTTGGAGGCTCTTTTCTGAATACCATATAAAAGATTCAATTAAGTTGACGAAGCACCGGCCCGGATATGGAAGCTATTCGCCAACTTTGGAATAATAAGTTTGAGAATACTGTCTTGCACTGACGAACTATTTTTAGCGACATCACGTACATATATGATCAATTTAGGGAATGTTTTTGGTTGAAAGCTGGTCCGTTTCATTGATACCACTCATGGCCAATGACAGTGATAAGAGATTGCATTGAGTTTTCGAGTTTTCGAAGCATGTTATTTCCCATTGGACAATGCTTTCAATGTGAGTTTGATTGGGTTATTAAACGTTGCCATTAGAGTACCATTGCTAAAGGAGATGGCTGTGAATCTTCAAACGAATATGAAAAGCTGAGAGTACTATCATCAGAAAAACAACTTAATGGATTAAAAGTTTCAGACAAAAAATCATTTATGAAAATTTGAAAGAGGGACGGTGTGAAAACTCAGCCCTAGGGCACACAAGCATTTGTCAAATGGGTATCAAATCTAAGCTCATGGACTGACGAAAAAAAACCTGCAGAGTATGACAGATGTAAAATCTTAGACAGTGGTTTTTCCAATGTTGAAGAAGGAAAATGGCAGGCATATTTTTCGGACTAGCGGATTTATGCAGGTCAATATCTTGAACTGTAGAATAAGAATCGAACTCTCTCTTACCAGAAGATTAGATGGTTTTGCGAGTGAGCTAACAATGAGAGTATCATTGAAGGCAAGCGTTCTCGATTAGGGAAAAATCTATAAAACCGAAAGAGAATTTATTCATGGTTTGATTTGAACTTTAAAGAAGTTATTAGGGTCAGAGAAGTAAGTTTCTAACTTTATATAGCCTACCCTACTGAGAAATACTGAAATAAGTTCAAACAAGCTAGAAGGTTTTGTAATGATCATCTTGGAAGCGAATTGGAAACGGTCATGGAAACGTTTATAAATTAACAGCTCTGATCTGATGGTATAGCACACTGAATAGTGGCACATATCTTTACATCGTTTCGGAGAAAGTTAGGACTTGATATTCAGAAACATTCAATAAACATCAAACTCTTATCAAAAATTCTTGAATTTGGTATTGATGAATCTCATTTTCGCTGGATTATAGAAACTACATTCTGAACCTCTCAATACAAGTTAAGATTTTAAGTCTGTAGTTCATAAAATAAATGCTGGTGTGCCCCAGGGCTGCGTTTTGTCTCCGAATATCTTTCCCATATTCATCAATGATTTTTTGTCTTAAGCTTCTAAATCATTAAATTGTTTTGCTGAAGACAGTATTCTCAGCTTCCTTCTAATATTCGTTTCCAGATTCATGTCATTATACTTCGAATGTAGATGAGGTAGTTTCCAAGCAAACCTCGTAAGTCGACAAACTGCGTCTTTGTCAAATTGATGAAATCGTTTCTGCTAAGATTCCCGAGCTGAAGGCTGACCTTGAATGTTATGAAATCTTCAATACTCATATGGTTCTTGGCCCATGCTGAGACAACATCTGCAAATAAATGTATTTAACGCTATCCACTTGCATTGGTATCGGGCACAATTACTTGGAATGATGAAAATCCGCAGTATCGCCGTCAAGCGGATATTGGGAAAACATTTACGATCAAGGTGAGGTGAGCATATTTTCACGTCGACAATTGTTGGATTGTGTCGTAGTGCCCGTTTTTGTTGAAAGTCTTAAATACTGATATCATTTTATAAGGTATTTTGCAAATACTTTACTTAAGGTAGTAATATGGCGGTGTTCGGGACTCAGGCTCCTGAAAACCATCATGAGGTGCCTCGCTATCAATTGGACTTGTACGTGAACTACTACGAGGGTGGGTGGCCGACTTTTCCTTTTCTGATCCACAAGCGTCACCCAATTATCTTCCTTTTTGCAGTTCACTTGGAAAATAATGAACGTGTCCTATTTAAATGGCATTGCCGAAGCAATGAGTTCTCACGAACACTTCTTTATTCCTAAATGCTACGATATCTCGAATGGAATGCGTCGTCGAAAGATGCCAGCGGCGGAAACAAGATGACGCAGTTCCCGGATTTCCTGGTGTTTATGGAAGTGATGCACCTTGTAGAAAAGTATTCACACACTCAAAAAATTTCGTGTTTAAATATTACTAATTTATGCGTGCATTCTACGAATGGCTGAAAACCACGAATAGTATTCGTAGAATGGATATTTATTAGTACATATTACTAATATTTCATTAGTATTCGTAGAAAAACAAACGTATATTGTACGAATACTATTAGTACAGTGTACGAATATTATTGTAATATTTACTAATGCCCTTGTAATTCATTCATAAATTATACAGCTCCATTCGTATATTGTACGAATATCATTGTAATATGTATTTACGAATTCCCTTGTAATTCATTCGTATATTGTACGAACATTATTGTAGAACTTACCATAAATAAATATGTTCTCCGACATTTCCTAGAATATCCATTATAAGAAATAATAACAAAAGGTAATGTATTTTTTAAGTTTAAAATAATTTCTTTAATTCATTTTGTTGTTATATAATATGTAGATATGTGAATAAAGTTAAAAAAAAGTATCCTAAAATTAATGAATTCATTATATGTAAATATAATTAAAAATTAAAGTAATATTTACAAACTCCTCATTTTCAAAGGGCCACTGAAAATAAATTTAACATTTACAATCTTCTGAAAAAAATGGTACTTACATTAAAATTATTTTAGTCAAAAATTCCTACATATATGTATGTATGCTCTGCTGCTTCTGGATGCTGTATGTAAAATATAAAATGAGCTTTAAGGCATATGTATTTCTAGGTACTCACCTCGTCTTTTCGAAAAAAGCAGATGTTAGTCTGGTTCTCAAGATTTGTATCTTATAGATACACCGTACGAATTTATAAAATTATTAAATAATTCAGACCACTGAAGCACTTTATAAATAATTAGCGCACTGTGTAATAACACGTTCCAACGTGTCGACGAATAGAATACATTTAATTTTTAGAGCTGAACAAATATTATTTTTTTACTCATGATTAGTAAATAATACTAATGCACTTAATAAAAGTACGAAGTTATTAGTATATTCTACTCATAATGTGTACGGTCAACCTACGAATGAATTCTGTCTACTAATATTAGTTTTACTTAGTAAATAGTACGAATTTATTAGTAAATACTACGAATGAAATAAATACAAGGATATTACAATGAGTAATATGTACAATGAATTGATGTGATATCGACTGCTTGATAACGGATGTGGCGACAATTTATTCCTTGATGCGCCCGGTAGAACTGAGAAAACATTCCTTATTTCACTGATTTCGACTACGATTAGTTATCACTTTGGAAGTCAACTCTTGTGGAGTGGCAGTTACATTGTTAGAAGGTGGTTGAGCAGGTCATTCTACATGTTAATTGCCATTGAATCTGCACAGTTGCAATTGAATCGCAAGTTGAAAGATTAACGAAATTATAGAGGACGTTTAGGTGGCGCAATTATTTTGCTGTCAGGCCGTTTTCATCCAACGTTGCCAGTAGATAAATTGAACGCCTGCTTGAAGACGTCATCGGCTTTATATATACATACGAGTACATGAAGAAATTGCAATTCAAAACGAACATGCGATTTGCTTAACGCAATGACCACGATGGGCAATAGCGTCTTTCCAGTCGTATCTGTTATCGACCTTATTGAATTTCCACCGAATTTTTGTCACTTTACAACGACGCCGGAATACGCGAAACTTCAGTGCAGCGAAACTTTGTAACTGTGCTCGTTTGATTTTCTAGAATGTCAAATCAAATGTCATTCAAGTAACGAATTTGAAGGCCAAAATCAAAGGCGAAAATGATCTCATAACGAGGATTCCGAACGATTTGCCATTCGTATACAACGTCTTTAATTTCCGGTGCATCTCGCTATGACAATCAATAAGTCGCCAGGACAATCGGTGGATGGTATCAATCTTTAATTCCCATGGCCAATTGTCTAAAAACTTCCCAAAAAATGTTGAACTATTCATATTATTTCAGTGAAAAAGCAGAAAGTTGGCGTCATTGGGGTTTGATCGACATTGTTAAGGACTATTCACATGAGAGCGACCAACAACCAACGAATAAAAAAACAAATGGGATTTAAAACAGATATAAGCCTAAATTCTTCGCAAAAACTTTACAAAAGGATAGGAATCTAGTTTAATTTAATGTTAATTTATTAAAATTTGCGTTGTAATTGCTAAAATGAGAGAAATTTGAGAAAATAGATTGGTCGTAGCAATCATATTGCAATTCGCGACGACCAATTTATTTTCTCAAATTTCCGAGACCTTTTTGCAGAATTCTCCTGAGGCTAGTGCGTGAAATGTTGAGCTGTTGAGATCGATGGCGAGTTGATGTTCGTGCTTTGAGTCTTACACTATCGGCTACAGCAGCCACATTCTCATCTGTGCGCATAGCATGACGAATGGGACCATGAGTGTTGTCCACTAGCATATCAGTCTCGCGCGGTGGATACTTCATTTCAGCCAAAACTTTTTTTTTAAAAAAAGGCACTGTTTGGGCTACACAGCACTAACTTTGGAAATAAGTTTTCAATATTTCACAAAGTTGTTCAATCGATGATTTAAAAAGGAATCACCCTTTATGAAGCAGCGTGTTTATGCTCGAAAGTATTATTTTCATTACCCTAACGAGTTTGGGGGGATCGAAGTCCACCGGGTCAGGTTATTTATAGCTTATTTTATTTATTTTATACATTTATTTCACTTTAAATATTTTTTTTACATTATAATTAATTAACGAGGAGATGTTTTACATAATTCTTATATATGTTGTATATACATACATAGGTTATAACCACAAAAAAAAGTAAAAGCATTTTTGTATCTCTATATTTTATTTCAACTAAAGGAAATACCACATATTCATATGACACCATTTCCTTTCATTGTCATTAAGTTAATATTCTGATATAAAGAACAAAATAAATAAAACGCTGACAAAGTCAAAAAAAAAATAGTGGCTATCTGCGATAGCACAGTTTAGTTCATAAGTAACGCTTATAAAGGTTGGTTAAATTTTAAGGGCCGATGTTGAATGTAAACCACGCCTAAACGTCAAGTTTTTTTCTGCATTTCATTTGACATTTCTCAATTTTAGACTAACTCAATTTGAACCACGGAAAGATACACAATCGAGCAACGCGTTAAAGTTATTCCGGCTTATTATGAAAATGGGGGTTCAAATCAAAATGCATACCGTGTACTTCGTGATTTTTTTGGTAAATTTAATCGTCCAAATGTGCGTACAATCGGAAAAATTGTGCAAAAATTTGAGCAAACCGGGTCTGTTGGAGATGTGAAAAGACCAGTGCATACTCGTTCAGCTCGTACTGCAGAAAATATTGCTGCTGTTCGCGATAGTGTGGCTGAAGAGCCGTCCACCTCAACTCGTCGTCGCCGTCGTGCCCAACAATTGCACCTCTTACGCTCGTCGTTGATGAACATTATGCATTAAGACTTGCATTAACACACTTACAAAGTGCAATTGACTCAAGAACTAAAGCCATTTCAAGCGTCGTCAATGGTCAGAATGATGGCAAGAAATGGCAACAGTGAATGATTAATTTTCGAAGAATATCATCTTCAGTGATGAGGCATATTTTCACCACAGTTGATTCGTCAATAAGCAGAATTGCCGCATTTGGGCGAATGATAATCCAAGAGCGTTTGTCGAAAAACAAATGCACCCACAAAGAGTGACTGTTTGGTGCGGTTTATATGGGCTGGCGGCATCATCGGGCCGTATGTTTTTTCAAAATAAGGCCGGTCAGGCAGTTACTGTGAATGGTTTTCGCTATCCTAAGATTATAACGAACTTTTTATGGCCCGAATTGGAAGATATGGATGTGGAAGATATGTGGTTTTAACAGGACGGTGCGACTTGCCACTTGCCACATAGCTAACGAAACATGGCTCTCTTGCGCGACAAATTCAATGGCGTGTTATCTCACGTGGTGGCGATGTCAATTGGCCGCCAAAATTATGTGATTTGACACCGTTGGACTTCTTTCTTTGGGGTTATTTGAAAGAAAAAGTGTACATCGATAAGCCAGCAACAATTCAAGAGCTAAAGAATGAGATAGTTCGGTACATTAATGGCATAGAACCTCAATTATGCCTCAGCGTCATCGAAAGTTTGGACCATCTGATGGGGGTGTGCCGCCGAGGTCGCGCCGGCCATTTGGCCGATATTTTGTTCCATACATAATTGAACCATACCATATTATCATAATAAAAAGAAATGACAATAATTTCCTAAATAATTTGTGTTTTATTCAAAATCAACATCGGCCCTTAAAATTTAACCACCATTTACAATAAAGACTCAGAAATCAAGAGCTCCGCTCTTCAACTCCTTTTTAAAAAGGCTCTTTAGTACCAAATTGCTGTTTCATTAATTCGTAGTTCGAATGTCATTTGTCATTCAAGTTTTACTAATCCCGACTATTCTTATTTTTTTTTCTCTCAAGCAATTCACACAAGAAAAATACAAAACCTATAATTCTATGTCAAAGAGCACGTACATGCAACCCTGCAGTATACAACTTAAAGCTCTTCGACAGTCACCCCTGGTTTGAAATGGAACAAGTATTTATTGGCCTTAACAATTACCTTAGCCACTTTGTCAAATCGTTTCCAACAAGATGGGGTGCTGGTGTGGCTGCTGTGCTATTGTCCCTGCCATTGAAAAAGATGTAATCTTTGATCAATCAAGGTAGTTGTTCGTCTAAATTAAAAACCTGTGATTTGAAGCTCTATCCACCACCTAATGTGTTATACATTGGTCTTTCAAAGTAACACCCTCCATTAACGATGATTGATATTGATATCAGCTCACTTTCAGGCAAAAAATCGCCAATTCATTCAAAGCCTGCCTTTTGCAGAGACGATGGAAAGGTCATCATTGTGGTCCAAAAACAATTACTATTCCGTTATTAACACAGCCACCATCTAAAAATCAACCTCCAGCCAAAATGTATGGCTGGATAACTGTTACAAATCAAACAAGTTCAAAGTGCAATCTATGATATTCTGAGACGTGACATGCATGCAACGCTTTCAGCATAAAAAAAAAAACAAAAGGTCGGAGTAAAATGATGTCGACGGGGTCCTTTCTATTAGTTATCTTAAAAAAGTGATATTGCATCTTTGGAGGATACCCAGGCTCACGCATTCGTGTATACATTCAATTACAGGAACATCTTTGTTATGAATCAAAAAGTCAATACAGAAATGGACGTTATAAAACTGAAGAGAATATTATGAAACAATTGAGTCTTTCCCAGCAATGTATGTAAATAGAAGCGAATTGTGTCAATAGAAATGAGAGGGCAACTACTCTGAAATTGAATGACTTACGAGTACGACTACGAGTACGGTAAACTTGACAATAGTGAGTGTTTTGAATAGTTTACTGGGTGTTTGAAAACTAAAATCATAAAATTCCTTTTCGATGAGTTTGCATGTATTTTATTAAGGATAAAATATTTTAATGGAGAGCCATAAAGTTTAGACGTGCATACATATTGTAGTTTAAGATTTATAAGTCTGCAGCTTAAAAGTTCTTGATCACATTTTTCTAATTTAAAGATTGAAGGAGCGAGCAGGAAATGATTGGCAAAAATCTGCAATTAAACTTAATGTGCCAGAAGGAAAATCTTCAAAATTATAAAATGTTTCTAAGTTTAAAAAAAATATTTTGTATATTCATTTATTTATTTATTTAAAGCAAATTCTTAAACTGATTTTCACCCTGGTTTTCTGATTCTCTTCGAGCTCTTGCACCACCAAAATCTATTTATTTTTAATGCAGGATCTGAACCGTCGAATAAGTGATCGCTTTTTTATTATTCAAGGGTTTATTGTGTGACTTTTTTAATGTTGAACATAAACTTAGCATGTTTGATAGCGAAATTGGGGGTGGAGAAGGGAGGTATCGATGAACATTGGTTTTGAATGTTAACAAATTGAAATGGCAAGGGAAAACCGTGCTCGGTAAATTTTTCCATAACAGTGTTGTGCGACTAAAAACCGAATTTCTGCATTGGGCTCCAGGGTGAACTGATGAATATTCCATAGAAACCGGTATCACGGTGAACTCATTGATGGGATTAATACAACTACCAACTGCCAGTGTACATTGCTTGTGAAAGAAACGATATAACAAGGTGTTCAAGAGATGCGAACGATTCCATGATAGCTCTATCAGTTTTCATGATCTATTATAAATTCTATCAAATAAATGAAGGGAATTTCGGGCCGCATCTGTCCAAAGATGTGAATCAATCTCGAGTTTTGGACCTATAAACGCCTCATAAATTGTAGCCAGATTAGATGGGGTGAACAATTTCTTAAACCAATAAAGAAAATTCAGTGTGAACACCAGCATTTGTTCTATGAAAATCAAACTTGAAACCGTCCAATACAATATGTTATGTAGGTATTAAAGAATCTAGAAACTGATAATGTATCAGCGATTGCATGATCTTTGAAAGTGCAATTGGTCGGTAGGAAAACACGGAGAAAAAGTCGCCGGTTTTCACAACAGGCTAGGTAAATGCTGTTTTCCATCTTCTAGGGAAGATTCCAGAACAGTAGGAGTGATGACAAAGCTTACGCAATATTCTTGCCAACGATGAATAAAAGCCTTACAAAGCTTTTCTGAAATATTTGTAAGGCAGCTTCCTGCACAAGGCTTCATAGCTTCTCTTAGAACCTTAGTCCACCAGCATCTTCCAAGCGGAGGTTAACGCCATTGGGAAACACGTGGATCGCAATCTCGAAAAGAATTATCGTAACAAGAACATTGCCATTATGTCAGATAGTCAAGCAGCACTCAAGGCACTAAACTCATACACCATCAGCTCTAAGCTAGTGTTGGAGTGCATAAGCAGAACTAGGTAAACAGAACAGGGTCACACTTTACTGGGTCACGTTGGTGTTCTTTTAAACGAAAAGGCAGATTCCCTAGCAAAATAGGCGCTTCAACTCCCCTAACAGGGCCTGAACCCTATTGCGGAATAGGTGAAAATGTCATCAAAACCAAAATTAAACAAGAAGAAGAGACAAACAGATTCAAAAACTAAAACGAACTCCCTAGGCTGATACAGGCGAAATTGCTACTGGGCAACTACAACCGGCAACGTTTCGAAAACTGTAAGTAGGAATAACCTAAGAATAATAACATGTATTCTAACAGGACACTGCAAACTTAGAAGACACCTTAATCTACTTGGTGTGGTAAGCAGTGCCACTTGCAGATACTGCAACATGCATGAGGAAAGACCGGAACACATACTGGGAAAGTGTTGTCCAATCATGCACCAAAGGAAAACCCATCTGGGACAGTACCAGGTGGAAGGGAGCAACCTATCCTCTCTAAAAGTGCTTCAAATACTAAAATTCCTAAAAGCAACAGGTTTGGAGGAGGAATTGTAGGATGAGCCAGCTCATCATTTTCTTTAGAGGGGGCCCAATAGATCTACAGGTCGCAGTGCACTAACCCCCAATACAATTCATTCATTCATAGAACCTGATGGACTTGCTGTATACGATTTCTTTTATAAATAAAAAAATTAAATGGGCTTAGGTAAACACATAGGCAATTAAATCAGTCCCAAGTGTACCTGCTACTATTATATATCCGCATAGGCACGGCATAGTGTTCAGTTCCTCATACACATCTTCCATCAAGGTTGGGAGATCGGATTTACGGAACTCCAAATAACTTTTGAAGGACCAATTTTTCGCCCATTCACTATTACAGTTCACATATGGATATTTTGATAGTTTACTTAAACACCGAGTTAAACTACATAATTCAAGTTGGCTTCGCTATTCAGGAAAGAAGGAAGTTATGTTGAGATCTTTGCTGAGATGCACAATCTTACTCAGCTTGTAGATGAGCCCACTAAAATACCAAATGTGGCTGGGTAAAACGCCCAAACTCTCGACTTGTTTCTTACTTCTAACTCTAATAAGTATACAATTATGGTAGATAAACTCTCCTTTCGGCACTTTGGACTATTGTGTAATATCAGCCGAATTCTTTTATCTTCATCATCATCCAGTTAAAGAGAAACATCCTACTAGGACCGTTTGTCAATATGAGAAAGCCAACAGGGACGGTCTGAATAACTTTTTTCGAATCTTTACAATACGTTTTCTCAATAGCGAAATTAATGCCAATACCGATATGATCTCTGATGTGGTTTTTTTTGGAGTGCGTACTTTTATTTCCAACAGAACTAAGAGCTTAAAACATAAAAAAAAGTCTTCGTTCGATACAAGCTGTAAAGATGCGAGAAGTAAGTTCCCACTCTTACAAAGCCAACCCAACTGAGGAAAACCGGAAAAAGCATAAACAAGTCAGAAACACAATCCAGCGCTTCAGATAAAGCAAATATACTCGCAACTCATTTTGCTTCTAGCTCTACGTTGCCTGACAGCACCACTGTCACTCATTTAATGGGACAGATCTACCTTCGCACTCGAACAGTTGCAAGATCCCTTCGAGATCTTGATATAAACAAATCCGCTGGTTCTGATGGGCAATACCATTAGGTGATCTTCATCGCTAGTAAAACCATTGTGTAAGCTTTTCCATCGCTCCTACTGTTCGGGGATCTTCCCTAGAAGATGGAAACATGCATTTGTCCAGCCTTAAGAAGGCGACCCATCCTACCCCTCCTCCTACCGATCAATTGCACTTATGTCCCTACTTTCTAAGATCATGGAATCACTGATGAATTATCAGCTCAAGAAATTTCTCAAAGATCAAAGACTTCTGAATAACCCACTGGTTATGTGATGAAATACGTATGTCACCGAAGAGTGGAACCGATTTTTACATTGTTTTGGAGAAATCGATTGATATTTCTAAGGCAATTGGCACCAGGCTCTCATATCGAAAATGCGTGCATTTGGTATCTGATATCGTATTTAACAAGGTACCAAGAGAAACGCAAGACACGAGAGTTGAGCTTAGACTAAAGTAACTTTATTGAATGCTTGCTACCAGCATATAAACTAACATATTATTCAATAGTACTCGTATATATGTAATTGTAAATGTATTGTACCTTTAGGTACATAAATATCAGTATCAACGAAACCCCCATACTTTATTAGAAATGATCTTCTACATCGTTCAATACATGTTGAATTCGATGGTTTCAAGTCTGATCTTCACAAAACAGCTGGTATTTCACAAGGCTCTGTTTTGACTCTCTTGCTCAATTTTATAAATAATATCTTGTCTGATTCATTCCGATGACTCTACTCTCAGCTTTTCATACTCGTTCTCAAGTTCACGTCCATCTCTTTTGGAAGTGGAATTGCAACGGTATCGTATGATAAACATATTAAACTCCGATCTTTACAGCATTGTTAAATGGGGTTAAATAGCATTGCTCTTCAATGGCTCTTTCATCAAACGAACTAAAAACCTCTCAGTACTCGGTATATGTGTTAAGAACGATCTTCGTGGGAATGACCACATTCTCTTGACCGCCAAAAACATTGCTAGCTGCTTAGGATTTCTATATCGGTGTAAGAATTTTGTCACCATTTCTGATCTGGCTACATTTTATAAGGAGTTTATACGTCCAAAACTCTAGTATAACTCAAATCACATTTGCCTTTTCTACATTGATAAAACAGAAATACTTTAATAGTCTGATATAATTTAGAAAGACTTTTGATAACATCAATTCTATTACCCACCCATCTGAACATGTAAAAGATCCCCATTTACTCAAACTACACAGTCTTCTAACAACCCTTCCCGAACAAATAAATTGTGACATCATCTGCGTAAATATGAAAATTAATACCGTAATTACAGTGAAATCAGGAAGATACTTAATTAAGACGCAGAAAAGAAGTGGTCCTAGAACGGAAACCTGCGTTAGTTTATTTTTTTTTTTGGATTTGGAGCAACTTTTTCTACTTTTAGAATTGACAGCTTTATATTGAGTAATCAAAAATATACATTAGGAAAAATTGGACACAACTGTATTAAGATGGGGCCTAACTTAAAAAAAATCCCAGTTCAAAGCTTCATTTTAATGTCACTATGCATCTGAAAATGTGTTATCAAATTACGTGACCTTTCCTTGCAACTTAATTAAAGCTTGTTAAATCCTACATACATACATGCTTCTTCAACCAGATATTGTATTACATATTTCAGTCTGAAATTTTCCAGGTTTTCAACACTCTTTGATTTTAGAGTCAGTTTACGACAAATTGGTTCACCTACTTAAATTTATTTCATTCAAATTGAACTGCGCTCATTTGTTGGTCAATATACTAATACCTTGAAAGCTAAAACAGATCAATTAAAAAATTCGCGCATTCTACAAACCAAATTCTTCGTTTTCTCAAATGATAAATTGACTTAAGGCAAGTCACAGCTTCAGTAAAAAAATCGAGCTCGAAATTTAAAACATGAAATGGAAATGTGTCGAAAGAATACTATAATATATGTACATAGCTATAATGTAGACTAATATGCCGATTATGGAACTCGCAGTACTTAATTCGCTTCTTTTCAAAGCCGATGAGTTGAGCAAAAATAGAACTGCTTGGAGGAGAGCAATATCTAATACAGAAGCTACAAAATTAAGATCTGAATTACCGTACCCATACAGTACCGTATCCCACCATTAATTTATTCATATACCCTTCGGGAAACCAGCAAGTGTATAAAACCAAGTCATCTATTTTATTTCCAATTAGGAATCTCAAATTCAAAGCCATCATCATCGCCAAATGATAGAGCTAAGTTAACATTTCCGTCGATATGGTCACCTTTTAATTACTCAATGGGGTAAAGTTAATTTACTGATGAAACAGGCGAGCACACTGCAAACATAACCATGGCAACATCAGTGGGCAACTCAGTTCCTAGTATATATCGAAACTCGTGTCCTTACAGTGTAAGTGTAGACGTTCTTTAGGTCAAAACGCGACGCCATTAATATTTGATGTCCGATGCACATCGTTAAGTTTGGAGACACTAATTTTTTCGGTATATATGGTGATTCAACACCAAACTTCCAAAACCTACACCCGATTCCACTAAAGGTTTTTCATTTGATTCTGTTTCCATGGACTTGTTGCTGGTAACTGAATTCTTTTGGTCCAACATAATATGTGCGTTGGTTTGGTCACTAGGTACCATTAACTACAGTTGCTGCAAAGTAACGTTGTTTTTTGTTTTTCAATAACATTTGAACCTGACACCGGGCATGCAATATTTTCCGGATATCCTTCATAAATTACTTTGTCAGAAGCCTTGAAGTTCATGCGTTGGTCAGTGGCGGTGCGGTGGCGGAGGTGGTTCACATTCTACATACTCTTGCTGACGTTCGAAGGTGTACCTATATCCATTGGTAGATGTTTTAAAATTTACGACTTTGTATACAGATGATGATGCAGCTTGTTTCCAGAAAAGCGTTTACGTATTGTGTGAGTGTGTGAAAAGGTATATTCCTGGATATTTAATATGAGTTTGGGTATCTGTTTGATTGTTCCATGATATGACTTGTGTGCTGTAAAACAAAAGTATCTTCGAATGTATTTTATGGAATGTAGTCCCATTGAGCTATTTACTTATTAAGTTACCTTTAGGGAAAACATAAAAATGCGAATGCCTTTGACAGTTGTTGAAGTAAATTTACAGTTAAAAAAGAAGCTTAGGACTTAATGTCAACACATTCAATTTTAGTATTTTTAGATTTCGAAATGTTTCCCCTTATGTAGGGAATATCAAAAAAACATTTTGGTTCTTTGGATGAAAGTAGCTTCATCAGACTCTTATACTTTGTTTCCACCAATCACTTAACCCTTAATCTTGCACTTATCTCGAAGATTAACCCCACAAAATAAATCGAAATCTAATAGATTAGAAGTTAATCTTGATAAATATTGTAATATTTTACTAGGTTCGTTAAATAAAACTTATTACTCTTTTTAGTATTTCTTCTTTAGTTACAACTTCCAAATCAAAAAAAATAAATCTCAATTTCTAATCAACTCAATCACTTTTATTCAAATTTAAATCACACTTGTTTAATAACACTTTCCACAATCCAATAAGAAAAGCTTTTGCACTCTTTCATAATCAAAAATAAACTGTCCTCCGCTCACCGTAAACAATCCCTTATATACTCAAATTGGTTGTTCTCGAAACTAAATCGCGAAGGTTCTCGTCTTAGAATGTTCTAGTTTGTTGGAATAAGGGGAAATACATATTACATTGGAGCTTTTTGTTCCTTCCATAAAGTGGATATGCCATTTTCCAACAGATGGTGCTTTGGGAGTATAAAGCTCTGTGTCGGTGTTGAATGGTGTGCGTAACAATATTCATTGGGTCAATAGTTTTGAGGATCGAACTTACCTATACCCATATAGAGCTGAATGCATTCACTGCATAATTGACTTTTTTTACTTCGTTTATCGTAAGTTAAACTTTCTGTTTCACTTTCACTTCATAGCTGAATATGAAACGACATTTGCAATTTTAAATATAGTGTCAAAGTTAATCTACTTGATAATCTTTGTGTTCGGTGGAATAACTTCTTATATTTATTTAATCTAAACTAAGATAATCCTTTGTTAGAAACATAGCATTAATCTATGTATTTGCACTCACATGAAACTCATCTATGAAATTGGCTGCTGCCATCCTAACGAAACAATTTTGTATATTGAACGAAAGATAGAAGAAAAGGTGCATCGTCACAAATTATTTGTACTGCGATTTAAATAGAAGAAAACTAACGGATCGGCAGCAGTAAGCAAGGTTTTTGAGCGAACGGTACCGGTCTTTTCATAAGAATTAGAGTTAAAATCTAACTTTGCATTGTATTTGTATTGTACAAAAGAGAAATTAAAAGCTCACGAAAAGTTGTGATATTTATTAAAATTTATTTGAAAGTTCCGGGCTTCGTTAATCATTAGTGTGATGATCGTGTATATAATAAAATAATAATAATAATATCTGCTTTAAAAATGTATCCTCTTTATTTATGAGTTTTCTAAATCCATCCATATATATGTACATATGTATATGTATATTCTTGGTCATAACCCAACTCTTTGATGGGCTGGCTCATCACTTATTCCGCTTCCAACATTTACACTAGCAGTCGTCGCTGCCACAATTAGTAAAAAAGTTATTGAAATTTTTCAAAAATTTTATTTGAAAGTTAAAAAAATTTTCGGACAGAAATAATTTTTTTCGCAAAATTCGAATTTCTCAGACCTGAGTCAATGTATTAATTTTATTTTTTGAATAAAGGTGAACATTTTTTCTAAAAAGAATGGGCTTAATAGTTCGTTCTGACAGTTAGTACCGATGAAATAGAAATTTTTGATAAACACCACTGGCAAGACGAAGTTTTTTGAAACCTGATTCAGTGAGACAATTTTGAACATAATTCCCACATCTGCAAGTATCTGCAACTGATTTTTTCTGTGCTTTAACTTGAAAGTATGGAGCATACGCTGCTATAATTCGTTGCTTGGAGTCTTTTGGAACTTTCTTAAAACCAAAAAATACAAATTTTTCCTTAGTACCAATGTTTCAGGCTGCTTATAGAAGGCTTCTTTTATAAATTATCATTTTTTTTTTTCATTTTTTAGATAGTCAAAAATATAATTATAAAATGATATAAGAAGTTACAGAATTTATTTAAAGGAACTTCGGAAAAAGACATCTAAAAGTTTGTTGTAAATATGGTTCGCGACTTGAATAAAATTATTTTTCAACTTTGAGGGCTTGTAAATCAGAACATAAAATATATATGTTAAAAAATACTTTTAATTCATACGCTCGGGTTATCTAAGAGTACTTAAACATAAAGCTAAAAAGGCTAGATTTGACATTTTTCAACTTTTAATTTTTTCAACAGACCAAAAACATAAATGTTAAAAAAGAGCCAAGTTCTTCTATACAAAAAGCTTTGTGTAACAAGTCAGCCGTGAAAAGTACTGGGATCTAAAAGTACGCCAAGTTCTTACTTCATTAAGGTTTAACACCGAATATTTAAAGAAGAATAATATTGAAACAGCTACAATGTAATAGAGAAATTTTATTATTTAATGATTACTGACTAAAATTTGACGGGTTCACTGCTCAAGTTTTTAAAACCTTTCGAATTGGGCATAAAAAAAAACTTGCCAAGAAAGCCCATTAAATTTTAGTCAGTAAGCATTAAATAATAAAATCTTAGATTTTCTATTTTTCGCTTTGAATGTACATTAAGCTATACCGCTCCACCAAATTCCATCATTCTACAGCAATCGGAAGTGTTCCATATAAATTAAACTTTTTCTCAAAAAGTGGGCGGATACCACGCTCGCTGAATGGAAAACCTCAATTTTAATTTTTGGTCCTTTATAAGCAATTTGAGCCCTATCGTTCTACCAAATTTCATTGTTCTACTGCAATCGGAAGTGTGCTATATAATTTACATCAGCTCTGAGCAAGTGGGCGGATACCACGCCCCTGAATGGAAAACTTCAAATTTTATATTTTTTTCTTTGTATGCAATTTAAGCCCTATCGCGGTGTTACCAAATTTCACAGCAATGGAAAACCTCCTCTGCTTACATGACAAGACCTACCGTTGTACAAAATTACAAGATTCTACGATGTCGGGAAGTGCTCCATAATTCCGATGATCTGTCAGTCAGTCAGTTACGGTTTTTGTGATTTTTGAGGCCTTATATCTCAGTAACCGCTAATGCTAGAAAATTGAAATTTGGTGAGGCGCCTCGCCTGCGCCTGACTTGCTTGTTCGGAATTTTAAGTTTCTGACTTCATTGGTACTGAAGATAGGGAGGGGTCAAAAATCTCCTGAGTTTGTTCCTGTAAAAAGGGTGTACTGCCAGAACTTGGCTGGGCACTACCGTGCCCTTTGATCTAGTTTGTTAGCTTAGATAATAATTAACATAAAGTATGTGTTTGTTTTTGTCATATTTAATAGAGTTAGTCTTAAGAGTTTCATAGATTTGTGCGTTTCATTCCTTTCTCCTAATTCCTAGGCAACAAATTAACTTTTATAGTGGCAAATGTTTAAATGTTTAATTGTTTATTAAGCATTCATGTATTCTTTTACTTTCTCATTACTCTCGATGGAATAATAAAAATAAATAAATTACAAACTCCGGTGGGCAGATATTAAACTTAGTAAAGTAAAAATTGTAAACTATCGCATGTTACTTAGAACTTTTCAGTCGTCTTTAAGTTTATATATCATATTATTTTTAATTTAATTATAATGTTTTTCTGCTTGATGAAATAAAACAAGGAAATATTCCAGTTAAAACTTATTTTTATTTATATATGAATATTATCTATAGCCGTATTTTTTCGCAAGTCCATATAGAATTGTAGAAAAAAACGACATGGGGACTTAAGAACTTCTTATTGACGACTAGCATCAACCAGCATCCAAGAACGTCACTTTTGACTTCTCTGAACAAATTATCGATAACATATAAATAATATCATTTTGACATCACGGTTTTTAGATCTTAGATTAAGTCTCGAAAATTATCTGGACTTAGATAAGTCTGTATAGACTTAAGTAGTTGTTGTTTTTACATGTAAAGCGCTAAGTCCCGATGTCGTTTTTGTTCTCCAATTCCTTATGGACTTGCAAAAAAACACGCCTTATATAAAACAATTTTTACTTTTTATCATTTAGCTAATTTAAAACTATCTTATTCATTGTAAATGCTATAGTTAGTTAAATGTTTTGAATACTTAATTATAAGATCAGGGGGTCAATTCTCTATCTGTGAAGTGATAAAAAAGTTATCATTTCAGTTTTCACAGCCATTTTTCATTTTTACATTTCATGAACTCACATACATATGTAATGCGATTCTGGAACTCATTCTGATAAATGTTTGTCAAAACATGTACTAAACAGTAATAAAATGAGAAACGCTCTCATTTTTGATATATGATACTCATTTTTGAGTATTATTTTGTTTTTGTAATTTTCATATTTTATCAGGGCTTTTCACAAAATCGTTTGAGTGTGAGAAAAAATTTAATTTTTGAAAATATTTTGACATTTTATTAATTTTTTTCATAAATTGAAAATCGGAAGTTGTGAAAAAACTTATCACTTCACAGTTTCACTCATAGAGAGTTGACCCCAGGTCTTGTACGATTAAATACGATTAAACTGTGGGTTCGTGTAGTTTTTTATGACTAAGCACTCATGACAGCTCTCAACCCACTCCGAACGACCAACTCAGACAAAAATGGCGCTTAGTTTGAAATATGTATTTGGTGTTAATAAGACATCTAATACTTATTGGTAGGTTAGTAATTTTGATTAACTCATGTATAAAAAGTGTATCCTTTTAAAAATAATTTTTGGTCTACATTGTTATGAAAAATAAACTCCTTACATTGTTTTTTACTAAAGAAACAACTTGAATTCGATTAATACCTACTATTTTATTCCCTTCATGAATAGAAACAAAACAAATTCCAAGACATATTCGTTTAACATCTCTTATATTCTCCCCAATATCCTTTTGAAACAATGAGGATTTGAATTTTTGGAATTTTCAATAATGCCATCCCGTATGATAATTTCTCGTACGACACATTCTTTTGTGAAAAATAACCATACATTGTGATTGTGTGTTGTATCAATTCTATGTGAAAGGAAACATTCAATTTCGAATAAACCACGAACATGATCCTTGTCGATATTTCAAAGAGGGAACTGTTCCAATGATGATAGAAAAATAAAGGAAGGCCAATCTGATTAAATATATTTTTTTCCTATCCGATGTCATGGCATTTGTAACCGCACTTAAAGCTTTGACAGCTATTTCAATCTGTAACCCGGTAACACTTTCGTATTGGGGTTTATTTTTGGAAATAGCTTTTTCACAGGAGCCCACACACCATAATATTCAATAAACTAGCGATGCAATCCCTAGAAATACATTTATCAGTTCTTGATTAGCAGAACATCGATGAATTCTATTTAATGAAAATTGTTGAAACTGTTTTTGAGAAAAGTAGTATGTCCCCTAAAGGTTTTTTAACAGTTGTAAGTTATTACGAGTAGGTATCGTAATATTTTGGAGGCCAATTACTTGCATCAACTTTCAAAACTCACATTACCAAATTTTTTTGGATTAATTTTTCAACACTGTCTCTAATATCTGCATATTTTCAAAAAACAAATAGAAGACGATTAAAGTTCAACTTTGTACAGATTGTAATTACCTTTCAACACTTTCAGGGTCATCAAAATTAACTTTTCTACACATAATCCCTATCTCAAGAATTTTTCATTTTAGTAGACATTCGAATCTACACACCCTTAAAACCTTTCGAGAGGGTTAAGACAACTTGTTGCATGCGTGCCAGAGCCAACTATAATAAACAGGATTAAAACTTGAAATGGAAATTAAAATTTTCGCAAATTCCTCAAGAATATCCTTCTCTGAGGGTTTCTAACAAGATTCTTGAATAAGATAACAAAAATTAATGTTATTTGGTTCAAAGTTTACTCCACGACCACATCAACGCCAAGCCAACGCTTATACCCCCGACTTTAAATTTATTCAATTCGAGCATAAAAAAGTCTTTAGAAATAAATTGTGAAGCTATTTAAATTTGTGGGACAACCGCACCGTTGGCTCATTTTTGTGGCTTTTGCAGATTTTTGTTAACCAAGATTTATGTCTTCAATTTAACAGACGCACATTTGATCTAACAGATTTTTTGGAATCGTAAAAGCTCATTCGGTGGCACAGAGTTGAGGTGCATAACATTACTCAGAACTTTTGTCCCCCTTTTTTAGGATGTCAAACAGAAGGGAATGCTGTGTTTCTTTTTTTGTTTAATTTGTTTTAAAACTGCGTGGTTGGTGTTCAGTGTTGCCATAATCGTTTGATTGAAGTTGGCAAATGTTTTGTGTAACCCTGACTAAAGGGTGTTTTTTTTGTATGAAGAAATACGTTTTTTTTTAAGAAATGAATTTGAATATAAAATATGAAATATGTTCGTATTGATAATTTTTTAAATATACGATTTTGGCCATATCTACTCATGTATGTTCTCTTCGGTCATCTTATAAGGAATCTTATATTATCAGTGCCATTTATCAAAAAAATCATCACCGTCCATAAGTCAGTAACGTTACTCTTAGTTCATGATACCCGGTCTGATTTCAATAATGGGCTTATTATGGATGATAACTCAACCGAGTTCAGTTGTCTGAACAAAACTTTGAAATACATACATTAAATGTAGATACAAATCAGCCGAGTTGAATTGGACCATTTAAAAAATCGAAGATTCATCGAGTGTCCAATACCAATCAGTACGAACACAAAAGAGCAAGCACGGCTTAAGGGCTCCCTACTCAAATGATTTAGATTTGTCTGTTAAGAAAAATGAAACTATAAGTGAGTTGAGGTCTATTAAATTCGGTGTGTCTCAAAGCTCAGTACTTGGTCCTTTCCTTTGCTATTCCTAGTAAGCATCAACTCTCTGTTTAATGTGACCTTAAATGTGAGATAATTGCTTCCACTGGCGAAATAAGGTTGTCTTATGGAACTAAAAGCCTTAACTGCAGATATCAATTCAGACATAATTAAACTTAGAATTTGGTTTGCTCAGCATAACTTGATTAACAGTTCAAAAACTAAACTAATGTTTAGCAGTTAACCAAACTCTGTGCCAGTCTTTTACCCCACCCAATATTATAGATATATTGTTTTATATTGTGAAGGGGCATTTAACACAATTTAATTTCAATTTCAATTTCTCCCTATAATTCTTTTCATTTAAATTTTGTATAGATATCGATGAAAATAAATAAATAAAATAAAATAAAAATAAAATAAAAAGTTTAATAAAAAAAATTTTGACAGTTGGTGTCAAGAAAATCGAAATGTCAAATGAGAAAGTGAAATAGTGTTCGGTGTGAATGCCTTACGAGTTTTCAAAAACTTTTAGCTGAAAACTGCGATTGGAGTTTGGAAGTAAAAAAGCTTTAAGCTTAAATTTGGACTCCGGGCTCCCCGTTTCGAATCGGTCGTAATCATTTCACGAAGCTTTTATCGAAAATGTATACTACGAGGTTCCGTAAAGTAAACGATGTGTTCCGACAATAAAAAAAAGAAGAAATTGTTCACCCTTGGCCTTAAGCATCTAGCTGGGTTGTGTGACCTAAACAACATTTATAAAATAGAATCATCTCTAGCAAGGGAAACCAGAAATTAAACTCTTCTGGACTTTTTAATTTTACTTAAGTGTTTTATACGTTGACATAGCAAAAGCCCAGGTTAGCTGCCGAGGAGAATACCTAGTAAATCTCTTTTTAGTTTCTTTCAATTCGATTTGAAGCAATTTTAAATAGGGACACCAAACCGCACTTCCATATTCTAAAACAGAATGTACGACATTTACATAAATAGACTTTAACGTATATGTATATGTACTTTAAATCTTTAGAGTTCCTAGTTTCAAATCCAAGTAAAGAGTTGCCTCTTGAAATAATACAATCTATATGCAATTATGCATCTTAAATTCTAACTAAGAAACAAATATCACTCCTAAATCCTTATGATTAAATACTCTGAAGATCATTGTTTGAAGCATTCTTACTGAAAAATTAACGGATAAAGCTATATTGAAAAGAAATTATGCTACATTTAGGGATATTTAAGAAAAGGCCATTTAACAAACACCATTTGAACAAATTTATTTAAGTCGTTTTGTGGTTGAGTGAAATCTGCAAGTGATTTAATCGCTTTATATATACTTACATCATCTGCAAAAAGATTAAACGTGAATTTTTTTATGATTTGTGGCAATAGATTTTCCACTAAATGCGTTTTTCTTTTTTAGCCCCGAGCAGGGCACAGAGCGGGGCCTGAGCGCTTAGAGCTCGCTCCGAACCGAGCGTGACCTGAGCGCTCTGAGCTATTTAAGAAACACATCAAGCACTGAATTGTCATTGTATTATTTTTCAAAGAAACTGTCAAAATTCTCAGCTTTGTTTGTGAAATTTGTGTTTTCATATTCTTCAAAACTAGTTTTTTATTAATTTCTAATTAATGAAAATGGAAAAAGCAATTATTTTAAGGGAAGAGTTCAATTTGTTTTTTTTGATTTTGATGATGAGGAAAACTTTGAGCAAAACTCGCTCACAATTATATTTATTTTTCCTTACCTTCACTGGGAGAGCAACCAGCTTCGCCCGCCATTTCCATTTGTTTTGATTTTGTATTTCTTTTTTTTCTTTTACAATCATCCCTTCCAAAAAATTTAATGAAGTTAGCCGCGCTCAGCTTTTTGTTCGGTCCTTTATTATCGAGCTCATCGAGCGAACCCCGTTCGAGCTCTGAGCTAAAAAAGAAAGAAATGCAAGTTGAGCGCCTAGGGCGCTCTGGGTTAAAAAAGTAACATAGTTCTTTTTTTGACCGTTCAGTGCCCCGCTCGGAGCTAAAAAAGAAAAACGCCTTAAGTAACCCATGTTAAAATGAAGAGATAAATTCTCTTACAACTTCATACATTTGACGTTTGACCAGTCAAAGTTTCGGAATTAACTGAAGCCTAGCGATGGGTATATAATTTTGTACAGATTGTACGTATCGATCTCGATCTAAAAATTGAAGTTGTGAATGAGGTTTTCTAACAGTCAAGGAAAACACAATTACAAAGCAATTTTTCAAGAATAATGCCGGGATATTACCAGTGGGCAAGCTTAAATTGTTATATAAAGTATTTATATACAGCCTTTCATTCACCGATAAAGCAATGTGTCCCATATCAGTAATAGCCGAGTCCATCCCAGAATAAATTGAGCTGATCTCGAGATTCAATTAAAAGAACGACAGGAATAAGTCACAAATTTTCTTATGCCATAGATTACAAATGTAAGTTTTACTAACGTTAGTAACTTCTGAAAGAATTACTAGTGTAAACGGCTCTGCACAACTACCTGGTGATAAGTTTTCAACTTACGGGAAAAATAATGTGTTTCTTGGTGAAAAAAATAACTATGATTAGTCGTTTTCCTTTTTAGCTCAGAGCAGGGAACTGAGCTGTCAAAAAAGATTTTTTTCCTTTTTTTTCATGTCATGAACATAATAGTGTTTCGTGGGACTATACTTGTAGTCTGTTGTAGTTTGTTTTTCATAATTGTTAAAACAATAGCAGCAGCTATGTACTTGCTTTTGAGAACTCATTTCCACAATAAAATAAACTCAATGATCACTCGATCGCAATAATGTCTTCTTAAGTTAATATTAACGGTAGGTTAATAAAATGTTAAAAAGTTTCCACTTAAATACTACAAAGAAATAACAAAATTCCATAATTTTTATTAATAACTTATTGGCAACACTGACTGCTACTTTGTTGTCTCTAGGTTATGGTTATAAGAGGAAAAGTCACGATAACGAAAATGAGGTGAAGAACCGTGATGAGAAATTTCTTCTTAAACAAAAATCTTAAGCAAAGAAAATTCTGTGTTCTTCTTTCTGTCTGTTATCATCATTTCATTAGTTTCAGGGCAGCAAAATTTTAGCACCATAGTAAAAGATACAAATGATTTTTGCTACAGTTTATACCTTGACACAAAAAATAAAAACAAAATGTACAAAATGAGGAAATTAAGAAAAGTTTGCTCCTTTCGGAGTTGAAAAAAAAGTTGTCGCGCTATTATTTCTCATTTGTTTGGTGAAAATTGAAATTTCCTTTATCTTTTAAGTTGTTCTATGATTTTTTTAGAACCAATTATGTACCTCAGGCAATAAATAAATTGTTCCTGTTGATTTGCTGGTAATAACGCTGGATGTAAGGGAAAGTTAAAACTTTTACGTATGCAATAAGGTTTCTTTTTTATTTGAGTATGTTAAAATAAAATGATTTAGAGAGTTTTAACACACTTTGAAATATTGTGTGAGGAAAATTATCATAAAGCTAAAAGAAATATTTAAAAAATTTTCTTCATTTTATAGTATAAGAGCCGTCAGCAAACTTTTGGTTTGAAGGTATAACCAAAATATGACTATGTGCATTTATTAAAGCATACGTCCTGATATCCAATGCAAAACGCTATCAGTTTTTTTCTGGTTTGGTTGATTGAGGGAGCTATTTGCACCATAGTTTGATCTATTAAATATATAGGGTGGTTAAATTTTAAGGGCCGATGTTGATTTTGAATAAAACACAAATTATTTAGGAAATTATTGTCAATTCTTTTTATTATGATAATATTGTATATGGTATTATGTATGGAACAAAATATCGGCCAAATGGCCGCCGCGACCTCGGCGGCACACCTCCATCCGATGGTCCAAATTTTCGATGACGCTGAGGCATAATTGAGGTTCTATGCCGTTAATGTGCCGAATTATCTCATTCTTTAGCTCTTAAATTGTTGCTGGCTTATCGACGTACACCTTTTCTTTCAAATAACCCCAAAGAAAGAAGTCCAACGGTGTCAAATCACATGACCTTGGCGGCCAATTGACATCGCCACCACGTGAGATAACACGGCCATTGAATCTGTCGCGCAAAAGAGCCATTAGGTGCGTTTTATTATTCACAAATCTATCTGGATCCGGACCTGGATTAAGTTTTAATATTGTAACGAAGCGTTCCATGCTACTCCACTCTATACGACTTCTGCATTAATAACAAGAATTGTACTTCACTCAAATTTAATTCGCAAGCACCATGAGCATATGACGTAACAGGAAAATCAACTACATGCATATTTTTCGTTCACCACTTATATAGTTCACATTCAGTTTCTACTGAAAAACCATCAAGAGGACCTACTTGGGTGAACGAAAAGCACCTCTTCGCTCATACATATAGTCAGGCGGCACAGTAAATTGATTGAATAAATCTATCGAAGTCCAGTCGGAGACAAGAAGTATAGACGAGTTGGTCATTTAGCTTCCCTTGCTTTTTGCGGAGCTTCCCCCCACCTCCAGGTGAGATTGTCCAGCTATTTCTTATTAAGGCTTCCCCCCACCAGCGGTAGGGGTCTTAGTTCGAAGTTTAATGTCCTAATTGCCACCAGGGGCTTCGGTACCTGCTGATCTACCAGAGCGTTAGCCTGCTGTTTTGTGCCACCAGGGGCCTTGAACCTGCTGATCTACCAGAGCGTTAGCCTGCTGTTTAGTGCCACCAGGGGCCTTGAACCTGCTTATCTACCAGAGCGTTAGCCTGCTGTTTAGTGCCACCAGGGGCCTTGAACCTGCTGATCTACCAGAGCGTTAGCCTGCTGTTTAGTGCCACCAGGGGCCTTGAACCAGCTGATCTACCAGAGCGTTAGCCTGCTGTTTTGTGCCACCAGGGGCCTTGAACCTGCTGATCTACCAGAGCGTTAGCCTGCTGTTTTGTGCCACCAGGGGCGTTATACCTACAAGATCCCGTCAGGAACCCGACATCCGAATGAAAGCGCCCGTTTGCGCCCGAATTACCAGAAGCCAGAATACCCGTAATCAAGTACCAGATCTGGATCAAGTCTTTATGCATAATGTTCATCAACGACGAGCGTGAATTGGTGTTGGTTGAATACAGAACTTCTGACTGCTGTAAAACGATGAAATTTGGTAAAGTGGTAGGGCTTAAATTGCATACAAAGAAAAAAATATAAAATTTGAGGTTTTCCATTCAGGGGCGTGGTATCCGCCCTTTTTTTGAGAAAAAGTTTGATTTATATACATTGTAGCTGTTTCAATATTATTCTTCTTTAAATATTCAGTGTTAAGCCTTCATGAAGTAAGAACTTGGCGTACTTTTAGATCTCAGTACTTTTCGCGGCTGACTTGTTACACAAAGGTGTTATGAACTCGGGTTGAATATATTTAATTTGTATCTTTATTCTTAATCTAATAATATAATAAACCTTATTTTAAGTTTCTAAGAAAAAATGAATACATCTGCTTTTAACTACTTCAGAAATCGGAATGCCGACTCCTCCTTTTTCTTTCGCTCTCTGTCAGTGGACTCGTTCAGATACAGATAATGTATCTTACACAGCCTTGCCAGTATTGTTAAGAAGTAGGTTTGGCATTGCCAACAAAAGGTTTTTGTAAAGAAGAACTTGGCTCTTTTTTAACATTTATGTTTTTGATCTTATAATGAATACAGCTTCCAACTTAATAAATAAAGTTTTACTTTGAGTGATGAAAAATTTCACTCTGCTAATCGTCAAAAAGTTACTATCTAATATTCTAGTCAATAATGGATATCCTAAAATACAACCAAGATAACACCCCCCACCAACAATGCAATTAAAATCCTGATCGCTTTTTCAAAAGTTTTGTATATATGTTCCTAACTTAATTGAGAAATTTAAAGAAATTGTTAACAAAAAAGTTAAATATATTCGGTTAGCGTTTAAATCCAACCAAACATTGGCACAATTTTTTACCAAATTGAAGTTAAACCCGACAAAGATAAATGCTCGGATGTTATATATAGGATTAACTGCAATGGTAAGACTGGTGAATCTTGCAATTTATGCTATATTGGCACGATAAAACAATTTCTGCGTTAGCGAATGTCAAATCACAAATCTGACATCAACACTAGCAACCCTGCCAAAACAACACTCGCTAATCATGCTACCGAATTTGGCCATTCTCCAGATTAAGGTTTCAAAATTCTTCAAGGTGAAAAACATACTTCGAAGCCTCGAAACACTTCATATATTGAACAACAAAAACATAATGAATCGTAAGCAGGAAACACAAAACATCTCAGCGGTATACTTTCACATAGACAATTACTTCCCGCTACCTATCTCTTTAAGATTTCTCTCTTAGTTTTAATTTAAGACTAACTTCTTCATTAGAAGTGCTATAACCATTTGTTTCGCAAATAAATATTATTTTTTATTATTAATATATTATTTTTTTATTTATATATTATTAATATATACATATATTATTTTTTTTTATTCTAAAAGTCTAAGTTTAACTTTCATTGTTTAATTTTGTTGTATATGTAAAATGTGCAATAAAATATTTATATTCTTTTGTATGTAATAACACATCAGTTTGCCCTTGAACCCAGTTTCTGAAGTGCTGGACAGAACAGAAATTTTCTTAGCCGTACTACACGAATGTGGAATTATCAACATTCCTCTATTATTCCCTCTCATTTTGATATTCAGAGCTTCAAAACAAATGTGCATTGTTATCTCTTTTTTAATCCTCCCCTATTTTCCTAAGGCTCGCAGTGTCTTTAACCATTTTAAAGGTAGTCAAACCTCGTTTAGAGCGCACTTATTATAAAAGCAAGCGTAGAAATCTTTGCAATCAGTCACTTCTGTATTACATATCTCTTTTAGATTAATCATATATTGCTAAAAATAAACTTTAAACTTATCTTTCTTTTCTAGATACTACCTGTAACCTATTCTACAAATATGAACAAATTCTACACATCAATGATTCTCATCACAATGAGCCTCACATGCAGCTATTGTGAACCATTCTCCGACGATTCATCAGACTCAGCCAATTCTCTCCTTGAAGCTGATTCCGATGTTGCCAACAATGATCCAAACTATGACAAACGAGTAGAACGATATGCATTCGGATTAGGCCGACGTGCTTACACTTACACAAATGGACCTTCTGCAAAACGACTACCAGTGTATAACTTCGGTTTGGGCAAACGGGCACAACCTTACTCCTTTGGTCTCGGCAAACGAGTCGACTTCGAAGATGAACAATATAATGATGACAGCGATGCAAGCACTTATGATCCATCTTACTATTATGGTAAGTATTTTCTCACTAAAAAAATAAGAAGGAAACAAATAAGTTTTTGTTTTGCTTTAAGCTGGAAGCAAACGCACCCGACCGTACAGTTTTGGATTGGGCAAACGCGAACCAAGTGTTCAAAATAACCGATATGCATTTGGATTGGGTAAGCGAGACAATCGACCAGAACGATATGCCTTCGGCCTGGGAAAGCGAGAAACTGGAACACGTAACGAACGATACAGCTTTGGTTTGGGCAAGCGCGATGTCGCTGAGCAAACTGCACCTGTAAGACGTTAAGCAAATCCAACCCTAGCTTCAATGACTCAAAATCCCAACCAAAAAAAGCAACTCTGTAAATTTGTTTTGACTTGACTCCCCAATATCGATTTCAATGCATATTGTCCTACTGATCTCACTTAATATACTTCCACATCCAGCATACCATCACTCTCCAGCCGAGATTACTAGGACAATAGTGCATAATTTATTTACGTAAATATATACACGACAGGTAGCAACAATATATTCATCAACAAAACAAAACTATATTTATATATAATATACATGCATAAAATTGTAAACAAAAAAATTGTAAAAAATACTATACTACTATGTACTTTCTATAAATGTATTAAAAGAAAAACTTTAAACAACAAAAAAAATCTGTGTGCTTTCATAAAAGTGTATTAATCCATTGACGAGCTAATTAAAAAAATAGCCAAAAAAAAACTAAAAACAATTAATACCTTAGGTACTTTATGTAATATAAAAGTTTGTTCCAAAGAGCCCATAAAACAATAAAAACCAAAAAAAAATAAATATAATTTTAGTTTTCTTGTGAATTTGTAAAATGTACTTAAACTTAGTAAAAACAAGAAAATAACAAATAAATTAAATATTAACCTTTCCATTGAAAACATATACTTATACGATTAAAGTGATTGAGTGACAAAAATATTAAAATTTTTATTTCACATTGCGTTTTCAATAAAATAACCACAAACTATAACAACAACAATAAGGAAAAAAAAAAAACAATATTTATGAAAGATAATCGCAGATGTATAAAAATTTAAACAAAAAAAAAATAAATAAATTTAATTGCATTCGTTGTGAAGTAAAAACAATGTTTTTTGTATTTATCTCTTCTTTATAGTGCTTTATTTTGTAAGTTATGTATATTTATGAAATGATTTTATCAAACTAATTTTATAATGTTCAAATAAAATTTGAAGAATTTACTTATTTTCGTTTTTATGAAATTGAAAACAAATAACTGTTTTTTTTTATTTTACCAAAATCCTTTTCTTCTACTCCTGAACGTATTATCATGGAACGTGATTTTGTGATACCAACGCTATTCTGGAGGTGGCGCTGAAATAAGCGCTAGATTTTACAGTGGAGAGTGGGGTAAGATACAAAACAAGTAGTAAAAGAGAATATTTAATTATTAAATTTAGCAGAGACAAATCTAACAAGTACTATCGCTATGCTTAAGATGTCGCCCCAATCCTTCGTCTTCATGAGATTACTATAATTTTTATTATATACAAGGGTTTAACACAAACAAACAATATTTAATGATATACAATTGCGACCCAAGAGAGAAGACAGCATTGAGTTTTTGAAGCATTAAATTCTACGCGGTTTATGGTTCCCCATTACACAACGCTATCGAGATCAGAATTTAATGAGCTTACAAGTATCATACTCTGCCGTTCTAGATCCACATTCGAAGAACAAAGACGTGCATATGGAAACGAATATGAGAAGCTGAGAATATTGTCGTTAGCAAAATAATTTGATAGATTAAAAGTTTCAGACAAAAGATCATTGTTGAATATAAAAAAAAGATTCAGAGACAAAGCGGAACCTTGTGGAACACCAACATTTATTTTATGAATTTCAGACTTAAGAACCGTCCCACACAAGTTGTATTGAGTGGTTCGAAAAATAATTTGTAATCCAGCGAAGAAAAAATTCATCGATACCAAATGCATTCATTGTCGATAAAAGAGCTTGATGCCAAACTCTATCAAATGCTATGGAAATATCAAGTGCAATAATCTTACTTTTTTCAAAACGATGTAAGGATTTGTGCCATTGTTCAGTGAGATTTACTATCAGATCACCAGTGGAACTATTTCTAAGAAAACAATACCAGCGTTTCCATATCATTAAAAAGAAGGAATGTAAGTGCGATTAGACGATAGAAAAAGGGCGAAGAAGATTCGCCTTTTTCAGGGACAGGCGTGATAAATGCTGTTTTCCATCAACTCGGAAAGAGACCAACCAGTTGTGTAGAACTGATGAAAAAGTTGCGCAATGGTTTTTCCAGCGTTGAAGAACCCCTCTTCAAAATAATTGTGGCGATACTATCCGGGCCAGTGGATTTGTGTATATCGCGATCTTTCAGATTTGTCACATAAAATCTATCTGTCGAATTAACAGCAAGCTGACATTGAAAACGAGCGTTGGAACAAATTTCTCATTCTGAAAATAATTAAATTTGCCCTGAAGTTCACATCATTATCGAGGATGAATAGTGACCAGTTTAGTGCTGGTTCTTCGTCCTTTGTTAGTTTTTTCATAAACAAGTGTGATGGCAAGAAAGTACTACTACAGGGGTGCCAGCACCATTGACTTATTATTATAATACGTCAATGGCCAGCACTATTACAATATTATAATCGAGGATTGTTGATCGTCGTCCAACTCAAAACAAATTATTTTTGGCAGCACGTAATTTGAGACGAGTTTCATTAGGACTTACTAATAAATCAAATTTAGTGTCAAGGTTAAAAGAAAATCTCCAGATTTTAGAAAATCTACAGTTTAGGAGTTAGCAATATGTCAAAATTTAATACTCGGAAATCCATGTTTAAGGTCGAACACTAAAATAAAAAATCTACTCCCATGTTATCAGGTTGATTTCAATACCGGTATTCATGGGTTGTTTTCAATCTTTGTTTTAAAGTGAAAAAGAAGCACTTTATTTATTGTTTGTTGTATGTTTATGTGCAACAGGAACAGATTATTTGCTTTTTTCATCTCAAAGAGATTTGCAGAAGGTATCCCTAATGTCCAGGCATTTGGATGCCCTCAAGCCTCAAATGAGAATCCAAGCAAAAGAACCTTCGAAGCGTCCACGAAATGTTTAAGATGTTAAGCACGCGATCGATTTCTCTTTTCTGAAATTCTAAAAGTGAATCATTTCGTTGTGGAGGTGGAAGATTTGATTTGACAATATACAATTAATACCGAAATGCTATTTTGTTTGGGTGAACGTTTTTGATAAACCTTTGGTATTGACAAAATTGATTTATTGTCCATTTAAAAATGAAAATAAATCAACTTACGTTTCTTCCGGAAGTTCCATAAAACCTTTTTCGATTTTCTTTTGTTTCTTATAACAAGTTGCATGCTTTTTGTATTTATTTAGGTATGCAACGATTTTTCTATTGTGGAATATCGGAGACAAAATCGGCCTTAGCGAGGTATCCGTTCGGAGCGGAAAATTGTCCGCAATGCATACTTTGTCGGAGGTTCAAATTGCTTTCGAGGTATCCCATCGGAAAGAAAAATAATACACAAATCCGTTGGCGGAATTTGTTCCGCGAAGAATTTGTGTCGGACGAATAAAGCACTTGATCGCACTTCAACGCAGTTCACCGGGTGCGTTAAAATAATGTCGGAGAAAAATTCCGAACAGCTGCTCGGAAGAATACCTCGAAGCAAAAATGCTCTGAATCATATAAAATCGGAGAATTTTCCGCTCCAAACGGATACCTCGCTAGGGCCGAATATGTCTTCAGATTACGTTATACATGTCTTGACAGTTTAACGCACATTTGTATTTTTGTACAGCCAGAAAATCTCCTGCAAATCCCAGAGAATTTCATCGCAATGCGAACGATCCTGTGCAACTTAAAGCATTGTAATTCTCTCCGTCTAACAGTAAATAGATACATAAAAAACAAAAAAAAATCAAATTAAAAATAACTTTATTTGCGCATTTTTAGAAAAAAAAAATAATTTATTTTCTTGTATAATATTACACACATATCTTAGACATTCACAATTATAATAGTTATGATAACCCTTAGTTGCCTTCTAGGAACCCATCAAATGAGGTCAAAATAGTTAATAAACAATTGAGAACATTTAACTACAAAAACATTTTTTGAGTACATTTAAACAACTATAATACAGAAATACAATATTAGTTATTAAATAAACAAACAAAAAACGTAATTAAATACTATAAATATCAATCTTCAACTTCGAAAGAATAGTATCGAATGCAAAAACTGATGATATAAAAATATATGGCTTGTTGCGTATTACACCGTAATCGGGCTCGAGACTTGGCAGAGCCTTGTCCGCAAAAATGATGCCTTGCTGACCGCGAACTGTTGATGCCATCAACGGTTTTCGAATATTTTTCTTCATCTTTTCCTTGCGGGCAACGAGTTTTTTCGTCTCGCGGACAACATAAATGGCTTCCGACGTTGTCATGAACGCACGGATTTTCTTTAGAAAAATAAATAAATGGATTTGAATCAGGGACTAGAACGGAGAATTTTAAAGTTTACCTGTCGTTTTTCGGGGGAATGTGAAAATACCCAAATAAGTGTACAAAGGGTGTTGAATATGCCGCAATCTTTGTCACACCATCGCAATAGCATCTGTGCGATGGTGACCAGACCACCCTCTTGGAATGTATTGGCCGTAGTGCTGTTATAACGAGCCAAATTCAATATAACACGACTGCAGTATTCGATAAGTTGCTTATCGACCTCTGAGCGTATCGCCTGAGCCATTATGCCATAGCAAAAGGTCGAAATGAAATCAGAATGTTCCATCAGCAGGTGCGGAACCGTTCGGGACATTCGTTCTAGAAGAAAAGTAAAATAATTGTAAAATCTGTTTTTATTTGTTTCAAAATGCTTCATTACCAAGTCTTGAAAGAACATTTAGAGCATCTGAAGCACTAAATCGTCCTCGCAAAATACGCACAGAATCCTGTACCTTCCATCGGATGGTATTCAGCGCATGCCTACTCTCCTTAAGAAGCTTTATATTATTACGAATTGTACGGATGCGTACGCTTTCCCAGCGCTTACGTACGCGATAGCCTCGCCAATAGCGCTGAATTATCACAGCAGACTTCCTTTGCAGCATGTGATGCCTGAACTCGGGTGTCATAAGTTCTTCATAACGTCTTCTTGCCAACAAGCCCCGTCCAAATGCCTGTAGCCCTAAGGTCGCTCTTTTTATTTCAGATAATCTCTTTTGTAACAAGGCAATCTGCTTCCGACCGCGGAATTTTTGCTGAACGAATATTGTGGCCTTTTTCAAATGCAGGAATTTCTGTCGCTCGTATTTCATAGCTCTGTTTGCGCGGAATTTCCTTTGAATGCAAATAATTAATGACTTAATGAGCAAATATTGGCTGCGCATTTTCAACATTACGAGACGGGCGCGATATCGGCGCTGCAATACGATTGCACTCTGTCTTTGTTTCTGATAAAAACTTTGGTCTTTATGCATGGCAAGTGTCGCACGTAGTTTTCGTTGGATGCAAACCGCTGAACTTCGCCAACTTAAATACTTGGCTTGTTGCTTTCGGGCACACAAAGTAGCTCTCCAAAACCGTTGAATTTTAACAACAGATCTTTTAATGTTCAAATAGTTTTTCTGTTCGTTCCGCATGTGCACAATTGATCGGAACCATCTCTGGATAATGAGAACTGATTGCTTTTGTCTGACATATAATTGTCTTTGTTTTTTCATCAGCAAGAAAGACCGAAATCTTTGCTGAATGCGCACAATCATCTCTATGCGTTCCCTATAAATCTTGCGCAATTTTTTCGTCAGAAGTTTGGAGCGGAATCGGCGCTGAACAGCAATTATAGCTGATTTTTCTCGTTCATAATCTATCCTTACTTTTCGACCTAGTAATTTGGCTCGGAAACGGCGCTGAATAGCAATTATCAATTTACGAGTATTTTCGTAATTTGCCTTAACAAGTTTCATTTCTTGTTGCGCTCGCCATCTTTTTTGTACACACACCACGCTTTTTCGTAGCTTTTCATACTGGAATTTAATAGATCTCATTAATAAGAGAGCTCGGAACCTACGCTGAATAGAAATGGCTGCTTTCTTTTGTATAAGAAAGTCCTTGCGATGCCTTTTCATGCTCAAGTACTCTCGGAAGCGTTGTTGAATACATATGGCAGCTAATTTTTTGCCCCTGAATTTCGCCCGATCTAGTCTCATGGCCAAATAAGCTCTGAATCTGAGTTTAATTACTAATGTAGACTTCTTCAGCAAAAGAAATTGCTTTCTTGTGATGTTCATTTGTTGAGTGGCTCGAACACGACGCTGAATTTGAACGATACACGACAGTTTTTCTAAATATTGACTTCGTTCAACTCGCATTTGCCTCAAACCGCGAAAATGCCGTTGGATGACAATTGTATAGTACGTCAGCCGAACGTATTCAGCGCACACTTTGCGGGATAAAATCGTTGCACGCAGTTTCTGCTGAATTTTAACGATGGCGTTTCTTTTCTTCTCGTAATCGGCACGATCTTTTTTCATTTGAAGACGCGCTCGGTAGAATGTCTGGATGCATATGACTTTTGATCTAATTTGTGTGTATTCAGCCCGCTGTTTTCGCATCTTCAAAGTGGCTCGGAAGCGCTGTTGACACTTAATTATCACAGATCGTTGCCTGTGATATTCTTTCCGAACTGTCCACATCAATAATGTGGCTCTGAAGCGCCGCTGAATTGAGATGATTTTCATTGTTTTCTTAAATTCAGCACGATCTTTCTTCATTTGAAGCCACCCTCTGTAGAACCTCTGTATGCAAATCACCTTAGATCTTAATGCCTCGTATTCAGCACGCTGTTTTCGCATTTCTTTATTAGCCCTGAATCGTTGTTGGCATTTGACTAACGCCAACCGTTCTTTTAGAAACACTTTCCTTATTTCTCGCATCAAAAGAGTTGCTCTGAATCGGCGCTGAATTGAGATAACACTCAATATTTTCTTTAATTCAGCACGGTCCTTTTTCATTTGGATCCAGCCCCTGTAGAATCTTTGTATGGACACTACTTTAGATCTGATTTCCATGTATTCACAGCGTTGTTTTCGCATACATAAGATGGCCCGATAGCGCTGTTGACATCTGATTACCAGCAACCGTTGTCTCTGGTAATCTGACCGAATTTTTCGCATAAGTAAAGTTGCTCTCAAACGCTGCTGAATAAAAATAACACTTTGGCGAATTTTTAAATACTCCGTTCTTCGGAGTTTGCATAATTTGTTGGCTCTTGTACGATTTTGAAGCTTAAGAACCACCGATCGAAGTTGCAAATATTCAAATCTCACATTTTGCATTAACTTAAAACTACGGTACTGACGTTGTATACGAATTGCACACTTCCGCTGAAGTACATATTGCTCTTGAATGACTTTCATCTTTTTATAGCTTCTCCATATTAGCTGAATCTTACAAGCAGCTTCTCTTTTCTTGATGAATTCTCGCCGAAGCTTAATCATTTTGTAAAACGATTGGATCTTTTCAGCACTCTTGTACTCCAGTTTTGAACTCCTGACTTTGCTCACGACTTTATAAACTATTTCGCGGAACTTTTGCCGAAGTGTAAAAGATTTCAAGTACCGCTGAATTACAATGGCTCCATTATGACGTAACAGAGCTTCGGCTTTCAGAGATTTAATGATTGGGGCTGCCTGCTGCAGCTTTCGGGCAAACTTAATTCTCCTAAACCAGCGCTGTATCAAGATCACTCTATTTCGGAAATCTACAAACCGCCTTCTGATCAACACTCCATACTTGACCGCGCGATACATACGCTGAATACACAAAACGCTATTCACGGTGCGACTGAAGTGCTTTTGCGCCAGATGCCGACGAATGTATTTCTGCAGGCAGATAGCAGCATTCGTCCTTTCCCATCGGAACACCTGAGTGTATTTGCGAGACATATAACCCCTATAGGTGCTCTGTATAATGGTGGCAGCTGAATTCCGCCTCTTTTCTACTTTAACACGAATTCTTCGACGAATGCAAACGAACAACCAGGAATTCCTCCACCACAGCTGAATCACTCGTGCAGCTGCATGGAATTTTGGTGAGCGGAATTTGTAAATTATTTGCCACAACAATGATAAAGTCTTCTCTCTGTGGCCATCGACTATGTCCGCCGCAGTTATTTCGCCTTTGAGTTCGAAATCGGCCTCGGCCAAAGCTTTCAGACTCAAATTAACATTGTAGATCCTTTGGAGTCGAGATATTGCTGGCACTCGGAGCAGCTCGCTCATGTCGTCCCGCAAAAGAATTATTTCCATTACCCGAGTCAGTCGGATTCCATCACGAAGATCCACAGCTATATTACTGAATGCATAGTTGAACTCATCCAAGAAACTCTGCTTGTGCGTAAGCACATAGCCAAGACGCTTCAAATCGCGAGTAATGTCTCCGATATTTGCCAGCAGTTCACAAGAGAATTTTAACAAAATCTCTCTGGCCTCTTTGTAGGGAGACTTCTTGAGGAATAAACAAGGATTATGCTTTATAATGCGCTTTGTCTTGGCCTTGTCCAGAAAGAGCAGGAGGAACAGCACCTTCTGAAGAGTAAATTTTTTTATATGATCCGCATACTCATCGGAGAGAGTGTATGCCTTTGAGTACCTCTGCTCGAGGAATTTATCTTTGAACAGACGATTTACAATAAACGTACTCAATCCCACTACATCGGAACATGAATGCAGATGAATTTTCTCAGCGAAAACAACCTCTAGTCCCAAACGAAGCCAAAGCGGATTAAAACAAAGCAAAAGTTCCAGAATATATCGTTGCATGACGACATCTAGATGAAGGTTTCTATCAGTTCTGATGCTTATCGCCTTCTTGTGCACATAAACAGCCACTTTGGAACATGGAACCTGCATCTCTTCACTCATAAAGAATTTGATGGCATCTTGCCGTAGACTTTCAAGGCGAAATTTGGTGAGATAATTCATAGATTGTTCCTCCTTGGTTGGAGCCAAGATCAGTTCTTTGTTGCGAACTTCATTGAACAATCTTCCCACATCTATCTTCTGATTGCAATCTGTGTCCAGGTCAGCTGGAATGCTCACCAACGCATTAAGCCACTTCTTAAACGCCACCAAATGCTTTTCCACCGCTCTTTCGTCCAGATACATCGTCGAAGCTAAGAACGGATCTCGGGTTGTGGTTGCTGCAAAGGGGTCAGGATTTATGTAAGTTTGCATGTACATGTCTGAGTCGTATAGCTTCACAATCTGCTCTTCTTTGATCTTTCGTGGTGTTATGGGTTTCTTTACTAGCGACAGTGTTCTAGACAGCTTTGGCTTCCTTGGCTGCACTGATGGCCATTTACTGCCGCTAGATGTACGTGGAAATGGATCACTTTCAAACTTTGCGCGCTTCGGTGGCGACACATTAGCAGTGATTACCTTAGGAACGCTTAGCGTGGAGGTATCGCTACCTGGGGAATCGAGTAGAGCTAAATCTCGATAGCGCTTTGTCCCAATAGTCTTCGGACTTTCTATCAGTTTTTTCGATGCTTTTGTTGGTGTTCCTTTGCGATTGTTTGGAATTGGCGCACTAAGTGGACTGTTCTTTCTCGATTTCCTACCGATTTCGTTCAAATTAAATCGACTTGACTGCGCCAGGATTTCGTTTTGGTTGAAAAGAAGATCTCCTTGCGAAGTACAACTCACAATGCTATTGTTCGATGCATCCGAATCATCTAAACAAATGACCTTTGGCTTCAGGAAACATTTCTTTTCGTTTACTTTTGAAGTAGGTGGCGCCTTGGGGGCGTGATAGTATCGATTCTGTTCAATGGATTGTATATTTTCCATTTCATTTAGATTTGGCATGGAACCTTGAATGGATATTTTAGAGAATGGAGACTTCAAAGACAGATCCTTCATAGATTCTGAGTATTTCCTCAGAGGAGTTCCGACTAGTTTTACATCTCTCTTCAGTTGCTCATCCACTTTGATTTCGTAGGTTTTTTGCAGCATATTAGGAACGTTGTTTGTTTCTTCTTCTTCGATCATTGACAGCGGACGTGATAGTGATGGAGTAACGGTTGCAGTTTTATTGAGAACAATTCGATCGCAAGGCCCTTCGAAGCTCTCCTGAGAATCACTTAATGCATCTGATTTATCCAATAGTTTCAAGTCGAATGTTTTGTTGTTGATCAAGGGAGTTTGTCCGTTCAGAGCTCCCGCATAGTTTTCGAAATTCTCCGTGTGTTCCTGCTTGACGGAAATCTGAGGTTGTTCTATTTTCAAATTCATTGGACTTATTTCATCTTCTGAGTGTTCGGCAACAAGTCGTCTTGGTCGGAGTTGGCGAGTCTCATCAACGTTAATTGCATTGCGATTAACTGGTGTTGGCAGAGAAGAATGATAATCAATTTGATTGCCTGGTTCCAATTTAACTTTTGAATTAGTTGCAGGAGTGAACTGCATCTTATCAATCAGGTCGAGAACATTTCCAGGCGTTAGAGGACTTACATTTTCTTTGTGTGTATACGATGATGGGCGAGTTATTGTCGGTGGAGGCGGATGTGTGTTCATATCGTCGAAAGCTATTCGTGGAATGTTCCGTTCGAGCAGCGGTGAAATTTGTTTCTTTTGCGAATGCTGGTGCTTTCTAGCAACGGGGGACATTCTATCAGTCTTTTGGGCTTTGTAGCCTATTGATTGTCTATTCCGACGTTGTTGGGAATGGACATTTGGCTTGGAGTGTGTTGGCGATTTGAGGCGAAGAACTTTGTTGTGACCTGATGAGGACGATGAGATCGTTGGGAAGCGTTTGATGTTCTATAAAAAAAATTAATCAATTTTACTTTAAAATTTTGTCAGGATGTTAGCGCCAAATAGAAATTACCTTCGAAATTGGCTTATTGCTGATTGATTTGAGTATAACCATAACGTCTTTGCGGAAATTTCTGTTGTCAGTCAATTGCAGGGTTTCCTTGCAAGCAATTTCTATCGATGGACTCCATATCATTTCCATTTCGATCTGTTCTTCTGCAGGTACAACGTTTGATGTCCAATCAATGGTAACATTGTGCTCAGCACGAATGAATTTTGTTACATGCACCTTTGAATGCATCAATCGGGACAACACGAATAGAGAGAAGAGAATTAAAATATTAAAATCTATATTTCGGAAACGACAGTATATTTATTGACGGGGAATCATCTTAAATGTTTGGTAATGCAGATACAAATATTAGGGAAGATCGTTTTATTTTATAAAAGTCTTTAAAAACAAATCGAAATAGCCTGATGTATTCCTCACCTTAAACAATTCGACCGTAACACTCGCGATTTATGGAATACCCATCAGCTTACTCTTGAGTCGAACTTCGGACTTACGGTTAAATTTAGAGCAGCTACTGCACGAATGTGCGATGCTTTAGCAGACCCAATATTTTCCTCCCATTGCGATGTTCAGGTATATGCCTTAAAACTCTATTCAACTTTCCTAAACGCTCGCACTATGCTCAAACATTTTAAGGGTAGTTATATTAATTTTAGTGCTCACAAAATATAAAAACAAACCTGGAACCAGAAATTAATCTCGATGGCACAGATTATATTATAAAGGAAATATTTGAAGAAAACGTGTTGATCCAGGACGCTTAACAAACATTTTGTTTAGCATATTTTTACACCATCACAACTAGAAGTTGATTTGGTCTTACACATTTCATAAACCAATGTATAGTGAAAAAAACCCCTAATTTGGAAACATTCAAAAAGTCGAAGTCGAAAGTCAAGAAAATAAAATCATCCCTGGAGAAATCTTGGGCAGACAATTGATTGTAGAGTTGAACTTTTTTCATGCTTCTCGTCCATAATAAGACTAAAGGCATTGAATTTTTCTAAGAGAAGTGCGTAGGTGACGTATTGTTAACAGAATATAAATTGAAAATATTTAAGCCATCTGAAAGATCATTTTGGGTAACAAAATGTAATTGAAATCAGCCTTATCACGAATTCCATTAATACGAATCCCGAAAAAAGTCATCACAGAATCCATCGTAGTGGAAAATTTCATACAAATTGCTCCTATGACCGAATTTGGTGATTGCTTTTTTCGGGATTCGTAGAAGTCTGCGATTACAATGGAATTTTTACAACTCGCTATTAACGTTTATGAGCGATGAAGCACATTTCTATTTGGCTGGTTTTGTTAATAAAAAGAATAGCCGCTATTGGGGCATTGAAAACTCTGCATTGATACACCAAAGGCCAATAAACCCTCGTAGATTAACTCTCTTGTGTACCATTCGGGCCAGCAGGTGAGGATGCGTTAGGAAATGATGTAACAGTTACCGCCATCGGGATATGTTGGAAAACTTTCTTGTGCCCGAATTGGCTCAATTAGGCCTATAGGACATATGGTTTCAACAAGAAGGTGGCACGGTAACACACAGCTCAGGCTACGTACTATCGTTTTATTCCGAGGCTATCATGAATGCCGGTTTTAAGCGATCAATAGAGATTGAGACGTCTTTATTTGACAACAAATTGTTTACGTAATTTATTCATATGGACCTTCATATGGCGCAGTTAATACTGTCTACTCTCACAAATACAAAATGCTATGTCTTGAGCGATTCAGGAACGCATGTATCCGTGTTTTATGTTTCGGGTATCAGTTTGAGTAACAGATTGCATTGCCGTTCTTAGCTGATCCACTAGAAAAGAGGTATTTTCATTCAAACAACCAGGTGAATCTGAAGTGATGAACAACTCTCCTGGGACCTTAAATGCTTGCCCGTAGACCAATTCCGCAGCTGATCATCCCTTCTTCTTCCTTTGTGGCAGTTCGAATGCCCAGTAAGACTAATGGAAGCTTATCACTCTAATTTTTACTTGCGATATAGGTACTATAGGGCAAGTTCTGCATTTGGAAAAAAATCGAACTCGAGATTTTGATCAAAGTTGACATTACGATAATAGTTATTTATGAAATTTTTGACCAAGTTCAATTGTAGATTTATTTAAGAGTTGATTCTCATCGGCTTTGTTGGTCGTAATGTTGATTAAATGAAAGATTTTTTCATTTCCTTTTTCCCAACCTTTCGACGGTGGTGGCCGTCTTCTTCCGGGGATGTCTTTATTTATACAAAAAGTTATTTTACATAAGTGATACTGTGTATGGCGGACATGATACAAAACTTACATGAAAAATTGTTGTAGAATGTTTAATGTACAACTTTAAATAAATACAAAATTAAAAATAAATAAATGTTTGATTTAAACACTTCAGGGGAAGTTTAGTCCAAGGTGTGTCAAATTTTGGATGTGTTGTCCGAAACTAAGGAACAGTAAACCGCTGAAATGTTTTGTGTGTCTTGTTTGCGGTTCATATTGTTTTTGTTGTTAATTATTTGTAATGTCTCTAAAGTGTAACGCTTGGATGGGTGTTTTTCTGTTGCAAGGATTTCATGGGAAAATTCAGTTTACAGTTGAGAGGGAAAAAAACAACTCGATATCATTTCTTGATGTAGAAGTCCATCGAATAAATTACCGGCTCTCCTTCAACTGGTATCAAAAAGACATGGCATCAGGAAGACTTGTTAATTTTCGATCAAGCCAGGCTAAACACATTCGTATAAATACCGCATCCAACCTAATAAACAAAGTCTTTGCGTTGAGTGACCGGGAATTTCACTCCGCCAATGAGGAAAAGGTCACCAAAATCCTCTTAGACAATGGGGGCTATCGTGAACAAAATTTCCCTTGGAATTTTCTCCATCTTCGAAAATTGGAAAGGTCAATACTTTTGCACTGTTCATTGTAAGCTGGCGACTGCCCTTTTTTAAATGAGAGCCAAAGTCACTATGAAACTTAATTCCCAATATCAATAAATTCCAAGGGAAACTTTCGATATTATTCGAGATGACAATTTTGAAAGTTGGGAACAATTCCCAGGGAAATTTTACTTACGATAGGCCCCAATGGCTTTCCGATACAAATAATAAGAAGCTTGATACTCCGTCAAAAACATAAAGCCCCATCGGAAAGAATATTAGAAGAGAGGAGAGGTACATACAAAAGTGTTGTTTATGTCCCTAAACTTTCAGAAAATTTTAAGGAGATAGTCACTAAAAACAACATCGACGTCAGCTTAGCGTATAAGTCAAACCAGACCATGGCTTCCCTCTTCACATGTTTAAAAAACAAGACAGAGAAGGACCGCCGTACTGACGTAGTTTACAAAATTAACTGCAAAGGGAAATTAAACGAAGCATGCAACCTTTGCTACGTCGGAACGACCAAACAACTCCTTCGTCAAAAAATGGCGAATCATAGATCAGACATTCGTTTATGAAATGCTGGGAAGAGAGCACTGGCTTGCCACAGCGTTGAGACTGGCCACCAACCGGACTTTGAAGGAGTAGAAATCCTTGCAACAGAAAAACACCCATCCAAGCGTTACACTTTAGTCATTACACATAATTAACAACAAAAACAATATGAACCGCAAACAAGACACACAAAACATTTCAGCGGTTTACTGTTCCTTAGTTTCGGACAACACATCCAAAATTTGACACACCTTGGACTAAACTTCCCCTGAAGTGTTTAAATCAAACATTTATTTATTTTTAATTTTGTATTTATTTAAAGTTGTACATTAAACATTCTACAACAATTTTTCATGTAAGTTTTGTATCATGTCCGCCATACACAGTATCACTTATGTAAAATAACTTTTTTTGTATAAATAAAGACATCCCCTGAAGAAGACGGCAACTACCGTCGAAACGTTGGGAAAAAGGAAATGAAAAAATCTTTCATTTAATCAACATTACGACCAACAAAGCCAATGAGAATCAACTCTTAAATAAATCTACATTACGATAATAGCGAAGACGAAAAAAGTGGGTCCGGCAATTCCGTCTGTCTGTCTGTATGTCTGTAACTCGACCTACAGCCTAAACTACTGGAGGTATTTTCTTCAAACTCGGTACTTAAGGGTCTTCGGTGATTCCCTAGAGGATAAATTGAAATTTTTTTAGCTCCAAAACTGACGGTACCCCCTATACACCAAAAATGCATAATCTTATTTATCTCGAAACGGATTTTGATAAAAAAAAATTAAGTGTGATATTATAGACATGGACTGTATTTTGGTCAAAAAAATTTGGGGGGAAATGTTATTAGGGGTACCTGTCATAAAACCGTTTTTTTGATTTTCGAATTTCTCACCAACGGCTCTAACGGTTTTAATCCAAATTTGTATGCAGGAGCTGCTTTGCATTTGAAAAAATATAAACTGAAATTTTTTCGAAAATAGGTTTTTGGATTTTTAAAAAAATAATATGTACAAGTTTTTTTTTTGAAAATTCAATCACCCCGATTACCGATGTCGTAAACGACAGCGAAATATACGACCTAACACGATCTGCATTCCATAACTCGTTTCCAACTTTTGTCACTCGTTTTGTTGTCGTCTGTAAATGTCAAACGTCGTTGGACACTTTCCTTCTGCATTCTGTAAGACGAAAAAATACGACGACTAAGAAAAAATACGACGACTAAGTAAAAAAACCACGATATCTCTCGTTCAAAAATTTACACACGACAGAGACATAGAAGGTCGCAAAACTGCAAGTATTCTTGTTATATAATTTATTTTATCGAATTTTTGTACGATAAATAAAACAAGTACATATTTGTCTAAATTTGTTGTACTATATTATATACTAAAATGTTGTAATTAACAAATGAAAACCAATTCCAGACGCTCGTAGATCTGAGGAAGAAGACGAGCAGTTATGGTTTTTTTTGAATGGGGTACAAAAAACGTCCTCCAGTAAGAGATGGAGATGCTTGGCAAAAGTTTTGAATCGCTTATTCCATAATTATAGACAAGTTCTTAATGTTTTTGCTCTCATTATGTTTGTAATTTATAAACATGGGATGGAAAGAAAAGAAACTAATAAATGTAATACATTTCAACACTTGTCATTTTAACTACTTATTTATTGATTTTTTTCTTTTTAGCTCTAAAACTAACGGTACCCCCGTACACCCGTAATGCAAAATCTTATTTATCTCGAAAACGGCTCTAACGATTTTGATAAAAAAAAAAAAAAATGTTTGATATTATGGACATGGACTACATTTTTGTAAAAAAAAATTTGGGGCAAAATGTTATTAACGGTACCTCCAAAGTTTAAAATAATATTTTATATAAAAATATTCGAAAAAATATTTGTTGGGTTTTTTGAAAAATCAATATCTTCAAAACCTATGAACGATTATTTTTTGAAATTACATATTTTTCTTTAATACAAAATTTTATTTAATGATAAAACAATTTTTTAAAGTTTGTTTGCATCAATTCATTATTTTCTAGAAATCAGACGGAAATTTTATGCATTTGAAAATTATTATCTCATTAAATCCATGTTTTATATTTATTAAATGTATCTTAAATTCCAAAGTACTTTTACATAAGAGCAAGTTCGTGCGATCCAGTCGTGCATTTTATTTGTATGTCATCGCCCAATTAGAGAGGCTTTCAACTGACCATCACATTCGTTTGGGGATGATAAGCTGAAGTTCTCATACGATGAATATCTAGAAGGTTTGTTACTTCTCGAAAGAGATCTACAATTGTCAAAACATAGAAGTAACAATTTGAGATAGTAAGTTTTTGAAATTAAACTTTAATCCCAATCATGCTAATGCTGACTGGGCAACTGACTTGGTAGACAGAAAGTCAGTAAGTGGATACATTTTTCAAGTTTATGGCAGTACTGTGTCCTGGTGTAGTAAAAAGCAAACCACGGTTGCTACTTCATCGAGTGAAGCTGAGTACATAGCACTAAGCTCAGCAGCAGCTGCAGAAGCCATCTGGTTGAGAGGAATAATGCAGGACTTACAAGAAATTAAAAACGAACCTGTAACAATATTTGAAGACAACAGAGGATCCATTGGAATGGCCCATAATTTGGAAAGCAAAAGAGCAAAGTTATAAAATATCATTTTATAAGAGACAACATTGCCAAGGAAATATGTAATAGAAATTCAAGCTATTGGAACAAAACAACAACTAGCTGATGTTTTTACAAAAGCAATGGATCGTACACACTTCGAAGAATTAAGAAGAAAACTTAAATTGAATTGATGGAAATTAAATAACAGTATGGATCGATTGAGAGAGGGTGTTAAAAATCAAGCAATCGTTTCAAAAATTTGTGATCACTTATTCATTTTTAATTTAAAATTTATATTCATTCCGAATTCAAACTTTGTACGAGCAACACTAATAAACTTTAGTTATTACTATTTTGTATTATAAATATTTTTGGAATCCTTTCAGCACTTAGGCCCATTTGCTGATACGGAACATAAATACTTATGTTCCACATAAACTCTTATGTGACAGTTTACGTAGAGGAAAAAGTAGAACATAAGCGCTTAAGTTGAACATAAATATTTAAGTTTCGTATCAGCAAATGGCCCTTAGAATCACAATATCAATTTTAGCACCGTTTATTATAATTAAACGGAAATTGTAGCTTAAGTTGTACCTACTACATCAACTAACCTTTTAATCTTAGTTACGGTATAGTGAAAGACAACATCTCCGAGATTTCCAAAATACCTATCCATTCAAAAACTGATGAAATATCAAAGGGCACAATAGTGTCCAGCCAAGTTCTGACACTACATCCTTTTTACAGTAACAAAGGCTGAGTTCGTATTCGCAAAACTTCCGCAGTCCTGCAAAAATTGCGTTCATAATTGTAAACAAACAGCATTATCTCTGCATGAGCATGGCAACACTTGTGTTCATAAATGTAAACTTACAGTAAACATGCGCTCAATTTGGCATGTGTTTTTTTTATGTTGCTGAATTTGCAGGAAAATGGCAGGGGATCAAATGTGAGTAATTTTTTTTTTAATTAATTTATAATCGTACAAATATTGATTTTTACATCTTTGATAAGAAATTAATAACTATCCATCCACAGGATTGAATACGAGGCCAAAATCTGGTCCGATGCTGATATCGAACTATTGGTTTCCATACGTTTGAGAATGAAATCTGAATTTTAAGCTGGGCGGAGGAAGAAAAACGTTCTATGGGAAAAGTTTTCCAAGAAATTAAAACTATTTTGCCCGCGTTTCCGTATGATAGGGAGGATATTTATTATAAGGAAGTTCCAAAATTTGAAAGCTTCCTATCATAGGATTTAAAAAAAGAAATAAACTAAGAGGTTGAGAGGCTTCCTCATGGGATTACTTCCATCAGTTCGATGAAGTTTATGGATCTCGACACAATGTTGAACTTCCTCCAGAGCTGATGTATTTGATCGTTTTGAGGAAATTCGTATTTTTTTGGAATATGCCTAAACATCAATTTGCAGGTTCTTTTATTCAAAAATAATTTCGTTTTATTTTTCTATTTTTTACCAAATTTTGCCCCATGTTTTCAAAATTGGTTTTTTCCATTTTTACCAGCCATTCTTAAAATAACATTAAAAATTAAATTTGGTGGTGCAACAGTTCGGAGTGAACCAGGACCTAGTGACTTACAACTCTCAACCATTCCTGTGTGCGTGTTACCAGGAAGAGAGGGGACCTACAATTTTCTGCCGATTCCGAACGGCTAGTGAGCAGCACTTTCCATGACAAGATACTCTTGGAAAATTTGTCAATTTCTCACAAGAGGCAGTACACCCCTGAAAAAAACTTTCTTACAGCGGCTGAGAATCGAACTCGAGACCTTCCGCATGACAGTCCAACACACTAACCATTATGCCAAGGGGTACTACTAAAATAACATTAGAAAACCAAATAAAAGTTCCTGAAAAATAATTAATATTTATTGTACATACCTACATATCTGACTTTTTCTATGTTTGCTATTTTGGCAATTATGAACTTATTTTTAACAAAGTATGATGACTGCACACATGCTATTGTAATTGTGTTCATAAATGTATTCGAAGCATGTTTTAGGCAGGGCAGGGGCAACAAATATTGCAATTACGAACTCAGCCAAACTCAGGCGATTTTTGACCCCTCCCTATCTTCAGTACCAATCAAGTCAGAAACTTAAAATTCCGAATATTTGCTAAGCTAGTCAGTCACAGGCGCCTCACCAAATTTCAATTTTCTAGCATAAGCGGTTCCTTAGATATAAGGCCTGAAAAATCACAAAAACCGTAACTGACTGACTGACAGATCATCAAAATTATGTTACACTTCCCGACATCGTAGAATCTTGTAATTTGGCACAACGGTAGGTCTTGTCATGCAAGCAGAGGACAACATCGAAAATTTGAAGTTTTCCATTCAGGGGGCGTGGTATACGCCCACTTTCTTCGAATTGGTGTTGGTAGAATGGAGCACTTCCGACTGCTGTAAAACGATGAAATTTAGTAAAGTGGCAGGGCCTAAATTGCATACAAAGAGAAGTATATAAAATTTCAGGTTTTAAGTTCAGGGGCGTGGTATCCGCCCACTGCTTCAGAACTGATGTAAATTATATATGGCACACTTCCGATTGCAGAAGAACAATGAAATTTAGTAGAATGCTACGGCCCAAATTGCATATAAAGACCAATAAAATTTGAGGTTTTCCATTCAGGGGCGTGGTATCCGCCCACTGCTTCAGAACTGATGTAAATTATATATGGCATACTTCCGATAGCAGTAGAACAATGAAATTTTGTGGAATGGTAGGGCTCAAATTGTACATAAAGGAACAAAAATAAAAATTGAGGTTTTCCATTCAGGGGGTGTGGTATCCACCACTTTCTGAAAAAATGTTTGATTTATATGGAACACTTCCGATTGCTGTAGAATGATGAAATTTGGTGGAGCGGTATAGCTTAATGTACATTCAAAGCGAAAAATAGAAAATCTAAGATTTTATTATTTAATGATTACTGAATAAATTTAAAGGGCTTTCTTGGCAAGTTTTTTTTTATGCCCAATTCGAAAGGTTTTAAAAAGTTGAGCAGTGAACCCGTCAAATTTTAGTCAGTAATCAATTATGTAATAATAAAATTTCTCTATTAGATACATTGTAGCTGTTTCAATATTATTCTACTTTAAATATTCGGTATTAAACCTTCATGAATTAAGAACTTGGCGTACTTTTAGATCTCAGTACTTTTCACGGCTGACTTGTTAGACAAAGGTTTTTGTATAGAAGAACTTGGCTCCTTTTTTAACATTTATGTTTTTGGGCTGATTATAATTAAATGGAAATTATAGTTGTATCTACTACATCAACTGACCTTTTAGTTTTTGTATAGTGACTACATCTCCGGGATCTCAGAAATACCTCTCCATTCATAAACTGATGAAATATTTGTTTAAACGCAGCGAGCAATAGAGATCTTTTCGCTTTTATCTTATGCTAATATACCCAGGCGCACAAAAAAAATATGTGTATGTATATCGAAAAGTTTTGAAACCTGCCCTAACGTTTTCTTTGACGAATGATGCTTGGAACTTCTCTTCTTTTTGTAGAGAATCTCCTTAAGCCTATGGGGATTTTCTTTATTTACATTTCGTTATAAAAAGAAAAATCAACTTTTTGTTAAAATGTCTGGTATCTTACCATCTGGATATACTTATTGGTGTTCTTGCTTCAATGCACATTCCATTACGAAACCAGTCGAACAGGATCGAACAACCCCAGTCTCGCTGTCTCCATTCACACACATGACGGGGAAAAAAGGACAAGACCATTTATTTAATTATAACACCCATTGTATGCACTATTTGATTCAGGTAGGAAGGAAGGCGAAACGAGGAACGATAAAATATGAAAATTCCTCAATTGCTACCTATAAACATGTATAAAAAGGCTTAGATTCCATCAGACCAACCGAATAGAAAAAAACAACCCTCTGTCATTGCTGTATGACACGAATTCAAAAACAAAACCATAGGTAAAACAAAAAATTAGTTATTAAGAACAGGTGTCCCCTTAATCGACCAAACATGTCTCCAAGGTCGCGCAGATTATCGAGGACTCATCAAGTTGCATTAAAATAGATTTTCCCTTTTATCACTCGCTCATAATAAAAAAAAAATACCTCAATTTCATCGCTGGAAGGATTGAAAATCTTCAAGATCCGTTTGGCAGTCTTCGTCACTGGGACATCTTCGAAGGTGACGATGGCTTTGGACGAGAACGGAGCCATAACAACACTCGTCGGCTCTCGCCCCTCGACGCGCTTGGCTTTCAGTCGGGAAGGCGTTATGTTTACCTAAAGAGATACATTCATGCAATTGACTGTTGATAAGAATTAATTTAAACAAATTCACCTCGAAGGCACTCATCTTCTCGAGAAATTCCTATTTGATTTAACAACTTTAATAATAAACAAAAAATGGACACATTAAAAAGAAAATGGGTTTGCACAATTACAATGGAGGGACACACTTTTATTTGTATTGTGTGGTAGTTCCTTTTTGGTAAAATATTTTTGCTTTCAAATAACAATTAACGAAGACACACAAATAATACATTAAACAACTTCTGTAAAAATTAAATTATTGTTTTTTATTTTAATATTTCTTTTTTTCGGTCGAGTGCGCTTGTTGTAACTGTGAAAGTGAACGGTTGAAAATGAAAAGCGTTAACGGACCGTTTGTTTTTGATTTTTGTTCGAAAATCCAAGTGACAAAACATGACAGATGTCAATGACACAGAAAATGCGTTCAGTGTTATTCGCTAAGATATTTTCGCTGAGCTTGTGCTCAGTTAAGGGCGAGTGGGTTGTTGTTTTAATCAAATACACATTTGCGATGAATGAGAATTTCAGACATGGCAATAGATTGCATTTTCTTGGAGAAAATTTTACATGTGAGTAAAAGTTAGTATAACTTTTGTGCTTAGTTCATGGTAGAACTATAAAAGTCGGAAAGGCACTGAAGAGAATATAAAAAAAAAACAAATAAAATAATAAGAAGAAGAAGCCAAAGTATCGGTTTGAGTGCGATTTAAACTTTCGTATTTTCGAAAAGAGTTTTATAATCTTTGTTTTACTTTTGGAAACCTTTTGGTTGTGTGAATGCTTTGTTTGTTCAAGTGTAAAAGAATTTTCTTTCGTACTATATACTCTTCTTAGTTTAGCGAATTTCACTGCATAGAGGAAATATATTTCCTCTATGGTTCACTGAACGAACGTCAAATAGAAAATAATACATATTCTAACAACAAGGAAAACCACAAGGAAGAGGGAATGATTCCTATGGAATTTTGACCACCTAAGCAATTTCGTCTACCTTCGCGTTTATTGCATTGTTTAAAAGAATTCTAACTGAAATGAAACTGACATTTGAAGAAATATTTCTTATTTTACAGGTGACTTTTTTTGATCATTAAGAAAACTACTTTTAGTCGGCTTATTATAAAACATGGTAAACAGTGAGTTTGCTAATAATGAAATTCCTTTTGTATATTTGTACTATGTTATGTTATTTATTAAACTATAAGAATTGTTAAATGTAATACGAGCCTTAAGATATCCAATAATACCACCTCGCGGTCAACACTTGATCAACTATGAATCGAATCAACACCAACTACAAGTAAAAGAGATTCAAATTGAAGAACGACGATTCTAAGCCAACCACCGTTTAAGAAGGACGCCTCAGCAAGTTATCGGAATTAAATTACATTTATTATAATTTAAAGTACTATAAAATATTAACTTTTGTTGAAATTTACCTATTACACTTTAGACATTGAAATCTGATTCAATGAATTTGTGAAATCATTAAGAACATTGACATATAAGATATGGACTGCTAGGATAGCCAACTTTACGCTGGTTCTATTTACTATACGGCAACTAGCACTATTGGTGCAAAGGTCTAAAACATATACAGCCGTATCTATAAAATTTTCTTAAACTGCATCTTAGAGGTTATTTAGTTAAGCATACTTAAATATTTAATTTGCCTTTAAATGATGAAACTTCAATTCGTATCTATAATCAATTTTTCATTGGTGCTTAACTAAACGATAGTTGTGTCACTAAACGTACAAGAATCTACAAATCTAGGCAAAAAAAAAAAGAGCTACTACATTTTAAATAACACAGCTGTTTTCTGACGGATTGAATTTGTGGTCTGTTATTAGGATATCATCCACGACAGAATAAAGAAAAACACAGATTACCATTATTTGTTATATGCTGTATTGAATTTATACATACCCATTAGCCCTTTTAAATTTCCTACAACTTAAATGTTCAGGGTGCATTCCGCTTGGGTTGTGAACATGTCTTTAAAACTCTGCGCAAAGAAAGGGAAACCTTACTTACTCTTTTGGAGGCTTTTGTCTATGATCCACTTGTTGATTGGGCAGTTGGTGACGATGGCACAACCACAAGCACCCGCTCGACAACAGCTCTAGCTGCCGCGGCTAAAATTACTGCCCTTAAAGCAACATCAGCTTCGAACAGTGCAGATGACTCTAAGAAGAAGAAAAAATCCGACGAGTGCAAGAAAACCGAAACTGAAGTAACTAGAAATACAATTCTGGCTCGTTTTACCGAAATCAAACCCTACTGGACACAGTATAGGTAAGCTATCTCATTTAATAATGAACTTTTTTTTACCAAAAAGATAATAAATTAATTTATAGGGACGAAGTGATTTGCAAACTGCAACAAGTCCTAAATTCGCTCAAGGATCTCGAAGACAATCGTGATAGTATACACCAATCTGAAATGCAACGTGATGCGTTGACCAAGCAACTGGCAATGATTCTTGAACTAGAAACTCTAGGAAGTGCAATGAGAAGCCATGCTTTGAATACTATCTCACAACGATACAATAATACATATAAAAAATCTGCGGATGAATTTGCTTCTGTAAAATCAAACATTACTGATTATCAAAAAGACCTAAGAGCCACTACGACTTTGTACTTCCATACGCTGCTTGGTTCTAGTGGTATAGGAGAACTGAATTCTCTACGAAGAGTCATACAGTGCACCAAACCCACCAATGAGTTTGATATTGTCAAAGAACTCTTAGAAAAGAGTGCTCAGAAGCCAATTTCACGCTGAGAACTTTTAATATCCCAAACGAGCAGAATATATTGTAGCGGTGAGTGTAAAATTCTGAAAAGAATCACAATGATAAATTATATAACTATTTTTTATAGGAGCAGCAAGACAACTTAAATGAAAATAGAAATCGATTTTTAAATACAGGCATCGATGCTTTACATTCCTTACGATTTGCCACACTTAAGCACATCGTTCAGTCCAATGAAGAAATGTTTTTATTCGAGACGTCAACTGTTGATGTTCTCGATTACCAAATCAATTACATACAATATTTGCAGAGTTTACAATACATCTTTTTGAATTGTCCCCCGGTGTGTTGGACATCCTTGCAACTCTGGAAACAGGGTTCTTGGCAATCAGGTCACTTAGATTGGCATCGCATTGCAAAATACCATCATTAATTGTTGAACTCTTTCACCCATATTAATAAAAAACGCTTATACCTTCTATAGTCCACTGTCTTACTAAACCATAGAATAGGAGTTTAGTCCTGGCTTAAATATTTATATTAATAAAAACAAAATGTTCCCGGAATAGTAAAATGACGTTTATCAAAAATCCTTTTAAGAAAATCTTCTACAAAAGTAAGCAATCTCTTTTTTATATTCTGTGGCTACCTAAATTGATTGTCAATTGCTTTTGTTGTGTCTGATTGTGGATATTGCTTGTTGCTGTTCCTTGTTTTTTTTTTACAAATTCTATCAAAAAATCGTCTTGAACCTTTTTTAAATGAGTAATGTTATTTAAGATTATGTTTATATACATCGAGTCAATCATTATACCTCATTACGACCCCAGTATCTAATAGAAGCCATTACTTGTAAATCCACAGGAATATGTATGTCCACCTATTTTGTCTGCATTTAGGTCTGCTTCAACGATAGCTATAAGTTTTTCCATGTTTTTTTTGGAAAACCTATATTTCTTTCGGAATTCCTCTTCGCTTAGCTCTTTAATCGGATCATATCGCGGTTTATAGATTTTTGATCTTCTTATAGAAAAATTAGGATTATCCAGCAAATCCAAACGGTTCAAGAAATCGTTAAAACTTTGTGCCATTTTTATTATTACTATTTCTTTTCAAAATTAATTTAGAAACTTCTCACTTTTGTTTAATTTTTTGATTAAAAAAAACGAATTTGACATTTCTATTTCTTATTCCTTCGCTAAACCACCTACTTCGGTGGTTTAACTTAATCATACTTAGTAAACGTCACTTAACAGAAAATTTGTTTTATTAATGAAATTTCGCACTTAGTCCAGGGCTTAACGATAAACCTTCACTAAACCATATTTATTAATATGGGTGTTTATGATCAATGACGACGAAGATCTGATTAAGATAATTGGAAATGCGATTGGTGTCGATGGAAACCAAGATATTCAGCCTTATCACAGGCCCCGTCGTAATAGATTCGTAGTACGAACCCCGGAAAAAGGTATCATCGCTCCCGTCGTACTAAAAAAAACTTGCTACGAAGTTCGGAGTTCGTGAATAATGGTATCACTAGCCCCGAATGAATAGGAAGTTGGACAGTTTTTTCTACGAACAGATATTTTGATCGGAGCACAACTTAAAACGAAACACAAATAAAATTAGGCGAACGAAGATAAAGGACATGCAAATAAAATATTTAAAAACAATTTTTATTATTGTTTAAATGTGAATTTGTTTATATTTTTTATTTTTTGAAGGGCAAATAAAGTAAATACAAATATGTACATAAATATTGGTATCCTTCCGTAATGAATCTCATTTCTAGTGTTTGTCTTCTTCGCGTATTTTCTACATTTATTACAAAGATTGCAACGGCAAAAATTAAAATCAAATCAAAAGATGAACAACGAAAATTTATTTATTTTTTCACATTTTGACGCAAATCAACTGATTTTGAAACTCCGAAATTAGGAAAATGCTTTTTTGATTCCGTTCGGGGCCTATGATGCAAATTTATTCGTATTCGTAGCGTAACAAAATTTTCGGGGATTTGTTACGAGGGACTCTGTGATTAACTTCAAAAATGAAATGGGTGGTTTGAAGAAATCCAGTTTGAATTTCGTTGTGAACGAGATCGATCATTGCCTTACAAGTTTCCAAAAAACATTGAATGACGCCAAGAAGTGTCTAAGATCGGCCACGAACTGGGAACAGTTTTCATCAGCTCAAGTGAATAGCAATTTCAAACAAGTAATCGCAGAGTTGCTAAACCCCAGGCAAGATTATTTTGAACAGAACAAAATATTTGCGCTATCGCAAGTTTTTTCAATAGCTAAACAACAAACCGAACCTCTTTGCAATAGTCATCTGGATCATATTTATGATGTAAGAGCGATTGGTCAGCCATTAAGGACATTTATTAGATAATGTCATTCAGGAGAAAATCATAAATGGATTGACGTCTCTTGTTGGTGCACTTGTCATTGAAGATCTCAACTCTAGATATTTGCAGGATTTTCCAGACATCTACAATCTTGAAAATCATATTCACAACGCAAAAGATCTTGCTGAGAGCATGTTTGTTTGCCATCAGCGTAAATGTGGTTTGCAACTGATGCAGACACAGCTAGATTTGCAACTGGAAATTGTAGAGCATTTAACTTTTAATGCTTCTGCGCATTTTTGCATTTTCGTTAGAGAGAACCTTAAAAGTGGAACCACTTTTTTTGAGGATCTGTATGAAGAAAATAGGCGACTAGCAGTCCTTATATAGTAAGTCAATGGCCTTAAATGAAAATAAAATAATGTAGTTTAATAGTATATTTAATATCAAAACAGGAAATGTATAAAACATTTCAGTAGTGAAAACGGTTTGCATTTTGAATAACAATATTAAGAAATAATAAAAGGATATAAAATATTCCCTAGTTAAAGTTTTGTTCAATGAATACTCTGCGGGATAGATTTATATTATCGTTTGGCTGAAATATTTCTTGATTTTGGGTGTTTTCTTCACGATCTTCATCATCGTTTTCGGGCTCATCTAAAAAAGAAACATAAATGTGGTCTAATATGTAAAGTCAGTTTATTTATTATTATTATTATCATATTACCTGAAGTATTATCCTGAAAATCGATAGCTAAATTGTGGAGAACAGCTAAGGCAATAACTGTGGTTTTTGTATTTTCGAGAGAACATCGAAAGCCTGTAAGTAGTATTCTAAAGCGGCTCTTCCAGACACCAAAACACCTTTCTACAGCATTGCGCGTTGCTATATGTGAAATGTTGTATTGCTCTTCAGAATGGGTTCGAGGATTTAGTAGAGGAGTAAATAAAATGTTGGAGCAGGCGTAGCCCCCATCCCCAAGTAAAATTCCTTTGAATTCCCCGCTATTAAACCTTTCCTTTATTCTACTCTCTCTAAATATCCTGGAATCATGCGTACTCCCTCGCCAGTGACAAACGATGTCTCGAATTTTAAGTGTGGAATCACAAACCACCTGTGTATTCAGAGAATAATACCCTTTGCGGTTAATGTAGAACTGTCCAGCTGGGCCTCCTACCTTGGGTATTCTTATATGAGTACAATCAATTGCACCGATGACGTGTGGGAAACCACGAATTTCCTTAAATCTTTCCATTTCCTGTATTTGCTCGGAAATTGTTGTTGGCATTTTTACGTACTGAGGTCTCTTTGATGCAAGGGCCCTGGCGACTTTTTGGCAGATCATACATAGCGTGGATTGACTGAATCCATGTATGTCTGCCCCATCATCTTGCATCTATAAAAATGATAGAGACGTTGAAATGTGTACTTGAGGAATAATAATTATATATTACCTCATTCCGGCCCCAATATCTTATCGCAGCCATAACTTGGAGGTCAGCAGAAATGTGACCACCTCTAGGTGATCCTTCAAGATCACATCTAACAAGGTTTATAATTTTTCTCATATTTTCCTGTGAGAACCGGTATTTGCGTCGAAAAACTTTATCTTCTAGATCCATTGGATTGAAACGAGGTTTATAGATTTTGCGGGATCTTCTACCATAACCCAATGTGCTAAGCACATTCAAATCATTTATAAATGAAATAAAATTGTTATCCATTTTAATTTTATACTTTTGAATCAACACAACACAAATTCTCAGTTCGAAACTTCAAAATTTATGGGATGACAATTGACATGTCAAAATAAATGTTAAAATGTCTTTAAGTGACCTTTAAACGCGATGGATGGCGTTTAAGTTAAGAGGCCTTTAAGTAACGTTACTTAAATGTGAAAATTGATTATAGATACCGATTTCATACTTAAGCGCTGTTTGGAGGTATTTTAAAGTTAAGTAAGCTTTAAAATTTCTTTATAGATACGGCTGATAGTGTTACTTTTGGTTTTGGTATATGATTTATCAATTATTGACATAATTTAGTTTGTAAAGAGCTTTGAGCGGCAATTGTTTAAGTTTATTATTAACTTTTCATACTTTATCTATAGAAAATAGAGTTTAAGCGGGTTATATGCCCAGAGCCCTTTTTTCATTTTAAGAGGTAAATGCCTTGCTCGTAAGCTATAACGCTTACGGGTTAAGCTGTATTGTTCGATTCAGATTATTTTCGGTTTAGTCACGAAAACTGATTCGGCAATTTGGCCCCTAGCTTTGGAAAACTCTATTTAAATGGCAAGAAATTGATTTATTTTTCTAATATAAAATCAATAATTTATTTCAATTGTAAACATTGTATTCAAAACAAGAAGAAAACTATCTCTAATAAAAATGAAAAGGTAAATTATAAAGCTCATATTGCTCTACTCAAAATACATATGTAGATAAAATGTGAAGAATTTTTTGGAAATAATAGCAAATTCACTTAATTAGATAAATATTAAAAAAAATTAAAATTTAAATATGAATTTACGAATAATCGGTCACAGAATTTTACATAATATTTCTATTTTTTACTTAGGTGACCTTAAGTCGAGTTCTTTAGCAACAAACCCCAAGCCATTCAGGTCTTAGAATCATGCTCTCTCCGAAAGGAATTTTTACCATAAACCGTGAAGGAGGGTAAATGCGGTGTAATTGTTTAAATGTCTTTTTAATTTAAAATTACAAAAAAGGAAATCGAATAGAACCAAAACCTTTTAGGAGAGAAAAATAACTAAGACAAAATAGATGGTCTCAAGTCTAAAATTCATAAAATAAATGCTGGGTGTACCCCCAAGGCTCCCTTTTTGTCTCCGATTATCTTCCTCAAGTTTATCAACGATCGCCTATCTAAAACTTCTAATCCATTTAATTGTTTTGTTGATGATAGTACCCTCGAAAACCGTGTAGAATTTAATGCTTCAAAAACCCAATGCTGTCTGCTATGGTTAAGCCTATAGTACGCAGATCGGGAAAAATTTTGTCTCCCATACATTTTTTGTCCTGGGACAAATTTTGTCTTGGATATTTTTCCGAACAGTACGCAGTTCGCGCGCAAAATTCATACTTTTGTGCATTGCTGTACAAAATGTCTCCACTAAATTTTGCCAGAAAAAAGAATGATACAAGCATTATTTTGCGGGACAAATTTTGACAGCCACCGTAGTTCCGAAAATGATTTTTTTCAAAACAGGTCTTTTATGCAAAAGGTGCTGATGCTTCTCTTGAGAGTACCAAGATGGGAGATTCCCAAAAGGTATGAACCACTTTTGTAAGACAACCCGTTCCAGAGATACACTACAAAACACATTAAATTAGATTTTATCTTTCCAAACTCAAACTTTTGCGCGAGACGTTGGCTTATCTAGATGTTAAAAATTTCCTTCGAAGTTGTGGTGTAAACGCAATTCTCAATAAACGGTTGTGAGATATGGTTTAATATACATAACTATATACACCTCAATACGAATATGGTTCTTGTACAGAATATTAAGTTTAATTGTAGTTTCATATTGAAATCATAGAGGGACGCAATGATACTAAAATATAAACAGTTTTTTTTGAAAATGGCATCGTTTGAATATTTGAAATTAAACAGTTTTTATTTACGCTTTTGCGGGTGCATTTATGAAAATCTTTATCAGTAGATACCTTTTTACAGTTGTATTTTTTAGTAGTTAGATTGTCATGCAGAGTCTTGCGTTCGAATCTCAAACGCTGCAAGAAATATGTACATAACAAGTATGTATCTTGGGTTGAAAAGTTCGATTCCGAACGGCTAAGGAGCAGCACTTTTCATGACTAGAGATACTCTTAGAGGTTTTGTCAATTCCTTGCAAGAGGCAGTACATCCCTGAACTGCTGAGAATCGAACTCAAGACCTTCTGAATGACAGTCCACCGTGCTTACGAATATGCCAAGGGGTATACTCACCTACCTCAAAATTATTTGACATTTACGTAAGCAACTCAAGGCGGTGTTCACATTGAACTCACTCCGCCGACTTATTTTGACGTCTCTGTGTTTTTTCTCATTCGCACTTCATGGTAAGAAAAAGACGGGAAAGTGAGGCAGGATTTTAAAAACAAATTGAAAATCAATGGATTTTGTTTGCCATTTGTTTTGGTGACATATGACATGGCAGTCAACACCGTTGTTTGTTTATTTATTATTGGTTTCTGTTTTGAGTTGAAATTCATTTTAAATATTATTAAATTTTGTAAACATTGTCAACTTTGACAACTACAAGACGTCAAAGTGAGTCTGGAGTGTTCACACTACTTTTGTGTCTGAACACGACAGGGTGGCCTTACGTCAAAATGAATCGGTTGAGTACGTCCAATGTGAACACCGTCCAACTGTTCATAATAAAATCTTTTTAGGTTTGGATAAATAGTTTTGGTTGATTATTTTAAGTTAAATGAAAGAAATAGGTATGCTTAATATTGGATGGTTTTATCTACATATTTCCAAACAGATAAATACGAGTAATATATTTTTCAAGAAGAGAATTGGGTAGATCTTGGAATGGAATAAAACAAGCTGCGTGTGAGGTTTTAAGCAAAATTTGATTTGAAAGCCCCGGTTACGCCTTTATTATATCAAATCCGTTTAGTCTTCTTACGGTGGCAAGGTTCCAAGTGCTGAATTTCAGTGATGGCTTGCTTTCTGTTCACCATTCACCATATGCGCATAGATCTGCGACTTCAGGAAACCTTACAAAAAAAGAAAGTGTAGTGAGGTCAAATCGCATGACCATGGTGGTCAATTCACGTCACCTCTGCGAAAGATAACCTTACCCTCAGATCTTTCAATTTAATTTTGGTGGGGGCAATACCCCCATTTAATACAAATTAACTTGTAATCTAGCTTAAATATAGCTCTTATTATATTAGATAATCAAGGATTAGAATAAATTTAAAGGTTGATTAAGAAGAAGGATTTTTAGACATGGTGACAGGATCGAAATAGTTAATGTTACAATTAATTTTCCGAAAGGTGCAGTAATAGGTTCATTGGAGGTACGATAGTTGGGCAGACAGAAGAGAGGAGGATTTCTTAGATTACGGGAATAAGTGTTGAAAGAGATGGAATTGAAGAATTGTGTCGTCAAGAGATCATGAAACTAGTCGATGAATGAAGAGAATGTCACTTACACTTATTGCCCTTTGATTTTCTAGCGTATTCGGAGGTAGAATCAAAGGGTTATTCCAAGATAGACCACAAAGAGCGAAACGTAGGAAACGACGTTGAATGAACTTGATTCTGGATATATGAATTTTTGATAAGTGCACCATACTTGAGAGGCGTATTCAGGAAGAGGGCGAAAAAAGGTTATGTGTAAGATCAGGTCAGGTAGGGATCAGAGAATAAGCAATTTCTCAGGCTTCAGACGAGAAATGGTCGAGATCAAGTTGAATAAGAGTAGAATCACATGTCGAAGAAATAGTCTTAAGAATCATGGTATCGTCAGCGTAGAGTGAGATATGGGAACATTTGGTGAAAATTTCAATATCGTTAATAGAAAAAATATAAAGGAGATGTCCTAAGTGACTGCTTTGCGGAACCCCGAAGGTAGGCAAGAAATCATCAGAGAAGGTAGATGTGAATCGAACTTTGTAGTAATGTTTTTTTTCAGGTAAGAAGAAAGCCATCTTAAGAAGATAGGTTTTAGCCCAAGGGTGAACAGTTTAAATAGAATATGCTTATGTGAAATTTTGCGAAAGGTCTTATTGAAATCGGTTGAGATAACGTCAACTTCCTTTCTTCTCTGAGGCTGAGCAGCTGAAGGACACGAATTCAACGAGGTTAGTCATTGTGGAACTAGATTACAAAGCCTTACTGTCTTAAGGAAACGAGAGAATTACAACGAAAACTTCGTATGAAATGCTTTCCAAGCCTCAGGGAGTATGTGGAAGCTTAGCAATTGGACAATAGTTTGTAAGTTCACGCTTTGGGCCTTTTTCATTTATTGAGATTATGAAAGAGGTCTTCCAAAACTTAGGAAAATTTCCTTGAGATAGGTTTGAACTAAAAATTCTTGAGAGGGGATGAGTGTGTGGGGGAATAAACTCATCATTAAGTTGATTTAGTCATTTTCAATAAGGGGTCAATGGTATTAGGAAGAATACAGAATGTCAATCGTGGCGTTCGTATTGCCGTCGTGCTAGAACTACATTATCCAGATTCTTATGGTTGAATTTGGTCAATAAATTGCTTATCATTGATCTATAGCGCTCGCCATTGACTGTGACCGCATCACCAACGTCATTTTCGAAAATGTACGAACCAAGTTTTTGAGGATACACTCTCACTTCTTGTGGACCTCATGTGAAATGGTGCCGTCCCATACACTGCAATTTTGCTTATTAATACAGCAGGACAGCAGTTCATTTTAAAATGTGATTCGTCACTCAAGATGATTTTTCGGTCAAAATTGGATTCCTATTCCAAACGCTCCGAAGCGCAGTCAGCGAACAAACAGCGTTGTCTATGGTCTTGAACTTTGAGATCCTCGATCAGTTGAATCTTATACGGGTATAGGCCAGAGTCACGAAGCACAATTCGCTAAGTTGAAGTCTGCGATTATGCGTTTCTTTGACGTACAAATGTTGGCTGATGATTGCCAAATCGGTCATTTCAAGTTTGGCCACCAAACGTTGAAGAGTCGACTGGCTACCATATCTACCGCAAAATGGGTCCAACATGCGGAAAGTTTGCTCTAACGTAACGAACATTCATTTTGATAATAAACTTTTACCATTTGGACGTGCTATTCTATCGTGTAACTTGCCATAGTTATTTGATATCAATAACTAAGTAATTAACAACAGATTTGACAGACATCACCAAAACAACATGGCCGTAAAAATCTGCGTTCACCAATTAAATAATACACAAACTGTGTGCATCTTGATCTCGTTGGCCTAGAATCACACGGATTGGTTTCACTTTTCCTTGAGGTATGCCAATAAACTTTACCACCCTTGACGGTTTCATTCACTGATCTCTATAATACACTGGATAGCGCATTCCCTACATTGTATAACAGATTTTTTGACTCCAATTGAAGATGACAGATGGTGGGCAGCTTCATAATTTGACGTCTTCTTTTCACAAAAAAAAATATTTTGACATGAGAAAGAGGAAAACAAATGTGACTGCAATTGTTTATGCGGGAAACAGATTGACCCATCAACTTCAACAGCAACTTTAAGGCTAGGCGCATACATTCAGTTTTTAGTTTCGTAACTGCTTAGTTCGAGCAACTTAATAGTTTGTGTTTTGGCACAAACTAACGATTGCCTAAAATGAGTTCGCTATTTTGTGTAACATCTAATTATTTGCACCTGCGCGGACATTCAACCAAATAGTTCATCTCTTTTCTATAAGCAAGCAAACAGTTGTTCAACTAAAAGTTGAATGTGCGCGCCTAGTCTAACATCAACGAAAACTTCAACATTAAAAGTCTTGTGAAATAGATTACAACTCGAACAGCGTTTTTGACAGCATATAATCAAAATAAATTCAAATGCGAAATGATTTTGCCGTACATTTAACGATAAAAATTAACGTAAATTGCGTCAAAGTATACGACTTGCACAATTTTTCGTACTAAAATTTAGTTGTTTTTAGCAATTCTTCCATTGTCAAAACCAAAATAAATAGACGAATCAAAAAGATGGTTGTTACATTTTCATTTAAGTGTTGATAATACTGACAAATTTCTCTTCAAAAGTTGGTAGCATTTGCACAGCGACATCGAATTTAGGGTTAAGGTCTAACATTAATGTCGAAGTTGCTGTTAGGCTAGGCGCGCACATTCAACTTTTAGTTGAACAACTGTTTGGTTGCTTTTAGAAAAGAGATGAACTGTTTGGTTGAATGTCCGCGCAGGTGCAAATAATTAGATGTTACACAAAATAGCGAACTCATTTTAGGCAATCGTTTAGTTTGTGTCAAAACACAAACTTTTTAGTTGCTCGAACTAAGCAGTTACGAAACTAAAAATTGAATGTATGCGCCTAGCCTTAATGTAATTAAAGCCATTTAAAACAGTGGCCCTAAGAAGAGTGACGTGGTTGTTAAAGTTGCTGTTGAAGTTACAGCAACAGATCGACACACCGTCAATCTGTTTCTCTTATTTCTCGCATTATTTGTAAATTTTAAATATTTATTATTAAAATTAAAATAATAAATTGAAAATTGGACGAAAATCATTTGCTTTGATTGACAAATTGACAATTTAATAAAATTGAAGGAATGTCGTTTCAGTTCTGTTTTTTAGGCAAAAGACTGGTAAGCACAGTAATCTTTTCATTTATTCAGCTGTTGGCGTTGCTGTTGCTGTTCTTATGTGTGTTGAACAATTGAAATGCATTTGTTCTAAATTAATGGCGGCCGCTGTTGCTGTTGACGGTGCTGTTGCTGGTTCAATCTGTTCCGCGCTTTATGATGCTGTTTTAGATGTTATACAGTTATACTGTTATACGGCACCGTGGGCAGCTTCATAATATAACAATGTTCAAATGGAGTCAACTTTTTTGGATGATTGCGCTATCCAGTGTATTATAGAGATCAGTGGTTTCATTCCTTGAAAATAGATCATGATGTCACCGCCATCTCTTTTTTCTTATTTTTGATAATTTTCAATTATATCTTGTCTTTTTTGCTTTAGACCACATTTAGCACTACCTTACCATAAAAAGCCATCTATATGCCAAAGTAAGAACTAATTTTCGGATCTTTGAAGTAGATCCAGAGAGAGAACATAAAAAATTGCGATTGTAATGCGTATATGGATCCATAAATAATAAAACGCACTTATTGAGTAAGGGTCAAAAAACTAGTTTCTAAACGTAATGCAGTAAAGAGATGATTTTGCTTACAATCGAGGCTCACTTAGTAAAACTGATTTTAATTGAAACAAACTTTAAACATTTTGAAAAAAAAGTTGATTTGGTAGGAGTTAGGAGTGTACAACTTGAGTTCTAAGGGTATTACATTAGCTACTAAAGCTGAAAATGTTCGTCGTATCGTAAGTTTATTCCATCAGGTTTATTATTTTAATGAAATACAAACAGAAACGGTTCAAACATAGAACCTTGCAGAACACAAGTGTAAAACTAAACTGTTTCTTAACTTATATAAAAACAAAAGCCACCAAGCGTACCGTTGTTAATGATATCTTGACTTTAAAAATATTTATTTTGAAAAAAAAAATCGTTAAATTAATCCTTTGTACTGTTTTAATTTTAATAATATTCTTAAAATCTATACCAATATACAAGTTACATATTTACACCATTAAATCAAACTGATAATGAACACCGAAAGCTCCTGAATATGCTTAAATAAACTTCCTTTCACCCAAGCCCCGACTACTCTCATCGTAATCATCGTAAAAACTAGCACCATCCGCCGCATAGTATACATTCTTCATATATCCTGGAAATGGTGTTACTGCATCCAATGCATCTCCGGACTCCTCATCGGGCGGTTCTACAGCCACAAATGATATAGCGAAACCCTTTAAAGAAGTACTTTCATCGGACTGAAATCGAACCAAGAGTGTATCCGAGTATGAAGTCACTGGTGATGGTTTCTGAAAGCGGAGAAGAAAAAAAAAAGTGAAAATAAGGAAATTATTATTCCTGTTGACTGGAATGTCCTTTCAATCAAACTTACTCTATTGCCACAGTATTTTCCGTGGTTAGTGTTCCTCATGTAATTCACATCTTCAGTTATTTCAAGTGAATCATAGTCACATCTGTCCGAGTACTCCACTTCGAAGCTGAGGAATGTTATCTTAACACTGCTATCTGGGTCAGATTGTATACGCCAGTTGCAATACATATTGCGCTTATACGGACGACTACCGAACCTCGGATGCGAGTAGAATACCTGAGTCCTGTTAGTTGCCCGCAAATATCCTCCACATTCTGAAAAGACGAACGATTTTTAGTTTTCGAATAAACATTATATATTTTTCAATTTTTTTTTTAAAGAGAATATTCTCCATTCCATGGGTTGAGACTTGGACAAGTTTATAATGTAAATATGGTTGCCAGGTTTGTTAAATACTAACCGAAATCCATAGATTCCCTACTTTTGGCAGTGATAATGCATTTAAATACCAATAACTATGAACATTTAAGACCTCTTGTTAATGGAATAAGCATATTTTTTTTAAATTTTGGTTCCAAATGCGAGATTAGACCGAACATGTACTTCGCGTTGGGCGCCAAATAAAATATATAACATTTTTTTTTATTTAAATTTAACTATTTGTATGATGAGGAGAGATAGTAAAGTGAGTTACAGCTTTGTTCATGCATATCATTTACAAATAGTTCGTATAATCCACATTGGGTGCCAATTTAAAGAGATGATAATTCATATAATCGAGATTGGGCGCCAATTAAAAGAGATTAATATTTCTAAACGCTCGATTGAATGTTAAGTTGTGTTTAGTTTTATGTATAAATCTAGACATTTGAAGATATTTATGATATTTTAAGGACTGTCCTACATATTTTGCATGAGCAAATTTACCGAATTTCGTCTTAAGAAAAAATTGTCGGAAACATTCCAGCCAACTTGGCTACTTCAGAACCAAAAAAACAACCTCGACCTCAACCTTTTCATATTATTTTCCTACTTTATACAATCTTTAACTTAAACATTGCATATACATTTTATATTGAAGAAGAGGTCTAGTCCCGTCAAAGTGCACAAGGATAAGATTCAATATTTTATGGTTTTTCATTTCTAAAGCTTTACGCAAGATCAAAACATGAACCAGAAGCACCTTACATCCTGAAACTGAATAGAATTTATATATTTATATATATAAATCTAAGTGTATTCCACTCATATATATGTATGCATGTATACGTACCTATGTAGGTTTTGTGTAGGTAGAAAAACTCCCAGATGAATTTGTGAATCTGAAGATGTGAAGCTCTACACACACTTGGGGTTGAATGTAGCGTTAAAGGTGAGCATCATACAAAATACACGTGTATAAGTAAAAAGGTATACAAAATCCTTTTTATGCGTTGACGCGTTAAATAAAGATTTGATGGTGAATGGCATTCATAAATATGACTTATTTTTAATTTAGAAAAATACTAAGAGTGACAGATGTGAGTAAAATCAAAAGAATTTTAATTCAATGCGTGAAAAGTAAAAGAATGTTTTGAAATATTGAAGGCGTTTTTTTTTTTTTTTTAAAGAAAGAAAAAGTATAACAAAGAAAAAAGATGATAATCAAAACATCTTGGACTTGACAGAATAAAGTTTTCATATTTAGTTTTCATAGAAAAGGGACCTTTAGATTACCTATCCAATCACGACTATTGAAAAAGTGATATACCTTAAAGTCAAAGATCATGAAAACCGCTTGTCGGATAAATGGCCCCGGTTGACTGAGTTTAATGAACAAAAATAAAAAAGGGATTCCCATAAACGGGGTATCAACTATCAAATGAGAAACCAGTAATGGAGCAGACTTTTGTTGGCGATAATGATATAAGAAACAAAAAATCATTTGTAGAACTGCCTGCAAGATGAGTGGAAATTAATAAAAATGAGCAATTTCATTTGTGGACGAGCTCAAATAGTTGAAGTGATTAAAATTCTGTTACAACATGACTTTGGTAAGATTCAGCGATACTATGATTAGTGGAAGATTAAAATAAACTTCTTGAAACCAGGAACTTATTTACCAATTATCTTTAACGTATGAAATCTTTGAACCAAGGATGGAACAATTCCACGAGGCAGACCTAGACAAAAATCATTGCAACATGTACTATCCCATTCAAAGTGGTAGGGAGCAGTCGAGCATTTCCAATAAAGAAACACTGGATTGACAGGAATAAAGAGAACTGCCTCCTGATGTTTGTCTAATTCTAAATTCTTCATTAAAAACAAATACCTTTTGATCTGTATATCCGTTGAATTAATATGTCCGGTTTTATAAATAAAATTCAGAGATATAATGCCATGCGTGTGAAGGTCACATCCCTTGCAGAGTAAAATTGGTATGTACCATTCGCAAACTTATTCAATTGCTAAATACCAAATCAACCTAAACGTAAATATACTTAATTAAAACGCAACTCGATTTAAAGTAGATGTCGCTATGTAAATCTTGAGACATAGCATGAATGTGTCAAATTTGACGTTGACGTTTGACGTTTTGTCATACGGGTTCTATTTTTGTTGTTTACAGTTATTTTAAACATAATTTTTGTTTAATAAATGGAATTGAATCGTGAACATTGCCATGATTTTTGACGTGGATTGAACCAACAACAGTGTGGCGATCAACTAGCTTCGACTTTTGATACCGTATTTTGCTGCTTTTTTTAATTCAATCGTGGTCGAATCGAAATTGGTTGTTGTGCGAGAAAAAATTGATGCTATGCGTGAACTACCGTTGTAAGATAGTCATGTAACACACGAGTACCATGACATTGAGACAAGCTTGGTCATTAGTTCCACTTGCATTATATTCCATATTGCATGATCACTCGGTCATCAAAAAGATTTGTTTATTTTGGATATGCGGATAATTTGACTACCGCTCAAAAATAGGCTAGTGTCAATTGGTGCTAAGAAATGTTGAAATAATTCAAATGCCGCGCTTCAAAAGACATCTATAAAGTCATGAAGGATGACCATTGTTGCCGAATGAATAAAAGGAAACTTGTTTGAATTTTTAAGTTCTTTTGATTTAGTTCAATTTTATTTTAAGTAATTTATAAAAGAAGAAAATAAAAATTTCGTTTTTTTGCGTTTCCTCTTGGCGGCAACTTTTGTTTGAATATTATCAAAAATGTGCGCCAAGCCTTTTAGGTTAATGTCGTGCATTATGAAAATTGTTTTAATTTAAAGTGCTGCCAGGTTTGGCAACAACGATAATGGATCTATGAATATGAACCTGAAACTATCCAACAATTGACTGTATGTAGCAAACCGAGCCAAATCCAACAAAAGATGTTCGTCTTCGAAGCAAATGGTCGATTTTTTTTCGCCACCGTGCCTATAGAGTAGAGTTGAGCCAGAAGTGATCAGGAAAATGAGGCAAACCAATGGCAGAAGAAAAATAATTCTCCACCATGATAATGTAGGTTAGGTTAGGTAAGGTTAAAGTGGCTGCTGACCGGAAAAAGCCGACACACTTAGACCAATATTTGGTCAGTTGTGATACCACAGGATTTCAAAATTCACCCTTACTCGTTGAACCATTTTGAGCTAACAATGAAGCGTTTGAGACAGTGAATGTCGGAATTATTTAGATCACTAGGATCGTTATAGTAGTAGTCTCCCAAGTGGATTCTACGTCTTTGTGCTAGGGTAGGACAAGAACATAGAAGGTGAGGAACTGACTCCTCTTCTTCTCCATCCATGCAGCTTTTGCAAAAATCATTTGCAGGAACTCCAAAGGAAAGCATGTCTACTTATTAGGTAGTGTGCAGTAAGGGCAGTAAGGACACCTATAACGGAGCTAATATGCAATCTACCAATAACAATTAGTTGTTTTGAGCGTTTGGCATCAAACAATGGCCAAATTAGTTAAGTAGACCGGCAAGTTAGGGTGCTGGTCCATCTATGGTTAGATTTCTTTATGGTATCATGACTTAGCATAAGTTAACAAGTATAGCTAGGGGTATACCGATGTTAGATTTGACAAAGGTAAGATTGTTCCGTTTTTTGCAGTGTGAGTTAATGGAGTCCAGTGTCTTTATGGCAGCTTGACTGTCTGAGAAAATACGTATATCAGTAGTCGATATAAAGTTTTCTTTAAGCCAAGAGAGGACTTCTTTTATTTCTAGAAGCTCTGCCTGAAAAACGCTACAGTGATTGGGAAGACGAAAAGATAGACAAAGATTTAATCTTTCGGAGTATCCACCTCCACCGACCCCGTCATCGATTTTAGATCCATCTGTGTAAAAATGAATCGCTTCGTCTACCAACAGTGACTCATTTTCCCAGGTAGACCTGGAAGGGATGGACACTTGAAAGTTTTTATTGAGTTTTGGATGAGGGGTGGTGTAATCGACTTTACTAGGTAGAGATCTGAACAAGTTCAGTATAATGAAGTGGCTAATATCATTATTGATCCACTGCGAGGAGGCTTTGAGCCGAATGGCTGTGCTAACAGCCGATTGTTTGCTAAAGATATCTAGCGGTATGAGATGAAACAGAACATTAAGTGCAGCGGAAGGAGTTGAGCGGAGAGCTCCACCTATGACTAAGTAGGCTGTTCGTTGGACTTTGCTGAGCTTATCGCGGTTTATTGCTGTTGCCAGCGCAGTCCACCATACTGTTACTCCATATGTAAGTATCGGTCTAATGACTGAGATGTATAGCCAGTGTGTAATATGAGTTTGTAGATCCCATTTGTTACCTACGGAATATAGCTATGTTGGCTTTGTTGATTCTCTCTTAGATATTGGGCTTCCAGCTTAATTTCTTATCCAAAATAAGACCCAGATATTTAGCTTTGTCTGAAAATTTAAGCTGTATACCTTTGATGTAGGGAGGGTATATGTGTGGGATTTTATATTTCTTGGTAAATAGGACAAGTTCAGTTTTGTGGGGGTTGAAACCACATTGATCTGCCCAGGTAGTAAGCTTGTTTAAAGCATTTTGTAGGAGTTCCTTCAGAGTGTTAGGATGCTTACCAGATATAGCTATCGCAACATCGTCCGCATAGGCAATCACCCTGTGCCCCTCCCTTTCAAGAATCATTAGTAGTTCATTTCCGACTAGGTTCCAGAGGAGAGGAGAGAGGACACCGCCTTGCGGCGTACCTCTACTGACAGTTCTTCGAGTAGTAAAATCGCCCAGTTTTGAATTTATAATCCTGCTTATCAGCATAATGATTTATCAATTAACTGATTGACTTATCCACCTTCAGAGATGAAAGCGCAGATGTGATTGCGGATGCATCGACATTGATAAAGTAAGCTCTCAAATATCGGCTCGGGCCTCCTTTCTCTCCCTCTCCAATATCCCCATCGCTCGTGTTATTTTATGTTCAAAATTATAAGGGTCTCAATTAAGCATTTATCGTGTGTGAATTATATATACAAAAAAGTGTATTTTTGAGCATTTAAGACATTGAATGACCCATCAATTCACACCGTCCTGATTTGTGACCAGTATTACAACTGGGCTTCTTATGAGATTTAACTCATTCTTCTAAAAATAAAAATAAACACTTTATAGAATACATTTAAACCACTTAGCAAGTTCAAAAACTTTCATTGCATTTTGTAGAAAAAAAAATCAGTTTCTAAAGTTTAACTACTGTGAATTACGCTCCTATATTTTCTGCTGAACACTTTCATTTTGAATGTTGAACCACATAAAACTATTTATTTGATTCACGTATAGTGGCGCTGTTTTTGTATGATGTACGAGTGTATTCAAAAGACGTTTTTTAAATCTGACATTTCTTTATAACATCACTTCAAGCTAATGTTTTTGGACTTTTGCTATTGAGGAACAAGGAAATAAATAAAAATAAAAAATGATTTTTAAAACAACTTATGTATAAGAGTAGAGACATCTTGTTTTTCAGATAATAAATGACAATCGACCGATGCCCTTTAGGTGAACATAAATAACACATGTCATTTCTCCAATCCAACCAGATATATGCAAAAGAGTCATTGAAAATTGGAGAACTTCGATCCGTACCATACTGTAAGAAGACAAGGCGGGTATTTGAACGATGTCATATTCCATACATATTGGCATACATGGGCCTTCCTTTCAAAAATACACTAAGATATGTGCAGATTTACTTAGTTATGAAGTTTTCTATTGGTAAAATTTATTTATTTTTTTTTTATATGGATGTGCCAAATTTTTTGCATTCCAATGAGCAAACAAATGGATAATTTTTGATCTCAAATACATTTTGGAAATCTAAATTTTTCAGCTGATTTACCCCTCCTAATACTTATAGTTGATAAGCTTAGTTTGATTTATCTCTCTTGGTAAAATTATGCCCAAAATATTAAAGAATTTATTTCTATTACAAAATGGAATCAATTAAAAATGGTTCGGTTAATTCATCACGCTCATATTTCGCATTGAAAGTTGATAAATAAAATAGATGTTTTTTTTTAAATAATAAGTGCGTCTTATTATCTCAAATCTAGCTATATGAATCTGAATTAATTTTTAACATGTATTACAAAAACAATTTGGGATCATGCTTTCTATCTGAATCTACTTAAAATATTCAAAAATTTGTTATTACTCTGGCGGTAGATGGCTTTAGGTAGTGTAAGCTATAGTGCAATGAAAAAAGACAAGAAGTAATGAAGATCAACAAACATATTGAAAAAGAAAAACAAAACACATATAACTGATGTCACTATGATCCGTGTCGTTTTATTTTCAAGCCAAGATTTATATAAATACATAGATCATACAAGGTAATAAAACTAGGCTATTACTAGGAAATTATACGAATACAGTAACACACATAATTTATTGTAAGTTAGATAACCGTTAATTTTACAAAACATAGAAACAAGACAAATACGACAGCAGAAATTTATTGAAGAATGAAAGCATTCAACTAATTTCTCATACGTCAATTGAACAACAAATTGGCTGCATTTGATGAAAACGTACAGAGAATTATCTTTTAAATGATTTCAGTAGGCGCGTTTTATTGGTAATCTATATGGTGCAGTAATACAAGCACCAAAAAACGCTTTATTCACTCTTTAACTCACTCTTCCTTGTTCCTTCCTACTTGTGGAATTAAGAATTAACTTACACGGATGTGTTCGAAAGATCTGTATCTCGTTTTTAAGCTGGAGTTGAAATATTCATGAAAATGCAGATTGAGTTGAAATATTCATGAAAATGCAGATCGAGTTGATTTAGAGTTTTTCTCACTGTTAAATTTGATTTAAAACTTACAAAAGTGCGAAAATATGTATATATTGAGTGTTGGAGAAAAAAAACATAGTACTTAATAAAATGACATTGGCGCAAAATTTTAAACAGCCTCTTATTAAGGTAGTAGTATTATACTTCTTATATATTTCCTAACTTTAAAGTAGTTTTCTAATTTTAAACATTTTTTAACTAATATCGTCCTAAGACTGGGAGCGCACATTCAATTTTTAGTTGCACAACACTGTATGTTTGGATACTTATAGAAAACAGATGAACTATTTGGTTGAATGTCCGCGCAGGTGCATATAATTATATGTTACACAAAATAGCGAACTCATTTTAGGCAATCGTTTAGTTTGTGTCAAAACACAAACTTTTTAGTTTCTTGAACCAAACAGTTGCAAAACCGCCTAGCCTAAGGCAATTTATTTTAATAAATTGATTCTGAGAAACCTTAAAACAATAGTAGTTCGTGCAAAAAACTAAGTAAACAGACCTATTTTGATGTTTTTAAATGTTAAAGAATCATATGAAGTTATAACGATACTAAAAAAATAAAATAGGTATTCTGAGAGTTTAGCTTTAATTTTTTCAGTTGTTATATAAATTCAGCATAATGCCGCAGTTATACAACATTTTTGAACAAATGCCAGTGAACTGATAAAACATATCAATCGAATTCAATATTTCAATATTCAATATTTTATGACAAAATTAGTGGCAGTAGTGTAAAGCCGGAATTATGGTATGAATTAAAGTTTTGCATTTGAAAAAATATTTGTTCTATAAATTTCGGAGCGATCACACTTTGGATTATCAAAGGCAAAGTATGACAAAATAAATACCAACGAACACACCCTCAAGTATGCCACATATATTTTTTCGGACTCCACCTAAACACCTCCTACATTTCAACATCCGAAACTCCATCTTCACTAAATTATCCATTTCAATTACTAGCTTATTTTTATTCACTAATCGTTTGTTGTTGTTTTCCATGTTAAATTTTGCGATGTAGTGTACTCACTAACCAATAAAACACGGCTAATACGAGTATAACAGTTTGAGAGTGGGTAATTTGGAAAAAACTGGAGCATATTTGATTCTGGTAAATTTATTTTTTGTGGAAAATGCATAAGATCTCCAGTAATTGCAGCAAAACGACACTGTTGATTATTAATCCTGGAAAAAAATATAAATTGTCCGAAGAGACTTTTTATGGTGAAGTTTTCATAAGTGAAAAATCACAAACGAATGGTGCCTGTCTATAAGGTCAACATATCCAGTATTATAGCCGCCAGCATCATCGAAATATGGAAATCTCAGATATGCGGCATCCAGCAAGACCACTGCGACCAATGCACGGCCCTTTGAACGACCCCACATATTCTACACAAAATGTCATTGATAAATATGTATTTAAATAAATAATTTTGGTGGTGAATCACCTTACAACTCTTAACCATTCCTGTGTGCTACCAGGGATGAAACGAATCTACAACTTTCTGCTGAGACCGAATGTCTAGAATAATCAGCACTTTTCATGACAAGAGATACTTCCAGACGATTTTCCACTTTCTCCTGGGAAAAAACATCAAACCGAAGACCCTCAGCATGTCAGTCCAAGCACTAACTAAGCACTTGCCAAATTTTTTATTTTTAATTAATTCTACTAGTTCCTACTGTAAGGCCCTCAACTATCCAATTGTGATAATATTTTCCATGAACAACAAATTTTGGATCAAATTTTGAAGCACCCTTTTGACTTTAATTTACCCAAATATTCTTTAGTCCGCCAAATGCTAATTTAATATCTTACCTTTGCTTGTCATACTAATTCCTACGGATATAATGTCTCAATCTAACTGGTCGATATTTCTGGGTGTACCAATTTATTTTGGATTGCTTACAAGAAATACGTCTTTGTAAGAACAAGAAAAACTAATACATTCAGCAAAGGATTTACTGCCAAATTTTAAAGAAAGTTGCTTAGTTCATTGATCTTGATTTAGATAATCCATCCGTTCCCTCACTCTCAAACACTGTCACTGACAATTTTTTTCTCTTCTTTCTGGAACTTGTTAATACTATTTCAACGAAATTTGATGCCTTAAATTCAAATCCGAATGTTCAGTGTTGTTCAAAAACGTCACATTTTTAAGATATACTGGCCCAAAATTTTAAAGAGTACTCATTTAAGCAATAAAACCGGGTCTACTTAAAGCAGTCGTTTAGCTTGGAGACTTTGTCTAACTTTTTCATAATTTTAATCAAGTTAGACAACTCTTCTAACTAATGTGGGTTTTGCAACAGAACCTATGCGAATTTGCGTTGAACAACCCTTAACTTGACAGATACACAACTCACACAACTACAAAAACACAAAAAAAAAAAGGAAAAAGAAAAAGAACAGACAACTTCAAACCAAATGATTTTTCGCCGACAAAAGTGCATTTTATATACTACCTCGGTACCGATTTTGATTGTTTATAATAAGTTATTTACATTATTTTAGATCGAAATAAAGTATAAATCGCAAATTCACAGCATAAAAATTCAATTTGTTATTGCAAGGTGCGGATTCATTTTGCTATACTCGTCTCGGCCGGCGCGCGTGCATAAATAAGATATGTACATATGTACATTTGTATGTAAGATTTGTTAATCGTAGAACACTTTTGTACGATTGTTTGGAATTTATAATACTCAGTGATTCAGTCTATTTACAAAGAACATCTTTAAAAAATCGAATAAAACATCAGTGAACATTTTTTCTTCGATTTACTTTGGTATGAAATGACCATTCTCAATATGGATAAAGTATACTTTTAAAAGATAAACTAGCTATTTGCAGCTGTTAAAGTAAGACGAGCTCTTTAACGTTAAAGTATAGTTTATGTCCTTTAAAATTAACAAAAAGTCGGTTCTCGTTTTATACTCAATATTTAGAGTCGACTCCCATTCTAAAATTGATTTAGAGTAGGTTTTAAATGTTTAAAATTTTGCGCCACTATCTTTAATCACAGACAAGAGAAATATACAGATGTAGAATCGTAGAACAAAACCATGTTCAAAAAAAGTTTCAAACTTAGCATACCAAAATCGAAACCTAGCATACCTCATACTAAAACATGCCTGAGAAATTGACATCCTGCAAAAAAACTAAACATACCATTACGATTACACAAAAAACCAGTTCCTTCGAACTTCGAACCACAGCACAGTGACGGTCACGGTCCACCCACCGTCCACGGCACGTTCACGAAGTCGAAGACGAACCATGATCAACGCAACACAAGAACACCATTGCCTATGCGTTTGGGGGTTGATTGGAATTTTAAGAAGTAGAAGTAGTAGTAGTAAAATTGCCAAAGGGAATGGTTGTGTATGTCTATGGAAATTTTTATAGCTTGTGGTTCAGGAATGGTTGTCTACGGATAGTTTTTTTTTTCAGCATAATATTATTATGTATGTATCTTTTATCCTGCCTTACTTTTTTTACTGATTTTGATTACAAGGTATAGTTTGGTTTTTAAGAACAAGGTATTGTTCTGCATCTCTATCTCTTATGCATTTCATTTTTGTAAATAGGTATAAAGTAGGTATTATCTGTTTAGATTTTTAAGGACAAAATAAAGTTTTTCTGCAGCTTTATTTTTAATATTAAAAATGTTTTCAACTGATACTAGTAAGCACAGGTACGGATACCGTGTAAAATGTTGTATTTCCTCTTGTGGAGCTAAGAGGCAGGAGAATCGATCCACAAAATTTTTTAAATTTCCAGCTCGGGAGAAGAACGAAGTTCTTTTCAGAAAGTGGCATGATGCCTGCAATTTAAAAGATGTCCTCCATAAAAATCTTTATTTATGTGAAAGACACTTTGAAAAAAATTTAATATTAAAAAAAAATCTTAAAAAAGAGTCTGTCCCCAGCTTATATCTTAAAAATATTTTAAATTCGTTCGGTTCAAATATCGCAACCTATTTGAAACCAACTTTTAATACAGGAGGTTCTGATGTAGACTTAACCTTACCGGAGTTTCAATCAATATCAGACGAATATTTTCAGAAAAATGTTAGTACTGAATATTCTTCACAAAAAAATGACCAAGACTGCCAAGACTACAAAAATGAAATTTTAAAATTAAAACTTAAAATATACAATTTAGAAAAGAAGATAAAAGACATACGAAAACAAAGCAATTTAAAATATATTGCCTTGCGGCGCAAAATAAATGTATTGAAAGTAGGAAGCTTGTCAAAAAAGAAAAATAGAGAAACAACCACGAAAACGGTATCAATGTTTATTGATTCATTGCCTGTGGTAAACAAAAATGCAAAAACTTTTGCAAAAATGCTAATGACCAAGCAAAAAACCTATTCTGAAGACGAAAAATGGCTTTCTCAAAATATATTTTTTAGAAATGCTGCTCTTTATAACTTTATGAGGGAAACTCTTGAATTCCACCTTCCTCATCCCACTTCTTTATACAAGTGGATGGATATAAAACATCTTTCGCCAGGCTTCCACGAAGAAGTTTTATCAAAAATAAAGGAAAAAGTTGATGAATTACCTGAAATGAGTAAAAATGTAGTACTTATTTTTGATGAAATATCGATCGAGGAAAATGTAACGTATAATAAGTTTAAGGATAGAATTGACGGGCTTGTTGACTATGGTGATGGGAAAAGAGAACCAATCAGAGGAAAAACTATTTGCGTTTTCATGATAAGGGGACTCTGCTCCAATTTCAAATATATTCTTAACTATGTTGTTACAGCGACATCTTGTCCCGTGTTAGAATTAAAACAACAAATTTTTAAATGCTTGCATATTTGTGCGAACCTGGGAATATTTGTACGGGCGCTTACATGCGACCAAGGATCAACAAACCGAAGTCTATTTTTACAACTTGGAAACAAAGAAGGAATACATAAAAACATCGATAACAACTGGTTTGTTTATGAAGGAAAAAAGATATACCTTTGTTTTGATGAACCTCATCTAGTAAAGTTCATCAGAACAAATCTTATAACTTCAGACTTTTGCTTTCCTAATGGAGATGTTATAAGCTGGGACGTTTTAAGAGAATTATATGCTATTGACTCTCAAAATCTTGTAAGAGCTTGTCCGAAAATCACACAAGCACACGTGGATCCTACAAATTTTCAAAAGATGTCAGTTAGCTTGGCTACTCAAGTATTTTCACACAGCGTATCATCGGCAATCTTAGCAATGCTGGAAGTTTCGGGTTTTTCTAAGACCGTTGAGGGTAAGGCCAAAGCCACGTCAATTTTTTTTCAAAAAAATTGATAAAATGTTTGATATTTTAAATGGACACCCACCGTTAGTTAAAAACAGCATTAATATAGAATTCTTAAATGAAGTGAAAGATTTATTAGCGTCATTACAACTTACTAAAAACACAACCGTTCATTGCTTTAAGGGAATGGTTTTAACTATTACATCTTTTCTTTCATTGGCCGATGACTTATTTACCGATTATCCCGATTTTTCTTATTTTTATTTGAACAAAATGAACCAGGATCCACTGGAAAATTTCTTTTCACATGTTCGTGCCCGAAACGCAAACAAAAGAAATCCAAACGTTTTTGAATTTCAATCAATTATAGCCAAGATTATTTCTTTGAATCTACTATTTGCATCTAAATTCTCCAACTGCGAAAAAGATTCAGATGAAATTCTTGATGTTGACTGGTCTGCAGTTGTAAATACAACATTTAAAAAGCCAATTTTGGATATCAATACAGCCAAAACAGAAGCAAAATTAAGTCCTGACTTTGACATGATCATTTGTTTTGATTCAGATGAACGGCCATCTGTCTCAAACACTATCAAAAGCATGTCCATTCGATACTTTGCAGGATACTGTATTTATAAGCTGTTTAAATCGATGAAAGAGCCATGTCGGAATTGTTCTCAAACAGTACTTAAAACGGATAAAACACTAACCGAAAATTCTGAATTTCTTATGCACCACAAAGTATACTCAAATTCAGAATCAGACTTTGGTAAACTTTTTCCCCCGTCCAATATATTTTTTGAAATTTGTAAGCTACAAATAAATGTTTTTGAAAATATATACATCAAAAGTCCAGAAATCATCAATATAAAATCCAAAATAATATCTTTATGTATTACAAAAACAGATAGCTTTAATCCTGAGTGGTTTAAAGATCCCATTTGTAGTAAGCACCGTTTAGAAGCCCTTTCATTTATGATACTAGCTTTGCTGAGAAAAAATTGTATTTGGACGAGCAAAAACACAAAAAAATCGGGCCAAAAGGGAAAAACACAAAACAAACGTCTTGAAAATTTAATGAATATTTAAAATTGGTATAAAACTGCTTTTAATAATTTTCTTTTCATTTTAAAAAGAAAGTTACAATTATACCTAAGAATATCCCCTCATAAAACTGCTTTGAATATTGTTATTTTACTACTACTACTTCTACTTCTACTTCTACTTCTACTTCTTAAAATTCCAATCAACCCCCAAACGCACAGGCAATTGTGTTCTTGTGTTTCGTTGATCATGGTTCGTGGACAGTGGTGGTAGTGGGGTGTGTGGAGTCACAGTGGTTCGAAGTTCGAAGGAACTGGTTTTTTCTATGGAGGTATCTTAATCGTAATGGTATGTTTAATGTTTTCGAAGGATGTCAATTTCTCAGACTTGTTTGAGTATGAGTCATGGTAAATTTAGATTTTGTATGCTAGCTTTCAAAGAAAAAGGAAGTTTGATCATCTTATTAAACTTCTATTATCATACCGCAAGCGAAAAATAGTGTAACTGGTGCCATCTACATTAAGGAACTGAACTAATAGTCCGGGAGGCAGCGACAGAAATTTCCGTCTCATTTTCGCAAGCCTTATATTTTGTGTATGAGTCATTCAAGTGGTAAGTTATAGTTACATAGACGTCTTCCACCGCACCTTTACAACGGGGGGTTACAGGAGTGTTTCAAACCCCGCAAAAAAATCATGAAAAAAATTCATAGCCGCAAACGTGAAACTTTTTCGACGCATTATCTGACACATAAGAAGTTTGAAAAATATAGTCTTCCACCTGTATCCCACAACAAAATACGTCTTCCACCCACGCAAAAACCGCAAAACTTTTTTGAAAAAAACTCATTCCCGCGAAGATGAAATTTCTATATATGCTAACTCTTAATGTAATAAACATAAAATAAATAGTCTTCCACCTATAACATACAACAAAATTCGTCTTCCAAGGCTTTAAAGTTGCACACCGCACTTTGGTCTTTTTTTCTTATTTTTAAATGCAACCCTCGGGGAGAGTACGATCACTTGGCCGCCAAGAATTGATAACGGGTTTTTGTAGAGGGGTCAAAAACAAGCACTTTTTACTATGGGAGGGGGGTCTATCTCCCCCCGTTTAGGAGGTAAGGGCACTTTTAGAAAAAATAATTTAAATTGAAAAAAAAAAAAATATTAAAAAACAACGGCAACACTTACAATAAATTTGTTCTATAATCGTGCATTTAAATTAAATTACTTATGCCAATGGTTTTTGAAAAATTCGCATTTAAAGCATTTAAATTTTGATAAAAAAAACGTGAAGAAAAAAGTTTAGACCGACTGTTTTCAAAATTTTGAAATCAAATTGTAAATTAACTTATATGTGATCCATGTAAATATCAGTTCTTAATCGAACACAAAACACCGCATGGTTCTATGTCTTCTAGTTTTTGAGAAAATCGAAAATTACCAAAACTACTTTTTTTGATTTTGGTGGTGACGGTGATTCCATTTTAAAGATTAATGTTAATAAACATAATGAATTTTTGTTAGTTCAGTACCGCAATTCATTAGCGTTACCCAGAATGCACCATGAGGAGGTAGAATTGCATCTGGGTCAGTTATTTTGTCAGTTAGTCAGGAGTTAGTCAGTCATAGTTAGTTAAAAATGGTCAAAATGTATTAAAAAGGTGTGTAAGTCTCGTCAGTAAAGCCATCGTCCGTACTATAACCGTCGAGTTCGTTGAGTTACTCTTTTATGGTGGGAAGCCGAGGATGTTTTGGCGGTAAAACACTTTCTAAATTTTCGCTCTGAAGGGTGGGAGGATCGATGTCTTTTAACTGTAAACCCTCACATACATATATCACCATCGGCATAGCTGGGCATTAACTCGTTAATCCGTTAATCGTTAATTAACGAAGTTAAAATTTTGATTAACGGATTAACTTTTAAGTTAACTTTTAAAAATGTTAACGGACACGGTAAATCCGTTAATCCACGTTAAGCCCGTTAATCGTTAATTCAATGCCTACTATTTATCGCGCGGGTGAAACAAAAACAGCTAGGTACGTAGTATATTTTGGCGGCGCGTGCGAGTGAGAAAACTGCGAAGAGATTCGTTTCGTTTGATAATTTCATTATGCCGGTCGTCTATATGCGCGCGATAAGTTCATCCAACTTCGTTTAACTTTTTATTCAACTCTTTCGTTGGATAAACGAATTTACAACCTCTTACACTAGTGCAGCAACTTACGTAATTACGTTTAGAACCCCATACACATAATTGACCAACTTTCCCATATGTAGATTAACCCTGCACACCTAGTTGATCAACTCTTAAAACTTTTTCCAGTATTGAATAGCTCCGTACACCTAGTTGACCAACTTACTCAAATGTCAAACAACCTCGTACACTAGTTGATAAACTTGTTCGATTTTGATAGAAAAAATTTTTTTCGAGTTGATCAACTGCGTTTTCGATATTGTTGCTCAACCAGTTGATGAACAAGTTGATACCTTCGTACACTTAACCAAGGAGTACTCGTTGGGGAAAGCGTTGAACGCACCACCATAAACAAAAAACTCAAACGTCAAACCTGAAATAATTTTGACTTCAGTTCGGTACATACATTTATTGTCAACGCACGCCTTCGCTTTAAAATATTCTTAAATTTGTTCCGTATGAGTATGATTTCCTCTAAGAAAAAAAAAAGTGGCTGCTGCATTAATAATATTAGAAAATGAATGACAAAGGAAGAAAAAACAGCCACCGCGCCCGTGAATTCGAATTCAAAGTTTAGGCAATTACATTTTCAAGGAAATTTGAGACCAAGCCAATTCCCTGGCATCTCGATTTTTATAAGAGGGGCTCTTAATGTCCCATATATTGGGCTTTTCCTCAATTGCTGAAATCATTTGCAAAATTAATTCCGTGTTCCAGTCTGATTTTATATCACCTTCCATGACGAAAAACCAAAACAAACCACAGTTTGCAAGTTGCAACAACTGCAAGTTCATGGCAACGCAATAGTTCAACCACGTAGACACATTTCACTGCAGCCAACGCAACGCAACACAATATTACGTCAAGAAATCCCAAAGAAAATTAAAAAGTTGATCAACGCGTTGAACAAATAATTTGCAACACATTATCTTCAAAATGTTGCTCAACGTGTTAATCGAACATTTTCAAGGAGCAACACGTGCTCGTACACTACCCGTACACTGGTTGCGCAATTCGTAGAGCAACGGCCAACAACTAGATCCAACCCGTTGGTTGAACAGAATTGAAGGCACTGTACACTAGAGTTGAATGCGTTGAATTCGAAATTTGTGCGTTGATCGCCTAGTGGACGACCCGGCATTACTTAGCGCCGGTGCTCAGAGTAAAAAAATATAAAAAAATGTAATTTTTATCACATGTTAACGGATTAACGATTAACGTTAACTTGCGTTAATTCTTCCGAAATTTAACGCTTTAACGTTTAACGAAGCTAACTTTTCTAGTAGCGGATTAACGATTAATGAAGTTAACTGTTTGATTAACGGTGCTCAGCTATGACCATCGGTATAACAAGGGTAAACTTTTTTTACATCAGACAAAAACTCTATTATGTATTTGCGAACCCCAGTCGTCCTTATATTTCCTTTCTAGGCAGTATTTTCGATAGAAAAATAGTGCCATGTATTGGTGAACATGGTCGGAAGTTTGTTTTGGTTTTCAAGATCGTTTATTGTATTTTATATGTATTTAGTGGACATTGGATAAATAGAATAAATTTGAATTTTTTTAAATACAGATTCTGTGAATGCAAAAGAAACTTTGCATGCACCCAACCTCGCACCTACCCCAAATCCTATAGTTTGCCCAAGCAGGGGGGTTGCAGGGGGGCAGCATGCCACCCCATAGATACTTTACTGTTTATATACATATTGTAATGTTGGAAGCTAGCACTGATTTATTTATGTATGTAAGCAAGCAAAAAATATCAAACATTTTATAGAAAAGTAGTTTTAGTTAATTTCAATTTTTTCAAAAACTAGAAGCCATAGAACCATGCAGTTTTTTGTGTTCGATTAAGAACTGAAAGGTACATGGAACGCATATAAGCTTATTTACAAATTCATTTCACAATTTTGAAAACAATCGGTCTAAAATTTTTTTTTCACGTTTTTTTTTATCAAAATTTGGACTTTGAATGCAAATTTCTCAAAAACCATTGGCATAAGTAAATTAATTTAAATAGAGAATTATAGAACGAACTTTTGGCTTTCAAATGCAGTACAGCACTTTATTGTAAGTGATGCCGTTGCTTTTTAATATTTTTTTTTTCAATTTAAATTATTTTTTCTAAAAGTGCCCCTACCTCCTAAACGGGGGAAGATAGACCCCCACCTCCAATAGTAAAAATTGCTTGTTTTTTACCCCTCTACAAAAACCCGTTATCAAATCTTGGCGGCCAAGTTATCGTACTCTCCCGAGGGTTGCATTTAAAAATAAGAAAAAAAGACCAAAGTGCGGTGTGCAACTTTAAAGCCTTGGAAGACGACTTTTGTTGTATGTTATAGGTGGAAGACTATTTATTTTATGTTTATTACATTAAGAGTTAGCATATATAGAAATTTCATCTTCGCGGGAATGAGTTTTTTTCAAAAAAGTTTTGCGGTTTTTGCGTGGGTGGAAGACGTATTTTGTTGTGGGATACAGGTGGAAGACTATATTTTTCAAACTTCTTATGTGTCAGATAATGCGTCAAAAAAGTTTCACGTTTGCGACTATGAATTTTTTTCATGATTTTCTTGCGGGGTTTGAAACCCTCCTGTAACCCCCCGTTGTACTCTTGAGATGGAAGACCATGAAATTATTGTTAGTTATAACACGAATAACTCATATACGAAAAATTAAGCTGGAGAAAATGGTGTTATGAAATCTGTCGCTGCCTCCCGGACTATAAACTCGATGTAGCCCATATTCTACATCTGTATATTTCTCTTGTCTGTGCTTTAATGTACAAAAATACCGTTTTTTGATATGATTTCTCCTAAAAACTAATTACGAAGTCTTTACCAGTACCAGAACACATAACGTGATTGAACAATTCTGAGGTCTTATTTGAGTTGAGAGCAGAAAAACTCTTGGGAAAAGTATGTCTAAGTCCCAATAAAAATTGGATAAATTATAAAGGTTGTAGATATTGATAAACGAAAAGAATCAGTTGAGAAAAAGTCCCTTTAAAGTTAGGGTTTGAAGGTCCATAACTTTAAATATGAGCAACTCCTTTCAAAAATACCTATTTTTTTTTTTAAACAAAATATAATACAAGACATAAAAATAAATACAACTGCCAGTAAATGTAAAATCTTCTTTTGAAAAATGTAAAATATAATCCCCAGAGAATGAGAAAACCCTAACCATATTCGAATGCAAATCCGATTTAACTAGAACATAACTTTAACAAAAGACTTCTAAAATCAGTTTCATTTCCTCTCATACTTTGAAAATAATAAAAACTCCATTTCCCGTCGTATTCTATATTAATCCTTGCAGTGTCCTAGTTTTTGAATAACAAGAACATCATTTCCGTTCTCTACCTACTGATGGTGACACATTTTGATAAATCAACAAAGAACATCGCCCACTTTGTAGGCCCCAACTACTAGCCCAGACCCTTACACATTTAAACCCAGCAAAAAGGGCTTACTCGTACATACCTGTTGAATAAGTTGCCATAAATCCTTTCTTCTGCAGGCCAGCATCAGTTTTCAGAACCATAAAAATTTCATTTGTGGATGCCAGAACTGCGTACGGCTCCCTACCGCCACAGTATACTCCCAATGTCGAGCTGTTCTCAGATTTTCCATCATGGATGGCAACAGAATCATAAATGCATTCCTGGAAAGAATAATATGAATGAAAAAGATGAAAAGCACGAACTTTATTGAATTTAATATACGAGTAACAACAAAAATAAAATAAGAAACTGAAATCCTTGTGTAACCAAGTAAGTATCCTTACCTGATGATTTTCCACCTCAAACTCGTGAAAAGTTAACTGGACTCGATGTCCCAGGGCTGTGGAAAAATGCCAAAAGCAATATGTGTTCCGGGGATATTCCTCCGGATAATTGGGACTGTGGACGACCCCATACGGATTGGTTATTTCAAATTTGCATTTCGTTTCGGTACAGTTGTGGTCATCATCATCCAGAGTATAGCCATTTCGGCAACTGCACTTGTACGAGCCCAGTGTGTTCTGGCAGTGATGCTGGCAACCGGCATTGTTCTCACTGCACTCGTCCTTATCTGCATAACACAAACAAAAATTCAAAGAATGAAATTAATCCGTTTTATTCGTTCTATGTACATCTCTACAAATATCATAAATAGTGTGACCAGAGTATTTTAAATTCAATGGTTTTGTTAGTTTTTTTTTAATTATTAATTTTGCTACGTAAGAGTTGATCTTAATCAGCTTAATAAAGAAATGAATTTTATAACAAAATTAAAGGGGAAATTCACAACCGGAATAAGTTGAAGCATGACAATGATCATTTTCGAAGAACCAAGTTTTTAGATGATCAACAAATAACAAAATATTACAATATCCCGAAGATAGTAAACATTTTCGGTCCATTAAAAAATGTAGGAAATACTTTGTCTGCGATTTCAACGCTCGACTTTAATGGCACTTCCTATGTCAACTTAGAAGAAAAACCCAATTTGTTTACACCACAGTTTTCTGTTAATTTGACTCTGCCAAAAAGTCACATTACTCCTCTTGTAATTGAGAGCGTAGTTGATATTATGGGACAGATCTTCTTTCGCACTCGTACGGTTGCAAGTCTACTAAAAGATGGATATACACGAATCCGCTGGCCCGGATAGTATCACTCCGATTGTTGTGAAGAGATGTTTTTCAACGCTGACGAAACCAATGCGGAAATATTCCATTTTTTCTATTTTATTGGTATCTCTCCGGGTGGATGGAAAACAGCATTTGTACAGCCTCTTCTTTAAAAAGACGAATCTTCTTTCCCCCCTCTTATTAACGTCCAATTGCTTTTACGTCTTTTCTTTCCTTGAATAATGAAAGCTTATCAATAAGCTTCTCAGTATGGCTTTAGAAGCAATATGTTCATTGGTGATCTGACGGTTTATCTCACCGAATAGTGGCACAAATCTTTTCATCGTTTGGGAGAAAGTAAGATTATTGTACTTGATATTTCAAAAGCATTTGACAGAGTTTGGCATCAAGTTCTTTTACCGAAAATGCATACATTTAGTGTTGATGAATCTCTTCTTCGGTGCAATAGAAACTACCTTTCAAATCGCTCAATAAAAGTTGTGTGGGACAGTTTTAAGTCTGAAGTTCATAAAATTGATACTCGTGTGCCACACAGGGCTCCGTTTTGTCTCCGAATCTCTTTCTGATATTCCTCAAAGATCTTTTGTCTGAAACTTCAAATCCATTAAATTGTCTTACTGGGAATGCTCATGAGTTTCCACTTGAGCGCAACTTTGGACGTACTGTTAAATTCAGAGATTATTTCCTTAGCCGCACTACACGAATATGGAATGCTTTAAGCAGCTCAATATTTCCCTTCGATTACGACATTTAAAACCAATGTGCTTCGGTACCATTTAAACGCTCTCCAGCTTTTCTAAACGCTCACACTACACACTGAAGTGTAATCATAGTCCTGAGCTGTTATACCTCTAGCGTATTTTATTTTTAAAGACGGTTTTGTATCATAACCAGACAAATACCGTAGAGTCCGGGAAGCATACATTTATATTTATTTCTGAATGAAACACTAATCAGTTTGCACTATCATTAAGCTTATAGGGTGAGGTTAAACTATTTGTCTTTTTCTTCAAAGTGCAGTAGAGGACCGATGTCATTAAGCTATTAAGGCCCTGTGATGATCTCTATCCTAATGCAGGTTCTTATTGTGATTTTCGGATTGTGAAGAATACCCCTGATATCCAAACGAAAACTAAATTATTCTCTAAGAACACAAAATATTAATTTGAAAAAAAAAAATATGGTCACACCAGTCGTATGAGTTACAAGGATGAATCAACTCACCTATGTGAAATAAGGCCGAAAATCCACTTTGCTGCACAGTTTTGTCCGAAAAAAATTCTAATCGCATGATGCTCTGTTCTGAATTTATAATTGGTGGAATCTCATCCCCGCAGAACACTCCGATCTTCTTAAGGCGATTATCTTGCAACTTCGAATAGGTAGTCAGATAGTCGTAATTGCATTCGCTAAATTGATATTTCATGCCTTCTAATTCGAAGTGGGTGAATTTAAGGAAAACATTGTGATTCGGGGGTGCAACTATCTCCCAAACGCACTCTTTTTCCAGTGGATACTTTTCAGGATACTGAGGTGATGTCAATGTGCCATATTCAGTAGTGGCATTGATAATCCCGCCACATGCATCTGCGAAAAAAAATGAGAAAACAAAAAAATTAATCGCGATAAGAAAAAGGATATTTATTTTCGCAAATCCTACATTATCTCTCTAGATATTGGAATTACCTTCACATGATTTGCCATCCGTTTTGAGTTCATAACCAGCAAAACAGCCACACTCATAGCTCCCCAGGGTGTTAATGCATTCATGCTGGCATCCGTGGTCACTGAATTTACACTCGTCCACTTCCTGCATGAGAAGCGCAGAAAATCCAGCCTTTTGTACCGAACTATCCGACACGAACTTAACGTACATTTGATTTGAATTGGTCCTACGGGGATAATTAAACACGTAGCGAGGAGCATAAGGGGAAGAGAAAAAGTGTGAGAGATATAGGATAATCACTGTTTAGGGATCCATTGGGTGGATTTTATTTTGTTATAAGTACGAATACTACTATGTACTCACTTAATGTTCGGTGGCAGTTTATAGCCGCAAAAGACTCCAATTAGCTCCGAGTCGGATCGATTGCCATCGCGTATTTCGACATAGTCATAGATGCAATTATCGTGGTTTTCTATTTCGAACGATTGGAATTTAAGGGCTACCTGGTGATTCTCTGGTACGCTAATTTTCCAAATACACTCTTTGTCGGGTAGATATTCGACGGGGTAATGTGGTGAATCGAGGCGTCGTTCTTTGGTTAGGTTGATCTCGCCACCGCATATCACTGAAAATTCGAAATTAATTCAATTAGTTGATAAAATGATATTTTGATAATTTAATTCAAAGGTTTAGTTTTTTTTTGGTTGGCTCTTTGATCTAAAAGAAAATGTATTTTATTTCAAAGAAACTGCAAGTGTTGGAATTGGACAGGCTTTAATGCGCGTTTATTTGCATTTTATTTCAATTTAATTAAAGACGAGAAAAGATCGCAGAAATGTCAACAATAATGAATATTTTGCTAAGGAAACCATACTCGAAAGATTGATTCAAGAAAGGCGAGAACAAAGGCTAAGTTTTGGGATTAATTTACATAGAGGTTCACAATCATTTTACAAAAGTCCTGAATTAGCTTAACGAATTATGTCATTAATATGCAATAGAAGTCACGCAATAGTCATTTATAGTCTGATAGCTGGATAAGTGTTAACTGTTAAGAGAGTATAGACGGTGAAGAGATGTGTTTACAGGAAAAAATGATTGTTTGGCACTTGGTTATATTAAGCTGAAGGTAGTTATTAATATAATTCTGTACTGTACTATTTGCTGGTGTAATAGTTAATGGACTTTCATGATCGATCCCAAGCTACTATCGTCTAAAACAAAAGAAAAGTTTTTATTAGGGGTTAGGCCTCTTGCCAACAAGTGATAAATCCTCCAAAGTATTTTTTTTTTCGAAACTGCATCTTATTCGTTCGGACTCAGCAAAGAATTGTAGATTCCCTGCATTCTTGCCAACCCACGTTTTCTATGAAGGAATCATATTATGTATCATTTTTATTTTTAGACTGAAAAACTTTTGGGATCCTGTTGTATCGTGGAAATAGCCTAGACTAATTTGGTTTCGTCGGCATATATTAAGATATATGTATGTAGGAAATGACGATCATTTCAACATAGTAAGCAGTAACACTAAAGAGAAGTGGACCTAAAAGGTTTCCTTGGAAAACACCGGAGCTAGCTAAAACAGAGCTACGGGTGACAGATCTGAAACAAATATTGTAAAGGATTTTTCCCTAAGGACGGGTAGATGTTGAAAGGGAATAAAAAGACACGTAGCGCGCCGTCCTGCTGAGACCACATGTCATCTAGGTCATGTGATTCAGTTTGGGCTACAAAAAATTGGTTATCATCGTTCTGAAGTGCTCGCCACACCAAAGTCGTTTTCGAAAAAGTCCGGACCAATGACGCTGTCGTCCAAAATCCACACCAAACAGTAACTTTTTGAGGATGCATAGTCACCTGGTGAACTTCGTGTTTTTTGGTGTATTCCCATATACGGCATTTTTGCTTGTTAATGAAACCATTCATCCAAAAATGCGCTAAAGATAATTTTTCGGAAAAATGTGGGGTCCCTTGCCAAGCGCTTCGAAGCGCAGTCGGCGGAAAAATTGCGTTGTTTAGGGTCATTAACTTTGAGTTCCTAGGTAAGTTGGATTTTGTTCGGGTGACGGCCCAAGTTCTGACGCAAAATTCAACAAATTGAAGTCCATGAAAGGTAAAGTTCTTGTTCATGGCGAGGAATCGACTGACTCACGTTCTGTTGTACACATTCAGGGACCGCTGCGATCATCTCGGCCGATCTTGCCTTCCTTCAAGGTATAGGTTGTCGATTACCGAACGGGTCGTCTGAAATTTGGCTACCAAATGATGAAGTATAGACTGGGAAGGGCAACCATACATTTGCACTAACGAACACTAAAATTCATAAAATAAAGTTTTATCATTTGAAACTGCTGTTCAATATAATTTAACTTGCCATGGTGGCATCAGTAATGAACAACAGATTTGATATAATGTCACCGGAATAAAATGGTCACCATAATGGCGCTAAAGAGTTTGAGTGCATTTAAAAGCTTGACAATGGAAAGAAAATTATTAATATTATGTTTTGTTTCGTTTGTCAGCATTGGTATTATAAAATATGTCTTCTATTTCTGAGGAAATTTTCCTTGCCATAAGGATGAACTGGAGATTTTTAGTAGTTGAAATACGAGGGCGGTCCGATAAGTCCGATTAGTAGATTTTCGTGTAGTACATTCTCTTAGAATACTACTGTTAAAATTTCAGCCGAATAGGACTCGTAGTTTTGTTTTGACCACGTGTGGAAGCCAGCTTGTCGGTGAATTTTAAAAAAATGGAAAAAGAGCAAGAGAGAAATCGCGCAGCGAAATCAAAGAGTGCTTAGATGATATGTATGGTGTACTCATAACTATTCTCCTTTGTTGGCGATCGTCGAAAATTGGTATAACGAGTTTCAACGTGGTCGCACATCGTGTTTTAATGAGCCCCGCCCAGGTGCCTCGAAAATGGCTAACACGGAGGATAACGTGTCAAAAATCCAAGATTTCGTATTGGCAGACCGCCGATTGAAGGTGCGTGAGATAGTTGAAACAGTAAGCATCTCAAAGGACCACATGGACTATATCGCGCTGTCAGCGCGATGGCGTATCGAGCTAAAAAGAGACTAGCTATGTTCAGAAATAAATCGCCATCACTTCTCCAAAAAAAAATTTTTTTCTTTTGTAAGCTAAGTACTTATCCGACCACCCTCGTAAGTAGGTTCATGTTCAAAGGTGGTTAAATATAGTTTGAAAATAGGGCTTAGGAAATTGACTATTTGAAGTTTGATTATTGAAAAAGCTGGAATTTGGTTAGAAGTTTTCATTTAAAATTTACATTCATGATTGAAATAATAACTTAAAATTTCGAAGTCCATTTGCTAAAGACTTCCCAACAATCTGGTCATAAAAATAGCAAACTTAAAAAGAAATACATTTTGATGATAATTGCCACACTCCTTACACAATTATCGAAAATAAGTTTTTTTGGAATGGCTTATCTCCACTCACATCAATCTTAAGCTCAATCCATTTGTTCCCAATGAAATAAAGGACCAGTAAATGAGAAAGCCATTACATAACACCCATTTTATTTTTTTAAAACAAGAGTTTCGTTTTCGTTAAAAACGCCATTTAAGAGGCACATTTTTGCGGCGGACGCCTATTTGATACAGTGTCTTGCTTAAATTTAAATTGAAAGATTTTCCATGAAATTTTAATTCTATGTGGAAGGAAACCAAATGCTGTTCAACCTAGAACAACTGAAAAACTGTTAAATTCCCGGTCACAACTTATTTGATACAAGAAGATTAGTAGGAAAAAATATATTAAGTTTTGTGGCACTTTTTATAACTTGTATGGCATCCTTTGACCCTTTCGAGAGCATAAAGTCTTTTTGGGATGAATCAATAAGCTTCTTTGCGATTTCTGAGGGAATTTTCAGTCATTCTTCGAGGAGCGTATTTTTCAAGTCATTTTTGTTGGAAATTTAGTATGTTGAGAATATTCTTGTCTAACGAAACCCACAAATGTTCAATCACTTTCATGTCAGGTGACTTGGCCTCAGGTGTCACCAAGTGATGCAAGTTCCAAAGTGCCAGATCTGCACAATTTCTGTGTTGTGCTTAGGGTTATTGTACTGGAAGTCCCGGAAATTTTAACGAATAAGCACTTTTCAGCAAATTAGTTTTAAGTATTTTGACGTACGTATTTTTGTCCATAATCATATCAATGAACTCCAAATTTCCAAATCTAGTTGCAGACAAAAAGGCTCATACCATAATGCTTCCCAACTATTCTTCACAGTAGCATTTTAAGCTCTGTATTTAGCTTCCGCCAGCTATAGGATAACCCATCAGAGCCAAAAATATGGAACTTATATTCATCCGGAAAAATAACACTATCACAGAAATCAGAATCCTTGAGAACAGGCCCCTGATTAGAAGCATGTCGTTGTTATTTTCATTCATGTTATTTTGTTATAAGGTAAGTTATGTATGTATGTATGTATTCGAAAAAAAAATCGAACTCGAGATTTTGATCAAAGTTGAAATTACGATGACAGAGAACACGAAAAATGTGGGTCTCGCAATTCTGTCTGGCTGTCTGTCTTTTCAACTGCAGCTCTACAGCCTAAGAGGCTCAGCCAATTTTCTTTGAACTTGGTAGATAGTATTTTTAATTTTTCCTCCCATATGTTTTTTTTTTTTTTTTAAGACCGAAAATAACGGTACCTGCCATACGATTTTTTTTCGAAATTTTATAAATATTTTTTTTCTCAAAAACTGTCCCACAGATTTAAAAAAAAAATTCAAAAAATTTCATTTAGTTAAAGGTAGGAAATAGTTGGAAAAAAAATATCAAAAAATGGTTATTTTTGGTAGCCCCGTTGGAACCATTATTTTGGTTTTTGATTTTCTCAAAAACGGTACAACCAATTTTGATAACTATTTTTATGCTAAAGATCTCCACCATTTTAAATATCATTGGGTAATCCAATTTTCCCAAATTTTTGTTTGGATTTTTATGTAAAAAAATTAATTTTTTTTTTAAAACTCAATTTTTCGATTTTCTTAAAACTTGAAAAATAAAAGTTTCTAAATATAAATTATAAGATGTAAGAAAAAAACATTTATTTTACCTAAAAATAATGGTATTTTCCATACAAATGTTAAAAAATAGTTTTCGAAAATCGTATTTTTCTCGAAAACGGTTCTGAGAATTTTGCTAAATTTTTTTCTCTTTTGATTAATTTTCACGATCTATGCATAATTTAGTAAGAAAAATTTGAAATCAAGACATTACTGACTGTGCCTACCATAGAACCATTTTTTTCCAATTTAGAATTTCTCATTATCGACATAACGGTTTTTAATGAAATTTTTCATAGAGAAGCTTCTAAAACGCTTGAAAAACATTGCATTTCATAACTTTAAAAAGAAATATTTTTTGAATTTTTGGAAAAAAAATTATTTTTTTTTTGGAAAATTCGATATTTTAGAATTGGCCCAATATTTTCTCAATATTTTTCTTCTTGCATAAGCTGATATTTGCTTGAATCACATGGGATCCTGTTTTTAGCTCCAACTACTACTGTTTAAGTCTATTAAAAAATTAATTTTATGCTTATGAACAGTTTTTCTCTAATAACATTAATTTTCGAGTGAGCCGCACTGTATGTCTACATACAACTCCTTCGTCACTATGCCATCTTTGAGAAATATTAGTACACCAAGAAAAGCAACCCCATAGAGAAATTAAAAAAGAAAATTAAAACATATAATTTCAAAAATTAATCTCAGATGAAAAATCTCATTAAAAACTTGACTTTTTCCAAGAAATACTCGTAATAATAATTATTTTGAGATTTTGTTCTTATGTAGCTATTATTTTGACCATGGCTGTACGTAATACATTGAGCAATAAAGGAGTCTGATTTACCAGCTTGGTGTACGTTACATACATAGCTTCAACTTCGATGTATAGTTGTTGTTACATTCAAATCTCCAATATATTCTGAAAATTTCGCAAGAAGTGTTGCAATCTTCTGCTAGTATGGTATCATGAAAAATGCTTTTAACAAATAAATATATTTTAAAAACCGTTAATATATTTATTGGGAGAAAGTCCGCTTTGTAAAGATTCTTTTCAATTTCCTTCCTTCTAACATTTTTCATTTTATTTAGATAAAATATGGGAGCTTCCAAAGAAGAATTTACTACTTAAATATTATTAAAAATAGTACGTATACGCCACAGTGAACAGCATTGAGATTATTAATAAGTATTTTCGGATTATCCGCGTTATTTAAATTTTAAAAGTGCAATTTATAACCCAAAAGTTTCGCACCTAATTTCATTGAGCGTAGTTACCGGGAGTTTTTCGGTGCGAAACTTTCGGGGTGAGTTCTAACGCGCCTTATCCGAAAATATTTAATAATTATGTCCAACTACAGAGAAGACCTTAAGGGCATTGAAAGTTTGTATTTGTATTTGTATTTGCATTAATAAGAAAGATGAATGGCCTCTGTGATTTTAAACTAAAATAAACATAATTTTTAAACTGCTCCTAATTGTTAAATTCATGCTTTACTTTAATCAAAACAAATCTCTAAAAATGTGCTTAAATAGTTTTGACTCCAAGCACTGCTCTTGAAAAATCAATGTTTCAACAAAAAGGAATAAAACACCCTTGAAAAAAAATCTCTTTGATGAAAAATACCAAAACACCTTTTTTTATGAATGAACAAAACCCACAACTCCCATATGATGGTTTTCAAATTTCTACACGCAATGATGTAAGGGTTGAACAAAAACAAAAAAAAAAAAAAAAAACTATTCAATAGAAATGGACACTTTTTTCCTCTCATATGTGGTGAATCTCATCATCTAACGGAAATTTATCACTCCTGGCTAAACAAAAGTCAAGACTATAAATACGGATACAAAAAATAGAAAATAAAAATAAAAACACTGAATAGGCATAACGGTAGCCAAAGGTAATCCTTGCTGAATGTGCGACTTCGGAAAATACGACAAACAAAAAATGAATAAAATCCAAATACATCCCCTTGCTGAATGAATAGGTCCTCTATTATCGCCCACAAAGAGACACAGAAGGAAATCAAAAAGCCAAAGCCCTTTTCACATACGAGTAGTATAGGAATGTGTTAAACAAAAAATATAACCAAATGTGTGCAAAATTACTTCCCTTACCCCAGAACAAAACTACACATCCGACAGCTGAGCTCCTGCACCCAAAAATTCCAATTTATGATTATGGTAACATTGGTTATTGATGGTGCTATAGTGCAACTAATATAAAATCTCTCCGGTTGGCATGAGTCTTACTTCGCTTACATTGCCATTTTGAGTGGAAACATTGCTAGGGTGTACATTTATTTTTTGGGAAATTCAATTCGAATTAGATGATATGGACAAAATTTTAATTAAATCGTATGTTATGCAAAAAGTTATGGGAATTTTAATTAGACGGTGGTCATGTTGGTTCTAACTAGCCTCTGTGTGTTTTTGATTTGATGGTCAATGGGGAAGGAAGTGATTTTGGGGTTGATTTGATAGGTACATGGATATACAATTTTGGGATTTGTGGTGGAATTAATGTGATTGGTGATGTAAAGGCATAAAAGTTAAATTTCTAATTGACATCGATTTAGTAGTTAAATATAATTTGATTGATTATTTATTTCTATCAAATGCAGTTGATTTATTTATAGTTAATAAAATAGTTTGAACAGATTACTCAAGGACTGCTTTTAGGAGGAATCTTAGACGCCATCACGACTTTTAACAAATAGCAGAAACATTTACTTGTTCGCATTATTTTGGTATATTATAAAATGGCAACTTTCTTAGAGATCTATTTTCAAGAATTTTTAAACTAAAAACACCCTCGAAACAAATACCATTAAGTCGTACACTAATGGATCAAGAACAAGCGAAGGGACTATACTTCATGCAACAAAAATATGCAGTACACGTCTTATGGGAGCGTGCTATATTTTTGTACGATACTAAATTGAAACAACTCCTCCATAAAAAAGTGTTTGCGCGCCCGTAAATTTTCGATTGAATCTGACGCAGACTCGACGTCCTATTGACCGCACATCTGAGTGTGCATGTGCACTGAATTTCTGTGGCCTATGGCTGTTGGTGCTATTCAATTTCAACCCCCATTAAATATGGATTTGCATTCAGAGTTACCCTTTTGTCCATTTGGTAACTTGTTCAGTTTTTTTTCCTTAGTTTTCTGTTGAAGTGCTTTTGATTTTAGAGCTTTCAAAAAAGGGTCCATTTAAAATCAACACTACGACAGCCCTGTGAAAGCTTTAATGAAGGACAGATTTTAGCAATCCACTGTAGCCAGAATGCGAGGCAAACGTTCTATTTGCCCACACTGCATATTTTTGTTGGACAGAGTATAGTGCAGAAATCTTTGGGTCTAGAACCAAACTTTCCATACTGATAGGGCAGTCCAGCAGCATCTTCAAAGCGGAGGTAAGCGATTAAAGGAAATACGTGGATTGAAATCTCGAAAAGAACTATCGTAACAGGAACATTGCTATCATGTCAGATAGCCAAGTGGCACTCAAGGCAATAAGCTCATATACCATCAGCTCTAAATCGGCTTGGGAGAGCATGCAGGATAAATGAACTTGGTAATGAGAACAAAGTCACTGGGTACCTGGTCACGTAGGTGTTCATGGAAATGAAGAGGTAGACTCCTTAGTAAAAATAGGCGCATCAAACTCTTTAACAGGGCCTGAGCTCTATTGCGGAATAGGAAAAAATTTCATCAAAAACAAAATTACAAAGAAGAGGAGGCAAGCAGATCCAAGAATTGGAAATAACTCCCAAAGCTGAGGCAGGTGAAACTACTACTGGGCAATTACAACCAGTAACGTTTCGAAAAATTCGTTGACTTAAGTAGGAATAACTTAAGAATAATAATAACTGAACACTACAAACTTACTAGGTTTACTTGGTATGGTAAGCAGAGTCACATGTAGATTCTGCAACATTCATGAGGTAACATCGGACCATATATACTATGAAAAACCATCCTAAGAGCAATAGAGTTAGAGGAGAAACTGTGGGATGCTCATTCATTTTTAAGCGGGGCACAATAGATTTTTAAAGAAGTTACACCTTTTAACCTAATTACACCTTTTACCACCCAGAGAATACAGAACGCCGAAATTCTACTTTAATTACTATTCCGGATGAAATAGCCACCAAGTATTGCATACCTCAAGGCGCCCACGCAAAAATGCAAAAGAGGACAAACACTGATGGTTGGCGACCGACGTCAGCAAATAAATTTCGTTCGTCAGTTTTACAATCCACATTTGGTTTTGGCTGCCAAATAGACAAGTAAGAGTAGGAAATTCATTAAAAATCTGATTCTTCTTGCCACCGTGTCTTTTGTACCAATCGAGTGTAAATGGTAAAGATCATCTCAATAAGAAGCACACTGCTGGTTGCATATACCATACCAGGTAGCGGCTTCGAAACTTTTGGCTTCTGCCGTTAAATAGCTCCTTCGCTCTCTTTCTCCACTCAGACTAGACGACTAGGGACTCTATCCCTATCTTCACTGTCTTAAGCTTAACCTCCTCCGAAAAGGTCAGACTAGGGACTTTATCCCTATCTTCGCTGTCTGAACCTCCTCTCCGATACCGCCGTTAGTGTATATGAAATACTTTGTTACCTTATTGTGTAATTTTGTGAATTTTGTTAAAGTATATGAAACCCAAGCAACACATAAACTCTTGGAGAGTACTTCAATAAATGCATCAGCTCTTAACAAGCTATTAGTTCAATCTTTTTAATACCATTTCACTTTATAATCTCCTAATTCGCTCTTTAAAAGTGTTCTTCCTGTTATACTATTAATAAAACATCTTTTAAACATCTTAAAGATATTCATGACAAATGTCATTATATTGACTCTCTATATTCCCTCTTTAAAACCTTTTTAAAAGAAGTAGTTTTAAAATGCTGAAAGAGTTTTTCATTTTAATCTTTCGAATACATCTTGAAGATATTCTGTGGACGTTTTCATTAAAACGTCTTTATGATATCTTAATATGGTATCTTCAAGTAGGACTATTTTCCTCTTTGGTTGAAAAAAATGTTTTGTTTCACCCGACATTTGTGAATTGTGCAAGACTTCCTATGCAATCAAGAACATATGAAAGAGAAAACTAGCTAAAAAACAATTCAAATATTTAGTTGAATGTGCGCGCAGTTGCGTATGATTATAACAGAAAAATAGACAAAAACTGATTGTTGTGAATTTGTTATCATTTTCTTTTACTCTTTGCTTACACTTTGTTTGGTCTTTTTTCTTTGAATTTGACTGACAGCTATATTCGCCCTTTACACTTTGTTTGCACTTTCTTCACTCTTTGCTTTGAATTTCGGTTTCGATATCTTATCGTGAAGTGCTTAAGATGTATTAAAGAGTTCTTAAAACATGCGTAGTGAATTTATATAAAATACATGTATTTTTGTAAAGGGTGACATTGTTAAACGTATGTTGAAGATAAAATTATATATACAAGATTTTTATGTTTTATCGTTTACTTTGCGAAGAGTTCCAGTTTCTACGGGTGTAAGTAAACGAGAGAAGTAAATGTTGTTATTTGATAAACTTTGACAGTATTTTGGCAGAATATAAAATTTTAAAGCATTACACCGTACTATCAAATTGGTAATGGGTATTATTTTAAATCTGTTTAATGTCAAATTTTCTGCACTTTCAGTGATTTTTTAATCGGTTGACAATTAAATTAAATATTTTGTATCTTGATAGAATGTTGACGCAACAATTAAGTATCAAGTTATCATTTCTCTTCAACTGATTTTTAATCCAAAGATTTTAACAGTTTGTGGAATACAAATTAAGCGATGAAATATATGTTCACTTATTTTCATAAAGTAGTGATTTTTGTATCTGTTCTCTGTAAGATGTGTAAAAACTACTGTCAACTTTTTTTTGAAAAAATGATAAAAAATCCTGAATCATTCTTCAATAAATTATTATGTAGCAACAAAAAAGTTGTTTTAAAAGTAGATATTTATTTCATGCAAAATTGGTAAAACGTAAGTGCTAATCAGTCGCTCAGTTTATAAATCTGTTGAGTTTTATTTACCTGCTGAAATCGTTTTACATTTTAAAACTATTCAGGTCGAACAAAAAAAAAATCACTCCAAAAAAAAAAGGCACCCTGTAAGTAGGAATACCTGACACTGATACATACATACATATAAATACAAAAGAATGAATCGGCGTCGGCCATATCTATTGCATACTTAAACGTCTCTTTTTTTGTTGTGAGAGAATTTTAACATTATTTTTCTAAATATTTCTTTGAAATACTTCTCTATTTGAAGGCGCGTTAATTTCAAGTAGGGTAGAGTATGCAGTTTCAAATTAAATCTTTTCTCGCATATCAAAACACACAATAGCAAAAGGTAATAATATGAATATTGAAAATACAGTCATAATATAAAAGTAAAGAATTCGTCATGTCTTGGCATTTTATTTTCACTCAATCCATTTTATTAAAATTGCATTAAACTTGTGTTTGCGTGAAAGAGAAAGACATAATTTATATATTTTTCTTCCTCGAATTTCACACTTTTTACTCAAAAATGAAAATATCTTTAAAACCACTTGAAAGTATCTTCAGATTAATCAAAAGAATGATCTTTACGAAGTCTTACAAATACTTTATTTAGAACTCTTTGTTCAATACAATAGGCTCCTCCCCTTTAGGCCTTTTTGGGTATTAAAGATCTCTTAAAGATTATTCAAAGAGTTGAAAACACTTGGAAAATACCTTTCCAAGATATCTGTAAGAGATAATTGTGTTGCTTGGGAATACTTTGCTAGCTTATTATAAGATCGTAAATATTGTAAAATTATATGAAATACTTTGTTAACATTTATACACATTCATATTCAATAAATACAATTTAGACCTGGAGTTTTGAACTCTTTATTGGCCGAGTTTTTTTTTATTCCTTCGGTTGATCATGGACCCCGCTGACAGATTTTCAGGTCACAGTGCAATATTCGCAATCCATAATTCATTCATTCATTCTTATCAGCAAGAACAAAGTGAAATAATGGGAAGTCCTGTATTCCCAATTTTAGCAGATATAATGATGAAAACTTTACATGATAACGTTTTGGAAAAACTAACATCCCTATTATGGTTATCAATTGATAAATATTGAAATTTTGTACTTTTAAACTCAATTTTATTTAAGAAATTATCAACTATCTGACAATATTAGTCAATTTTATTTCTGTTCACAACGGTAATCATCATTATCAATGACCAAAACTTTTTTTAATTGTGTTATAAAATATCGAATTTTAATTTTTATCAATTTATCAAAAGAGGGATGTATCGCATACACCAAAATTTATTAAAAAGTATGTAGTAAATTTCTTCCATCTCAAAATTAAATTTTTATTTGAAGTTGAAAAAGAAGGAATACTCCCCTATCTTGAAAAAGAAGAAAAATCAAATAAAGTATACAAGATTAAATGTGTCTAGGTGATAAGTCAACATCATGTCCATCAATTTAAGTAGGAATAGGAACCTCAATGCAAAAACTTCGAAATTGTATATCAGGTTATAAATCTGATATAAACAGTGGAAGCACACAAAAGACTGAACATCCTTACAGACCTACATATATCGCTTATCATAGCAAAATTTTTCGAGAAACTGCTCTTGAAAAAGCTTATCAAAATAATAGAAGAAAGAAGACTAATCCCGAACCATTAGCTTGGATTTAGAAATAAACATTTCACTATAGACCAAGTGTATGTATATAATCACGGATGTTGTTGAAAAATCACTTGAAGAAAAACAAGTATGTTCATCTCTATTCTAAGATGTTGCTCAAGCCTTCGATAAGGTTTGGCATTTGGGACTTGAGTACAAACTGCAAACAAATGGGTCTTCCCTGGCAGTACTACAAAATACTTAAATCCTATGTAACGAACCGACACTTTAGAATTCGGTACGACCAAAATTAGTCGGAACTAAAGACAATTGAAACCGGTGTACCCCAAGGAAGTGTGTTAGGACCAACCTTGTATTTATTATAGGGATATTCTAGTGGACATCAACGCTATCATGGCCTGATAAATCCGATACAATGGCTAAAGAAAAACTGAAAAATGCACTCGATAAAGTTAGAGTAGTACTACTGAAGCATAGATCCATGATTCATAATGGGTGGCGTCGGTATTAGTCCAAGATTCATGAATGGGTGGTGGCTTTATGCGTAGATCCATGATTCTGAATGGGTGGCGGGGCGGCCATATGTATAAGTCCAAGATTATGGAACGGGTGGTGGCTGATGTGGCGCGATGAGCTCGTCCACTGTTGAAAGACGGTGGGCCGGTATTGCTACTATTTCTTAATTCTATACACTCAGGTTCCTATCGACCTAATCGTGGTGCCTGTGGATAGGTTACGTAAGTAACTGAACTAACTAGATAGGAACAGTCTGGACGGTATCCTTAAAGTAGGAATCCGCTAAGGAGTGTGTAACAACTCACCAGAGGGGTGCACACTCTTATTTGTTGGTTTCTACCTCGACTAATGATTGGGTGTGTGTATCTGGGGTTGACAGACATTGAGTTTTGCAGGAACTCATCTGTAAGTTACCTTACGGTTGCGAGGCTCGACCAGAAGCTATATTCTGGTACGACGGGAGATAGTGCCCATGAGTTATAGATGGGCTGCGTAGTGCAACCTCTCTTTCTCAGACTGTCTATGAGTTAGGCCCCCTAGTTGCCACCACGATGGCGTGGTTTAGATAGACTTCGCCTTTAAGCAAGAGGTGTGCACATGCTGCAACATGTCACAACTTTTAAAAAATACGATGTATCCCACAATCACTGACTGCGAGGTCATACCAACTTCGAGATGGAAACCATCTTAAATACAAGAAACAATATTCGGAGACTTAGAAGAACTAAGCTTCATGAGCTGTGGGAAAGTATAAAAAGTTTAAATTTCAATCAAAGTGATTTTAAAATAAGAAAGAAAAATTATTTTTTCATCTTTCATAGACTGGTTCTGATCCCACTTAGTGTATTGTAAACAATTTCAATATCAAAAATTAAAAAAAAAAAAAAACAATTTCAAACATCCCAAATTAAGGTTAGAATTTTCAAGCAAAATTAAATCCTCTCTCATCCTTCCAAAATAAAAAAAATTCAAAACATTTTTCAATCAAAACAATTCCAATGTTTTGTAGCATTTCCGTAATTTAAAGTTAAAATAAGGCAATACACATCCTAATAGAAAAATGATTAATTCAAACAACCAAATAAACCATCAACACGAAGGTAATTCACCCAGCTCAACATAGATCCTTAAAAAACAATCTAAATCCACCTTCTTATCCCTTATTTGAATACCGAACCTTTTTTTTTGTTTGTATACGCTTCTACCGACCGACCGACGCACGTTCATTTAGAATTTGTATGCTATGAACTGTATATAGATACTCAAGCAGCTTTTATGTATTTGCTTGTTAAATATACAAACACGAGTAAATAAACTTTTAAGCTTACCTTCGAAATCCCCGATGAATCCTTTAAATCCCCTTACCACATTATGGTTCACGTAGCTAATAAGCATTCGACTTGAATCGGTTTTAATCACTTCCGTTGTTGCATTACCGCAAATCCTTTTTATTATGGGTGATTTGTGCCAATAACCGTCGCGTATCTCCAAATAATCCTTTTCACAGTTCGTTGATTCCAAAAGGCTCTACATCCCCAATCACACGTGCACATACAAAGAAAATGAACATAAGGACTTTAAAATTCTCTGATTTTTTGTTTTTGTGTCTAAAGTCAGAACAGAAATAGAAAACACAACTTACCAGCTGATGAATCCTGAAAATAATCCTTTCACCATTGGTTGCGGTTATTCGCCATTCACAACGTTCCGGCAGTGTGCTGTCAATTTCATCTTTGCCGGATGTAACTCCCTCGCCATAGTAGAATTGTGGTGACACTATGTCACCAGTGCTTTGTTGAAAGGTCTTTCCGCATGTCGAACACTTGTACAACAAGTTAGCCTGGGCAATGTCGCCCCTGCTAAGTTTCAACCTCTGGCCAATTTCAATGCGGTCTTCTGTGGTCTGCCCAATAGGCAGAATCGTGTCTAGATAGAGGCTCTTTGAGAACGTGTTCTTGGCATAGTGCATAATTGAGTTATAGTCATATGGGTGCCCTAATGAGTCGACATCCTCAGGTGTGAGTACATTGAAATTGTACTCCTGGCCCTTCATGATGTTAGCGCGATTTATGATTATGTGTTTGTCGCGGTCGGTGCGGGTATGTTCGTGCCAGAATCCAATTACATGACCCAATTCATGGACCACAATACCGAACTTTTCACAATTGCGGCCAATCGAGATATCTTGTCGTCCGTTACCGCGTTTGCCAACAAATGAACAGCATCTATAGAAAGGTACAATGAGTGTGGTGGACAAAAGTTGGAGGTGTTCCATAAAGTGTGTCAAAGACTTATGTTAACTTACCCGCAATTTTTTACCGTGAAGTAGATGTAGTTCGGATGTAGTTTGGGATCACGTTCAACGAACTTGATGCAAGTGAAGTTCTCCCAATGCCGCATCGCCTGCTTGAAGAGTGCCTTATGAGAGCCACTGAACACACGGTCAATATCATATGGTATAACTCCATAGTCCCATATGCGATCCTTTTTGGCAGTGACTGCACGAGTTCTTCGGATAAGACTTATCGCTGTGGGTTGTTTTGGAACACGAGGCAGTCTGTGAAAAATGGAGCGAACTTATGAGTGTAGAACTGAAGAGCCTTGTAAATGTTGACTTGGGATTTAAGTTATTGGAAATTAATGTGAAATGTTTTGACAATGATAATGGACAACATTGAGGTTGGTTTTTTTTTCTAAATATTATACTTTACAATAAATATAGGATTTTGACTTTAAAATAAGCTTGAACTTTATTTAACAATATTAAAATTAATTCTTTGAACACATAAATATTAATACAAAAAAAAAGGTTTTGACTCTTACTTACGCGAGTTTGTTGATTTTCTTGGAGTATTTAGTTTTCTTCTTTAAATGTCTTTTTGATAAGCGTTTTTTGTTTCTTCTGTTTTTTGTCTTTGAAATGCGTCTGGAAATAAAGTAAAAAGTTAAAATGTTAATATCAACTTAAATGATGATAGTATGTACTCTAGTATAAGGAAAATTGTACTGAATCAGTATCAGTACTGTATTTGTTTATTTAGAGTTAGAGGAAAGAGTGCATCTGAATAATTTTAAACAGGTATTAATAAAAGGAAGTTTAAGAGGCATGTGTAGAAAAAGTTCAATGAGTTGCTAAATTTTCAAAAATACACTAAATTACCCAAAACTAGAAAGAAATTCGGAAAACTATCATTTCAATTTTCAAGAAAAATCATCGGGTTTCAGAGTTATCGTCCGAATTCTTTACAAAGTTCTAAAATCAATTTAAAATACAACTTAGTTTCATAAAAAAAAATCTGCTACACGCCTAAAATAAGCTAACCCATAAAACCTACCCACAAATATAATGAAACAAAATTGATTATTTTATTACGAGACTTCTTCTCCTTGCTTATACCAATCATAGCAAAATTTTTTGAGAAAGTGCTTAGCAAACTCATAGAAGAAAGAAGACTTATCCTCAACCATTAGTTTGAGTTTAGAAATGAACATTTCAAGATGGACCAAGTGCATCGAATAAGGGGTGTTTTGGGAAAGACACTTCAAAAAAGAAACAGGAATTTTCAAAATTATTCTTAGGTGTTGCTCAAGGCCTTTATAAGTTTTTGCACTTGGAACTTGAGTACAAACTGTATAGAAACCTTCCGAGGTTGTACTACATAACACATATAATAGGAATATTACAGTGGATATCCATTAGGGCGTGTCACTTTTGTATGGCCGCAAAAAAGTACTCTTATTTTTAAATGTAATAGTGCTCAAAAGTTGTGTTAGGGTCTGAGGTTTAAGAACATGTAAAAAAAATAAGATATCATTCGACTTTGGCTCGCTCAAATCGGTTGAAGTTGAAAAAAAAAATTAATTTACAGTAAATTTTTTTTTGTACGTATGTATACTAAAAAAAACTAAACAAAATACAGAAAGAATTTTTGTCTTTACAAAAAGATATACCACGATATTGTAGGTGGTTCCGTTGATTTTTAAGAATTTTTTTTTGTAAAAAAAAACGATTTTACATAAAAAAATGATTTTTCTTCCTTCTTTTATTATTTCATATAGCTTCTTTATCAAGTGTTCAATTTAAACAAATATAAGCTTAAAAGTGTTTTCTTTTCTTACAACTGGTAACGAGGAAGGAACAAGTGCTGAAACCTGTTTGGACGTATGATATCCAACTATGGGGCTGAACAAAGAATATAAATGTTGAACCCAAGTAAATACCCCTTGGTTCATAAGAAGTGGTGATACATAAGTTGAAACCTTCCGTACAGTCAACGAGATACATATGTTAGAATACTTAGAAGAACCAAGCATTATGAGCTACTAGTCTATAAGCACTGGGAAAGTTTTAAAAGTTCAAAGTAAACCTCATGTGTTTTTAAATTAAGAAAGAAAATTTATTTATCGATTTTTCATATACGGGTTTTCATCCGGGTGGCTTTCGTTCGATTTGAGTCCCCACTTATTTGTACTGAATATTACCAAGTGTCCTTTGCAGATTTCCACAGACAATAAAAAACTTTAGTATTTGTATAGTATGAAGAGAAGAGTCTTCAACATATTTAGAGATATCAACATCATTGAAACATTTAAGTCACTTGAAAACCATATTAGTATATTTCTTGTCTCTCTTTAATTTATCGTTTCTTTAATAGTCAGTACTCTACTGAAATAGCCAGTTGCTTTCCCCCCCCCCCTTAAATAATTCAAACGTAAAAATCACGCTTTTATAAATGTTCATCAATTTACCCTCGAGCCCGAATTCAAAAATCCTGTTAAGTACGGAAATGCTTTCTTTAACCGCACTACACGAATGTAGAGTGCTGTACCCTAGAATTTTGAAACTTTATTTTCTTTACGAATAATTTTTACGATATATAATTAGTTCAATAAAAAAAATTTAAATTAATATATTTCTGACTGTACCTACCGTAGTACCGTTTTTTTCGAATTTGGAATATCTCATTATCAGTTTAACGGATTTTAGTGAAATTTTTTTCATAGAAAAGCTTCTAAAATATAAAAAAATTGTTTTGATTTTTTTAAAAATTCGCAAGAACGGGTCAATATTTTTTTTTATTTCATTTTTATTTGTACAGTTCCAAGAATTTTGCAAATGTTTTAAAAATTTTGTATATAAAAGCTTGTTTTTTTAACCCCTACAACGATTTATAATTTTTGTTCTTGCCTCAACTAATATTTTCTTGAGAAATCACATGGCATCCTGTTTTTAGCTGCAAGTAACTACGAGTAAATAAGTTGTTTTAGTCATTTAAAAAATGAATCTTATGGTTATGAACAATTTTATCTAGTAATATTAATTTTTAAAATTTTACGTCTTTTACATAAGAGAACGTTCGTGCGTTTTATTTTTGTTTTTAAATTTTCTCTAAAACAACACAACTGATTTAGGTACTTTTGTATGCTAAAGCACCTTAAAGGTTGGAATAGTATTTATTTTGTAATGAAATTTTCTAAAAAATTCTTTTTAATTTAAAAAAAAAAATCAATTTTTGTTTTTGCAAATTAAATATTTATTTCAAGAAGTACATGTTCAATATTTTTAAACAGTTTTTCTACTCTATCAAAATATGTCGAACAAAATTGTTCATTTATCCAAACCGTTATGTAAAAAATGTGGAAAAATTGAAATCAAAATCGTGTTTTTTCTCACAAAAGGATCAATGATTTTTCTATGTTTATTTTTGTTTTCAAATTGGTGCACCAAAGTTTTTTCTTAAGCATTTCCATAAAACAAATTCTACTTAAAGGTGCCTGGCAGCAATTTTAAGACCGTGACCTTTAAGCCTTACAAAATGTATATTTAAAATGTTTGTAAATTCATATTTCCTTACGAAATCTCATTACATTCCTTTCTTAAACTACCAAAGAATTTAATGCTTTTTTGAAAATTGTAAAAATATAATAATTCTTATATGTAGAAAATTTTTAAGATCCCTTAAGTCCCTTAAATATAGGAGAGTGCTTATGTGCGGTTTGTTTGCAAATTGCATATTTCTTGTCAATTTTAAATCTGCTCTTCTTAAAAATAAATTTTTATCAAAAAAAAACCGTTTTTCTTTTAGAGAAGCAAAATTTTCAAACAGATTTTGACGTACCTAGAATCTAGAATTTGAGATTACGAATTTATCTCAGTTTTACCTCAAACTGAGGTTTAAATAGGAATTCGAACATTTTAGAACTAAGTAGGAAAGGAATTAAAATGCAATCATTTCATTAGACTTATAGTTTTAGAGGTCTAAAAAGTCTAAAAATAGGGTGTTACTTGAGTCAATATAGAAGTAGCTGCCTAGTAAAAATGTCGTAATTTTATCGAATGCACTGAAAGGTTGATTAAAAAGCAAGTCATAATAATAGTATAAAATACTAAAAAGCTCTTCATAAAAAATATTGAAAATGAAATTATTTTGGAAAAAATGTATCACATACAATTATTTGCCACTAGGAAGGGTGATATCGAGAGAATCTTGTCAAATAACCAATATAAATGCACACTCTTATGCAAACTTGCATAAGAAAGTGTATGGATTTAAAAACATCTTGAAGAAGCAAGTAATATATATGTAAGCATTTTATGTAGGAATCGCTTAAGAACCAGCGAGGTGGAATTGGTCTTTGACGGTTTTCGATTTCAAATACGCAAAACACTCAGACGTAACAGTTGTCGGATAGATGTGATATCGAATCTAAGCTCTTTCGGTGTGAATATGAAATACATGACTGAGTTGGTAAGGGTTTTAGAGTGGCTGAACATTGCTTTATAATTGAAAAATAAACCTACCCTTTTTGAAAAAAGTTTCATCTTTGATACATGTAATAGATTTTGTAATAATAAATAATAGTTTTCAGTTTTACTCGAAGTAGACTTATGGTTGTAGTTGGAAACAATATCTTTTCTAGACTTTTACTTGAGCTGCGATAAAATATTTATAGAAATAGTATATCTGTCTTTTAGGAAATATTATTTTCACTTGCGATATCGGTACTATAGGGCAACTTTTGTATTTGAAAAAAAAAATCAAATTTGAGATTTTGATCAAACTTGACATTACGACAATGACGAAAAAAGTTAATCCCACAGTTCCATCTACCTGTCTTTATATCTCTTTAATCTTAGTTGTTTAAGGTATTCGATGATTAGTTAGATAAGAAATTGATTTAACGATTTTGATTAAAAAAAAACAAAATTATTTGTACTATTGTAGGTTTGTTCACAATTGGGTTTAAAGAAAAAAATTGTTAGCGGTAGCTGTCATAGAATGGCTTTTCAAATTTTTTCGATTTTCTTTTTAACGGCTCGATTCGATACAAATTAGTTTGTAATAATTTATAAAAAGAAAACGATTTTAAAGTATTTTTTTTAAATTTTATTTTCATTTTTGAGCTCAAACTATTTTAATAGGTGTTTTAGTAATTTAAGCAATACGTTTTATGCATTTGAATATTTTTCTCTAATCATATCCATGTTTGTATACTACTCGGAAGTAGCAGTGCTTTAAGAGGAGTAGGAATTAAAAAGAGCGCAAAAGGAGTACGGTGAAGACTAAAAATCCAGGTGAAAACTATATTAAAAAAGAATTCGATACAATTTCCTACTTTTTCTTGTATTACTTAACAATGAGATATTTCATGCTCAGCTTTTGAAGTTATTAAAATGTGCGTTTTTAATCAGGAGAAATGGAGAAGGCATTCTACCTTTTTCCCAAATTCAAACTACTTACATATGTGAGAGACAATTTATCATGTCAATTGAAAGAAAAATTGAAAATTGAAGAATCTCTGAAAAACTTTTATGTTCTTAGGTGTCTTAGCCTGGGATTCAAAACCAACCAAAATTTCAATATAAAAGTTATTAATTTTTGATAATAACAATTGCAGTCGTCTTAGGGAAACTTTAAAAAAATGTAGCAGGACGTCAAAGTTATAGGTATCGATTCTTAAAATATTAAAAACTTGATTAAAATAAACTTGAAAAACCATTGTTTTAGTTTCGTATAACATAACAATTCTAAAGATAGATGTACGATCTGATGTCTATTCTTTTCATTTATGCTTAAATTCTCGAAATTTGCTTACACCAACAAAGTGATAGAAAATTAATTTAGTGATAGTTAATCAATTGAGTATACAAAATCAAAAAAAAAATTATAACTGCACAAGTAAATTGCTAAAAATAATAATAATTCAAAACAAAACTATCGGATTTTCAATAAAAGATTTTGGAGTTTTTAAATTAAATGGAAAAATTATTTTTTTTTTGATAGAGTCCAAAAATTGCAAAAGAACGCCAAGAAAACATCAGGTTATGTAGATGGTAGTAGTCGTGTCACGAAATTTATATAATTTTTATTTAATCAAATAAAATAGCGAAAAATTTTGAGAAGAATGACTTTTTTAACATTTGAATGTTACTTCACCGTTATTTCTTAATCTAAGCACAATTATTTTAAAATCTTCTATTAAATAAATACATAGTAGGAAAAAGCATGTAGGTGACAAGTTTAAAAAATTCAATAAAAAGATTTTCGAAACATATTATTGATTTTTCAAAAAAAAAGTAATTAAAGTTTTCTTGAAAGTCAATTAAAAGCTCAAGTGACCTCAACTCCAAGGTGCGTTTCGCCCAGGTATGGTACGACAGTGGGCTCATCAGTTAGATGCTGCCGTACCCTTCTAAGAAGCAAATATTGGTCGATGTTTACCGACTATTAAAAAATTTATAGCTTTAATAGACTGTGAAGAGTCGGTAAACATCGACCAATATTAGCGTCTTAGAAGGGTACGGCAGCATCTAACTGATGAGCCCACTGTCGTACCTGGGCGAAACGCACCTTGGAGTTCTGGTCACTTGAGCTTTTAATTGAATTTCATTCAATCACTCCACTTAAACAGAAATAATTTTCTATCTTCAATGTTTTCTTAAAAATTCTAGAATTCATAAAAAAGTTATCAAACATTTATCGATAAAAACCATGGAAAGTTCCATTAATACAAATATGTATTTAGGTGAAATGATATTGACATTAAACTAGCTTAACTCATTAATTTGAAATGAAATTCACGAATGAATCGCAAGATAATTAGAATTTTAAAAATGGATGATATTAGTAAAAAATGTTCTGAAGAACAAAATTGCTTTTAAAAAGTCTTAAACAATATTTTTGATTATTTTAGCCTAAAACAGAAATCCATAAGTAAAAATGAATTAATATAAGGATAAAAATTTGACAAATCGTTAATTTAACATTATATAAAAAAATTAAAGGAAATTCAAATAAAATAAATAAAATGCGCGACTGGGTCGCATGAACTTGCTCTATATAACAGACTAAGATTTTTATAAACGAATGTTATTAGAGAAAACTGTTCATAAAGATAAAATTAATTTTTTTAATTCTTTTAGTAGTAAGAGATAAAAACAGTATGCTATGGAAATATGAATTTATGCAAGAACAAAAATCATAAGTTCTTGTAGTGGTTTCTTTAAAAAATAAGCTTTTATATACAAAATTTTTAAGACATTTTTAGGAAAAAAATATAGTACGCCTGCTTTAAGTTTTTATTACTGTACGAATTAAAATTAAATTTCCAAAAAAAAAAAAGTGTGAGTGCCAGGACTCACGGTTAAGATGTGTAAACATCAACGTTCGTCCGAGTGCCGAATTATTTGTTATCGAACGTACCCAATAAACATACAATGCAATCGTACTAGTTTGTGACTTAAGATACTCGTATATACCCCTCACACACGCCACATCGATCAACTTAATCGACAAAGTACTTCGCTTTTGTATGGGCATTTACACACCAATCCGCCGACGTAGAAGTACATGCCAAAATCAGATGTGAAATGGTAGAGTTGTAAAATTTTAAACGAAAAGTGAAAATGACCGAAGAATATTTGAATTTTTATGCTCCAGAACCACTTTTTTGTGTTGATCAGAGCTTTATTGAATTGATGCTTAAGGAGATTGAATTTTATTCTTGCTTTTTCAGGCGATTTGTAAATTTTAACAACTAAAACCGAATAACATTATAAAAAATTGTTTCGACGAACTAGTTCGGTCCTTTTTACACGCCATATCCATATCGATTCCCAAAGTTCGCACTGCCGTGTCGACATTTCACACGACCCAAAAACCTTATCGACAATATGCTTCGATGAAGTAGGAGGAGTAAGTGGACTCCGCTACGTAACGTAAAGTTTGTTTGACTTATGTTTAACCAGGGATGTTGCTTCTGACAGCATTATATTTTTATACTTATATTCAAACAGAGATGTTATCTGATAAAAAATAGACTGTTTTTACACGAATTTCTGTTTCTCTTTCGGCTTCCTTTCGAGTGCATCTGTGCTTTTAAACACAGCGATTTTTAATATAAGTTAACTTTGTTCATGCGAAAAGGAGTCATCTCTTCGCACTCCTTACTTCTTGCGAATTGCACTGAGCGAACGCCAAATATAAAAAAGAAAACCACAAAGAAGAATGAACGATAACTCCGCATTTTTCTCAGCAATTGTAAGTGTATTAGTGAAAAAGTCACACGTATAGATTGGAAGTAGGCTTGAAGAAAAATCAAAATATTTTCAATCTAGCGTACTACATAGAAATATTGTGTATGCAAGGTTGATGATTGATCATGTATTTATTGGTTCATTTGCGTATAGTACGTTGAAGAGATGAGAACACAGCACAGCATAAGCACTGATTAAAATATTAAAACAGCAAACGAAAATTGTATGATAAAATAGACAGACAAAATAAAACAAATTACTCGGATAAAATTACAAAAATCTCAAAGAAATTCGTAAAAACACAATTTTGCTGAAAAAAAAAAACCACAAAGGGCAACGTTCTCTCGCCACTGAAATAATAGACTTGGATGTGTTTTTCATGCATTTGAACAATATATATCTGGCTTAACGCCGCCAACAAATATACTTGTCATGCAGCGAAAAAGTCAAAACTTTTTTTTTGACAAACCACTATATGAAGCGTTCACCTTATCAAAATCAAACCAATCCCTTAACTTTTTTTTTAGGTTTCTGTACTTTACCTTACTCCCTCTGTCAGAGATTTACAAACCGATTGACATCATTCCCACCTTGTAATCGAATTATAAGTGGCAAAAACTAATTTTTTTTAATACATTGAAGTCGTAGTCATCATCCAGTTCATGGCTTGACAGATGGAGAACGATCTATATTCTGATATAGTGAATGCTAAAAGTATATTTTGATATAATAAAGAATATCTAATTCGATAATTAAAATAATTATATGGTATGACATATAAGGGACAAATTAAATTTTGACGTATCGAGAATATTTCATTGCAGATGTCAACTGATTGCCCTGAAGAACATTTTTTGGATTTTTAAAGTTCAACTCTGAAAATGCATTTTTTGCGAGCATAAAATAAAATGTTATCGTCCATCAATAACGTGAACTGGATTTTTTAAGACATTAAATGAACCCTCTATGAAATTTTACACCAGTTGATTTGTCTTTCGTCTTTTTCACATATTTAGGCCTATTCGGCGAGAACTTTTATTCTTCTATTCTGTTATTCTGCTATGAATTTCCATACAAATGTTTGAGCTGTCAACTAATCTTTTATGAATTTTAATTTTGGTATTCAGAACGCTAAAATCTGTTATAAAATCTGCTAACAAAGCTTTTATGAACTGTCAAACGTTCGAACATAGAAAAAATCTTTTACGAATAGCATTTTTGGTATTCAGTATGCCAAAATCTGTTATGAAATCTGTTAAAAATCATAAAAGAATAAAAGACAAACTTCTGTTACTTTTATCATAAAAGATTTCAATAAGTACACAGGTGCATCAAGTAATAATGAATATTTATCTTGTATTTCGTCAATGAAATGTTCTTTAAAGAAGACAAATGATAGAAAATATATCAAAACACATATCATATAAATATATAAGTAGAGTATGGCCATGGTATTCCCAGAAACATATGAGATAAAATCGTGCGCCATTGTATGGATACCCATAGTGTGTAAGGCTAGGCGAGCACATTCAATTTTTAGTTGCACACTGTTTGGTAGCTTATAGAAAACAGATGAACTACTTAGTTGAATGTCCGCGCAAGTGCATATAATTATATGTTACACAAAATAGCCTTAGGCTAGGCGCGCACATTCAATTTTTAATTTCGCAACTGCTTGGTTCGAGCAACTAAAAGCTTGTGTTTTGATACAAACTAAGCGATTGCCTAAAATGAGTTCGCTATTCTGTGTAACATATAATTATATGCACCTGCGCAGACATTCAACTAAATAGTTCATCTGTTTTCTATAAGCAACCAAACAGTTGTGCAACTAAAAATTGAATGTGCGCGCAATCATTTAGTTTGGGTCAAAACACAAACTTTTTAGTTGCTCGAACCAAGCAGTTTCGAAACTAAAAATTAAATGTGCGCGCCTAGCCTAAGAGTTTACTTTTTTGTTCGTCATCCATTTAAATTATATCAGACGAAATATTTACATAATCACAGCTGATTATGATAACAGATTTAGTTCAGTTTCATAACAGATCTCGTTTTCGAAGTAGCATAAGGCCAGGCGCGTTTTGTGTTTTGACACAAACTAAACGATTGCCTAAAATTAATTCGTAATAGCTGAGCTATTATAAGCGCAAGAGAGAAAAGAGTACGAGCGTGAGTAAAGAGTTGCCAGTGCGCGGTTCTCTTTCAACTGGTGATTAAACTATTTGATTTCGATCACAGTTGCCAGTGCGCGACTAGCCTAACAGACTTTTATAAAAGTTCGAACCTCTGAATACCAATCATAAAAGATCTTTTAAGGTGGAAATCTTTTATGATTCATAACATAAAATCTATAGCAGAATAACAAATGTGGCAGAAAAGCCCTAATTGGTCGAGAGGTGAAGAAATGTTGAGGGATTGAATTAAGTTCTAGCCAGCAATGGAAAGTAATAAAATCGAGATTTCAGTACTCAAAGTCTCCAATGTAAGCACGATGTAAGCATGGTGTTAAATGCAATCGTCGGTAAGGTAGGTTTCTACACGGAACGTGTAACCGTAACGTGTAACCGTAACGGGTTACACGGGACGTATAAGTTTTACACACGTTTTCGATTCACTCTACCGCCGGGAAAGATGTTTACACATCAAAAATTAGACGTTTTTGAGATATCGAATTTTAGAAGCAAAACATGATTTTTTCCAAAAATTAAAATTTTTTTTTTTCAGTTTTGAAATGCAATGTTTTTTTAATTTTCTTGGAAGCATTAAGATCCCTTATGTCGATAATGAGACAATCAAAATTCGAAAAAATGGCTGTAATATCTTCATTTAATTTATTTTTTATTAAATTGAAGATCATAAAAATTAATTGAAAAAAAAAAAATTTATCAAAATTCTAGGCGCCATTTTTGAGCCAAATACGATTTTTGAAAACCATTTTTTTAAATTGTTTAACATTTGTATGATGAGTACCTTTATTTCTAGGTAAAATAATTTTTTTTCTCACATCTTGTAGATTATATTGAGAAACTTTTATTTATCACGTTTAAAATAAATCTAGCAAGGGATTTTCGAAATATTGAGTCTTGAAAAAAAAATTTGAAGTTTTTTTTAAAATCAAAAAAAAAAAAAAAATTGAAAATTTGAATACATAATTCTATTTAAATTTTTGGAGAGCTTTAGCAAAAAAAAAATTATCAAAATCGGTTGTACCACTTTTGAAACAATCAAAACCAAAAAAAAAAAATGGTTTCATAAGGGTACCTACCCTCAATAATCATTTATCAGAAATTTTTGTTCAACCATCACCTAGCTTTAACTTAATGAAATCTTTTGTTGTGTTTTTATTTTAAAATCTGTTGAACAGTTTTTGAAAAAAAAAAAATATTTATAAAATTTCGAAAAAAATTCGTATGGAGGGTACCGTTATTTTTGGTCTTAAGGAAAAAAACGTGTGGGGGGGAAAAATTAAAAATGTTATATCTACTTAATTTAAAGAAAATCGGCAGAGCAGTTTAGGCTGTAGTCGAACCGACAGACAGACAGAAGGAATTGCGAGACCCACTTTTTTAGTCTTCGCTATCATCGTAATGTCAATTTTTTTCAAAATCTCGAGTTCGATTTTTTCCGAATACATAACTTACCTTATACTATAAGTCACAAGTGAAAAAAAGAATGACCAGTTTTTCAAAATTCAAAACATATTCTCTTTTTAATTTTTCATATGAAATGTATTTTAATCTTTTTAGAAACTTCTGTATAAAAACTTTCATTTTAATTCGTTACGCTAAAAATTAGAAACCAAAAATCAAAAAATGATTAAAAATGATCTAAAAATAATAAAAAATTTGGACACAATATACTATTCAAATGTTTTAGGAGCTTTAGAATGAAATAAAAAAAAAAAACAATAAAATCCACCGTTTTTGATAAAATTGAAAACCAAACTAAAGAATTTGTTGTACAATCATTATCTTATTCAAAAAGCTGAGTAAGAGTTTTAAACCAAAAATAATTTCTAAAATTTTGGAAAGCTATCAACAAGTTATATTCAAGCTATCATCACGATGACAATTTTGATTAAATTTTTGTTTCCAAATGAAAAACATCCCATATAGTACCTTTATATCGCACGCATAAAAACTGTGGAGTAGTTTTCAAAAAACAAGAACTTAAATTTCTAAACAAATTCGTATCGCCATTATCATACAAAAAATTAAACAAACGTTAGATACCAAGGTTGTATTTGAACAATCAGAAAAGCAGACAGACAGACAAACATAATAGCGAAATCATATCGTATGTGCAACTGAAAATTGTTTTCCATTACCCCTGATAAATAATAGCAATATCAATTTACTGTTTCACTTTATGATTGATATTTTATCATACACGGATATATTTATTGATAGGTACTGACAAGCGATGCAGTTCCACAAATTTTATAGAATATTTTAAAGTATCCATGGCAGAAATGAATAAATATGAATTTAAACAAAAGCCTACGATGTACGTGTTGAAAATAAATACTTTTGACATGTAAAAATTAAATATTTTGACATGTCAAAGGGCGTGAAACTATATCTGTGCCAAATTTTAGAATTGTTCATCAATTATTATATATGTATGTAAGTTGAAAAAAAATGTCAAAGTTTGATATTTAAACATTTAAAACTTCCGATATATTCGGGATCAGGTTAGTATTATTATTAAAACTAATAAAATTCATAGATATAATGTTTCCTTTCTGAAAGAGTTAAATTTGGATCAAAATTAAAAAATGACATTTGAACACTAAAAATATCGATTAGAATTCTCATATACATACCTTCATTATACATCCCGATCCCAAATGCCAATAAATCACTTAAAAAAAATATTAACAACAAAAATCGAAGGTGCGCTTAAAAAAGGGTTAAAATTCACTTTACCACGATCCATCATAAAAACCTTAGCTTCTAAGTAATCATAAAAGTTTCTATCCACCTGCCTGCTACATCATTAATTATTTCCTTGTATTTTCCTAAAACGTAAAAACCACTTATATTCAAAAATATCCCGGAAATCCCTCAATTTTTCTACTATAATAAACTATGTATTTGTTTCGCAGGTAGTAGAATTGACAGAAATCGATAGCTATTTAGGGATTATTCAGGCTATTCATAGGATTACCGGGAAAACCCTAATAAATTTATAATAGAAACTTTTAGGTGGCTTAAAATAACAAGATTGACATATTACACACACATGTATAATAAAACACGACAAAATGCGCATAATCTTGTAGTTTTGAAATGCATCTCAATAAGATGAAGATGACAATCTTTTCCAGGGGTGGATTTAGTTAAAATTTAGCAAAACATTCAGCCTGAGTTATAGTACGCCTATAGTTCAGCGCAATTAAATGTTTGTTTGAAATTAAATTAAGGTTTGGTTTGAATGTATTTTGTCCCACCCCTAAAAGAGATCAATGTTATGACAAATAATAATAATACGTGAACCCGTGCCGCCGAACACTTAAATTGCATGTAGTTTTCACACTTCCACTTCTTCCACATCCACTAAGAGTTTTGTAGTGCTTAAAGTTGACTTCTATCAACTTCTGAGATTTTGCATTTCCTCAATATGCAAGTAAATACATTGGCGAAAAATGTCAAACAGTCTTGTGTAAAGGTATTCGTATGATACTACTTGACAATTTGATAATTTTAGAGTAGTTAACAAGGATTTTTTTAAATTTAAACATTTTGTAAGTAGTGCTAAGATTATTTTTTTTATAATTTGCTTCTGAACACACCTAAAACAATGTCAGTTCGTGCAAATAACATTATCTTTTTTGACGTTTGTAAATGTCAAAAAGTCGTATAAAGTTAGGACGATACTATTAGATTAAAATGGCTATTTGATTATATTTTAAATAATTCGTCAAAGATTTTGGAACATTGACTCTTATTTTACTTATCAAACGTCAAAATCGAAATTTTAAATCATTCCGGAAACACAATAAGTCAGTAGCCATTAACCAGAAGTGAGAGAATGCCTTTATTTTATGGAAAACTTCAGAAAAAAATCTTTATAATACTTTTTACTTGAAGCTAAAGTTTTGAAATCAAGAATAAAAATCAGAGTACAGCTGAAGTTATATTTTAGTGAAAATTTCTTACTTTTTACGTTTCATAGCAGTTAATTTTTTAGTAGAGATGATATTGGCTCTAAAGGTTTATCTATAATAATCAAAGGGATATGTACATGGTTTATTGTTGGGTATATTTTTTTCCAACATATAAAGAAAGAATCGTGTAGTATGTGTTTTAGACTTTACGCAATCTTATTTAATTTTGCGTGATCAAACTTACGACTATTACGCCCAAATAAATTTAGTGGCATATGTCTGCTAAATGACGTTAACTTAGTATTCCTTGGCATAATGGTAAGTGCGTTGGACTATCATACTGAAAGTCTTAGGTTCGATTTTATTTTATAAAATGTTTTTCAGGGGTGTACTACCTCTTACGAGGAATTGACAAATTCTCTATGAGTATTTCTTGTCATGAAAAGTGAATCGGCAGAAAGTTGTAGGTTCCAGTATTGGCAACACGTACACAGGAATAGTTGAGAGTTGTAAGTCACTAGGTTCTGGTTTTCTTTGAGCTGTTGCACCACCAAATTTGTTTATTTGTTTTAAATGAAGTTAATTAACGGTGATTTGGCTTAACTACCGACGAACGAATTTTAGCGGAGAAATAAGAAATTTAGTTGTCTTTTTTTATCAAAAAATTAAACATAAATATAATAATGGCTCATAGATTTAACGACTTCCTTAACCGTCTAAACGTCATTTTATTTTTTTCAGGAATATTTCGTGTTTTTTTTTCTTCAATGTTAAAGTATAAGTAGGGACTTAACTGCTATTCCATGGTTTTGTAAAATCTTGTTACAGATGTGGCTGAAGCATTTTTATTAATAGGTCTACCTAAAATTTATACATCACGTTCTATCAATTCGGATATGGTAAATAATGTCAACTATGAATCTAACCCCTGCCACAGCTCAGTTATCAAATTTTAATAATCCAGTTTAAGGGTTTAAAAATAGAAGTGTATTTTTATTAATTATATATATTAATTATTAAATACATATACATTTTGGGAAGTTCAAAATTTAAAAAAAGGGTTAGAGAGCTGCTGTTAAGAAATTTTAAATTACATTTTTTGTTTCCTAAGTCAAGAAACTTTTAAGAATTCTTATTTTTGAAATGAAAAATGTTACTCCTAATATTTTTTATTTTTAAATTTTAAATAGTAACATATCAATATTTTTTTTATTTTTAAATTTTAGATTTTAAACGTTAATGATTTTTTTATTCATCGACTGCTACGCCCACATGTCTTGTATACAAGACTTATCTTAATCAGCATTTTAATAAAGCTGAATAATTTTAATAATTCAATAATCTAAAGTTGACCAAATGAAAAAATAAAATTAAAAAAGCTACAAAATTTGAAAATAAAAATTGTAGAATTTTCCATCACATACGTGAATATTATAAATAAATTTGCACATGGGTTTGAATACCTGAAACTCGATAGTAACGAAAACTGTCTAAAAACTAATATATTTATATATATTTTTAACTGGGTAAGAATTGTTTAGAAATATTGGAAATTATTTATTTTTTTTTTTCTTATAAAAGAAGTTAAAGTGCCAGAAAGGCAAAAAATGTATTTTTCAGTATTTTGTTTTCACAGTTTTAATGTGTTATAAAAGTATGTAAGTATACATTATAAGCTAATGTTCTTATTTGTATTTATTTATTATGTACGAGTAGCATAAAATAATTAGTTACATTTTCTGACTTTAAATATATGTAGCTTGAGATATAGGACTAATATTTTCCTTTAAACTATGATTTAGTAAAAATTTAAAACGGAAAGCTACAAGTAAAAACTCTTATTTAATTCTTCCAAACTTGTGTTAGGATTAAGTATTTGTAGCTGAAAGCACTTTGAAGTAATTTTTCATTTTCGAAGCTGAAATTTAAAAAATACGCTGTTAGAAGCTGAAGAAATGTAATTGGAGTCACAGCTAAAAGCCTCTATAACACTGCATTTGTTTCTCATTTAAACCGCATTTAAATACTCGTACGTTACAGTATAAGCCAAATGAAAAATGACACGGGTCTTCCGTTGAAGGATGACGTGTTCTGACGTATTTGTCATATTCAGAAGCGGTTAGTTAGTGTGAATAAGTTGGTTACAAAAAAGGTCTTTTTTTTTAACTTTCTTATTTTTATTTCTTGTCATTATCGACCATTTGGTTGTGGCTTTAATACTTGTTAACAAGTCAAATTTATTTAAAGGTTCTGACGAACTTATTTGACATCTGACGAATAAAATATATTTTGAATTTCGTAATATCTGACTTGTGTGTCTGAATGATATTCTGACCTAACAGAAGACCAAGCAAATCATTCAAAAACTTTAACAACCATAATAATATTTTAAATAATTAAAGTAAAATTTAATAACTGATTTATAAAAGATTGCGAAATTAACAACTAAAAATGACAATGAATATTTTTAAAATTATTATCTTGCTGGGAAAATTTCTTATCAACGATATTTTTACCTTTTTTTGGTTTAAGCTATTCGTGAGAAGTTCTCCAAAGTGTTGATGGGTGTGTTTAAGCCCCAGAAGATACAAACAAAACGTTTTAAAACTGATTTTAAATTAAAATTTAACCTTTAAATTAGTCGTTCTAAAGCTAAAAGCTGTTTTTTTTTTGTATAGAGTAATGATGTTCATAAAACATCAAACACTATTAGATTGGAACAATTAGATTTGCGACCATTTCAACAATTTGTTTTTAAAGTAATAATATGGTATATTTTAATCGATTTTTAATTTATACGAGAATCTTATCAAAATATATTGTTTTATGGAATCGTGTGGATATTTAACATTTCTTACAATTTTCTGAGATAAATCCTAGTATATTTCGACTAAGGACCATAAATCGGCTTATAACCTACCGAAAATACAAATTTTCACAAAAGTCTAACCTTGATATTACCAATAAATCTTTCGCAAAAAAATATTCAAAATACAATATAGCAAAACTACAAAAAAAAAAAAAAACTAAGTGTATTCAAACGTCTATAAAGAAAGGAATATTTCAACAGAGGCGCCTATTCCCCTCAAAAACGCTAATGACAATCTTCCATCGAGGTATAACGAAACCGAAAAATAATATTCAAAATACACCAAAACAAAACAAAAAATCACAATAACAAAATAAATAGTAACAACAAAAAAAGTAACTAATTCAACTTACCTGTGTAAAGACAGTCGTCGCCGCTGATGCAACTTCTCCTTATGCACACCCTTGGAATTGTCTCCCTTGATCTTATCGCCGCCGCCGATGTGCGCCTCCATTTCGGCACGTATCTTATCCGCGGGCAGAGCTGGCTCCACAATGATGTTGCGCTCGTAAACAAAATTATTCCCCGAATCATTTACAATATTCTTCGCATTCGATTGGATCTTATTCAAATCGGAATTAAAGAGGAACGCTGGCAAACGACTATGGGGATTCTTTTGCCCTTTGTCCAAATGATCACCGTCCATGGTTGCAGTTGAGCCCAATAATTTAACATTATTTCCCCGTGGATTGCTACCTTGACCCTTAAGGTTTGGGTTCTGGATACAAAAATTAAAACAAACAAAAAATTTAAATTATGAATAAAAAACACATATATTGGGGAAAATTTTATGACACTTACAAATACTCGCGGTAAATCACTGATAGGGAAAATTCCTTCTTCTTCGACTTGAAGCTCCTTATCTATAACAGGAGGTTTTCTTAAACTATCACTCGCCACAAATAACATTATAAACGTCACTATTATTGTCATTAAGATCACTTTGTTGAAAGACATGTTCACTGGTTGAACTTTAAACTCTTCAATTTTATGAACGAATAAATTTAAGGAAATTCCAAGCGCCACTATAGTCGCTGTGTGTTCTCTCACACTCACCTTCCCGCACAAAAACAAGACACTTACTGAGAACTTTGATAGACCTTCGGCAAACATATAGTTACCTATATGAAGTTGTCGTCAGTAGCCTGGCCATCGACAAACCTAAGCCGATCGAAACGACGACGGACGTCGCGATCGGTCGGGACAGATGGATGAGAGATGGATCAACATTCAACGATCAACCATCAACGGCAGCAGCCGAACCCGAACACCATTTAGAGGGGTAATCAACTTCGAAGATACACCGAAGATCATCCCAAGCCTGGGAATGCTGCTGCCTGCTTGCTCTATTGTATAGAAATCCATGAGATACCTTTTTCGTTCGTCTTGCTCGTGTGTTCTTTTTCGTTTACCTGATGATGGCTTTGGTAGATCTCGGTAAGGGTCCTACTGTGCCATTTTCTATACCTCTCTCTGTGTCGTGTATCACATTTAAAGGTATAGAGGAAGCATTGTGTGCAACACCTTAAAAAATATCCCCAGTTACCTACATCAATTTATACAAGACATTTCGGTATCCAAATATTAATAACATTTTGGTCTGTTTGGCTGTTCTAAGCCAGAGCTGAAGGAGCACATAAACAAAAACAAAAAAAAAAACATTTTAAAAGTTTACTTTTTGGGCTGGACGAGTTTAAAAGGTTGGGTTCTTTATTCTTGGAGTTTCAAGCGGAATACGATTCTGCTTCTGCTTCGCCTTGACCCAACAAACACCTGTTTGCGAGGACCTAATAAATTCTGTCTTATTGAATATAATATACATATTAATGTATACTATGTGTGCTCTTTTTCTCTTTGATTACCTCATAATCTCGGCCATCAACATCATTGGCATAATCGTTTGGAGAGCTGAGTGCCTTCAATTTAAGTTGTTTGGGTATCTTATAACTTCTGCTAACCACAAAACTCTTCTCTAAGGATACCTACTACTTGGGGGGAGGTTAGTCGATGAAAGATGATTTTATGCTCGTCTTCGCTTTTGGAGGAGTTTTGTGTTTTTTTTTTTATTTTATATAAAACGAAGGTCTCTTTTATTTTTAATTTGCCAAGCGACGTTAATGATGAAAAATGAACTTCAATAAACACATCTTTGGGAGTAAATAGATAATTATGAAATTTTAATCCTTAAGTTCAAACTTATTTACGAGCAGTATCAAAAAATGCAACTTAAAAATGATTGCAAATAAAAACAAAAAATCGTTAGAAAGTTTTAACAAAGTATAAATTATAGAACAGCTTGCATTTTGGAACAATGTTAATTGGCCTTTGCATTTCTTCAAGGTTAATACTGTTTGAAGCTTTTGCAAAAGTTTTATGTTTTCAACAACACAGGAATATAGAACTAGCTACATCGGAAGTACTTGTTCTCTTAGTTCAAGTGGTTGAAAATTTTAATTAATTATAATATTCATGAACTTGATTCTTCGAAATGCTTAACAAGTTCTTAAATTTATCGGCTGGTGTTTATTTATCTGTAATAAAACTAAGCTAATAAACTGTTGATAAATACACTCGCAATCTAATAGATAGATAGATATATATTTCGTGATAATTTTTTGTACAAAGCCACTGCACGTTTTACATTCAGAGATTTGAAAGTTATTTTCTTACAACTGAGACATTATCTTTGATTTAGTGAAAAATTATTATAGTTGCAAATTTTATTTATAGGAAAATACGAAAAAAACCTTTATTAGAGCGAAAAAAAAAAATAATAAAAAAAAAAATAATAAACAAAATAAATAAGGAATAATTGTTAATAAAACATTTTTATGGTTTTAGATAGCGTATATAATTGTTTATAAAAAACGAGGAATGCTTTTTATGTACAAATAAATTGACTAGAATAAGCTATGAATAAATTAAATAAATAGAGATAAATAAATGAATAATAAATAAATAAGTAAATAAATAAATATAGAAAAAAAAAACAAGAAAAAAAAAACAAATATATTAATTATAGTTAACAAAAACACATAAATAAATTAATAAATAATATATATCACAGTAAATGAATAAATAAATAAAAAAATAAATAAATAAATAAATAGATGAATGAATAAATAAATAAATAAATAAATTAATTAATAAGTAAATAAATAAATCAAAAAAAAAATTATTACATAAGAATTTAAATAAATAATATAAGTGAACGGCAACATGTGTTAGGAATAAATAAGTACATGTATTGATAAATAACACTTAACTAATAATATAATAAGTTAACATGAAACAGAAATGAATAAATAAATAAATAACAAGCAAACGAAATAAAATTACGTGAATATTAAGTTACTCCAGAATTGTAAAGCTGGCTTATGAGAGGATTGTCAGCTATATCACAGCTATTATTAAAATTGGTAGTAAGTTTCCGAATCCTGTCAGAAATCAACTCAACATCCGCTTCACTGTGCAGATTCAAGGTGGAATGATACCAAGGAAGGTTGAGCATCATTTTTAGCACTTTATTTTGCGAAATTCGTAACCTTTTTATGTGACTTTTAGCAGCATTCCCCCAAGCTGGGCAATGTAATTTGTCCTTCATAATCGACACGAAATATACCAACAGTATTATGGGTTTCCCAATTACAATAGTTAAGCATTGACTGATACAACAAATTAGTTTAAGCCAATATTTGCGAATGCCGATTTTTAGAACACGCACATTTCAATAGTTTTGAACTATATTCCCCGACATGTTTTCAAGTTATGGAGGGGAAACTATTCCTTGTTCCAAAATTTTATCTTAAAATTTAGACTATTACCTTCATAATAAATTATTTCGCAACCTTGATGGGATTTAAATCTGAATTAGAATTCATTATATCACACTCCCTTGCCTAAGTAAAGTCTGTTTTGAGTTATCTAGGGACTGAAATTTTCGGTGTATTTATTAAGATTTAAACTTAATTTACTTTTTATTTTTGTATTTAATTTTTTTATTTTATTAACATTGACCCAGTCAGACATTTTCTCGAAATGCGTTAAATTCACATCATATAATGATATCTTAAGACTAAAATTTTGAATTCTTATTTACCTACTTTCTTAAAGGTTTTTTGCACTTGAAGCTTAATCAAGGCTACATTTATTTTTACTTCACTTTGCAATCATTTTACTCTTTTTTTTATTTATGCAATTCTTTGAAAAAAAATGTAAATTCTCGACGGAAAAAGTGGCATTTTCGAAAACCACTGAACACACAAGATTTTGACTGCAGAAAAATAAAAAATTTTGAAAGAATGAATGAATTAAATATTTAAAAAAAATACAACTTCACCGAACAAAACTACAAATCATACAGAAAATTCTAAGAAGCAATTTACATACATAAATCTAATACCGTTGCGAGACTTTGATTAATTGAAATAATTAAATGCGTAAAAAGCTCTCTTAGATATGTGGTGTGTAGAGATTTGCTTGTATAAATTTAGTGATGAGCGTAGGATAAAATGATATCAACATGGTGACATTACTGGCATTTCAGACAAAAACTTTTTTTTTTTTACTTCGGATATGATGGTGTGTAACAATGTAACATAAGGGCAAGTTACGAATCTAAACGATGTGCATTGTCCAATCATCTTGAAACTTATGTACGAGTACTTTTAAGCCTAAAGTATCAACATAGCTGATTTCAAATTGTGCATCTCTCTCTTCGTATTTAAATAAAGAAACACTTAGACTTACATATATTTATTGCATACTAATAACATATATTTGATTAATTTTATTTTAAATTTAAATACAAAATTAAAGTTTAAAACAAGTTGAAAATGTATATTATAATGATTTCTGAAGGGTTATACCTATGATTAAAGTTCAATATTTGCACTTATCACTTATAGTTATACCAGTAATAAAAGGCCACATCTAAGACACATTTCGCCTCTTTAATTAATTTAATTTTTAAGCGACATCTCTATAACTATTTATTAAAAATCTCTTCAAAGTTTTTGTCTTAGAGATTATATAAAAGTTTTTTAAGATTGTTTTCGCAATTAATAGTTCGAAAAATATCGTTTGAAAATAACTTTTTAATTTTTTACCCTTTGGGGCTGAATTTCACGTGAAGTAGATACAAATTTTACTTTATTTACCTTCCTTAAAAAATACACTACATACTAGTTTTTAGTTGCGACATATATGTACTATATGACAAATTATGCATTTGCTTGAAGGCAAAGTGACGGATCCAAAAGTACATCAGTTATTCTTTGCTGACGATGGAGCCATCATAAGTGAAGACCCGATATCCCTACAACGAGCACTTGACGTATGGGTGGATGTTCTAGAAGGAAGTGGGTACCGCATAAGCGCGAAAAAAACAGAATACCTATGCTGCCCATTTTCTGATCCACACAGGCCTACTCCAGACATTTATTTGAATGGAGTAGTGCTTCCCAAGTGTGAAAAGTTTAAATATATGGGTTCTATGATAAATAACGAAGCTACTTGTGATGACGATATCAATCATCGCGTAAGCGTAGGGTGGATGAAGTGGCGGGAAAATTCTGCTATCTTCTGTGACCGAAAAATGTCCCATAAGCTGAAGGGAAAGCTCTACACTTCTGTTGTGCGTCCCGCACTCACATACGGTTTACAATGTTGGACAATGTACAAAAAGTATGAGAGTAAGCTAACGGCAGCTGAGATAAAGATGCTTCGTATGACAGCAGGAGTTACAAAGCTTGATCGAATTAGAAGTACGAAGATCCGAGGAAGCCTTCATGTTAAGAATACCATTTCCCAAAAACTTAAACACGACCGACTCAGTTGGTATTGCCATGTCCAAAGGAGAGATCCTGAGAACCCCGTCAAAAAGGCAATATCATACAACGTTCCAATTCGGAATAAAAAGAAAGGTAGGCCTAGACACTCCTGGTACAAACAAATGCAAAAACACCAGCATTCAGTTGGCCTCAGAAATGGAACAATACAAAACCGGGAGGCTTGCCGCCGATTTCTGAGGTCAACCCGGCTAACCCCACAGGCGGATCACTAGTGTGAAGCAGATACGTGGGAGAGTTATGATCCCCTCGACATCGAGATCATAACAGCGCCGAAGCAAAGGAAGAAGAAGAAGATGCATTCGAAAAAAAACCCAAACTGGTGATTTTGATCAGACTTGACTTTACGATGATAGGGCAGTCCAAAGGGGTGGGCCCCGCAAATCTGTGTGTCTATCTTTTTGTTCGACTATAGTCTAAACGGCTCTGTCGATCTTCTTTTAACTTGATAGATTAAAAAAATCAATTTAGCAGAGCAACAGCTCAAAGAAAACCAGGACCTAGTGACTTACAACTCTCAACAATTCCTGTATGCTTGAAGAGGACTTACAATTTTCATACTATTAGAGGACTTTGCAATTTTTTGCAATATGCAGTATACCCCTGAAAAAACGGTACTACTTGGTGGATAGCAGTTTTACTTTTTCCCCCACAACTTTTTTCTTTCTTTTCTTTAAGAGCAAAAGTACTGGTATCTGACAAAGAAGTTTTTATTTTTTTTTAATTTTATAAAATATTTTTTTTTCCTTCAACTTGTTCCACAGATTTAAATTTTAATTAATTTATCACTCAAGGTATATTATTACCTTTTAAAGTTTCATACAACACAGTGCGAGCATTAGGAAAAGAGGAAAGAGTTAAAAAGGAGGTACTGATATCGATGCACATTGGTTTTGAATTTCTGGCATATTATCATAATAAGAGAAAAAACAGAGCTCAATAGAGCATTCACCATTCGTGTTGTACGGCTAAAAAAAGAATCTCTGTCCTTGACAGTATGTCCGAATTTGATTAGTATTGTTAAGGAGGAATGAAACTGAATCTTTCACTAGAGCTATTACTATGTAAGAAACTATAAAATAAATAGGGAGAAAGAATATTACGACGGTGTTCAAGAGACATAAATTTTTTACAGAGTTAATGTCTCCAATTATTTAAAAGGCTCTTCTCTTAATACTATCAAAAAGACTTAAGTGAGTTGAAGGAGAACCAGTCCAGAATGGGAGTTATACTCCAACTATGGACAAATATAAGTTTTAAATATAATAGGTAGAACAGAAGGGGATACAAATTCTTTCATCGACAAAGTTAACCTAGAAACTTTGCGGATTTTTAATCACAACACTTATAAGCTCATTCCACAGAAAGTGATTGGTAACACACATACTGAGGGTTGTAAGTTTGTCTGTTTCCTCTATCTAAACAAACACTGGGTAGGTTTCGCTTTAACGACAAGAGACTCACATCAGATTCGCACATTGTTTGCGATTGTAAAATCGACATGTTTCTCCTCGAATCCAGAAGATTTATTGATAAAATATAGGGATGATATGTCTGATTATGTGTTGCATCATGTGCGTTGTCAAACTTTGAATCCTAGACTAGAAATTACAGCAGAAATTTACAAGATATATATCGTACTATGCGCGATGCATTTAATCACGAGTTACAAAGAGAACAACAATACGATATTGAAGTATTGGCCGAAACAGTTCGTTCAAATGTTCCCCAATTGAATGAACAACAAAGAATTTCGTACGATACTTAAATGAAATCTATGAACAGTAGATCTGGTGGAGTTCCTTGATGCTCCCAAGGGGGACTGGAAAAATGTTTCTAATTTCATTACTGTTGGCAATGACCGGATCGCAAAATGAAGTGGCCCTAGCGTTGGCTTCATCTGGAATAGCTGCAACATTGTTAGAAGGTGGACGAACTGCACATTCTGTCTTAAAATTTCCACCAAACATGCAAATCAACGAAGTACCAGTTAGTTTCCAACGTCGTCAAAACCAGCGCAATGACGAAGATTCTACAGATATGCAAATTGATCGTTTGGGATGAATGCACGATGCGCCACAAGAGGTCACTGGAGGCACTGCAAACAACGGTGAAAAGATCTTCGTGACAAGCAAAACATTTTTGGTAGAACCAGTCAGGTGATTTTCGTCAGACTCTTCCAATTATTCCCCGATAAACTGTTTCTGACGAACTAAACGCATGCTTAAAATCATCTAATGTGTAGCGACCTGTAAAGACACTCCAGTTAACAGCTAAGATACGAGTATTTTTCAACAAGATCAAACTACGATTATGTTTTCGAAGCAGTTATTAGATATTGGAAATGGTAGGGTTGCAGTTGAGACCTCGACCGGATTAATTACACTACACTCACTTCGTCAACTCAAAAGAGGAGCTTATTATTCAGCGTGTTCTTACGGACATTGAACAACAGTTCAGAAACCATAATTGGCTGAGTGAACGAGCAATATGGGCGGACAAAAACAAAGATGTTGATGATCTCAATGCAACTATTTAGAATATTTTTCCCGAATAGTTGTTTTCTTACAAATCAGTTGACACAGTTAAAAACAAGGATGACGTAGTCATAAGTCAACTATCCCACAGAGTTTTTAAATTCGCTAGATTTGCCTGAAATACCACTTCACAATTTGCAATTGAAATTATGATCTGCGTAACATTAATCAATATCAACTGCGCAATGAAAAAGACTGGCTGTAAAAAAGCTAATGAATAACGTCGTCGAGGCCAAGATCTTCAAAGGAAAGGATGTCTTGATTGGATTTTAAGCGTCTATAATTTCCCATCCGTCTGGCCTTTGCGATGACCATACATAAATCGCAAGGCAAGTCGTTGAAAGTTTGCGGAACCAACTTGGATATTTCCTGTTTTTTAAGTATATCATAGAGCACTTCCGACTTCTGTAAAACGATGAAATTTGGTGAACCGGTAGGGCTTAAATTGCATATAAAGGACCGAAAATAAAAATTGAGGTTTTCCATTCAGGGGCGGGGTCTCCGCCCACTTCCTCAGAACTGATGTAAATTATATGGCACACTTCCGATTGCAGTACAACAATGAAATTCGGTATACGTTAGGGCTCAAATTGCATATAAAGGACCAAAAATAAAAATTGAGGTTTTTCATTCAGGGGGCATGGTATCCGCTCACTTTCTGAGAAAAAGTTTAATTTATATGGAGCACTTCCGATTGCTGTAGCACTTCCGATTGGTGGAGCGGTATAGCTTAATGTACATTCAAAGCGAAAAATAGAAAATCTAAAATTTTTCATTCGAAGTGTCTTTTTATTGTCATTTTGAAACTATACATGCATCTTGAAAATTTATGACTTTTCTTAAAACTATAGTGCTCGATTTGGTACTCTAAGTTATGTTAAAACGAATGAAAAAAGAAAACAGTTGCATACCTGGAAAAATTATGAGTTCATATAAAAAAAACTCTTAACTGTAATGTGAACTATAATCAAACCACTAATTAGGCTATTTATTGGTGGGCTGTCTTCATTTAAAAAAGAGTTAAAATTGACACAAAAATATCATTGCATTCTCAACAATTATTACTTTTTTAAATCGAAACAACCAATAACAAAAAGAAATTATACCAAAAGAAATAGGAAGCTATAAACTAAATTTACGTTAGTTAGAGTCCACCCTTCTATCTTTCTGTATCTTTCGAGATTTTGACATGGCAAAATATTAAAATCCTTGCACAAAAGAGTGAGATCAGACCAAAAACATAAATGTTAAAAAAAGAGCCAAGTTCTTCTATACAAAAACCTTTGTGTAACAAGTCAGCCGTGAAAAGTAGTGAGATCTAAAAGTACGCCAAGTTCTTACTTCATGAAGGTTTAATACCGAATATTTAAAGTAGAATAATATTGAAACAGCTACAATGTAATAGAGAAATTTTATTATTTAATGATTACTGACTAAAATTTGATGGATTCACTGGTCAAGTTTTTTTTTTACGCCCTAGTCGAAAGGTTTTAAAAACTTGACCAAACAAATAAAAACTTTTCGATTAAAAAATCTGTGGAAACACTTTTGTGAATATATTATTTTCCCTTAAACACTTTAAACACTCAGAAAGTGTTCTCAAAAAATTGATTAAAGCGAGAATCTAGGCTATTATTTCCAAGATTGCTTATTTTAAATGTTACGTTTAAAGTTATATTCTTAAATGAAATTATTAACATTTAGTTAATGAAACACATTTATTTTTTCATACGAAACAATCACCTTGGTAAAAAAACAAAATGGTAGTATTGATTGTTTAAACTAAACGAGTATCTCAGTTAAAACAATCAACCAGATTTATTTAATTTTACTAAGTACATGGGTTATAATTTCTTAAAAAAAATGATCTCCTCGTTTGATTTTATCGATTGGTAATGGTAACTTAGTTGAACTTTGTTAATATTGATTAATAAATTTATGAGATTAATTTAAATAATTAACCGAGTTGACTCGTGTAATTTTAACAGCAGGCTTATATGGTTAATTCTTACACGAGTTTTATGTTGTTCTTAACCGATAATAATTTTTCTGCGTGAATGCTTACAATATTTGGCTGTACGAAAAACAATACAAGCCATCCAAAGAGAGCAGCCGAAAAGGCAAACTGAGCGACAGAACCGCTGGACACAATCATTGTCATTGTTACGGGAAATATACATAATATCCCCATCTTCTCTAACATCCAAGCTCTAAGCTTTGTCCCTACAAACTAAAATTGCCCTAAGTATTCACCTTTGGTGGGTATGGACCATAGGGATACTCCAGGAAGAAAATGTAAAGCTGATTTTAGCTGAACAACAATACTAATTTTAACAAATAGAACGGAAAGATAAATGCGATAAAGAGAAAAACCTTAGGTGGAACAATATCACTACAATCTGTCTCAAGCTGTATCTGAAGCTTTTAATATCTTTCAGCTTATTGCACATTAACTCCGTAATAGATGTCATAACCGGGTACTGTCTAAGAGCTAGAAAGGCCAAGCGACTTCGTGTCTACTCCAACAAAGAAGATAAAATTACCTATTTCCATGTACAGTTCCCGATCTATCAAAAAACGTAGATTTCATTTGGGAGACTTCTACTTCAACTATACATCTTACATATACTAAAATAAGTTGTCTTACACATTTCGTGTAGATCTCACAATGGTTTAAGGAGCAGGGAAAAGCTATCCTAGATTCATCTGATATAACGGGTCAATATTCGGTATAAGTGTGTTGGTTCTCCAACTTAAGCCACTTTTTTCTATATTTACTTTATTTGTGCTCAAAATCTTGAGTTCCAATTTTAAGTTCATGATCAACCCTTTAATTTTCTGGATTAGAGTTAAAGTTGAACTCTGCTTTTATGAACTAAGCTATATTTTTCGTATCAACTTACTCAGCCTTATAAGAAACCCTATTGAGTCGAGACAAAGTAAAAAGGCATCTACCAGACAATAAACATTAAGATGATATAAAACGTACTCAAAACAATTACTATGAAGCTGTCCGGGCCGACGATATATCGGAAGCAAAAAATGTGCTCGCTCATCTTAAACAAAGACATTCATTTTTCAATATGGTTCGTTGGTGAGGTTCGAGTATACAATAAATTGTTAGCTCGTTTAAAATGAAAATCATAATTTATAACTCTGCCTCTGAGACTACAGCAAAGGTGGTTTATTCAAGAGTTTAGAGCTTTCATAAACTTAAAAGAGATAAATCATATGGCAGAGGAAATATCTTCCGAAATCATAGCTGTGGTAGGCACTGGCAAAATAATGAATTGCAAACTCAAGGATATTCATGCCCGAAATTTTAAAATCATGTCGCATGTGTTTTGAGAAAACTCCTATTATAATAATTTCCAAAGAGACCGCAGAAGATGGGGTATAATTTGTTTGTTTTAATGCAAAGCTTGATAGGCGATTGAAAAGAAGCGATTGAATTAGAAAAATCTTGTAACCCTAACTGTAGACCATAAATCATGCGAGCATTTTAATTAATTCATTTCTTCAAAATCATCATAGGAAAACGAAGAAGCAGTAACACTTCTTCAAGGAGCGGATATGGAGGGTATTAGGTTGAACGCTAATCGGGCAAAAACACTTCAATTGGGATTGATAAAACAGAAAACACTACTTAGAAGCTACAAATAATCAACAAGGTTGAAATCATCTTAAAAAAAAAACAGACTGTTGAAATGGTTCCTAGGTTTTACATTTCATGAATGATCGAAAAAGTTTGCTTCGTGAAAAACTGCCTGACCTATTTCCTAAAAGCTGCAGTATTCACCTATCTTCTTTTGTAATGCATTTTCCAATGGATTAACTTTGACAGGTCATTGCGGCCATATTTTTAAAGCTGCATCAAGTCTTTGAAATAAAAGAGGCTGGGTGCGACCCACACTGATAACTTCCCATTGTGGTAAGAAAACCTTGAGTAGAATTTTACATCTTTTTCATGGACAAAAAGATAAAATCATATTGTGACGTTTTCTTCAATTTTACCATAGCTATTAATGGAATTTGAATATGTGGGACTTGGGTACAACTGAACAACCTTATTCATATACGTATGTACAGTACATACATTCTTCTAAAAACTAAGTTGATAATAAAATTATAAAATTATGTATTATATCCGTATTATAGAAATTACTTTATTATTTCGGTTCCAAACATTTTAATTGGAAAAAAATTAAAAACGAAATATTCAAATATAAAAGATATGGTTTGGTTATTGATGGAAGGGTACTTACAAAATATATCCGCTCTAAAACTAGATATATGTCAAATATAAACCATTTGTTAGAAATTGTTTTATGTATAAAATTAAATAATGGCAAAGTCAATATCATTGCTCGTTCTCAAGATATTCTAGTCAAAACACAAATATTATTACTTTTTAGTAGATTTTTTTTATATTTGTGTTAAAAGTGTCAATTCGATACTTGTCAAAATTTAACCATATGTTAATAATTGTATTATGTCGATACCTTCCCGTAAGAATGTACTAAGCGACTGATGGAGAATTCAGCAAGTTTTCTTTGACGAAGCACAACCAATATATATATATATATATATATGTATAATAAAAAAAGTCAGTTTAAAAGAATGTATTATATGTATACAATTATATAATTCCTTTTATTTATTGATACAAGTTACCCAATAATTGTGTGATCCGTGCTCTGCTGAGGTTAAAGTTAAAGTGGCAGAGAAAAGCTCTGCTTAGCAAGAAAACAGCTAGAGTAACTCAAGATCAAAGTACAACCCATTGCAACTGTGGCTTTCCAGTGGACTCTCGTGAAATATAAGTACAGCTTTTGAAAGATTAATGAATTTAGTAATTAAACCACTCAAATCTGAAGCCGCAAGTACAGTGGAGTTGTAGATTGATTAATATGAACAAAATTTAAATTTATATAAAAAATAGCAAATTGAATAAAGGAGAAGTTAATTCACAAATTAGGTAAACTATTTTTTTTGTAGTCATTTGTATTTAAATTTTGTAGTCCAAAACATCCCGCCCCCCCTGGAACACGTTTCAGGAAATTGGGAGTAACGCCAGTTTTGTTATTGGACGTAATAATGTACCTTGCTTCGTCCTGACTGAAGCAACTCTTACACGACCGTCTGGCCCCGTTGTTACGCCTTCTATTTTTCCAAGAAGCCATTTCGTTGGAGGTAGATTTGGCTCCTTGATGACGACCAAGTCTCCAAGTCTTACGTCTGTTCTGATCTGCTGCCACTTTGGTCGTTCTTGAAGAGAAGTCAAATATTCCATTCGCCATCTCTGCCAAAACCCTTGAACCATATTTTGGATGTGGTTCCAGTGCGTAAGGCGGTTGATAGGTGTGTTTAGCATGGTTGGCTCAGGTACTGCTGTCAATGGTTCACCTATAATAAAATGAGCAGGAGTTAGAGGATTTAAATCTTCATCAGAGAGAACACATAGAGGACGAGAATTCAATACTGCTTCAATTTGAGTTAATACAGTGTATAACTCTTCAAAGGTCAAATGTGATGATCCGATAACTCGTCGCAAATGCAATTTAACAGATTTCACCCCAGCCTCCCACAAGCCACCAAAGTGGGGTGCAGAGGGGGGAATGAAATGCCATGCAATGTTGTCCTTGGCGAGCGAAGCTGCAATGGTCTCGTTATGGGTCTCTGACAGTACCAACTTCTTCATTTCATCTAGGCACCGACGAGCACCTTGAAAGTTAGTTCCATTGTCACTGTAGATATTGGCACACAATCCTCGTCGTGAAACGAACCTACGTAAAGCAGCCAAAAACGCATCGGTGGTAAGATCACTCACCACTTCGAGATGCATTGCCTTGGTGGCCATACAAACGAAGAGTGCGATGTAGGCCTTCGATAGTTTCGGATTGCGACCGCGTGACAGTTTGATGGTTAATGGGCCAGCATAATCGCAACCAGAATTAAGAAACGGACGACTTGGTTGAATTCGTGGGCGTGGTAAATCACCCATTAACTGAGAAATAGTAATCTTACGTTGCATAAAACATTTCTTGCAACGATTAACTATTTTTCGGATTAAGTTTCGGCTCCCCAAAATCCAATATTGCTGCCTTACTATTGCAAAGGTTTCCGATACTCCTGGATGCTGATGATTTTCATGTATATCTGTGACAATGAGAGAAGCAATTTTATTAGTGCTCGGAAGAATAATAGGGTGCTTTATATTGAAAGAAGCCAAAGAATTTTTAAGTCTTCCTCCAACTCGGAGGATTCCCTCATCATCAATAAAAGGGGAATATCTGAGCAGCTTCGATTTCAGGGGAAGTTGTTTTTTAGTTATTAGGGTTCGAATATCGACACTGAATGATGTTATTTGAACGGTTTTGATAATCTGTTTTCGAGAATATTGAAGTTCACTTAGCTTTAGGCCAGAGGTTCGACGAAACTGTTTTGGGGTAAGTAAATTGAACATGTACCGTAGAAGGTACGCAACAAGTCTCTGAATATGATACCACGACGAAATATTGTCAATAAGCGACTGAATGATATCCGAACCATTAAACATAACAAGAACTTGGCGCGGTTGTCTTTCCTCGGTTAAACCTTCTTCAAAATCCGATTCTTTAGGAACAAATCGTGTATTTGGCCAGTGATCCTTTTCTAACGATAACCATGAAGGACCAGTCCACCAAAGATTATGACTGGGTAGAAGCGAAGGTCGAACACCACGTGAAGCACAATCCGCGGCATTGAATTCCGAGGGTATGTGTTGCCATGAGTTTCGCGGAACCGTTTCCAGAATAGCGGCTGTTCGATTGGCTACAAATGTTGTCCAACGACGAGGTGGTGAGGAAAGCCAATGTAGAACAATCTCTGAATCGCACCACGCAAATGTTTTTGTTATCTTAGCTGTAAATGATGATTTTATAAGAGATAATAAACGAGTTAACAGCAAGGCCCCACAGAGCTCCAAGCGAGGAATAGATACTGGTTTGAGCGGAGCTACCTTTGTTTTAGCTGCAACAATGGTTACCCTATACTTTCCTTCTGCAATCTTGCACCTTGTGTATACGACGGCTCCGTAAGCTACCGAAGATGCATCCGAAAATCCATGGAGCTCGATTTCTTCTAACGCTGAAAACACAAGTCTAGGAACACGGACCTTTTCAAAAAACGAAAGTTCTTCCCTGTACCCATTCCATCTTTCCGTTAAATGAGGAGGTAGCGGGTCATCCCATCCTAACTTCAGCTCTGATGACCAAAGTTCTTGAAACAGCATTTTGAATAAAACAACTGATGGAGCTAACAGTCCCAGTGGATCAAATATCCGTGCTACCTCGGATAGCAGAGTACGCCTTGTAGATTTTACACGTGGAAGATGTTGGGCCATTCGAAAAGAATATTCATCACTTACGGGGTTCCAAAACATCCCTAACACCTTTATTAGTGACTGTGTGAGGTCGGTATCAACGAAAGAGAATTCACAATCTTCTTTTGGTAGAGATGCAAGAAGTGGCCAACAATTTGAACTCCATTTTCTAAGGTCAAGTTTGCCTTTTGAGAGCAGAGTTACAAGCTGAGACCGCAAATTTGTCAATTCATCAATGGAATCCTTTCCCGTCATGACATCGTCGACATATACGTCCTCAATTAAAACGCGAGAAGCGTCTGGGAATTCTAGCTTGTAGTCATCTGCCAGCTGTTTCAACACTCGAACTGACAAGAAAGGAGCTGAAGCTGTACCATATGTCACGGTACAGAGTCGAAAATGACCAATTTCCTGTTCAGGAGACTCACGCCAAACGATGCGCTGAAAGTCGGTATGTTGATCTTCCACCCAGATCTGGCGAAACATTTTAACAACATCCGCGGTGAACACATACTTGTGTTGCCTAAAACGCAAGCAAACCCCAATCAAATCTCGCTGAATAGGAGGACCTACTAACAACATGCTATTGAGAGAATTCCCTGACGAATCCTTCGCGGAGCCATCGAAAACAACGCGTAATTTAGTAGAGGAACTGTCGGGCTTCAAAACAGCGTGATGAGGAAGATAAAACTGCTTCCCAGGATTGGTCTTAAGTTCATCTGAAGGTATACGTCTCATATGGCCTAGTTCCAAATATTCACGCATGAAGTCCGAATACAACTTGTGTAATGTAGGATTTTTCGCAAAACGACGTTCCATTGAGTACAATCGCGATACAGCTGACGAAATTGAATTTTCGAAAATGATCTCTGAAGACTTAAAGGGGAGTTGAACTATATACTTCCCATCGGATGCTCGACTGAAAGTCCTTTTAAAATGTTGCTCTGCCTTATCATCCATATTGGTTTGACTAGCAGGGATTACTTCCTCTAGTTCCCAAAACCGTTGCAGCAATAAATCTACGTCAATCGTGGAGTGAAGGGACGACAAGCAACGACTATCCTCTGACACCTTTGGTTCTAGGTATTCTCCTGTTATTACCCACCCAAACGAAGTTTTTTGGGCGAGTGGCACGCCCTCTGAACCGTAAATCTGTTTTCCTTCTATTATGGTCCATAGCTTGTCGGCCCCTAACAGCACATCTACAGGTGTACTCAAATAAAAATTAGGGTCCGCTAATTCAAGACCAAAAATGTGAGACCAAGAAGAAATATCTACGGAATGAGACGGCAAATTTGACGTAAGTTTGTTTAAAACTAATGCATCTACGAGCAAACTGGTAGAATTGTAGCGCGAACTAAGCTGAAGAGCAATACAGCCCTTTGTATAACCTGCCTCTGAAGAAGACAACCCAAGAATAGGAATTCTAGCATGCGAACGAGGGTAACCAAGTCTCTGCGCGAAAGATTCTGCCACAAACGTTGACTGTGATCCAGAATCCAGTAAGACCCGACAGTCAATAACGTTTCCTTGAGAATCTTTTATCTTTGCTAACATTGTCGGTAGAATGGTAGTTTTACGACGACTGTATTCTAGTGAATGGTTGTTCAAGAGCGGTGGTTGTGTAAGCGAAGTATGTGTAGACGAAGCTGAGGGTTTACGCGGAAAGGAAAACTGAGACTGATGGAAAGACGATGACGGCGACTGGAGTTGAGGAGAAGATGCAGAATCATTATTCGTTGAATCTTCAGGATGGACCAAAGTATTATGTCGTGACTTGCAAACGCGACACCGATACGAGGAACGACATTTGAACGAAGGATGTCCAACCCGAAGGCAATTGAAACAAAGCGAAAGGCTTTTCACGAAGCTTCTTCTTGAAGCTATGTCTAATTCGACGAATTTTGCACATTGGGTTAAGAAATGATCATTATTACACTTTGGGCACTGAGGTTTAGAATCTGACGCTTCAGCTACATGCGATCGAATTGATGTAGTTTGTGGCTTAGCTCGCGACGAAACCGGACGACTAAGCGATTGGCAGGATTCTAGGGCATTACAACGAGCTTGCAAAAAGTCTAAAAGTTCGGTGATAGTGCAATCTTCCCTAGAACCGATAGATTCTGCCCACGATTTATTTGTTTCTGGATCTAATTTATTTAATAACAAATAAATAATCCATGGATCCCGACTATTTTTATTTAAGGCATTAAGACCACGTACGACTTGATCGGCATCGTCAGTTATCTTTCGTAAAATCTTCACGTTACTTACACTAGTCGATGGAAGCGATAAGAATGTTTGAATATATGATTGAACTATAATTTGAACACGATCGTATCGTCTTTCTAGCCTGTCCCAGGCTTCACAATAGTTCGAATCGGAAATGGTTATATCATTTATTAAGCCAGCCGCATTTCCACGAATAAAAGATTTTAAAAAATGAAACTTTTGCGACGGTGTAAGATTTGTTCTGCAGTCGATTGACCCAATAAAAAGATCACGAAAACTAGGCCAATCCTTGTAATCCCCCGAAAAGGTAGGAACAACAATTTTTGGAAGATCATTTGACGAATTAGTGTCTCTTGACGAATTCAATTTTTCAAGAAAGGAGGACTGTTGCTTAGCTAGTTGTTCCACAACCGAATTTTCCACGTTTTTTTCCGCAACCGGCTCAGCGATCTTTCGTAACCGAATAGCTTGAGTAAGGCGCGAATAAGCAGTGAAATATTTATTTTCATATTCACCAAACTCAGTCTCAAGCTCGCTATTATCATCATCTTCCTCTAGCAATTGAAAAAGTTCGTCGTGCAAAGAAGAAAATTCCAACCACGTGGTTTCCAATTTTTGAAACCGAATTTCAAGTAACTCGAGAGGCGTAGATTCCTCAATGGCTTCTACGAAATTTGCCGCACGAGTTAATCGACCTTTTGCGTTGCCAATCTTTAATTTTAAAGCATTCATTGTCTCGAAAGGAATCTATGTATATCAAAGTCCGAATAACCTAACGGAATGTGATGTGGAAATTAATCACGGATTTCTTAACGCAATAAACCAGAGCCAAATTTCGCGCAACCAAGCTGTCTTTTTAGCACTTTTTAAACACCGAGAGTAGATTCAAAATAAATGTTGGTTCAATAAAATTTTAAATTCGACATCGAAGGACCAATTTTATGATGGAGAATTCAGCAAGTTTTCTTTGACGAAGCACAACCAATATATATATATATATATATATGTATAATAAAAAAAGTCAGTTTAAAAGAATGTATTATATGTATACAATTATATAATTCCTTTTATTTATTGATACAAGTTACCCAATAATTGTGTGATCCGTGCTCTGCTGAGGTTAAAGTTAAAGTGGCAGAGAAAAGCTCTGCTTAGCAAGAAAACAGCTAGAGTAACTCAAGATCAAAGTACAACCCATTGCAACTGTGGCTTTCCAGTGGACTCTCGTGAAATATAAGTACAGCTTTTGAAAGATTAATGAATTTAGTAATTAAACCACTCAAATCTGAAGCCGCAAGTACAGTGGAGTTGTAGATTGATTAATATGAACAAAATTTAAATTTATATAAAAAATAGCAAATTGAATAAAGGAGAAGTTAATTCACAAATTAGGTAAACTATTTTTTTTGTAGTCATTTGTATTTAAATTTTGTAGTCCAAAACAGCGACACTTTTTTCAAAAATGAGTTTTTGATGAGGAAATATACTATATGTTAAGGGCCACGTTTTAACCTGGGTTTCGCCAACCTATTATGCATGAAAAAGAAACTAGAGTACAAATAAAAAAATTTACCAACTGTCATGTTTTCTCATTAAAATAATGTTGCCCCCTGAAATTTGTATTATCCGCCAAAAAAATTATGCTAAGCGACATTAATAAAGATCTCATTGTCGTGAGCAACAAAAAATTTTGTTAGATGTCACTTAGTTTAACCAAAATTGTCTCTTAGCACACTATGATTGAACTAGAACTTTCTTCGTTTTTTTCGTTTCCTGAACAATTTTAGAAATGCCGCTTAGTATACATTCTTACGGGAAGGTATCGATGTATAAAATAACATACTTCAGAAGGAACTATCGGGGTTCATTCCCAAGAAATTCAACTTGAAATACAATTTTAACTAGTTTTCACTAGAATTTTTAATATTTTTGTTATTTAAAAAAAAAACTATTAATTCAATATTTGTCAACATTTTACCAATTGTACAAAATTATACTATGTATAAAATAAACTAAATTAGAAGTCAATATCACTACTAGTTCTCGAGAAATTTGAGTCGAAAAACAATTTTTACCAATTTTTAATAGAATTTTGTATAGTTTTTTATTTTTTGTAAGCTGTAAGCTGTTTTTTTTTGAAATTTTTACCAGTTGTCAAACACATTATTTTTCCTAAAATAAAATTATTTTGAGTTTCAAATTGTTTTCTGTTCTTAGAATATCTGGGTTATGAAATTTTTTTTTTCAGTTTTTTTAATTTAAAAAAATAACGGTATGTTAATTTTTTTCAAAATTCATACCAAATCTGTATAACCTTATAATGAGTACATTAAATTTTATTTGAAGTCAATAGCATTGTTTTTTCGTGAGATATTTGAAACTAACCAAAATTTTTACTTTTTTTTTAAACCGTTATAGTGAAAAAACTACTCACTGAATTTTAATAAACGCCCTTTCAGCCTCTTTTGAAGTTATTATCTATTAAACAAAATTTATTTGAAGTCGATATCTTTACTCGTTCTTGAGATATCGACGACGAAAAATGGTACAAGAACGTACGGACGTACGAACGTACGAACGTACGAACGTACGAACGTACGAACGTACGAACGTACGAACGTACGTACACACACACACACAGACATCTCTCTAAAAATGATTGATATAGCCTCTAGGGACCTTGAAACGTCGAGAAATGTCAAAAATTCCAATTTGACAAATCGGACCGATTACAATAACTCCCTATGGGAAGTTAACAAGACTGATTTTTCCCACAAAGCTTAGACTGTGAGTATTGCTGTATGCTCTTCTATAGACCAGTGTTCCCTATATGTAGCAACGATCCTACCTGCTTTCTATCTGTAACCTGGGTTTGTGTATAAAATAAAATGAAATAAATAATAAATACGCTAAATCTTTCTAAATATAATATACATATATAGTTAATAAAACTGATCCACCTACGGTTTGATTCGTTAAAACAAATCAGACCAAAAACATAAATGTTAAAAAAAGAGCCAAGTTCTTCTAGACAAAAACCTTTGTGTAACAAGTCAGCCGTGAAAAATACTGAAATCTAAAAGTACGCCAGGTTCTTACTTCATGAAGGTTTAATACCGATTATTTAAAGTAGAATAATATTGGAACATCTACAATGTAATAGAGAAATTTTATTATTTAATGATATGATGTTGCTTGCCAGAGTCTTCCTCAATACGGTCATTGTTCTAATACGAACTTCAACTTCATGTGACTCAAATTTACTGTCCACAAGCACATTTTCATTTATAGGATTCCGAATCTTGACAGCAATTCAAGATTCCATTTCCCGAATTGTTTTCTTGTACCTTCACACTGAGGTCGCTATTACGGGCGACTTCAATGTACGCAATTCTAATTGGCTCCGCTATTCAAGACAGACAATGATCGAAGGAAGATATGTTGAGATCTTTGCTGGGATGCATCAGCTTACTCAGCTTGTAGATGAGCCCACTCGAATACCTGATGTTGCTGGGAAAAACGCCTACACTCTCGACTTGTTTCTTACTACTAACCCTGATAAATATACCACAAAAGTTAAACTCTCCATTCGGCACTTTGGACCATTGTGTAATATCAGCCAATTTCTCGTATCCCATTCATCCAGTTAAAGAGAAGCATCCCACTAGGACCGTTTGGCAATACGAGAAAGCCAACTGGGACGGTCTGAATAACTTTTTTAGAATTTTTAACTGGTCACTATGTTTCCTCGATAGTGAAGTTGATGCCAGTGCTGATATGATTACAGGAGTGTTTTTTTTTGGGATGCGCAGGTTTATTCCTTACAGAATTAAGAGTATAAAGTCTAAAGAAAAGTCTTGGTTCGATACAAGCTGTAAAGAAGCTATCAAATTGAGAGAAGTAAGTTTCCGCTCTTACAAAGCTAACCCAACCGAGGAAAATGAGAAAAAGAATAAATAAGTCAGAAACCAATGCAACGCTTTTATAAAAATAACCAAATTCTTACATGACTAGAAATTAAGTCAAAAAATCCTACAATGTCCCAAAGGCAGTAGAAATGCCTGGTCATTTGTCAAGAACGTAAAAAATTTAATTAACTTCCCATAGGGAGTTATTGTAATCGGTCCGATTTGTCAAATTGGAATTTTTGACATTTCTCGACGTTTCAAGGTCCCTAGAGGCTATATCAATCATTTTTAGAGAGATGTCTGTGTGTGTGTGTGTACGTACGTTCGTACGTTCGTACGTTCGTACGTTCGTACGTTCGTACGTCCGTACGTTCTTGTACCATTTTTCGTCGTCGATATCTCAAGAACGAGTAAAGATATCGACTTCAAATAAATTTTGTTTAATAGATAATAACTTCAAAAGAGGCTGAAAGGGCGTTTATTAAAATTCAGTGAGTAGTTTTTTCACTATAACGGTTTAAAAAAAAAGTAAAAATTTTGGTTAGTTTCAAATATCTCACGAAAAAACAATGCTATTGACTTCAAATAAAATTTAATGTACTCATTATAAGGTTATACAGATTTGGTATGAATTTTGAAAAAAATTAACATACCGTTATTTTTTTAAATTAAAAAAACTGAAAAAAAAAATTTCATAACCCAGATATTCTAAGAACAGAAAACAATTTGAAACTCAAAATAATTTTATTTTAGGAAAAATAATGTGTTTGACAACTGGTAAAAATTTCAAAAAAAAACAGCTTACAGCTTACAAAAAATAAAAAACTATACAAAATTCTATTAAAAATTGGTAAAAATTGTTTTTCGACTCAAATTTCTCGAGAACTAGTAGTGATATTGACTTCTAATTTAGTTTATTTTATACATAGTATAATTTTGTACAATTGGTAAAATGTTGACAAATATTGAATTAATAGTTTTTTTTTAAATAACAAAAATATTAAAAATTCTAGTGAAAACTAGTTAAAATTGTATTTCAAGTTGAATTTCTTGGGAATGAACCCCGATAGTTCCTTCTGAAGTATGTTATTTTATACATCGATACCTTCCCGTAAGAATGTATACTAAGCGGCATTTCTAAAATTGTTCAGGAAACGAAAAAAACGAAGAAAGTTCTAGTTCAATCATAGTGTGCTAAGAGACAATTTTGGTTAAACTAAGTGACATCTAACAAAATTTTTTGTTGCTCACGACAATGAGATCTTTATTAATGTCGCTTAGCATAATTTTTTTGGCGGATAATACAAATTTCAGGGGGCAACATTATTTTAATGAGAAAACATGACAGTTGGTAAATTTTTTTATTTGTACTCTAGTTTCTTTTTCATGCATAATAGGTTGGCGAAACCCAGGTTAAAACGTGGCCCTTAACATATAGTATATTTCCTCATCAAAAACTCATTTTTGAAAAAAGTGTCGCTTAGTACATTCTTACGGGAAGGTATCGACATAATACAATTATTAACATATGGTTAAATTTTGACAAGTATCGAATTGACACTTTTAACACAAATATAAAAAAAATCTACTAAAAAGTAATAATATTTGTGTTTTGACTAGAATATCTTGAGAACGAGCAATGATATTGACTTTGCCATTATTTAATTTTATACATAAAACAATTTCTAACAAATGGTTTATATTTGACATATATCTAGTTTTAGAGCGGATATATTTTGTAAGTACCCTTCCATCAATAACCAAACCATATCTTTTATATTTGAATATTTCGTTTTTAATTTTTTTCCAATTAAAATGTTTGGAACCGAAATAATAAAGTAATTTCTATAATACGGATATAATACATAATTTTATAATTTTATTATCAACTTAGTTTTTAGAAGAATGTATGTACTGTACATACGTATATGAATAAGGTTGTTCAGTTGTACCCAAGTCCCACATATTCAAATTCCATTAATAGCTATGGTAAAATTGAAGAAAACGTCACAATATGATTTTATCTTTTTGTCCATGAAAAAGATGTAAAATTCTACTCAAGGTTTTCTTACCACAATGGGAAGTTATCAGTGTGGGTCGCACCCAGCCTCTTTTATTTTATCTTCGATTCCAAAGCTCATCTACAATGACAAACCGATAACTAACTCCTTAGAGAAGGCAAATGTACTAGCAGCTCATTTTGCTGCTAGCTCTACGTTGTTAGCAACATTGTCCCTTCTGTATTTGAGAATGTTAATTTTTTATTCAATGGGACAGGTATATTTTTGCACTCGTATAGGTGCAAGAGTCCTTTAAGATCTTGATATAAACAAACCCGCGGGTCCTGATGGCATACCCCATTCTTCTGAAGAGGTGTTCTTCAGTGCTGACGAAACCAGTGCGTAAGCTTTTCCATCGCTCCTACTGTTCTTCCCTAGAAGATGGAATACAGCATTTGTCCAGCCTGTTCCTAAAAAAGCGACCCTTCCTCCCCCTTCTCTTATTGACCAATTGCACTTACGTCCCTTCTTTCCACGGTCATGGATAAATCATCAGCTCAAGAAATATCTCGAAGATCAAAAGCTTCTTAATGACCGGCAATACGGCTTTCGCAGCAATCGTTCCATTGGTGATCTGATGGCATATCTCACCGAAGAGTGGGACAGATCTTTACATTGTCTTGAAGAAAGTAAGATTGTTGCGCTTGATATTTCTAAAGCATTTGATAGAGTTTAGCACTAGGCTCTCTTATCGAAAATGCTTGCGTTTGGTATTAACAAAACCCTTATTTTTACTTGCGATATAGGTACTATAAGGCAAGTTCTGCATTTGGAAAAAAAATCGAACTCGAGATTTTTATCAAAGTTGACATTACGATGAAAGCGAAGACGAATAAAGTGGGTCCGGCAATTCCGTCTGTCTGTCTGTCTGTCTGTCTGTATATCTGTACCTCTATCTAGAGCCTAAACCACTGGACCTATTTTCTTCAAACTCTGTAGTTAAGGGTCTTCGGTGATTCCCTGGAGGGAAAATTGAAATTTTTTTTTTAGCTCTAAAACTAACGGTACCCCCCCTACACCCGTAATGCAAAATCTTATTTATCTCGAAAACGGCTCTAACGATTTTGATAAAAATAAAATGCACGACTGGGTCGCACGAACTTGCTCCTATGTAATCGACTGGGAATTTTAAAAACGAATGTTATTAGAGAAAACTGTTCATAAGGATACAATTAACTTTTAAATTCTTTTAGTAGTAACAGAATGCTATGCAAATATGAATTTATGCAAAAACAAAAATTATAAGTCCTTGTAGTGTTTTCTTTAAAAGATGCTTTTATATAAAAAACTTTTTAAAAGCTTTTTAAGAAAAAATTTTGGTACGCTAATTTAAAGTTTTTATTATTGTTCGAATAAAAATTAAATTTACGAAAAGAAATATTGACCCGTTTGGGAGATATCGAATTTTCAAAAAAAAAAAAGAAAAAAAATAGATTTTTTTTTTCAAAAATTCAAAAAATATTTATTTTAAAGTTTTGAAATGCAATGTGTTTTAGACTTTTTAGAAGCTTCTCTATAAAAATTTTCATTAAGATCCGTTTTGTGGATAATGAGAAATTCAAAATTCGAAAAAATGGTTCTGTGGTAGGTACAAGCTGTAATATCTTAATTTCAAAATTTTTTTTACTAAATTAAAGATCGTAAAAATTAATTGAAAGAAAAAAAATTTTATCAAAATTCTAGGTGCCGTTTTCGAGAAAAATACGATTTTTGAAAACCATTTTTTTTAGTTTTTTAACATTTGTATGGTAGGTACCTTTATTTTCAGGTAAAATAAAAAATTTTGTTTCACATTTTGTAGATCATAAAGAAACTTTTATTTGTCAAGCTTAAAAAAAATCTGGCATGGAGTTTTCGAAATATTGAGATTTGAAAAAAGAATTTTGAAGTTTTTTTTAAAAATCCAAAAAAATGGTTTTTGAAAATTTGAGTACACAATTCTATTTATGTTTTTGGGAAGCTTTAGCAAAAAAAAAATGATCAAAATCGGTTAAACCGTTTTTGAGAAAATCAAAAACAAAAAAAATGGTTCCATGTGGGGTACCCTCAATAACCATTTTCCGGAAAATTTTTTTCAACCAATGCCTAGATTTAATTAAATGAAATTTTTCTGTATCTTTATTTTTAAAATCTGTTAAACAGTTTTTGAGAAAAAAAAATGTTAATAAAATTTCGAAAAAAATTCGTAGGGGGGATACCGTTATTTTTAGTCTTAAAAAAAAAAAGAAAAAAATCGTATGGGGGGGAAAAATTAAAAATGATATGTACCAAGTTTAAAGAAAATCGGCCGAGTCGTTTAGCCTGTAGTCGAACAGACAGACAGACAGACAGACAGACAGACAGACAGACAGACAGACAGACAGACAGAATTGCGAGACCCACTTTTTTAGTCTTCGCTATCATCGTAATATAAACTTTGATCAAAATCTCGAGTTCGATTTTTTTTACGAATGCATAACTTGCCTTATAGTACCTATAAGTCGCAAGTAAAAATTAGGAGTGATATTATGCACATGGACTACGTTTTGCTAAAAAAAAAATTTGGGGCAAAATGTTATTAACGGTACCTGTCATAGAACCGTTTTTTTGATTTTCGACTTTCTCATTAATGGCTCTAACGATTTTAACCAAAAATTTTCAGCAGGAGTCCCCCTAAGTTTAAAATAATATTGTATATAAAAATATTCAAAAAATTATTTGATGGGTTTTTTTGAAAAAAAAATTTTTTTTTGAAAAATCAATATCTTCAAAACCTATGAACGATTATTTTTTGAAATTATTTCCTAAAATCAATATGATTAAATACTTAAAATTCGCATCCCACATTTTTTTCTTGAAAAATTTTAAAGAAATTTCTTATATAAAAAATTTATTTATTTAATAATAAAACGATTTTTTAAAGTTTGTTTGCATAAATTCATACGGCACGAGTACGATAACTTGGCCGCCAAGATCTGATGACGGATTTTTTTAGAGGGGTCAAAAATAAGCACTTTTTACTATGGGAGGGGGGGGGTCTATCTCCCCCCGTTTAGGAGGTAGGGGCACTTTTAGAAAAAATGGTTTAAATTGAAAAAAAAAAATATTAAAAAACAACGGCAACACTTACAATAAAGTGCTATACCGCGTTTGAAAGCCAGAAGATTTTTCTATAATCCTGCATTTAAATTAAATTAATCATATCAATGGTTTTTGAGAAATTCGCATTTTAAAGTCTAAATTTTGATAAAAAAAACGAGAAAAAAAAGTTTAGACCGATTTTTTTCAAAATTGTGAAATGAAATTGTAAATTAGCTACTATGTGTTTCATGTACCTATCAGTTCTTAATCGAACACAAAAAACCGCATGGTTCTGTGTCTTCTGGTTTTTGAGAAAACCTCCGTTTAGGAGGTAGGGGCACTTTTAGAAAAAATGGTTTAAATTAAAAAAAAAAAATATTAAAAAACAACGGCAACACTTACAATAAAGTGCCAAACTGTGTTTGAAAGCCAGAAGATTGTTCTATAATCCTGTATTTAAATTAAATTACTCATGTCAATGGTTTTTGAGAAATTCGCATTTTCAAGTCCAAATTTTGATAAAATAACGTGAAAAAAAAAGTTTAGACCGATTGTTTTCAAAATTGTGAAATGAAATTGTAAGTTAGCTTATATGTGTTCCATGTATCTATCAGTTCTTAATCGAACACAAAAAACCGCATGGTTCTATGTCTTCTGGTTTTTAAGAAAATCGAAAATAACTAAAACTACTTTTCTACAAAATGTTTGATATTTTTTGCTTCCTTACATAAATAAATCAGTGCTAGCTTCCAACATTACAATATATAAACAGTAAAGTATGTATGGGGGGGCATGCTGCCCCCCTGCAACCCCCCTGCTTGGGCACACTATAGGATTTGGGGTAGGTGCGAGGTTGGGTGCATGCAAAGTTTCTTTTGCATTCACAGAATCTGTATTTAAAAAAAAATCAAATTTATTCTATTTATCCAATGTCCACTAAATACATATAAAATACAATAAACGATCTTGAAAACCAAAACAAACTTCCGACCATGTTCACCAATACATGGCACTATTTTGCTATCGAAAATACTGCCTAGAAAGGAAATATAAGGACGACTGGGGTTCGCAAATAATAGAGTTTTTATCAGATGTAAAAAAAGTTTACCCTTGTTATACCGATGGTGATATATGTGAGGGTTTACAGTTAAAAGACATCGATCCTCCCACCCTTCAGAGCGAAAATTTAGAAAGTGTTTTACTGCCAAAACATCCTCGGCTTCCCACCATAAAAGAGTAACTCAACGAACTCGACAGTTATAGTACGGACGATGGCTTTATTGACGAGACGTACACACCTTTTTAATACATTTTGACCTTTTTTAACTAACTATGACTGATTAACTCCTGACTAACTGACAAAATAACTGACCCAGATGCAATTCTACCTCCTCATGGTGCATTCTGGGTAACGCTAAATGAATTGCGGCACTGAACTAACAAAGATTCATTATGTTTATTTAACATTAATCCTTAAAATGGAATCACCGTCACCACCAAAAATAAAAAAAAAGCAGTTTTGGTAATTTTCGATTTTCTCAAAAACTAGAAGACATAGAACCATGCGGTTTTTTGTGTTCGATTAAGAACTGATAGATACATGGAATACATATAAGCTAACTTACAATTTCATTTCACAATTTTGAAAACAATCGGTCTAAACTTTTTTTTTCACGTTATTTTATAAAAATTTGGACTTTAAAATGCGAATTTCTCAAAACCATTGACATGGGTAATTTAATTTAAATATAGAATTATAGAACAATTTTTTGGCTTTTAAACGCAATATAGCACTTTATTGTTAGTGTTGCCGTTGTTTTTTAATATTTTTTTTTTCAATTTAAACCATTTTTTCTAAAAGTGCCCCTACCTCCTAAACGGGGGGAGATAGACCCCCCCCTCCCGTAGTAAAAAGTGCTTGTTTTTGACCCCTCTACAAAAACCCGTAATCAAATCTTGGCGGCCAAGTTATCGTACTCTCCCCATTCATACTTTTCTAGAAATCAGACGGCAATTTCATTTTAAATTCATGTTTTATATTTATAAAATGTATCTTAAATTCCAAAGTACTTTTACATAAGAGCAAGTTCGTGCGATCCAGTCGTGCATTTTATTTGGATTAGAAATTACCTTCTAGATCGTTCAATAGTACATGTTGTATTGGACGGTTTCAAGTCTGATCTTCACAAAATAAATGCTGGTGTTCCCCAAGGCTGCGTTATGTCTCCGACTCTCTTCCTCATTTTTATAATTAATCTCTTGTCTGAAATTTCTTATCCATTTCATTGTTTTGCCGACGACTCTACTCTCAGCTTCTCATACTCGTTCTCAAATTCACGTCCATCTCCTTCGGAAGTGGAATTGCAACGGTATCGTATGATAAGCTCAAAAAACTCCGATCTTTACAGCGTTGTTAAATGGGGCATAACAAATCGTGTGGAGTTTAATGCTTCGAAAACTCAATGCTGTCTATTGTCGTTGAAGCAAAATGTTCCCATATGCCATTGTCCTTGAATGGCATCGAAGAAACCGAAAAGCTCTCAGTACTCGGTATGTGTGTCAACGACGATCTTCGTTGAAATGACCACATTCACGAGACCGCCAAAAACGCTGCTAAATGCTTAGGATTTTATCGATGTAAGAAATTTTTCACCCCTTCTGATCTGGCTACCATTTATAAGGCATTTATACGTCCAAGACTCGGGTATAACTCACACCTTTGGGCAGGTGCAGCACAATCTTCTCTCCATTTATTGGATAGAATTCAGAACAGAGCATTGAAACTGATAGGAAACAGAGCTATCATGGATTCATTCCCATCTCTTTAACTTCGTCGGAATGTTTCATGTATTTCCTTATTTTATCGCTTCTTTCACAAGCAATACCCACTCAAAGTAGCCAGTTCACCTTGGTTACCGCAACCACATTTTCGTCTCTGCGCACGGGGACCATGAGGGTTGTCTACTAGCATACCAGTCTCACGAAATTTTTGCAGAAACTTGCGTACAGCTTGTTCTAGGCCAAACGGAAGTTGAAGAAGCTTTACTTAGCCTAGATTTGAACAAAAGTGAAGGTCCCGATAATATTCCACCCATAATTTTAAAAAAATGTGCTATTGCTCTGGCCTTACTGCTAACAATGATTTTCAATGTATCTCTATCTAGAGGTTATTTCTTGGATTCATGGAAAATTTCATTTATATCTCCGATTTACAAATCGGGGTCTAAGCAAGAAATAACAAATTACAGACCAATTTGCAAGATCTCTGCCATACCTAAACTATTTGAAAAAATAGTTTATAATAGAATTGCAACTTTTATCCAGGATAAAATATCCATCTTTCAACATGGTTTTGTTGCAGGGAAATCGACAACCACGAATTTAACGTTATTGACGAATAGCGTTATATCTAATATGGAAAAAGGTCATCAAACTAATATTATGTTTACTGATTTTTCGAAAGCGTTCGATAGAGTAAACCATCAAATTCTTATTCAAAAGCTTTATTGTTTTGGTTTTCACTCATCTTTATTAATGTGGTTAAAATCCTATTTGACTGGAAGGTTGCAAGTAGTTAAAATTGAAAATTTTAAATCTGATGATAATATATGTGTACCATCGGGTGTTCCTCAAGGTAGTCATTTGGGACCACTGCTTTTTCTCCTCTTTGTCAATGACATTCCCGCTTTCTTTCAAGATTTTTCCTGCTTGCTTTTTGCAGATGATCTTAAACTTTATCGTAGGATTTCCTGTAAATCTGACTGTAATCTTTTGTTGGCTGACTTGGGTATATTGGTGACTTGGTGCAAAGCTAATTTCCTTGATCTTAATATAGCCAAATGTCAAGTTTTATCTTGTTACAGGAACCAAAATCCAATAATTTTTAACTATACCATCTCTAATGTCAACCTGGAAAGAATAATTCAGAAGAAAGATCTGGCGTTAGTCTTTCATTCCGGCCTCATTATGATTATATGATCAATAAAGCTAACCAAATGCTTGGATTTGTTAAAAGAAACACAAGAGAGTTTAATGATTCATATACTCTGATAACATTATATAATTCTTGAGTAAGAACTGTGCTAGAGTACTGCTGCACAGTTTGGAATCCGTATTACTCAATTTCATCTAAAAGAATAGAAAATGTACAAAGAAATTTTACGAAATATGTTTTTTTTAAATTAAATTGGAGAATTACCAGACCTTCCTATGAAACCAGATGCTTATTATTTGGAATGAAATCACTAGAAACTCGAAGAAAATATTTTTCTATTATATTTGTCAGGGACATTAAACCAGGCATATTAAATGCCCGCCGCTTATAAACATATTTTATGAAGGTACTGCACCTTCAAGAGTTACACGTGAACGTTATATTTTATATGAACAGTTTCATCACAAAAACTATGGTCGCAATGAACCCATCTCCCGTTGCATCAGAGAAGCTAGAGTGGATTTTGATATGAATTGTTCGAGGAATATTTTTAAGTCAATTGTTCTTAACCAAATTTAATTATACTGTATTATAATTCTTTATTATTGTTTATTTAAGTTATTTATTTAACTATTACATGTGCTTAGATATTTATTGTATAAACCTGTTTTGTATTACCCACCTACACTTAAATGTATAATTGTTTATAAGTCTGTAGGACTCAAAAACTCCGATTGATGAAATGAAATAAATAAATAAATTCGGTTCCGCTGGGGTATAATACTGACTTTCTGTCAAGATTTCGAGCGGGAAACAGTTGGCAATGTCAAAATAATAAAAAAAAACCACTGTATATCGCAAGTAAAAAAGTAACACGTTTTTTTTTCTGGCCTTCGAAGCTCTCAAAATTATACTTACTTATGCCTGAAAGAAAGCCTTCAAATCGAAGAAAAAAAGCATTTTGATTCTTCTTACAGTAACATGTTTATGTTTTGTTTATTTGTCGTTCCATAAATATAGCCATATATACGTATATAATAATAAAATTACACTTTCATTCTCTACTTAATCACTTAGGGGGTTATACGGTTTCTTAAACATTAAAATAACCAATTGCTGTTTTTTTTTAATTTATTATTATCGATGAAAAGGATATGACGTTAGTTAATGATTTTTTTAATTCAATTTGTATTTGCTTTTTTGCACATAAGTCTTAAAATTACAATATTATTATTAATATTTTTATTGTTTTATTTTTATTTAAGTTTAAATTAAATGATTTTGTATAAAATTCATCATTGCTTTATTGCTTTATAATTAGGTAGGTTTTTTTTTTTACTTTAAGAAAAAAGTATCTACGTATATTTTTTTTGTTATTTTATATTTGTCAATTTTAAATTCACCTATAAATAAATGTTTGCCTAAATATTAGTTATTGTATTGAGAGTCCCATGTTCTTATGTCACACATACATACATAATTTTTGGATTTTTTTTTTATTGAAATATTGCCTTCGTTTAACCGAAACTTTAACATAAAATGCTTATTTCTCGACTTGAAGGTTATTTTTGTTCGTTTTAAGTATTTTTATTTTCCTAACACAAAATTGCATCGTATTTTTCCATTTTGGCTGATATGATGTAGCTCCATATACCTACCCTTGGGGTGATAGGAACAAATCAAGAAACCCCATTTAGAAATGATTCTTGTATCGATTTCTATTCCTCAGGCGACTAGGCAGCACTAGATGATTCTCACTGTAGTCGTTGTACTCGTCGTACTCCTCAGTATCGGGCTTGTAGATGCTCTTGAGGTATCCTTCGAATGGTGTCACCATCTCGGAACTGTCTGAATTCGTATCTTCATCGCTGGTTTCGAATGGATCGACAGCAACATACGATGCCGAGAATCCTTTCATTGTAACACTCTCGTCTGTTTTAAGACGAACCAAAAGTGAATCCGTCAGCGAGATTATCTCCTGGGGAACCTGGATATTGGATGAATGCAGGTTGTTTTATGTTGTAACATCAAATAAAAGGGAACAACCAAATTAAAGCAAATAAATGTGGGTATATGCATTGGCGTTTCTTCAAGTCACTCACCGTATTTCCGCAGAATCTGCCATAGAGCGGGCCACTAGTGTCCTCCATGCCAGAGTACACTTCCACATAGTCGTACGTGCAGTTTTCGTTATTCTCGATGTCGAATTCAAGGAAAAATAATTGAACATTGCTGCTTGGGGGTGCTTGAATGGTCCATTCGCAATCCATGTTTTCATCGTAATTGCGGTCGGCGAACCTTGCATGGGAATAGAACTGTTGAATTTGGTTTGTGGCAAGGAGGTAACCACCACAAGCTGTCAATAAATGAATATTATTTGAATAAAAAGGGAATTTCAGAAATATTTTAAAGGTAAAAAATATATGGTGCTGGGTGTCTTTTTTTCTCCAAAATTAAGCTAAATTTCAAAAAGTCCTCAATCTTCGGTAGTTTTTGAAATCTTTTGAATTGGGGTTTTTACAATTGCTCTCTTAAAAATGCTGGCGTACTCAAGGGGTACAGAATACCCTTTAGACAACACATTATGAGCATTACGGACATTGGAGAAGATTAAAAAGGTGGCATTGGTTTTAAATTTCTGCAAATCATAATGTGAGGAAAAAACGGGGCTGGATCGAGTATTCCATGTTGTTCGGCTAAATAAAGAATCTCTGTATAAGACAGTATGTCCACAATTAGAACCGAAAGAAAATTGATGGAGATTCCTAAAAGCGCCAGCATATAGGTTGAATTGTTTAAGGGGAGGAATGTTACTGGTCAGCCATCAGACGAATAGGGGGAATAACATGTAGCATACGAAAACATGCACGTGCCGTAACTATTTGGGACTGATGGAAGTCTGATCATAGCCTCTCCGTGGCGGCCGCTAGAAACAAACAAGCCTTTAAAAAGGTTTGGCTAATATGATCAGGCTGTTTCCTCAGGTTGGCGACAGGTTAATTCCCTGTCCCGTAAAACTTAATGAATTACGAGACCGACAACAAGCCTCGGAAACGGACTGATCACACGACGACAACCCACGCAACGAAAACTGAAAAACGATTTATGAATTTTCTTATGGAACGTACGATCGCTCTATAGAGCTCGAGCTGCTAGCAGCTAGCCGATGCCCTGTCAAAATATAAAGCTGACATAACAGCTCTTCAAGAAATCAGATGGACAGGGAATGGTGTTCTACAGAAGAAAGAATATGACATATACTATAGCTGTCATACAAAACACCATGTGCTCGGGGTAGGCTTCCTAGTCAGCGAAAACATGAAGTCTACCATCATCGGCTTTAACGCTATAAGCGAAAGGCTATGCACCCTTCGCGTGCGAGGCAAATTTACGAACATCAGCCTCATTAACGTTCACGGACCTACGGAGGAAAAGAGACTTACTACGAACAAGTCGAGAGGGCCCTCAATGCCTGTCCAAGGTATGATGTTAAAATCATCCTTGGGGATTTGAACGCAAAAATAGGTCGGGAGCCGGTATTCAGGCATTACGCAGGCACCCATAGTTTGCATGAGAACACTAATGACAATGGACTTCGAGTCTTAGAATTGGCAGCATCGAAAAACATGGTCGTTGCGAGTACCAGGTTCCCGCGTAATGATATCTACAAAGCCACCTGGGAGTCACTCGTAACCAAGTAGACAACGTGTTGACAGACCGTCGCCACTACTCAAACTTGATGACGGTACGAACGTACCGAGGTGCCAATATCGACTCAGATCACTGTCTTGTTGGTATAGTTTTCCGAGGGCGGATTGCCTTGCGAAGACGTATTGCATCCGCCGATCAGGTTCGAATCAACATTACTGCCCTGCGGAATGAAAACACCAGTAACACCTTTGGTAATGCATTAGGACTCGCCCTAGAATCACTTAATTTAGGGAGAGTAAGTCCTGGAGCCAGTATGCTGGGCGTAAATGAGAAGTGGACACGCCTTAAGAATACTGTCATTAGTACTGCCAACTCCATCTTAGGCCGCAGTCGTAAAAATCGGAACGACTGGTTTGATGATGAATGCAAGCTAGCGACTGAACGTAAGAATGTTGCGTACCGAGCAATGCAACAATCTCATAGAACGCGGGCACGCGAAGACGAATATAAAGAGCTCAGAAGAAAGAAAAACGGCTTCACAGACAAAAAAAATCAGCCTGGGAGAAGAAACTAATCTGAGAAATAGAAAATAGCCAAGAGCGAGGTCCGCACCAGGCGCGGAAGTTCTACCAATCCGTCCCACGCAGTACACACCACGCTGCACATACTGCAAGGACGGAGAGGGAAACCTGATCACCGATCCTGAAAGCATACTGGAGCGATGGGAAGTGTACTTTAATGAATTGCTAAATGGTCAGCTCACTGCAGAAGTGGAGGCTCCACTACTTCAAGAAGAATACCCTATGTTGCCGCCACCAAGCATAAAAGAGGTTGAGAAGGCTATAGGCCCGCTTAAACAGAATAAATCCCCGGAAGCCGATGGCATACCAGCTGAATTATTTCATCACGGCGGGCCAGCCCTACGTCAAGCAATTCATGATATTATAGTACACGTATGGGAGCAGGAAGAAATGCCAGAAGACTGGCGAAAAGGCATAATATGCCCCATACATAAGAAGGGAGATGTCACAACGTGCAGCAATTATAGAGGTATCACGTTGTTGAGTACCGCCTATAAGATACTCTCCTCTATCCTACAAGACCGGATAACCCCATACGGTAAAACCGTCATCGGACAATATCAGTGTGGTTTCATTCCATGCAAATCAACAACTGATCAGATCTTTACCCTTAGGCAGGCGATGGAAAAATGTCTAGAATTTAACATCCCAACATACCATCTGTTTATAGACTTTAAGGCCGCCTATGATAGCATAGCCAGGGTAGAACTTTACAAAGCCATGAGAGAATTTAGCATCCCAAATAAATTGACACGACTATGTAGGTTGACCATGACCAACGTAACAAGCCAAGTAAAAATAGCCGGTTTGCTATCCAGACCAATCAACATCTTTAATGGACTCCGACAAGGGGACGGTTTGGCCTGCCTCCTCTTCAATCTGGCGTTGGAGAAAGTAATCCGTGACTCTGGCACGGCAACAAGAGGGACCATCGTCAACAGGTCCAGCCAGTTACTGGCTTACGCAGACGACATCGACATCATCGGAAGAACCGAACAAGCTGTACACGATTCCTTCATCCAGATCGAGCAGGCGGCACAAAATCTGGGGCTGCACATTAGTGAAGGTAAAACAAAGTACATGGTGGCGTCGAATGCGAGAGGAACAGTTGGTCAAACAATCAAGGTTGCGGAGCACGATTTTGAAGTGGTGCAATCCTTTAAATACCTTGGGTCAATAGTAGCAGCCGATAACAATACAGAAGAAGAAATGCGCGGGCGGATTCTCAAATCCAACAGAGCCTACTATAGTCTGTCAAAGCTCTTCAAATCCAGAAATTTCACCATAACTTCAAAACTGCTGTTGTACAGGACCATGGTCCTGCCAGTACTCACATATGGATCCGAGACTTGGGTGCTTAGCAAAAGGCACTCCGACCTCTTAGCTGCGTTCGAGAGAAAAGTCTTAAGGAGAATTGTTGGCCCCATATGTGAAGAAGGACGATTCCGGAGACGGTACAATCATGATGAACTGTACGCAATCTACCTTGAAGCAGATATCGTGACAAAAATTAAGCTCGGTAGACTCCGGTGGGCAGGGCGTCTAGCTCGCATGAGCGAAGAGGAACCTGCTCGGAAAGTTCTTTGTGGTACATTCTATGCTAGATGACAACGTGGTAGACCATGCTTGCGCTGGAGAGATGGCGTAGACCAGGACGCACGAAGCCTTGGGGTGCGCAACTGGAGGGTGTTGGCTATAGACCGGGATAGGTGGAGAGACTTGTTGAAAGAGGCTAGGACCGGAACCCGGTTGTCGAGCCGATGATGATGATGATGTTACTGGTCAAGAGACGTAAATGCGTCAACTATGTTATATTTTAATGTTTTAATGAATTAGTTTTATATAGAACATCATTAGAGAGTCATTGAAGCTCGATAAGAGAGCTTGGTACCAGACTCTATCAAAAGGTTTCGAAATATAAAAAGCAATAATCTTACTTTCTCCAAAACGATGTAAAGATCTGTTCTACTATTCGGTGAGATATACCATCAGATCAAAATTTGCTACCAAAGCTGTGCTGCCAGTTATTAAGAATCTTCGGTTCTTAGAGATATTTTTTAAGCTGATAGTTGATCAGCACTTTCATGACGTTGGAATGAAGCGACGTAGGTGCAATCGATCGATATTAAGAGGGTGAGAACGGTTCGGTTCGGTTTAAGGAACTGGATGATTAAATGCTGTTTTCCATTCACTCGGGAAAAGATTGGAAGTATGACAGATGGAAAAGTTTACGAAGTGGTTTTGCAATCGTGGAAGATCAGCACTTCAGAACAATGGCGGTGCCATTGAAACCTTAACGTACTTGAGGAGTTCTGACACTTTCTTGGAGCATAGAATTTTCCAGAAAGTGTCATGACATCTCCTGTAATTGAGATTTTATAGGACAAATGTTCTTTCATATTCATACAGTTGCACTAGTACTGAAAGAACTTAATGTACAGAAAGGCTCTGACCCGGGTAGTGACCCCTCCTATTGTTTTATAGATTTGTTTCTTAACGGAAAAACCATTGCGTAAGCTTTTCCATGTCTCCAACTTTATATGTCTCTTCCCTAGTGGATATAGAAAACGGAATTTGTTCAGCCCGTCCCTAACGAATCTTCCCCCCCCCCTCTAACTTACGTCCCTTCTTACCAACGTAATGAAAACGATAATTAATTATCAGTTCAAGAAATATTTTGGCTTTCTTAGAAATAGGCCAACTGGTGATTTGATGGCTTATCTCAAATATTTACATCGTTTTTGAGAAAGTTAACTCATTACGTTTGATATGTCCAAAGCATTTGATATAGTTTAGTATGAAGATCTGTTATCGAAAATGCGTGCATTTTGTATCGATTAATCTCTTCTTCGTTGGATTACAAATAACCTTTCAACTCGCTCTATACAAGTTGTATTGGACGGTTTTAAGTCTGATCTTTACGAAATAAATGCTGGTGTTCCCCAGGGCTTCGTTTTGTCTCCGACTCTCTTTCTCATATTCATTAAATGATCTTTAATCTGAAACTTCTAATCCATTAAATTGTTTTGAAAACTACTGAACTTTCAGCTTATAATATCTGATTCGAGTCCTTGTTATTTGGATGTGAATCTTGAACGGCAGCGTATGATAAGCTCATCATTAAATTTTGAACTTTATAGCATTGTCAAATAGGGAATCAAAAGCCGTAAAGAATTTAATGCTTCAAAAACTTTTTACTGTATTCTGTCGTTAAAAGGCAATACACCCCCTATACCGCTATCCATGAGCGGCAATCCATTGAGGAAACCAAACAGCTCTTAGTTATAGGTATGTTGGTCATCACAGACCACCTTGTATGGAAAGACTACATATTTGAAGTCCCCAAAAACGCTGCTAAGTGCTTAGGTTTCCTTCGACGTTGCAAGAAATTTCTTACCCCTTCTGATCTGGCTGTCATCTATAAGGCCTATATTCGTCCAAAGCTCGAGTATAATTCCCATATTTGGGCAGGTGCTCCAATAACTCACTTGAGTCTCTTGGATAGAATTTCAAAAATAGCTTTAAAAATGATAGGTGATAAAAATATAACAGAAACATTTGAAACTCTCGAGCACCGTCGTCGCAATGTTTCTTGTCTTTCACTATTATTTCACTGAATGCCCATCAGTTTACCCTTGAGCCCAATTTGGGACATACAGTTAAATTCAGAGATTCTTTCTTTAGCCGCAACACACGAATGTGGAATGCTTTACCTGACTCTATTTTTCCCTCCCATTGTAATGTTCAGACATTAAAAACCAATGTGCATCAGTATCTCCTTTTAAATCCTCTCCCACTTTCCTAAAACGCTCGCACGTGCATTACGGACATTTATGTTCCTCTCAAACATCGTCGAAATGTTTCATGTCTTTTGTTTTATCGCTTTTCCCATCAACAACATTCAAATGAAATAGCCAGTGACTTTCTTCCCTAAACCAATTCCGCCGTTGAACTCGTCTAACAGGGAATGCTCTTCAGTTTACAATTGTATGTTCTTTCTTTAGCCATTCTGCTAAAATGTGTACCTAATACTTTGTTCTTCTAGATTTCGCCCACTCATTTTGATGTTAAAGTTTTCAAGCTTTCCACATTTCCTAAACGCTCACAAAATGTTATACAATAACTTTAGATATAAGGGTAGTCATAACCCCTTGAGTGTGTGAAAATTATAAACAACGAAAAAGTTTTATCGAAAATGTTCATAAATGACAATCTAATAAATAATTATTATATCTAAAAAAAACTTACCAGTAGAATGTGTTGCCGTGAATCCTTTGTACTGTTTATTATTGTCCACCTTCATTACCATGTACATTTGATTGGATGTTGCCGATATCGGATACGGAATTTTATTGCCACAGAATATACCCAAGTTTCCGCTATTCTCTGATCCTCCATCATACAAAGTGACATTGTCATAACCGCATTCCTGAAATCACATTAAGAGAGTCTACTTAATCGTCCCCTAGCCTCAGCTAAAGCTTACCTGATGAGGCTCAAACTCAAATTCATTGAATATCAACTTAATACGATGTCCCGGCGTTGTAGTGAAATGCCAAACACAAATGACACTCGCAGGATAAGTATCCGGATAATTTGGACTATAAATATTGCCAATTGGGGCCGAGATTTCATACTTGCACTCGCCCTCCTTGCAATCATGGCCGTTCTCGTGCAATGTATAGCCATTGCGACAAAAGCAAACATACGAACCAATCGTATTTTGGCACTCATGATGGCATCCACCATTGTTAACCGAACACTCATCGATATCGGTGAAGAATACAGCTGCAAATCCTGTCTTTTGGATCGATTTATCCGAATGGAATTCAATTCGAAGTGAATTGCCCTCCGAAGTGGCCACCGGCGGGATCATGTTGCCACAGTAGGTGCCGATGCGTTTCAATCGATTCTCACCCAATTTGGAGTATATTGTCACCGAATCGTATCCGCAATCGGATTGTTGATGTGCCGTTCCTTCCAAATCGAAGTGGGTGAAATTCAATGAGATTTTGTGACGAGGCGGTGCAACAATTTCCCAAATGCACTCCTTAAGGATGGGGTAGATTTCGGGAAATGATGGCGATGTAATTGTGCCATTCATTGCTTCGATTTCACCACCGCAGGCATCTAGATTAGATAAACATGTAAGAGAATGAGATTTTAATATTGGAACATTCCACATAGCAGATGTTTGTATGCAATTGGAAATATGTACGAAAAGGATGTAATTTTGTCGCAGTTTGGGTACACAGTGTGCAGCATAGCTCTACTCTGTACCTCTGGTTGTGGAATGGCAAGCAGTTTTTTTTTAAATAAATATTTAAAACGTGATTTTCGATATCTTCCTTTTATGTATGGGTTGATTATGTACGAGTGGCATATTTATAGCAGACTATATTTTAGACAAAGTGAAGGACTCGGATTTTATAGTTAATAGTTGTTTTTATTACAAGCTGAAGAGTTATACTTTTCAAAAGTCTTTTTAAATGTTTATTTATAATTCATTTGTAATAGCTTGAGTTATGCACGCAAGAAAATAAAATCTAACCGAGAGCATTTTTTGGTGGGTTAATAAAATATGTTTAAAACAACGTAGTCTCCGATAAAACCTACGTAACGCATTTAACTCGATTAAATAAAATTGTTGAAAATAAACACAAGTAAGAATGTTAGTTTAATCGAAAAACTTGGCCTTAATTCACAATTTCCATTATTGTTTACTTTAAACGAGTAACGTGTTTAAATCAAATAAGTAGACTTATTTAATTTAACACATTTCTCATTTAATATTAAACAATCTTCTTGGTTAAATTAAACTGATTGTTGGGGTGTGATTTTGGAAAAAATCAAGTAGAAATACAAATAGTATAAGTGTAAGGTTGAGTATAATCGCTTTATTTGTAGGTCTTATACTAAGATGGGTTTTATAAAACTGCCCGAGAATCAGTTATTGGGTTAGTCAAAAGGGAAATGGGTTCGATGAGAGAAATTTTATGGAAACTTAAATGGACAAAATCGATTGACCGCCATGTAAATTTTGATAAAACGTGCACACTAATGGTTATGTTGTTAAAATTAAATGAGTATTTAGGTTAAAAAAAACATCTAACAAGATTTATTTAATTTTACTAAGAAAATGGTTGAAAATTTTAAAACTAAATACATTTCTCGTTTTTTTTTTTTTTATTTAACAGCAAATTCATGTGGAGAGAGGGGGGGGGGCAAGTGGACGTTGGGGTTAAGAATTTGGGTAGAAAGAGAATGAGAGAATTTTCGAAGGAGTGGAAGTCAAAAGAGTTTGCATAGTTGGGTTCAAAGAATGACACCGATCTAAGACTTCTTAGAATTCTTTGAAGAAGCGCGGGGCAGTCGATATTACCACCTAAAAGTTGATGGATAAAAACAATGTCAGCTAATTTCCTGCATTTATTAAAGGGGTGTCGAATGATGATGGTAAAATAACACATTGGATGTGGATTTTTAAAATTCCACAACAATGGATTGAAAAATTCAATTAGATTAACCGAGTTGATTCGTGTAATTTTAACCGAATGAGTTCTATTTATATATACATACTAGACGACCAGGTGAACTTCGTATCACCTACATATATTTTTGAAAAATGTCATCAAAACTAAATACCGTCGACTCCCTCTAAGTCAAACTTTCACGGGATATCAAAACTAGTTCGAGTTGGAGGGATTTTTAAAAAAATCGAGTTAGAGAGAGTTTTTTTTAATGATTTATTGAATTTAATAACAAGTAAAATAAATAAATAAACCTAAGCTTCTTGCTTTTATCGCTCATTAATCTATAATTAAGTATTATAAAAAAATATTTTTTCAACTTAATCATTTAAAAATAAAATGCACGACTGGGTCGCACGAACTTGCTCCTATGTAATAGACTAGGAATTTTAAAAACGGATGTTATTAAAGAAAACTGTTCATAAGGATAAAATGAATTTTTTAAATTCTTTTAGTAGTAAGAGATAAAAACACAATGCTATGCAAATATGAATTTATGCAGGAACAAAAATTATAAGTCGTTGTAGTGGTTCCTTAAAAAAATAAGCTTTTATGTACAAAATTTTTAAAACAGTTTTAAGAAAAAATTTTGGTACACCAACCTTAAGTTTTTATTACTGTTCGAATAAAAGTCTAATTTCCAAAAAAAATACCAAGCCGTTCTTGAGATATCAAATTTGATCAAAAGAAAAAACATTTTAGCAAAATTCTCGGAACCATTTTCAAGAAAAGTGCGATTTTCGAAAACTATTTTTTAAAATTTGTATGGAAGGTACCGTTAGTTTTAGATAAAACAAAATTTTTTTTTCTCAAATCTTGTAGATTATGTTTAGAAACTCTTATTTTTCAAGTTTGAAAAAAATCGAGCATTGAAATATTGAGTTTCCAAAAAAAAATTTTGAATTTTTTTTTAAAAATCCAAAAAATAAAAAATTGAAAATTTGAATATGTAGTAATATTCAGACTTTGGAGGAGCTTTGGCATAAAAAAAATGATTTAAATCGGCGGTACCGTTTTCGAGAAAATCAAAAACAAAAAAAATGGACCCAGGGGGGCTACCAAAAATAACAATTTTTTGCAAAATTTTTTTCAACCATTAGCTAGTTTTAACCAAATGAAATTTTTGGAATTTTTTTTAAAAAAATCTGTGGGACAGTTTTTGAGAAAAAAAAATATTTATAAAATTTCGAAAAAAAATCGTATGGCAGGTACCGTTATTTTTGGTCTTAAAAAAAACAGAAAAAAACGTCCGGGGGGAAAAAATTAAAACCCATATCTACCAAGTTTGAAGAAAATCGGCCAAGCCGTTTAGGCTGTAGTCGAACCGACAGACAGACAGACAGACAGAATTGAGACACCCACTTTTTTGGTCTTCGCTATCATCGTAATGTCAACTTTGATCAAAATCTCGAGTTCGATTTTTTTTACGAATGCATAACTTGCCTTATAGTACCTATAAGTCGCAAGTAAAAATTGTAATTTTAGATATCACAGTCATCACAGTCGTCGTGTCATCAGTGATCGTCTTTTTATAAAAAGATTCTATTTTAAATAAGCAATTTTGAATTTCTTCTTTCATTTCAATTGCAGATTGCAATGTACCAATTGCATTTTCAATTTTCATCCCACGTCTCAGACTTAAATTCGGCCTTTTTGAAACAATTTTCAATTGTCAATGGAGTAACGTCCCCATGCCTTTAGGATTTCGCGCACACAATCGAGAAGTGATATTTTATATTGCTTTTTTTTGGTTTCCCAAATCCTTAAGATCTTGGTGAGAAGAGTGCGATTATAGTGTACTTTCAAATTTTGTATTATACCCATGTCCATTGTCTGAACTATTGAGGTCATATTGGGGGGGAATACTCAAGCTTTATAAACTTTAATTTATCCTTAACTTGTTTTGGGTGAGTTGGGCAGTTATCGATAATGAATAGGTAATACTTTGCGCTTTGATCTTCTAAATTTAGAATCAAGTTTCAAAAGCCAACTTGTGAAAAGGTCTGATGTCATCCAAGAACGATTGTTTGCTAGTCCACCGGCAAATTTTTAATTTTATTGAAACAACGAGGATTTTTGCTTTTCACTATAACCAGAAGCTTTAGCTTTTCCGACGACCTCTGAGATCTATTGTTTTACTGCTTTCAAATAAAGCACAAAATGTTTTGAAGTTGGAATGGACTGGATCCAACCAACAAATGCTTTTTTTTATTGCCTTGCAATTTTTTTTATGAATATCTTTTTAGGAAGAGATTTTTGTGTTTGATAATATTGTAAATTGCAGGTATAGCAGCACAGCACACTGACATGACGGTGACGGTGCAGGCGATGCAACATATAGAGAATCAAAGAGTTCGAGTGTGTGTTTTTAATAAGAATTACAAACAATAACAAGTTGCGATTTGAGAGATTTTTTTTGATTTTTTTTTTTCGGCAAAAGAAAAAAATTTGACTTAGAGGGAAATAAAATAGGTCAATAATCAAGAGAATGTGTTCGAGTTAGAGGGAACTTCGACTTAGAGGGAGTTCGACTTAGAGGGAGTTCGACTTAGAGGGAGTCGACTGTAATTGAATCCGCCAACTTTCAACGACTGGCCTTGCGATTTATTTATGGTCATCGCAAAGGCCAGACAGACGGGAAATTGTAGACGCTTAAGATCAAATGGCAAATCCATTGGAATCATCGGTGACGTCATTCATAATCTTTTTACAGCCAGTCTCGTTCCATTGCACAGTCGAGGTTGATTAATGTGAAGCAGCATAATTCTCATCAGTGAGACCAACGTCACCAGACGCAACAACATCGACATCGCCGGCTTCAAAACCTTCCGAAAGGACAAAGATGAGGGCCGTAGAGGGACGGCAATCTACGTAAAAAAGAAGATTTGCCCCAACACCGCTGAAACCATTATCACTGGTCTCAGAACCAGCGAAGCCACTGCCGTCACCATTAAACTTGGAAGAGATGAAACCCTTATCATCATCAGTGTCTATTTCAAGTGCCAATCCAGCATGAGAAATATTCACAATGACCTCCAAATTCTCAACGGTGTCCTCGAGAGAAGCACATATGGACTCATCGGCGGTGATTTCAATGCCATGCATCACATGTGGCTGGATACTACGATTTCACCTGAGGGCAAGGCGATTGTTGACTGGCTGGACGCCAACAACGACCAGCACTCGTTAGTGGTTGTTTCACAACACAAACCCACCTTTCCCAGAACACCATCAACGCTGGACTTCTTCCTGGCTTCCTCGAACCTAGTGCACACTCTTCCGGAAATCCGGAATTATGTCTGTACATTATTGCATAGTGACTCGGACCATGAAGCTGTTCAACTATCGATTAATCTCAACCAACCCATACTCCTTACAACAGAAGCTCCTGAGAATTTCATTAATTTCAGACGGCTGGATATTGATAGACTTCAAAGAGACATAGAAGACAGCTTAACTCTCCCACCTTCAGACAAGAATCTTCTGGATATCGAAATCGATGCAGCAATTGTCAACTTTGAACATGCCGTATCTGATGCCCTGGACAAGCAAAAACAGTCTAAAACATCAAGGGATAGGTACCAGCATCTTCCCGAGTACGTTCAAAATCTGTATGCTCACAGACAACGTCTAAGGAAACGTCTCCAGCGGATCCATCAAAGTGAACTGAATACAACAAACAGAAACTACCAGATAGTTTGGAATGAGCTACAGCAAGTCAACATCATGTTCCGAAACTCCATTCAATACCACAATAATATCCAATACCAGAAAAGATTACAAGCAATCAAGCCAGGACCAGATGCTTTCAAAAACATCAATAGGATCATTGGAAAACAGCCACAAATACCGGAAACCATCATCAGCAATGATACTAAAGCTACCTCGGCCCAAGACAAGGTGGAAGCGTTCGCCGACTACTTCGAAGGAAACTTCACACCGAGCCCACCTACTGACCCAACTTTCTTACGAGAAGTTGAGGCAACAGTTCAACAAACACTGCAACCAAATCCGGATAAAATAAATTTTAATATTATCAATCCAGCAAATGATCCCACCGATAGTCCACATTTATGCAATCTAGAGGAGGTTGTAGAAATCATCGGCAATTCTAAACCAAAAAAGTCTGCTGGACCAGATGGTGTCTCCTACTACATCCTGAAAAGGCTGCCACAGGCGGTAATGATTTTCCTCACAATCATTTTAAACAACTGCATCAACAACTGTTACTTCCCCCAGAAGTGGAAAACAGCGAAGATTGTGCCAATTCCGAAGAAAGGTGCCTCCAACTTAGTTTCCAACTACAGGCCAATATCACTTCTCAACAACATCAGCAAATTACTGGAAGAATTAATCTTACGAAGACTGAAGAAATTCTGCTGTGAAAATTCAATCATCCCTGACATGCAATTCGGCTTTCGAGAAAAACACTCAACCTTGCATCCACTGGTAAAATTCCAACACGATATCACCACAGCCCTCAACAGTAATCGTGTCACAGTCGGATGCTTTCTGGATGTCGAGAAAGCATTCGATAGCGTGTGGATAGACGGTCTAATCCACAAACTTCATCTTATGCAAGTACCTCCGCCATTAATAAAAATTCTCTTTTCTTTCCTATCTTTCAGAAAATTTTTCGTTCAAGTAAATAACTGCAAGTCGAACATGAAGACCATCAGAGCTGGAGTCGCCCAAGGCTCAAAACTAGGCCCCTTCCTCTACAACCTGATGACTTCAGACCAACCTTCACCAATTGGATGCGAGAACCTTCTGTATGCTGATGACTCGCTCACCTACGCCACATCAATGTCACCTCTAATCGCTGTCCAAAAAGTAGAAACCCACATTAACAGACTCTTCCAATTCTACCAGAAATGGGGCATCCGAATCAATACTTCCAAATCGGAACTTGTCTGCTTCAGGAGACCTTCAACTGGTAGAGGCCTTCGCACCGCAACAATTTGCAGAAATCTGGTCCTAAGACTCCCTGACGGATCCTCCATAGTGGCAAAGCCAAATGTCAAGTATCTGGGAGTGCACTTCAATGAGTTGCTAAGGTTTAACCTGCACTCAAGAAATGTTCTGAAAAAGGCCAGCTGGGCCTTCAGCCGTTTGCACCCATTGCTGAAAAGAAGATCAGGTCTTAGCCAACCGACAAAGATATTAATCTACAAGCAGCTCCTGCGACCAGTGATTAGCTATTCCTTCCCAGTCTGGTTTTCCATCTCGAAGACAGCTATGAAGGAACTTCAACTATTCGAAAGGAAGATACTGAGGATCTGCACTGGACTCTACTTCGACCGTCAACGACAGAAACACTACAGGAACGAGCATCTCTACACAGAAGCCAATTTAATCCCGCTGGACAAATACCTAGTTCTTTCAACGAAGAAACTAATGGGGAACATCATCGACCACCCGAATCAACTTATGAGAAGGATGACCACAGAACAACGACATCCTGAGCCGAGGTACCTCAGTGTGATGGAAACTCTAGATGACAACGTAATCATGGACAACGAGGAAGTAGTCTCGTTCTACGCTGACATTGGGTCAGCCTACCACCGCGGCTAAAACGCCTTCCCTGCCCACAACCCACAAAAATCACCACTGACAACCAGGAATGAACACCCTGAGGACAATACAACCGACATTTTAAATTTAATTTTTTTTTCGTCATGTAAATTTTATATAAAAATAATTAAACTTAAGTCACTGTATATAGTTAGGCCCCCTATGAGCCAACAAATGTAAACTTTCATACATATGTAGTATCTTATTAGTTGTAAGCCAAATTGTAAATAGTATATGTTCAATAAAACAAAATTGAAATTGAATTGAAGCAGCATAATCACAACTGAACCTACGTTTAATTGAAAATTGTGAGGTAGTCCAGGCAAATCCAGGGAATTTAAAAACTCTGTGGAATACTTGACTACGTCATCCTGGTTTTTAACTGTGTCAACTGATTTGTAAGAAAACAACTCTCCCAGAAGAAAATTCTGAATGTTTGCATTGAGATCATCGACATCCTTGTTTTTGGCCGCCAATATTGCTCGTTCACTCAGCCAATTATGGTTTCTGAATTGTTCTTCTATATCCGTAAAAGCACGCTGAATAAGCTCCCCTTTTGAGTTGACGAAGTGACAAAAATCCGTGAGTAGTGTAGTGTAGAATCATGGCTCCACAAAAATGTTTTGGTTGTCACGAAGTTCTGTCCAGTGTCTCCAGCGACCTCTGTTGATTTGAATTTTTAGAGGTAATTTCAGGGCAGAACGTGCAGTTCGTCCATCTTCTAACAATGTTGCAGCTATTCCAGATGAAGCCAATGCTAGGGCTACTTCATTTTGCAATCTGATTTTTGTCAACAGCAAAGAAATTAGTAACTTTTTTCCAGTCTCCCCGGGAGCATCAATAAAGTAAGCTCCACCAGATCCACTTTTCACAGCTTCCATGAAAGGATCACATCGTACGCAATTCTTTGTTGTTCCTTCAATTGCGGAACATTTTAAGCCAATACTTCAGTATCGTATTGTTGTTCTCCTTGCAACTCGTGGTTAAATGCATCGCGCATAGGAAGATAGGGTGCTGTCATGCCCAAACACGGTAATACTTTATTTTCCATCAATAAACACATATCTTCTATCATGATTAATGTTTCATTGTAGTTTGTAGTGTAAAGACATCAAGTGTTTCACAGCTAGGAACATTTTGTATTCGAAAATTAGATTGTCGTTTTTAGTATTTTCCGTTACTTATTACTTATGTTTCTTACCATGTAAGCCTTCCCTGGACAGCAATTGATTTTTATATATAGATGTATTCAAAATTATTTATTTTTGTAATTATTTTCCGTTCCTTTAAATTAAAATTCTGTTCTTATGGACTAGAAACTTGTTTTAACGAAATAAATATAAACTTACTTAAGTTAGAAGGTTGTATATTAGTAGTTCCACTTGTTTAATTTTACTGGAGTTTTTGTGTTTTTTAACCGATCATTTTTCTGCGTCTGCAAAATTTAATCGTTTTCTGTTCCGGAGAATAAATTAAAATTTTCCTGAATTTCATTTCAATCTCAGAACTGCTAAATGAAATCTAGATTTAAATTTTGGGTTCGGGAAACCTGGATTCGATAATCAGAATTGTGTCAAAATAATAAAATACGCTTGGACTTACGTTGAAAAAGCCCCAAATCATGATATCTTTTGAGATTTTTGAAGATAAAATACCTTAAAATCTTATATATAATGGGTTGAATGATTGAATAATTTTGGGATTAAAGAGAACTGTGCCCTAGTTTCTCAACTAGAGCTAGATGCGATTGCTTAATCTATAGCTCTTCTTCCAGGTTTTATACTTTGAGAAACTTAAGCATTTAGGGTACTTTCAGAAATGGTAGTGATGAACAAGACACCTTTGTCTTTGATACACAAGTTTATAACATCTTCTAACTATAGTTCGGTTTTTTCTCATGAGGGTTGCAGAATCTGCATATGGCACTACTTGTCAGGCCAAGAATACTCAGATGTTTACTCAGTTTGCAGTGACCAGTGAGAAAATCCGACATTGTTGCAAAGTTTTTGAACTCAGGACAATACAGGATGTAAAGGATTGTTGATTGTAGCTTCCAAGAAGCAGGGTTTTCTAACTGAGCTTTGCGAGTTTTGTCCATTTTTTGATTTTGTGGCCTCCTCTCCATGAATTTATTTTTAATCATATTTTCTCTTATTCTACAATAGATTATTCGATCCCGTGTCAAATTTTTTCTTGTGGTGTGCGTATTTCGTATACATGTAAATGCCTCTTCAAATACGGATTGGAAGAATTTGATCTTTGTCAAAAAATTCGAGTTTTTTGGTGTGAAGGAACGTAAAATCTGTCGAGAGATAGAAATCTTCACACAGAAATTGATTTCTCATGTGTAAAGGAAATCGACATTATACTATGTTATATTATTATTTATTTATTTATTTATTTATTTATTCATCAAGCAGAGACACAGCTCTTATAGATTACTTGAAATTAATTAACAACATAATGAAAAGAAATAAACAAAATAAATACTAACCAAACCACCGTTAATAAGACTAGATAACAATTTTTTTTTAAAACATTCCCTACTTACATAAGTACAAATTAAAATCAATAACATTACATAGAGAATTTGCATGTCTTAAACAGCGAGTTAAGGGTTCATTGATTCCATAATTAACTCTATGAAAAGGTATACAAAACAGACGATTACTTCGTAAATCACGATTGGGAATATGAAAACCAATTAACGAAAGCAACTGAGGGCAATTGATTTTATAATTGATTAAATCTCTGACTAACATGACATCGAAATATGTACGGCGTAATTCCAAGGATTGAATGCCTAATAACAAACACCTTATATTATAAGATGGCATATTAATATTCCATCGTAAGATCCGAATTGCAGTTCTAGTGAAGCGTTTCTGTATTCTTTCAATTCTCATTGAATGAACAGAATACATAGGATTCCAGATGGAAGAACAGTATTCTAAAATCGATCGCACATAACAAAAATATAAAGATCTGAGAGTAAAAGGGTCTGAGAACTCTTTAGCATTCCGAGAAATAAATCCGAGCATTGAACTAGCCTTAGAAATGATGTAGTCAATGTGATTGGAAAACGTGAATTTTAAATCAAAGATCACACCCAAATCTTTTTTTTTCTGTAACATTGGATAGAGAAGATCCATGTATATCGTAAGAAAATAATATTGGAGATGTACCGCGGTAAAACATCATACTATGACATTTAGAAACATTCAGATGAAGATCGTTATTAGAACACCAAACAGATAATTTATAAAGATCGTTTTGAAGGTTTGTGCAATCTGAGATAGATTTTACTCGTAGGAATAATTTAAGGTCGTCAGCATACATTAAACAAAGACTATTACTCGAAACACTTGGAATATCGTTAATAAATAAGAGAAAGAGAAGTGGTCCTAAATGACTTCCTTGTGAAACTCCGGAAGTTACAACAACCGGGTTCGAAATTAAGTTGTTGATTCGAATGTGTTGAATCCTACCAGTAAGATATGATTCAAACCATTTTAATAAGCTAGAATGAAAACCTAAATTATGAAGTTTGACAATTAATAATGCATGATCAAGCCTGTCAAACGCTTTGGAGAAATCAGTATATATAACATCACATTGATACCCCTGTTCCAGAGCACCTAATATATAATTACTAAAAATCGTAAGATTGGTCAAGGTTGATCTGCCAGCGACAAACCCATGCTGCAAAGGAGAGATTATTTCTTTCACTGAGAAAAAAATCTTGTTATAGACAATTTTTTCGAATAGTTTTGGAATTGCAGATATTTTACAAATAGGGCGATAGTTTACTACTTCATTCTTAGATCCAGATTTAAAAACAGGGTAGACATACGAATTTTTCCATTGTTTTAAGAAGTAACCATCTCGAAGAGAGCGATTGAAGATGATTTCAAGGGGAATTGCTATAGAAAAAGCACATTTTTTTAAAACATAGGGAACAATACCATCAAATCCAGCTTTCTTTTCATCTTTTAATTTTAATAGTTCATTAATTATATCACTTTTGTTCACATATAAATTACCTAGATTAATTAATTCAGATGAAGATATAAAGGCGGGCCTTATTTGATGACTAGAAGGCTTAAAGACAGAACGGAAAAAGTCAGCAAAGAAATTACATATAGTTAACGGGTCACTAGAGGTTTCCCCCATATATCGTACCGAATTAGGAATTCCTGTAGAACATTTCTTGTTATTAATAAACTTCCAGAAACATTTGCTATTTTTTTTTTTAATAAATTAAAGGGAGGTTCTCCTTTTTCAGTGTCAAAAATGACACTTTTTCATGATTTTTTTGTTCATGCAGGGAATGACATAATCAATTCAAATTGTTTTACTTGTTTATTAGGTATCATATTAAGTACAAAAAATAATTTTTTCATCAAAAAATACTGGACCGTTAAAAAACAATGCGCCTCGGATTGAGACCACGAGTTGTTCGCTGTTGGCCATTTTTGCTAATGCAAAAATGATCGAAAATTAAAAAATCAAAGTTTTTTATAAAACAGAAGAGTGTAGTTGGAGTCTTTAACAAAATAATTACCCAAAGTCAAAAATTAAAAAATGGCGGACGCTTGAATTTTTCGTTTTTTTTTTCACTTTTTTTCGCTCTTCTGAGCGCTGTACAAGAAAAAGTTTTCGATATATCAGCCTGATTTTGGTCCAGATTCCAATAAATTTAATAATATTTAAAATAAAAAAAAAAATATGACGTTCCGTCAAGTAGTTTTAAAGTAATCGTGGCCAACAGTCTGAGAAACGTGGTTTCGAGAAAAACGCGTTTAAAGTTTTTTTTCGAGTCATGGCTCATGCGTCGACACCTGGTGGCCCATATGGTACCTCTGTTTACCATGGTATCGATATGTAGGCGCCAAATTCAAAAATGTTTATGTAAAACATGCTACGCTCAAAATACCGCTAAATGTCAATTTTCGAGAAAAAAGGTAGGTCTTATTTCTGTTCTATAAAATAAAAAAAAATGAAAAAAAAAATGCATTTTTTTTTAATTAAAAAAATTCATCTCTGTCGTTTCTGATCATGCGTTTATATTTAAGCATTACTCTTGAACATTTGCGTACATTTTGTGACTGGATCAAAGAATATCGACAAACAGGATTCGAAAAGTGCTTGTCTGACGCTCGTCAATTTAGTGAGAAAAGCAGTTATGATTTGCCAAAAGATTTTAAAAATAAGAGAGTAGCCAAAAAGAAAAGGATGTTTGATTATGAAGGTAGCGATCAACCTACAAAGTCTGCTAAAAGCCGGTATGAAACAGATTTTTTAAGACCATGATTGATTCTGCGATAAGTAACATAGAATCGAGATTTATATCTTTAAATCAACATTTTGAAAATTTTGGTTTTCTCTATGACTAAAACAAGTTAAAAAAAATTCCAAAAGAGCAAACATTGAAAAACTGCCAGGATTTACACACAGTCAGTGTGTGAGGAGTTTTTGTTTAATGTCCCAAAGAAGTATGATTATAAATTTAGGTTTGTTTCTTAATAAATAAAAAAACTGTTTAATTAAGTGATTTTTTATTTTATATTGCCTTCTACTTGCACCATCAGAGAGGGCCTCGCGAAATGTTTCTTGCCCACATTAAGCTTAGGTCTTGCGCCGCCACTGGCTCTACCGACAGAAAAGTTTAGATTCTGGGCCCCAAGACTTTCTGTACCTGTCCCTTCAGACGTTTTCAATCCATCGATGTACCATTTGATGGCATTTGCATTAAGAGAAGAGTAGTTGAGAGAAATCCGTTCTTAGAATTTTTCTCGAAGAATTACATTTTACTCAAGTAATCGTTATACTAAAGATCTGTAAATGAGGCCCCTTTCTCTGAATCATTACCCAAATAAGTACCTTCCCTGGCGAATATAAGGTTTGCTCTCTTAGCGGTAGTTAGGTGAAGGATAACCTATATTGCTGCAGTAGTTCTCAGTATTCCAGGAATGCATAAGATTGTAATCTTTTGAATTTTTCTTAGTGAGTTCCTAGTTGTTCTTAGTTCGGCTCTTTCGTTCCACGAAACTGTAGCACCATCATGTTGATTGTAATGGTGAATGCGAGCCAAACGGGTAACTGCGCTTAAACTCGACCGGCAATCTTTGTCAACGGAATTCTTTCCTTGGAACTTCCCCTTGAATTTGGTTAATAGGATGACGTTGTTCATGAGTTTCTTCACCATCAACATGGTTGGTTTCGATTACATAGCATTACGATACAATTCCAAAATGAAAATTGGGTAGTAGAAAACTGGACACATCCGAAAAATTCAAAAGCTTGATTGAAGAGTTTGTTGCTTCTTTATCATTTGCTACGCAGTCAACCGAAATGCAGTGGTGCTGCGGCTTAATTTTGAATAATGAAACTCAAATCATAGAGGTCCTTATTTTTTTAAACTAATGTCGTGAGTTCATTTAACCAATCGTTTGTTCTAATAATTACGAATAATGTTCGGGAACACTTTGGTGACGAGTTCTTTCTTCGATGGTGTGAATTTACAAAAATTAGGAGGCAGCAAAATCAGCTGCTGCATCAACTGGAATTCAATTATTTCCAATTGAGAAACAGATGTTATGAAAAATATTCGGCTGATGGACAGTTCTCCAACGCAACACGCATATTCTTAGTTAGCTGTAACTTCTTTACGTATCACCAGGAAAATAATAATTCCAGGCAAGCGTGGAGTTCATCTGCATCAGGATGATTAGCAAAATTCGTCCAAAATCGCCCGCCGTTAGTAGCATAGCGCCTCCAATTCTTGCTTGTGGGCCATTGCGCACTCATCCCAGATGATAATTTTGCAAGTTTTCAACATCCGTCCCATCGTACATTTTCTTGAAATGGTGAAAGTTGGTTCACCTAAAGTAGGGCATAGATTCTGCGTACTCATGTGGATATAGAATTTAAGGAACCTCACTTTTGGAAACAAAACTGTTCTGATCACAGAACAAATCGAGACACATTCACTTCGCACTATCGTCAAGGTAAAAAGATCGAATATACTGCTCACGCGCAGTTATCAAACGTTATTTTGAGAGTGTAACCCCGTCTTTTGGCAATCCAAAAATTAGCCGATGGTCAATTCCCTAGTGTTTGTGATTCCTTAGAATCAATTTTTATTTGTCCTTCCCATAACAAAATACAATTTTCAGATATTGCTACCATATACCCCCGAAAGTATGCAATTTCAATTTCACGATTTTCCAACTTTTTCGGTCAAAATGTCCTAATTTCGACACCGTGTTCTCCTAGTTGAGTACGAATCAAATTCCCATTGGAATCGAAGTTCGCCCAAGTTATGATCGAACAAACAGACACCAATTCATTTTTACGTATACAGATAATTTTCAAAATGTTCCCTGATGGCGCTTTAACTTTTCAAACATAACTCGTTACTTATGTCGTTTCCATTAACAACTTGTTGATAGTTAAGCCCATTCAACCTTAAGTGCACTTGCTTCTTCCAAAAATGCCATAAATCACTTTCAGTTATATGAACACACAAACCAACACAACTTGCCTAATCCAGTTTCTTTTCATAGCATCAGTATTCTAACCAAACCATAAAACCCAAAGGTATCTACCAATGGCAGACGATATTATTGCACTTACCTTCACAATGCTTCTTGTCACTGTGCAACTCATAGCCAATATGACAACTGCACTCGTATCCACCCAGAGTATTGATGCAGTCATGTTCACATCCATGATTCTGTGTCTCACACTCGTCCACTTCCTTCATGAAAATAGCTGAGAATCCAGCCTTCTGCACCGAACTGTCGGAAACGAACTTCACAAACATCGTATTGGAACTTGACCTAAATCGAATAGAAAAAAAAAATAACCAAATCCAATCATTCTGTCATTTTGTTATGCGAGAGTGAGTTAAGCTTGCCTCGTCTGCTGTAGGAATATATGTACTCACTTCATATTCGGTGGGGGCTTGTAACCACAAAATACCCCAATCAAGTCAGATTCAGCACTGTCGCCGTCATGGACCTCGACATAATCGTACACACAGCTATCGTGGTTCTCCACTTCGAACGATTGGAATTTGAGTGCCACTTGATATCCTTTTGGCACAGTTATCCTCCAAATGCATTCCTTGTTCGGTAAATATTCCAGCGGATAGTTGGGGGACTCCAATCGTCCGTCGGATTCATCCACGGATAGTTCGCCACCACAAATTGCTAAAAAAAATACAAAAAAAGAATGAGATATGTAAAAGGAATTCACAAAAGCAGTCAGGACTTGTGCTACTGATACGCTTTTTGTTTGTGTTTTCGAGTGTGCTATGTACTTCGTGTTGCTGCCTTAACAAAGGGCCTGAATTGTACACGGTATGCATGCACGTAACGAGGGGGGCCAGAAGTTCGTCCCGAAATTAATATCTTCATACATATTTTGGTTTATCTACTGCTCGTTAGAGGTTTTGTGACAAGAAATTACACCTTTTTTCGTGACCATTTTTTAATTAAAAAACTTGTTTCTCTAGTACTAAAACTTTTTTGTGATTAATATATTAATATTAATTTTTAATAAAAAAGACATTGGCAATGGCAACGTTTAGGATACTTTTCAAAAATTAAAAGTTACATTGTCTTTGTTTGAAACAGGAGTGTGCCAAAATGTTGGCTTAAGAGAAACCCATTTTTTAAAGTTAGTTTTACATAATTCCCATTTCAAAGTTCTGTTGATTTATTTTTGAAACAACTCTATTAAGGTATGTTCATATTTTTATCACATCCATTTGAATTTAGATTTTTAAATGAATTTTGCTTCAAAAGCTATAGTCAAAATCTTTCCTATTTCGCATGAAGACTACTGAGAGCTCGTTAATAAATTCATCAAAATAAGAACAACCTTATCAGCCTTATTTATTATTTTTCACTAACACTGGGTTCAACCTCGGAATAGTTAAACCGAGCCGAAGCACTTACTTCGGGTTTACGCCACGTCAAACAAATCCTTATTTATAATAAATTTTCTTAGCCGTATTAGTTACGCCTTCTTTATGTCAAATATACTGGGAAAAAAGTCACCAATCTAAAACTCTGGTTATTATACACGTAAAGCAAACCCCAGCTGATTTCCATTATATTTATTTTATTATCATTGTATGCATATTGGAAATTTTATACATTTAAAATTTTAAAATTGGATGTATAAAGTTTAAATCCAATAAATGAATGCACCAACCACATTGCGTTCCCAATACCGTACAACTGTTAGAGTGTTTGGAAAATATAAATAATTTATTAATGCAAAATATCTTTCCTTTTTGTCTTAATAAGAAACGAAAAAAAAAATTGCTTACACTCCTTTTTGTAAATTTCACAAGATGTCAAAATGACATTTAGATACTAAAACGGCCTTAAAACTCCTATGAACCAGTTTTAGCTTATTCCACCGCTATTCCTCGTGCATTTTCATTATAAATAAGGTTTTCAAGATTAGAGCCGTTGTAAGGTCGAAGTAACTTTACTCCGTTGCTAAAACGAGTTAGTAAATAACGCTGAAATAGTTTAAATCTTTCCTTTCGAAAATTTTAGTTAAATTCGTAAGATGCTAAAACTGTTTTAGACAGGTACTACCTTAAAACACCGATTTTTTAAATTTTAATTGAGCTTAACATAATACTTTCTCAAACAGTTTATGAAAGTTAAAATCATCAAATATGTAGCTATTTCAGTTTTTAATACGGTGCTAACTTTATATGACTCTTTGACGTTTACAAAAGACAAAAAAGGTCTGTTTATTTTGATTTTTTGCACGAGCTGACATTGTTTTATGTTTGCTTAGAACAACCTAAGAATATTATATTATCCCGGGCCAATGTAAATGTAGAAGACAATCAAGCATTCTTAGCCTTGAAAATAGTCCCATATGCAGACTCTGCAATACTAACGGGAAAACGTAGCCCTCGCATCAAATACAGTTATTCATCAAAGTAGGAAGTAGAAGAGAGTAGATTAGAAATTGATCTTGATAAAACTTCATAGGGTCAATAGTTTTAGGAATCGAACTAACCTATACCCATATCGAGCTGAACGCATTCACTGTCACAACAAAGGTTTTTTGCTTCGTTTGAGTTAAGCTGCATTTAAACTTTCGGTGTTACGCTCAACGGTATGTTAAGAGACCCTTATTATATTAAACACAGCACGGGTGAGGGGGAAATTAGGAGGGGAGAGAAAGTAGGTGTCGATGAACATTGGTTTTGAATGTTTGCAAATCGAAATGGCAAGGGAAAACTGTGCTGGGTAAGTTATTCCATAATCGTGTTGTGCGATAAAAAACGAATCTCTATATTTGACGGTACGACCAAAGTTAGGCTCGAGGGTGAACTGATGAGCATTTCTAGCGAAGCGGGTATCACGGGTGAATTGATAAAAGAGAGGAATGCAACTGGCTACTTCGAGTGAGCATTGCTTGTAAAAGAAGCGATAAAACAGGGAAATACATGAAACATTTCGACGGTGTTCAAGAGATGGGAATGAATCCATGATAGCTCTGTTTCCAATTAGTTTTAACGCTCTGTTCTGAATTCTATCCAATAAATGGAGAGAAGATTGCGCTGCTCCTGCCCAAAGGTGTGAGTTATACTTGAGTTTTGGATGTATAAACGCCTTATAAATGGTACCAAGATCAGAAGGGATGAAAAATTTCTTACATCGATATAGAAATCCTAAGCAATGAGCAGCATTGTTCACTCTATACTTCATCCAACAAAAATTTGCAGTACACGTCTTATGAGAGAGCTTTTTCGAAATCAGTAGCGTGCTATATGTTTGCACCATACTAAATTGAAAGAGCTCCTCCATAAAAAAGTGTTTGTGAGTCCGTAAATTTTTGATTGCATCTGACGCAGACCCGACGACGTCTTATTGACTGCACATCTGAGTGTGCATTGAATTGCTGTGGCCTATGGCTGATGGTGCTATTCAATTTCAACCCCCATTAAATATTGATGTGCATTCAGAGTTACCCTTGTTCATTTGGTAACTTGTTCAGTTTTTTTTTTCTTCGGTTTCTGTTGAGGTGCTTTTGATTTTAGAGCTTTAAAAAAAGGGTCCATTTAAATCAACACTACAACAACCCTGTGAGAGCTGTAATGAAGGACAGATTTATGCAATACACTGTAGCCAAAATGCGATGCAAACGTCCTATCTTGCTTACACTGCATATTTTTGTTGGACAGAGTATAGAATATGATCATTCCAACGAAGATCATCGTTAACATACATATCGAGTACTGAGAGCTTTTCGTGTTCCTCGATGCAAGTGCCATTCAGTGACAATGGCATAAGGGGGACATTTTGCTTCAACGACAATAGACAGCGTTGAGTTTTCGAAGCATTAAACTTCACACGGTTTTTTATACCCCATTTAACAATGCTGTAAAGATCGGAGTTTAATGAGCTTATCATATGATACCATTGCAATTCCAATTTCGAAGGAGTTGGATGAAGTGGATTAGAAGTTTCAGGCAAGAGATCATTAAAGAAAATGAGGACACAAAACGGAGCCCTGGGGAATACCAGCATTTATTTAGTGAGAGGATCAGACTTGAAACCGTCCAATACAATATGTCTTGAACGATCTAGAAGGTCATTTCTAATCCAACGAATAAGGGTTTCGTTGATGACAAACGCAAGCATTTTCGATAAGAGAGCCTGTTGCCAAACTCTATCAAATGCCTTAGAAATATCAAGCGCAATAATCTTACTTTCTCCAAAACAATGAAAAGATCTGTTCCACTCTTCGGTGATATACCATCATGCCACCAGTGGAACGATTGCTGCGAAAGCCGTATTGCCGGTCATTAAGAAGATTTCGATCTTCAAGATATTTCTTGAGCTGATGATTTATCAGCGATTTCATGACCTTGGGAAGAACGGACGTAAGTGCAATAGGAGGAGGGGAGGAAGGGTCGCCTTCTTTTAGGAACAGGCCGGACAAATCCTGTTTTCAATCTTCCAGGAAGATTCCAGAACAGTAGGAGCAATGGAAAATCTTACGCAATGGTTTCGCCAGCGATGAAGAACACCTCTCCTGAAGAATGGAGGGTATACCATCAGGACCAGTGGATTTGTTTGTATCGAGATCTCGAATGGCTCTTGCAACTGTACGAGTGCGGAAATATGCCTGTCTCGTTGAATGATTTACATTCGCAAGTGTAAGCCTTTCCTTACGGCAACGTGGAGCTAGCAGCAAAATCACCTACTATTTCAAAAATCAAAAACACCCAAAACACAACTCTGACGATCTTAATTGTTGGTCGTATGAGGAAAAACAAGAATGTAAATATGAAAACGAACTAAGAATGAATGAAGAATGTGCAAATTCAAAAGAGCTCGGAAATTTCGATGTTCGTTGTTCGTTACCGGAAGAACGTCTGTGCAAACACTGTATAAATGAAAATTGTTTTGCAGTGCCGTGCAACTCGTAGGGACATTTTTGCAGTTTTTCTTATTAGTGAATGGAGCATCTGAAGGCTTTATTATAAATTGTAAAATAATGAACTATTATATAAACAACTATTAATAGTTCCGCGACCGCCAACAATGTGTTGTTTTCCAATTTTTTGTTAAGAACGAACTGAAAAACAAAACTGAATTAATGTACATAAATGCTTCTTCCTTGTTCGTTGTTGAGAGAAGGACGAAAAAGGAACAACGTACAAGCCTATGAAGACCGAAAATCTAAATGGGGTCTGAAGCTTTCTTTCTCACTTGTACTTCGTAGGAAACAATGAAACGTTGTTTTCAATTTGAAAGGTAGTGTCAAAGTTAATCTATTTGTATATTTTTTTGTCCGCTTGAAATACTAGATAACCTTTTGGTGGAAGCATGGCATTACCCTCTTTGAAGGTACTCCGAATAATCAAATTCCTTAAGGAGCTAAACTTGAAGAGAGAGAGCTGTAGGGTGAGCAACTCATCTAACTCTGGATGTTGGCAGATTAGATCTCAGGTCGTCATTAGGTCACAGTACTATAAACCCCTCCCCAAATTCATTCATTTAATTGGTCCAAAATAAAACTGTTATTCATTGAAACACACTAGTTTACTCTTTTTTTTTCAAAGGATCTTTATAGCAAGGCGATCGCCAGAAATAACCGAAAATATATATATATATATTGATAAGAAGCGGAAATTCTTTCTGTCGCATTATAAAGTTCAGTGTTTGACTTTGAAAATCAAGCTAACCAACACAAACATGTGAAGTTTAATGCTTCAAAAACTCAATGCTCACTGACATTGTCCCTAAATGGTACTTGCATTGAAGGAACTAAAAAGCTGTCAGTACGTTTTATGTGTCAACAACGATCTTCAATTGGAGACAGATGTACGAAATTACCCTTCTGATATGGCTAAAATTTATGTCTAAATTCGAGTACACCCCACATCTTAGGGCAGGTGCCAGAACAGAGCGTTTAAGCTGATAGGAACTTTCCAACTCGGAAACTGTAGCCGAATGATTTGTCAGAAAAACATTTTTTAAAAAACTGTATCTACAGGCGAACCTACTCCATGCTCTATTAAAAAACAAAATAGAGGCCAAAATTATTTGTTGAGAGCCTAACTGAACTTAGTGACTTAAAACGCTCAACAGCTCCTGTGTGCGTGTTAGGAGGAATGCTGGGAACCTTTAATTTTTTGCGACTCCGAAGGTCTAATGGAAAGTAATTTTCATGAGAAAAGATACTTTTGGAAGATTTGTCACTTCTGCAATCGAAATCCAGTAAAAATACCATCGATTTTTCGAGCTTCATACCAGACTTCAATGATCTGGTGCTTTCTTTTTCATTTTTAAACACCCGAAAAAGAGAAAAAATGTTGTATAAGGTTTTCCAGTAAGAATATTTGAACTTTGATTGCGGCCATATTGTCGAAACTATGTACATATGTATGTATGTACAAAAATCCTTCAAGTTGAGTGGCATTTATTAAGTCGGATTTGCCAAAGGAACATGGGAAGTGAAAGTATTCAACAACTTGTGCAAATGATTTAATTGTACTCGTATTACTAAATTCATTTATGTCAAAAAATCATATACAACAACTGTCCTGAAAGACAAAATAACCAATGCCATTTGTCATGTCTGATTTATGCGCCCGGATTATGGAAAATTAGACGTTTCGGATGCGCGCCACGTAGCGAAGCTGCGGCGCATTTTTTAATAGCGTTATTTTCCATACATCGTTGCACATGGATCTTTTAAATTGCTTGAAAAATATTCAGTTTGTTTTATTTAAATTTAAAGAAAGGAAGTTTTGGCAAAGTTAATTTCCGAAAAGTAGTGAATATTTTTATTGTTTCTTCATTAATACAGGAGAGAGATAATCATCTATATTGAGAAGATCGACTATCAGTAGTCAACAGGTATCAATTTATCTTATTAAATGGTATTCTCAAAGGCAATTGCTTTCAAAGGGTTATTAAACTATTGTGATTTCGTATCAATCGTTTATTATGAATGGAAAAATCGGTATAGCGAACATCAATTTTGTCATCGATTTTCTAGTCAATATGTACATTTTCCTCGTTTTCACGTTCATAGTTAAGATATCTGTCAATTAAATATGTATCTAATTTTCGTAGACATTCGCAATCGAACAAGATTTTGTTAATTTTCTAAATTGAAAAATGTGAAATATCTTAATCGATTTATACATAGTGTTCTCTATCAGGCAGAATGTTTTAAATACATTCTTGAAAAATGCTTCGCAAATTGTAAGCTATCATCTGGCTGTCATGCTTTCAAAGATTTAATCATTAATTGATGCATTTGTATATTTTACCAATGAGGAAGAATAATAAATTTTTCTAATTTTATTGTTTGAAAATTTTTCCTTTGGATAAAACCTCCTCCTTAACAAAATGTTGCATACGACCCTGATAATCTGAAGTAACAATATAGCAATGGCAGAGCAGGAATGTCCTAATTCTATTTTCTTTTACTTTATATGTGGATGGTTGTGGGTTTGAATTAGAATGTTGGTTGTCTTGGTCGTTTTCGTTTTCTGGGAAACGGAAATGTTCACAGCAGTTGGAGCAGCAATGGAGTTTTGTCTTATTTTTTTTTTTGTGAGTGCACTTTTTTGCCAAAGCCAAACACAACAATGTGTTTAAGGAAATACGAAAATAAACATTAGTTACAGTGAATTAGAGAATCCACCCAAGCATGCGAAGTTATGTTGCAAAGTATAGGACTCGATAAGCTGATCCAGCTATTGGTTTTAATTTTAATAGCGGTAAAGTAATAGCTTAAAGAGGGGGTGCGGTCAGTTTGGGTATAATTTTTTAAAAGTCGGAATTCGGAAGTAATAGCAATCTCTTCTATTGAAGCAAAAACCGTTGGAGATATTAAATAAAAGTAATTAAAACAATATGTTTAATGGTTTGTTTTTATAGGAATAAACGAATATTATCTGTTTTTATCTGAAAAGAATTTAAAATTCGTATAACTTTAAACGATCACTTTTACTAGAAAACTTGAAGTGTGATATTTAAACTATTAAGCCAACTATACTACTACTACCCTGTTAATGTGAAATAAAACGTGTGTACTGTGTCCAATAAGGCTTTAAAATGCTTGAAAATACAGAGCGTTTCAGAGTATTCATAGAGAGTTTCACTAATTGCAAAAATAAAAACAAACGTAAAAGTTCAAAAATCAACGTGTGTATTAAAAGAAACAATAAAGTAAACAAGAACTTATTAACAAAATTCTGATATATGATGCTTTTTGGTAAACAAGATATTTCCATATATAAAATCAAATAAAACCGTTTTTTGTGAAAACTATTTAACTGATTTTTATCAGATGTTTGAAAAATTTATTTTGAAAAAATTTAGCAAATTTTATGTAAAAAACTTGTCACCATACTTTGTTTAACATTACCTAGAACATTGCTTTAAATTTTTTTAAAACAATGGTAAATCGACCAAACAAAAGAAAACAAAATGAAACCAAAGGAAAGAAATTGTTATGTTTCTTGAAAATGGCTCTTACTACAAACTCCCAAGAAGTTCTAAGAAAGTCGTCGTGAGCTTTAAAAAGCAAAAATGCTAAAGTCGATGTTGAGTAAAAATAGAGTTCGATTTAAATCAGAACTGCCTTGAATGAAGTGGATTCTACTACATCGGAAAGGAAACAAAAACTACCTCCTGATTTTTATATTGATTTATTTACCGTAAAATGTTAATCGCAATTAGAGCCCTAGAAACATGAAGAAGAATTTAAAGTAGATATTGATGCACATTGGTTTTGGTCTGTAAGCAAACTGATGGAAATTCCCTGATGTGGGACTATTATGCTTGAACTGGTTTTTGGAAGGAATAGAATATGTAGCTGTTTCACTGTTTATAAAAATAACTGTAACATAATGAAAGACAAGAAAAATTGCGGCGGTGAACGAGTGATGCAAATTTGTTTGTTCTAGTTCTATCCTATATCATTTTTAAAGCTCTTTTTTTTTTGTATTTTACCCAAGAGACTCAAGTGTGTTATTCTTGCATCTGCCCAGATATTGGAAGCTTTGAACGAATATAGGCCTTATAGATTATAGCTATTTCGAAAGGGGTGACAAATATAGTCATTCCACACAAGGTAATCTCTGAAGCAGATACCGGAACTGAAAGCTGTCCTCGCTGATGGATGGCGGCATAGGTTTGGGTTTCGCTTTAACAATGGGTCTTGTGAATAAAAAAAAAGTTAAAGCTTTTTTTGGAGGAAGCTAAAGCCAACTAGTCATAGCTTTTACTAGCAGCTAAAGCTAGACAGTACTAGCTTAAGCTTTGTTTTATGTGAATAAAAAAATGATAACGCTAAATAGCTTATGCTGGAAAATTCTAGCTTAAGCTTCGTAATTTAAGGTGTCCGTTTTTTTAATCACATGTTTCGGCTAGTTAGCTTTAGCTAAAACTGGTACATGTATGACCGAAAGGAAGGCTTTTTTGCCTCAATCTGTTATCTGTTCTACAGGGCAACTATTGGTTTCGGCTAAAAAATGTTTTTAACATTTCGTATGTCAGTTTCTGGGTCTATACGTTCACAGTCCTATTTTTTGAGATATTCCCTTATGTTTAATTAACAACTCGCACAAGTTAATACTGAAAATAAGAACTAGTCAAAGCTTTCTAGACAGGTCGAAAAAATCTTGAAATTTTTGTAGCTTTAACTATAATATTCTAGTTTAAGCTATTTTTATTCACACAAATTGAAGCTTAAGCTAGGAAAACAAGCTAAAACTAAATGAATTTAGCTTTGGCTATTTTAAAATAGCTATTACTAGAAAACATCTTTAACTAGCTAGCTTAAGCTTATTTTTATTCACTAAAAATCAAGCTTTTACTTAAAAATCCAAGTTTCAGCTTTAGCTTTTTTTTTATTCACAAGGCCCAATAGGAGACAGCGTTGAGTTTTCGAAGAATTAAATTCTGAGCTTATCATACGTTCCTGTTCCAGTTCTACATCCGAAATACATACATACTAGTATATATTTGATGTAAAATCTAGGAACGAATATGAAAAGAAAACTACCTTCAGTTTCAGACAGAAGAAAGTTGATGAATATGAGAAAGTGAGTTGTAGACAAAACCAAGTCCTGGGGTGCACCAGCGTTTATTTTATGACTCTAAGGCCGTGGTTACGGCCAACGCTAGTACGCTAGTGCGCTAGTCCGCGCTAGTAAGCTAGTAAATCTAATGTTTGGATAATCAATAACGTGGTCATAGATCACGCTAGTTCCTTTAACGCTAGTAACAGAGTGCACGCTAGTCCTTCCTAGTAAGCCTAGTAAGCTAGTAGATCAAAACTCATTTGATTTTCAAGCTTAGGCACAAGCGCGAATAGTATTTTAATTTTTATTAAAGATGTTAAATTTAAAATTATACATTTTTTAGAAAAACTGAAAACGAGTCCTTTTGGGTATAAATATCTGAGCTTACTGACTAATTATGATAAAATGAGGAATTTATGTTTTTCCTAGTTGGTTTAAATCTTTCACATTTTATTACCTTTGTTATTAATTTTCAGATTCAACTTCCAAGTTCACATCACCTTCAACGCATTTTGATGTTATAAAGACATCAGACAACATATTAGCAGAAATAGTTTATGAATAAAATTTTACTTATTTTTTAGGAATAATATTTAATATTTTTTGTATAACTACTTTATTGTTAACTTATAAATGAGGCTGTCAGTGCAATAGTGGCGTAACCCATAAAATTCAATTTAGAGCTACGAGAGATTTAAGAAACAGGTTTTCTTTAAACATTTTTTGTAGTTTTGCTTTGACAATTTTGATTTTCTAAAAATGTGGGATAGTTTGAAAAAAGGCATATTTTGTAGGGCAAGCTTTTTTTTTAAATTCAACTTTATTTTGAAAAAAAAAGTGGGTTACGCCACTATTGCATTCATGGTTTTCTGTAAAAATAAAGAAAAAAGAAAGGTTACGCCAAACTTATTATTGATTTTATTCCTCGTCTGATAAATCGTCAAATATTTCGATTCGAACACTTGTTGACGTTTTTAAATTATTATAAAAAAAGTCTTTTTTTTATCGTTTAGTTGCTTGAACAACAAGCTGGTTGAGTTTTTTAATATTAACTGATTGTCTCTTTTTTACATTTACCTTTTCGAGTAAAATATCAATTTCATTAGAATATTTATAAAAATTGAAATTGGTTTACTTTTTTCGAAATGTAACCACTGAATTTTAAGCCATTCAACCTTGGAATTTGAAATGGACAGTTTTCTATTTGCGATATTTTCTTCGAAAGATTTCGTAGAAAAAAAAATCAGATGAAGTCATTTTCACAATTTCAAATGGGTTTCTCTTTCTGGACGAGGAAATGCCGTTAATCCAATCATCTGGGACGAAGATATCCTTATACATTTTTTTATTCTTTTCTAATATACCAAAATCTCGGTCACATGGCAAATAGGAATGGCCACTAACTAAAAATTTATTGTCGATTTCTTCAACCATAAAATCGGAATGGGATACCGAAAATTAGCACAACAGTGAAAGTCTTATATTTCTATTTCGGCCCCCACATTAGTCAGAATACATACGTTCTTAAAATAATTCATAAGACAAGATCCAATTTCTTGAGGCTCTCTTGACCCTGTTGACTCATCCCAAACATACATGTGAACTTTTTCAGTACCCTTATTATTTATGCCGAAGCAAAAGGTCCAAAATTTTCTTTTGTAATATACAATTCCTGTTATTATTGCTGGAGTTGGAAGGGTCTTCATGAGATCAAAAGTTATTACCAAAGTATTTGTAGATACTTTAGCCATTTCCGAATCTTTCCTCAGCCCCTACCTAGCGCGTAGAGCAATCACAATCTAAACAGTTTCTAAGAGAAGTATGAAGGTTACGCCACTATTGCACTCAAACTATGATCAAATTATAAAATGCAATAACACCTTTTTGAGTGCCATTTAGTTTTGAGTGTAGATAGCTGCATAAAACTATTTTTGTATTAAAATAGATATATTAAGAGACCCATTTTTATGAAAAACTCATTTTTGAAAAAAAGTGGGTTACACCACTATTGCACTCATAGCCTCAAATGGGCACAATAGATCTCCAGGTCGCAGCACAATAACCCCCAAGTACAACTTATAAATACGTTAAACAAAATTTCTAAGAATTCATATTTATTTTTGTATGCTTTAAAAGCCCTTTGTGACATTAATCGAGCTTTGGTTTTAAATCAAACATGACTTGCTTGCTGGACTTTAGCATAACCTTTGAGCATAAATTGGTTGAACCAATACTTTAAATTAAGAGGCTTCAAAAGAAAATGTATATACATACATACAAAAATGCATGTATATTTTCTGTAAATTTGACTACATAAAAGCGATATAAATATAGCATTAACAAGACTTTTTTTGATATTCTTATCAAATTATTCACACTCGTGAAAATACCTCCTAATAATACAACACCTACTTATAACACTACTCAACACATTTTTTGGGACCATCAGTCTACACTTTTCGCAAGGTTCTTGATGCCCTGAATTCGACCTCAAAATTGTTTAATAATTTCAGGATTTTGAGATAATATAACCGAAAGGTGCAAAAATTTGTTTTTTTTTTCACATGTTTTAGGTTAAATTAAAGTACGAAATAATTTTCCAAGAAACTCGTTATAGACTTCCGAAAGTAGTAATCTTCTTCCTAAATATTCATAAAAGATTTTTTTAAAATGTTTAATTCCTTTCGGAGAATCGCCAAAAACGGTATTTTTGAACTTTCAGCTCTGTATACATATCTTAGTGATAGAGCAATTGTTGAGGTCTTAATTTAAATCCACAAGATAAACATATTTTGCTTACCGCACCGCAGGGATATGAAAAGTCTTTCTGTAGATATAATTGATAGTTTCGCTTCTTGAGTTTGAATGATTGGATCTATTTCTTTCAGAATGTAGTCAAAAGTTTTTGTGGTTATTATGTGGTACTCAAAAAACTTTTGATCGTCCTTTCTCAAACATTCATAAACGGTGAAACTCGCCATGCTTCCAGCCAGCGCGCGGTCAGAAAAAGTACGATGTGGTGGTTCCTTGTTTTTATAAAACAATCTCGAATACTTTTCGTGAAAGTGACATTTTTTAAGACATAAAGAACCGATTGATATTAAAACAGACCTCACGCCACGTTCAAATTAGTACCATTTGAAGGTTTTTAAAATGTCTTTAACAAGACATACATATACTCGTATATGTAAATAAATAAATTCTATAAATTGTCCACTCTTTTCTCTTCCCAAATGAATAACTTAATATTACCTGATGATGCTCTTAAAACAAACAATACAATGAAATACAAACTAGTGGAAATGGAACTAGCGTGAACGAACGTCCACGATTTTCTTACTAGCGCACTAGCTCAATATACTCGTAGCGAGAAATAACGTGGACTAGCGCACTAGCTTACTAGCGTTGGCCGTAACCACGGCCTAATTCTTGAAACCATCCAATATGAATTTTATTAATCGGTCTGAAGAGTAATTTCGAGATCATGATGCCAGACTCTTCCAAATGCTTTTGAAATTTGAAGTCCTATAATCTAACTTTCTCTAAGACGATGTAAACCCTTGTGCAACTGTTCAGTCAGATAAAATATAAGATCACCAGTGGACTGCTACTTAAAGTCATTTTTTCAGCGTTTCCATGACCTTGGAAATATGGGACGTATAAGCACAATTGATTGATAGTTAGAGGGGCAATAAGATTAGGCGTTTTTAAGGTCAAAGCTCTTAAAAAACTCCGAAATTGCACGTGTAAGAAAGAAGATTCGTCCTGTGAAATCGTTAGCGACCCCAATTTTAGAAGGAATCATAACATTTCCTGTCACCATCGAATTAACACCAAACTGTGCGTGTATTTATTTATTTGTTTCTTTTTTAAATTTTGCCTTTAAAGCCTAGTACTCACCTAGCGTGAAATGAAAAATAAATACGCTCCAAATTACACGCGGAGAATAAAAATGAAAATAGAATAAACTTTTCCACATGAATTTTTGATACTCACCTGAAATACTGAATACTTTCATTAAGTAAACTCTCGAGAGCAGTATCAAAAAATTCGTTATTCATTCTTTATTTCTGTTTATAAATTTTTATTTTTTTATTTTCAAACAAAATATTTAAATTAACTGACAAATGTCACAGTTTTCCACGCTGCTTAAACTTTTTCCAGATGGATGTACATTGAGAAATGAAAATTTGGCGTGGAAAAAGTTGTGGAACATAATTGTTTTTCCAATCTACATTTTGGTACTCACCTCTCGTTGGGGATTTCATGCGAGTGAACTAGCCGCCACATTTATATGAAATTTTCATTTCCACTTGAACTGAGTACTAGGCTTAAAGCGGTAATTAACTCATTTGTCACAAAATTTATTGGAAATTATCATTAGTTGTTAGGATACATTTGTGTAAAGAAACAAATATTTAGGAATGGCGAAAATTTCATACTAAAAGGGTTTGTAAGGTCCGGTCTTCATTTCTTGTGTGTTTCTTTTTATCTTCTTAAAATGTACAGGTTGATGAAAAATTTCATTATTTTAAAAACAAAATTCTACACAATTTTTGAATAGCTTTAACTGGAACTCAAAAAGCAATATTTCAATCAAATGTTCACTAATAAAATATGTTGCAGAAACTTGCACTTATGCTTAAGAGATTTTGAATTTTAAATATTAATACTATTAAAGAAAAATATTCATAAGCATAAAATAAATTTTTTAAATGGATAAAACCACTACTTTAGTAATTTGAGTGGTGAGCTTTATGAGCTGCGATGTGAATGTATAAAGACAAGACAGGTCGATTTCATTGGCTCAGCCCAACGAGCTAATAGACAACAATACTTCAGCCAAGAGAGTTTGAGTTTTCGACTCCCAGCCCCCAGGATCGAAACGAAAAAAAAGACCAAACCTACTGTTTGACCACCAATCCAACGCCAATCCCAGAACGCTTGGCTTAGATGACTGGAAACAGTGTACTCGTAAAACAACTCATTTAATACTTGGAACTAAAAACAGAATGCCATGTGATTTCTCAAGCAATTATTCAATTTGCAAACATTTCAATTCAATTGTCTTTTTTTTTAATATAATTACAAAATACTATTTAAACTTTTGATGAGTTTTAACATTAGAAAATGATCAAAATCAACTACCCCGTTTTTGAGAAAATTAAAAAAACGGTTCGTATTTTTTTTTTTTTAAATTTTTTTTTGTAACCTTTAACTTACTTTTACTAAAAATTTTACTAAATGAATCTGCTATTATTGGTTTAAAAAAACAAAAGAAAACAATTGGCCACCGGGATCGTGCGATTGACCCCCTAAGAATTCTTCTTGTAGGGTTTTCTTATGCCAATTGGATTGGATTCGCGCCACCCAGCAAAGCCATGTTGAGCATTTGAAAAAAACACCTTCCCAAGTTAATTAAAGTTTTTCTGGCTTACGATTACATTTATTATACTTTTTTATTTGCAAAATCGCCCCGCGAACAACTAGAACCCCCTAACAAAATGCAAAAAAACTGGCAATAAAGTTTATTTTAAAAAATTACCTTCAAAATCGGCCTTAAATCCACGGAAGCCAGCATTTCGATGCCCATTTACATACGTAAGCAACATTCTGCTACTGACAGTAGTAACGACCTCCTTGGCTGCTTTTCCACAAAATCGTCCAATTAGTGGTGACTTATAATAGTAACCGTCACGTATCTCCAGATAGTCCATTTGACATTTCTCCGATTTGAATATATTCTATGGAGAAAGAAACAAAACAAAAGATAAGGGCTATTGACAGAATCTCCCTTTTGAAATGCAACAACATCAAACATGGACGTATGTATGCTCAGTTGCTCGCTCACGTACCAAGTTCTCGAGCCGCAGGACAATCCTTTCCCCATGTGTGGCTGTTATTCTCCATTCGCACCGTTCTGTTTCATTGACAGCAATTGGTGTGAAATACGATGGACTGGCGAAACTTCCAGTGTTCTCTTGAAAAGTTCGTCCGCATCTGGGGCATTTGTAGAGTAGTTTAGCCTGCGAAATGTCACCGGCACTCAGCCGTAAGCGTTGTCCAATCTCGGGCCGTTTTTTACCCTTCACTTCGATTGGCAGTATTGTGTCCAGATAGGTGCCTTTCGAAAATGTATTCCTTGCATAGTGCATAATGGAGTCATAGTCGTAGGCCATGCCCAGGGAATCAACATCGTCCGGCGTCAACTTGTTAAAGTTGTATTCTTGTCCCTTCATTATGTTATTGTGTTCGATGACAACATGGTCCTCCCGATCGGGACGGGTGTGCTCGTGCCAGAAGCCGACGACATGTCCCAGCTCATGGACCACAATGCCGAACTTATCGCAGTTCCTGCCGATTGAGATGGCTTGTGGACCGTTGCCTCTTTTGCCAACAAAAGAACAGCATCTGTGTGTATGGTAGGTATACCGGGAAGATACAAATGGCAAGTGAAATGTAGTTTGATACACAAGAAGTTTAGGTTAAAAAATAGATGGATGCAAATTTTTATTTTTTTTTTTTTTATCAACAAGGTGGATATCTCCAGAAAGTTATTAAAATAAGCTTTACTATTATGAGTGAAAGTGGTGAAACTGGTATCTTGAAGTTGAATTCCTGTTCAAGAGGGCAGACAGGCTTTAAAGACTTTAGATAAGGCGGTTAAGGCGGTTACTGACTTCAAGAATCCTCTAAGAGGCCATGAAACCTCGAAAAATAAAAATGACAAGAGAGTTGCATGCGCTATTGTTTGATATTAAAGATGACAAAACTGTCTAAGTTTTCTAAATTCACACAACTAAACTCTTAATGTCTTCTAATCAAAGCCATCGTGCCTTGGTATCCAAAAAGTGAAACTTCTTAGAATGAAAATAATTTGGAATAATCCCACTTCTGACATCTGTTCTGGGGTAGTATTTTAAAAACACTTAAATCTCATTAACAAAAGTCTATAAGAAGTCCACGAAACATCAACACAGGATTCCAAACTTTTTGCCTTTAAGAGAAATTTATTCAATAGCTACCATTTGTTTGGCGAAATTCTACTTTATGAATACACAAAGTGCTTGGCATCTGGATACGCATGCATAATCCGCTAGCTTTCTAGCTATAACCAGACGTATCCTCTGCTTAGCATGCATTCAGATAGAGTATCTATAGATAAACTCACCCACAGCCCCGCACGGTAAAGACGATGTAATTGGGATGGTTCTCTGGGTCACGCTCCACGAATTTGATGCATGTGAAGTTTTCCCAATGGCGCATGGCTTGCTTGAAGAGCGCTTTGTGCAATCCACTAAAGTTGCCATCTATTTCGTATGGGATGACGCCGTAATCCCAGACACGTTCCTTTTTGGCAGTAACTGCTCGCGCCGTACGATGGTGGTGTTCCAAATGTTTTAAATGCCTGTGGATGGAACATAAAAGAGAATTTTGTTTGTTGTAGTAGGAAAGTTATGTCTTTTTTTTTGCTAGAATGATGGATTATTTTTAAAATTTTACTTTGTGGCATTGGTTTTTACAGAGGCTGTTTTTTTTTTTTTTTTTTTTTGGATAGTCGAATGGAATAATTTCAAATCGTTTACGAAATCTTCCGACTTTCTACACAAAGCTAAGGCACAAAAACATGATGGAAAATATAAACGGATTTTTATCATTTTTATCAAAAGGACAGATATGGGATGCTACACGCATGTATTCAAGGAAACATACTTATATATCCATAGTAGTGTATGATAGTCTTGCTAGAACGGTTTTTGAACATTTGGAAAAGTTATAGGTCCAATTTTACCAGTGGGATATCATCCTAGTCTCAGAGTTCAGTTCGACTGAAACTTAAACCTCGAATTAAAAACAAGGGTAGTTCGCTTTATTTAAAAGGGACAACCGGATTTTGGAATTAAATAAGAAAAATATGTTTACTATCTAATCCAAAAGGCCAGAAAACGTGTAAAAAAGGTCAACAAGCTTCAGTTATTGGACAGCCAGTAGGCCCGAAAAATTTGGTTATTGGTAGAGGACGTCACTCTTAAATCAGTTTTATCAAAAAATTATCAGTTCTGTTTATGTTGGCTCCATTTTATAGAACCTGGTTGTATTATTAATGCCTGTACTCCGACTCTTGTGTTCTGTGTAATCATAGGTAACATCTAAGATACTGCCTCTCAAACAGCCGAATCTTTCCCATTTAGAATGGGCCAACGTTGAACCACACTGGGCACCAATCGGCAATCATCGGCCGAGTGAGGGCCATGTAGCAAATCATCTTCACCCTGCTGTTAAGCAACCGTTTCGTCAGATCAAAGGCTCTCCTAGCCCTGGCAAGAGCAGCAAACATATGTCTGTCGAAATACAAATACTGATCTAACCGGATACCAAGGTTCTTTACTATAACCAGTGGATGTCAATGTGGTCCTACGATCATCAACTTGCGCCAGTTCTTTCTTGTATCTCTAGGGGGTCCAGCCAACACAATAGTTTCAAATTTATGAAAGTTGATTTTCGACTTCCAGTCATCGGAATATCGCTGAATCTTGACGAAGTCATTCTGCGAAAAATTTCTGATGATCTTGACCTTTGGAGTTGTTCTGTAAGCTATTAGACCGTCGCGTCGGCATACGCATTTGCCTGAGTTAAGCTACCTATAAGATCGCTGGTTTAAATCCAGAATGAAATAGGCGACCGCTGCCTTCTGGAGAGTACAGAAACCTAAAGCTCAGTGTGAACACTGTCTATAGCAGAAAAAAAACATAAAGAGCCTGATTGCACGAGTATTTTTTTCGTCTTTTTGACATATTTGATGTAAGGTGAAGAAATGTTGCGGAATGAAGCTATGCTTCTATACCTCTATACCGAAACAAACTAAAAAAAAGAATCGTAATCAGGATGCAAAAGTCAAACTGAAGTATCATATTTTCGGGCGCATTAGGGGGCGGTCACATTTTCAAATATGTTTGAAAAGAACGGCATGATTGGGTTGATTTTGATAAGGTGAACGCTCCATCTAGTGGCTCTAGTGTCAAACAAAAAATGTTTTAAAGTTTTCGTTGAATGACAAGCATATTTAAGAACAAAGTTAACTTATAGTACAAATCGCTGTGTTTAAAAGCACCCATGCAATCGAAAGAAAGCCAAAAGAGAAACAAAGATCAAAAATCAGTTTCGTATAAAAACAGTCTATTTTCTATCAGATAACATCTCTGTTTGAATAAAAGTGTAAAAATTTAATGCTGTCTCAAATAACATCCCTGTTTAAACATAAGTCAAACAAACTTTACGTTACGTAGCGAAGTGCAATGGTGCGTTCTTTTTCTTACAATATTTAAATTATAAAAGAGGCTGGGTGCGACCCACACTGATAACTTCCCATTTGTAGTAAAAAATAAAAACTTGTGACGTTTTCTTCAATTTTACCATAGCTATTAATGGAATTTGAATATGTGGAACTTGGGTACAACTGAACAACCTTATTCATATACGTATGTACAGTACATACATTCTTCTAAAAACTAAGTTGATAATAAAATTATAAAATTATGTATTATATTATAGAAATTACTTTACTATTTCGGTTCCAAACATTTTAATTGAAAAAAAAATTTAAAAACGAAATATTCAAATATAAGAGATATGGTTTGGTTATTGATGGAAGGGTACTTACAAAATATATCCGCTCTAAAACTAGATATATGTCAAATATAAACCAATTGTTATATTATATTGTATTATGTATAAAATTAAATAATGGCTCGTTGAAAAATAAATATTACCACTTTTTAGTAGATTTTTTTTATATTTTTGTTAAAACTGTCAATTCGATACTTGTCAAAATTTAACTATATGTTAATAATTGTATTATGTCGATACCTTCCCGTAAGAATGTACTAAGCGACACTTTTTTCGAAAATGACTTTTTGATGAGGAAATATACTATATGTTAAGGGCCACGTTTTGGCCTGGGTTTCGCCAACCTATTATGCATGAAAAGGAAACTAGAGTACAAATAAAAAAATTTATCAACTGCCATGTTTTCTCATTAAAATAATGTTGCCCCCTGAAATTTGTATTATCCGCCAAAAAAATTATTCTAAGCGACATTAATAAAGATCTCATTGTCGTGAGCAACAAAAAATTTTGCTAGATGTCACTTAGTTTAACCAAAATTGATTCAACTAGAACTTTCTTCGTTTTTTTCGTTTCCTGAACAATTTTAGAAATGTCGCTTAGTATACATTCTTACGGGAAGGTATCGCTGTATAAAACAACATACTTTAGAAGGCACTATCGGTGTTCATTCCCAAGAAATTCGACTTGAAATACAATTTTAACTAGTTTTCACTAGAATTTTTAATAGTTTTTTTATTTAAAAAAAAAAATATTAATTCAATATTTGTCAACATTTTACCAATTGTACAAAATCATACTATGTATACTATATATACTATACTAAATTAGAAGTCAATATCACTACTACTTCTCGAGAAATTTGAGTCGAAAAACAATTTTTACCAATTTTCAATACAATTTTATATAGTTTTTTATTTTTTGTAAAAAAACTGTAGACTGGTTTTTTTTTGAAATTTTCACCAGTTGTCAAACACATTATTTTTCGTAAAATAAAATTATTTTGAGTTTCAAAATTGTTTTCCGTTCTTAGAATATCTGGGTTATGAAATTTTTTTTTTTCAGTTTTTTTTATTTAAAAAAATAACGGTATGTTCATTTTTTTCCAAATTTATACCAAATCTGTATTACCTTATAATGAGTCCATTAAATTTCATTTGAAATCAATAGCATTATTTTTTCGTGAGATATTTGAAATGAACCAAAATTTTTACTTTTTTTTTTAAACCGTTATAGTGAAAAAACTACTCACTGAATTTTAATAAACGCCCTTTCAGCCTCTTTCGAAGTTATTATCTATTAAACAAAATTTATTTGAAGTTGATTTCTTTACTCGTTCTTGAGATATCGACGACGAAAAATGGTACGAGAACGTAGGGACGTACGAACATACGCACGTACGAACGTACGAACGTACGAACGTACGAACGTACGTACACACACACACACAGACATCTCTCTAAAAATGATGGATATAACCTCTAGGGACCTTGAAACGTCGAGAAATGTCAAAAATTCCAATTTGACAAATCGGACCGATTACAATAACTCCCTATGGGAAGTTAAAAATAGATAGGTTTGTTCCTTTACTTTGAAACTTTACTACAGACACGTCAAAATAAGTCTGAGGAGTAAGTTTAAGTCCAATGTAAGCACTGTCTTGAAATTAAACTTTAAAAAGTCAATCATAAGTTTAAATGATGGCTACGTATGCATGTGTATAACACATGATGTGTTTTGAAGATGATTTGGAAAAGGCTCCACTCTTTTTCGGAAACAGAATTAACTGCCTTGACAACTACTGGTGTGAGGAAAATGACATTTCTGTTTTTTTTTTTTAGTAGAAACAATGAAACCTCTGGGTTCGTTCGCTAGCCGCTGCCTCTAGTCATTTAAAGTGCTTCTCATCCTAGTCACTTCGGCAGACAAATTTAGGTGTCCTCCATTCATGCAATAACGCACGCAAAAATGGTTATTTTATTTCTATGGAATAAGTTAATGAGACTACATTCTATACTGTGAAGTAAAATTACAGCAATATCTTATTGTAGTGCATTTGTGTCAAGTTAGGGCTTAACTTTAAGCAGATCTCCAACTACACTATATCAGAACGCTTGGAAACTATAATTTGTCGAGCCCCAATGAATTCCCTTTCTTTTCATATCAATTATCCGTTTTTAGAGGCTAGTATTCAATGGGCCATATAACGCTCAAATTGTTCAGAGTATCAATGGATTCGAATATAAATTTCAAATCGAAATATTAACCAACAAAAACATGTTCTGCGTGCCTGTACATACGATACGATTTCATTTGAGGTTAACCGTACTATAAACTAAGCTGACTACAAAGGGATTTTATTTCAGTATTCAATCCAATTATAATATTATTGTACTATTGCAACGAAAACTCTCATGGAGATTTTGGTTTCATAAAGGTCAACGCCCGCCTAATCCCAGATTTCATAGAGAAACTTCATGTGTATTAATTTCTAATTGCAAATTCGTACAGTTAAATCTCCCATTCCGAAAAAATAATTTATAGGGAAAATAAATCTCAGAATTCCAGCCTCGCAGAATTAGATTTTCGCAAGACCTGGAATTCCGGTTATGAGCAACATTTAATTTCGGTCAATTAAATCGGTCAGTTAAATAAGATTTGCTTAGGACCCTAAGAATACTTTTTGAAAATTCAATAAAAATATTTACAAACTATAAATGGATTGAGTCATGTTAACATTAATTATGACGGAATTTCTTATAGAACTTTTGACTTGGTTTTAAAACAAAATTAACATTTTGAAATCCAAACTCGTTCAGCTCTAGATTCGACCACATCTTCGAATAATTTTCTCTCAACTGTCTATAATAACATTAAGGTCTATTAAAAAGTCAATGAAACAAATATTTTGGTGCTCTCCATCTTTTTTGGCATTAATTACAGAGAGTTCGATATCAGGCAAGAAATGTTCAAAGCTTTAAGGTGGAATTTTTGTTCCCAATAAACTTTAGCTCTCCGAGTAAAAGAGATAAAAATATATCAATTTTGCCTTTGAGGAAAAGATAGTGAGCCATACTGGATCGTAGAGCCAAATACTTACATGAGGAAGAAATTAGACAAAAAATTCTGTAGTGGCCTAAAGTCAGTAAAAGCTTTTGGTAATTCGTTAAGAATATCCAAAACTCAATTATCAGTTCCCAAACTGCAATGATAACACTGTCGCCAGTTCCGTTGACAAGGCCAATGTGTTTGTGGAACAATTCGTTTAGCAAACTCTACGTTACCTGACAGTGATAGGGTTCCATCTGTACTTGAGGACGCCCAATCTTCTATGGAACCACTACGTTTTAGAACCCATATACTAATTGCTAGGGTATTAAAAGATCTACATCTCGATATTCGCAAATCTGCTGTCTCGTATGTCTCCAATTTTTTTCAAAATGTGTTCTTCCACTTCCACTAAACCACTATGTGATATTTTTTTACTTTTTCTATTCTTTTGGCCATTTTCCCTCTAAATGTAAAAAAACATTTGTGCAATTAAATCCTAAAAAACGATTCATCTTTACCCTCCAATTACCGACCATCCATCTTTCCAAGGTTACCGAACGACGAAGACATCTAGATTCCCGTCAGTGCGACTTTCGTCGCAACAGATCTACTGTTGATTTAATGGCTTTTCCTACCGAAAAGTGGAATAAATCATAACATCGCTTTGGAGAAAGCAAAATTGTTTCGCTTGATATTTCTAAGGCATTTGATAGAGTGTGGCATTGTCTCCAACACTATTTCTTATTTTTATAAATAATCTCTTGTCTGAAACTGCTAATCCACTAAAATGCTTCACTGATTATAGCACCCTTATAGACGGGGAGAGCCCACAGCAATTTGTGGGTGTGATTGATAACAAAAAATAATTAGCATAATTAGGTATACCTTTAGTATTTATTGACAAATGTGAACGTCTTGAATGCTCTAGTGGGAGCAATAGTGCATAATAGAGCAATAGTGCATAATAGTGCATCAAGTATGCAGTTTTTTCCAAAGTCTAAATAATTGTGATAACAACTTTGCCAAAACCTTAAAATATAGAGCTAAGCCCCCTGATTGCCTTCTTCGTGCAAGACGTACCCTATTCTTATCGCGTCTTGCAGAAGGATGCCTGCAAAATGTCTTGGACCTCGATATTTGCAATCAGAGCACTTAGTTCTACATTTTGAAGTAGAATTTTGGATCGAATTTCCAATTTTCTGAAATGTATCTGCTTCCCGGCAGCCAGCAGAGGTAAATGTTAAACTGCTGCACCAGCTCCATCAGATACGATTGGCAGTAAAGGGCCGTTATTGAACTGGTAGAGACACGATCAAGAGATTTAACGGCTGCTTGGATCCTTGGATGTCCGAGAAGATGCAGATATCTTTATTTGATTTCACGTTTTCTTTGAGCCAATACAAAACTTCCTTCATTTATAAAAGTTTCGCCTGGAAGACGCTACAGTGATTCGGAAGACGAAAATAGAGACTTTAATTTAGTCTGTCTGAGTATACACTTCCACCAACCACGTCATTAGTTTTTGATCCATTATCGGTGTAAAAATAAATTAAATCATCTTCCAGGAATGCCATGTCCTCCCAGATTTCTCTAAGAAAGTTTTTATTAAAATTAATCTAATCTAAGGGATGGTATAATCGATGCTGCTTGGAAGTGCACTAAATGAGTTCAGAATGTTGGAATTACAGCCGTTTGTGTGCCAAATATATCGGGGTGTGTTCGATGGAACAGCATGTTCAGTGCAGCGAAAAAGTCATGATTACCCCATGCACAAACAATCTGACCATTGAACCTTGCTTAGTATTCAGAAATTATTGATTTTGTCTAGTACCATACCTACATAATAGGCTCGAATGAATTTAACAAGAGAACATATCGCTTAGAGGAATCAAAAAAAAAAATTGTGCAAACCTGATGGTCCCGATGGTTACAAATTTTATTTCCATGATCCTAGAAAAAAAAAACAGAGCTTATCTGGACACAATCGGGGTTTTTCAATCCCATAAAATTAAATAACTAGAAAAGTTTGCTGGAACGGTCAATTCCAAGAAATACAATATTTCGTTATCTCTGTCTAGGTAAAGTAAATACCTCATTGCTCATTCACAATTCCAGTTTGAGTTTGGAATGAATTAGAAGACGTGGAACTTTTGTCATGGTTATCCTATTCACCGGACATTATCATGATCGAAATGTTTGAGCATGGCTATTTCGTAAAGTTTAAATGTGAAGACAAGGACACCTTAAGCAAAGCTATCTGCAATGCCTGCATTATAAAATTATAAAAGTATTAAAATATTGGAAATCCAAAATTTAATTTTATACCAATGCTGATTAAGTTTATATTAGAATTATCAGCAACCAAGATGTTTTAAATACAAAATGGTGGCAGTTAAACAGGATTAGGAATCCCGAATTTCTTAATTTAAGTCATTTCCAAGGGCTAACTAAGTGAAACATTTAAACTTCTTTTAACTAACTTCAAACCCAATCTGTAAATTTAATTTGGAACTATTTAAAAGTGGACTTAGGGCCGTTTTCTTCACTAGAAGTTGACCCCAACTTTAGGATTTTTATTCTCAACTTGTGATTTTGTTTTTCTTCACTCAAAGTTGACAGTTTCAACTTTCGATTCTCAACTCTCGAGTTGATCAACTTCTGGTTTTCTCAACTTCCGAAAATACTAGAAGTTGAGAGAGCAAACTTGAGAGTTGACATGAAACATTGTTTTTTTTTTTAAATAAAATACATGCATTTTGCTTCAAAAGTTTGTTTGCTTGAGTTTTCACAACAAAACAAAAAAATAGTGGCATAATTTTCGGCAGCAATTATTTTTGGGAAAATTTTAATTCAACTTCGTCGAGCAGTGAATGTTGCCGCTCATTGGAGTTGAAAAGTGGGACGACCGTGACTTCAATTATTGCTTTCGTTTTTTCAAAACCGACAGCAGTGATGTTGATAGATTTAATATATGATTCACTTCCTTGCAACGCGAGACGGTAATAGTTTTAAATTAAAACCTAAGTTCCCCTTTAAATTAATCTCGTGGCCAATCACAGATTTTTTGTTAAGATTGTATGCTCTCGGATCAGTCCATTTCCAGCGTGTATCACTTTCAGAAACTAGTATCGAAAGCCATTGCTAATCCAGCACCACAATTTATTCGAATGCCGGAAACGCACGAGGAAATGCTTGAAGCAGTACGAGGCTTTTTCGCAATCGAAAAGACGATTTTTATAGGTAAATTTGGTCACTTTATCATCATTGTAACAAACGCTGATGGAAATTTGTACAAAGAATTGCAGATAGGCACTCCCAATTGAGCTGAGCGTGTTGGCTTCCGACATTAGGTGCAAAATAGAGACGGCAAAACTCATCATCATCGCTTGCGCCGTTATTCACAACAAAGCAATTGATGGAAAATTATAGAACCTGCTCCAGAAATTCCCAGATTTGCTGATTTAGCTGCCACAAATTTATCATGTATCTTTGGGGAAACGGCAACATCCATGACAAACAAATGTTCGCGATTGGTAACACCTTATTTTTATCCCTATGTAGATCTAGGAGAAAATCATTCATCACAAATATCACACAAAAATTCAATTAGATTGACCGAATAAATTAAAATTTAATTTTGAAAGTGACAGCTTGCATATATTTTAACAAATATCCCAGGGATATTTTTCAAATCAGAAGTTGATCAACTTTAGATTTTCAACTCGGGAGTTGAGAAAAAAAATGCCAACTCTCATGTTGATCAACTTGAGAGTTTGCCTCAAGTTGAGCTATAGTGAAGAAAACGGCCCTTATACTATCAATTTTCCTTAAGACTATCTAATATCAATATTATCGATTTCGACTATTTGTGCTTATGAATCTCGAACAATTACTACAGTATATGGACAAAATATTCTCACCATTGCGTTTGTAACCGCTTAACAGAGCTTTCACTGTTCCTTAGTCAATTCATGGACCAAAACAACACAAAGCACACTAGACAAAAGTTGGACTAACGGATTGATGTGTTTTTTTTTTTTTTTTTAATATTTTTGGTTTTAAATTCAGAAAAACTTTTTCCAAAAACTGAAATTAATTCTTATCCCCTTACACAGATACCCGCTCCTACACCATCTCCCGACATATCCATGCCCAAATGAACCCAAAAATATTATACTTACGAGTATGATGAAATATTGAGAAATGAAAAAAATAAAATCACAAATTGAAAACTTACTCCTCATTTCGTAATTGCATTTCAAGAGATGTGTTCACTTCGGCATTGATTGCGTCCATCGTTGATTTCCTTTTGGAGAGGATTTCCAGTTCATCCATGTTTTCAGACGAATAATTAAAACTTTTAGCAGTTATGAATTTGTGATGAGACTTTGCCGGCACAGCTGCCGATGCTGATGAAGCAGCTTCTCCAGCTGCAGGTTGGATTGGAGTTGATGACGTCTGATGGGGTGGCGCAGATTCTGTGAGAGACATATCACTTGTAGGTTTGGCAATTGAAGCAAGGGACTCGGTGGCTGATAGCCATTCAGTTGGAACCGATTTTGTATGTTTGTTGTGAATTCGGCTGTGAAGTTTGGGATTATCGTTGGCAGTTAAAACAGGACGATTTAGCTCGGCTTTAAGTTTTTCCAGTCGGGAATTATAGTCACGTGTTGTTGGCTCAGAGCTACGCCTGTGGGTTGAATGTAAATGATGAAATTTAAATAAGTATTTTGAATAGATATGTCCGTTTTACAAGTTAGTTGGTGGGATATTTTTTTTTATAATACATTCATTCAAACTCTCAATAAAAGAACACATAATCTATTTTATTATGAAATCAGTATAAGCCTCAAAAAATTCAATCGACAAACGTACAGTAATTCAATTTTCCATCTAGGGCCACGCTGGCGATCTATACCAGAATTAATTGGGATGAATTCAGACAGGATTTCAAGCAAATTTTTACTCTAAACGTACCCCGTTCGAACTTGTTGAAGGTGTAATAAAATCGGTACGACTGTATGGATTAAAGAACACTTATTTTTTTTTTATAATCCGTACACATTCAAGGGTTTATGACCCCTAAAATGATATGAATTAACATAGTGCGAGCATTTAGGTAAAGTGCAGTGGATTTAAATGGAGATGTGGACGCATACTGGTCTTGAAAGATTGTGCATCACAATGAGGGGGAACATCGAGAAGGGATGCGGCTGAAGAAAGAACTTCTATATTTGACAGTACGTCAGAAGTAATGCTCAAGGGTGTAGTACCCCTTGTCATAATGATAAGTGCGTTATCATGCAGAAGTTCTTGGGTACGATTCTCAGCCGCTGAAAAAAAGTTTTTCAGCAGTGTACTGCCCTGCCTCTTGCGAGGAATTGACAAATCCTGCAAGAGTATATCTTGTCATGAAAAATGTTGTTCATTAGCCGTTCGGAATCGGCAGAAAATTGTAGGCTCTCTTCATTTCTCTAAGCAGGCACATGATTGAGAGAGAGTAAGTCACTAGGTTTAGGTTGGCTTTGAGCAATCTAATTTATTTATTTTTAAGGCTCAACGGAACACTTATTTTTTCGCTCACGGCGAGATTGCTTGCGAGGAATAATGCTACTGGCTATTTCATTTGAGCAGTGTTAATCGAAAAAGCGGTAAAAAATGAAATATAGAAAAGGTTCCGGCAGTTTCCGAAAGACACAAAAGTTTCCGTATGGGATGTGTCTTTTATAAGTTTTAGGGCTTTGTTTTGGATTCTTACTATCTTCAGATAGTAATGGTTCATCAGCCATTATACATATGAGAGTTAAACTCAAGATTTGGGCGGAGGTATACCTTAGAGATTGAAGCTTGACCGGAGGGGCGAAATTGATTGCATCTCTCAAGAAAACCATCAGTTGATAAGAGATGGTCGTTAACACACATCGACTATGGAAAGTTTTTCAATTTCTTTGATGCTAGTGGATATTGAGATGGTGGTATACATATTTCGCTTGGCTTGAACAAGGCAGCTTTGTGCTCTCGAAGCATTGAATTCCACGCGTTTACTAGTACCACATTGTATAATGCTGAGAACGGAATTTTATAAACTTAGCATATGCCACCGCGCAGTTTCAGTTCCACAGCCGAAGAACAGGGTTGTGAGCATGGAAACGAATAATTTCTAATCCAACCAGGAAGGGACTCTTCAATACCTATTGGGCACATTTTCTATTAAAGAGATTCGTGCCAAACTCTATAATGCCTTAGAAATATGAAGCGCAATTACATTCGGTTCTCCAGTGTGATGTAAGTATTGGTTCCACTTTTAGGTGAGAGATGACATTAGATCACCAGTGGACATATTGCTACAAAAGCCTTACTGGCGATCATTAAAGAGCTTTCTTTTTTCGAGATATTTCGAGCGTTTCCATGAACTTGGAAAGAAGAGACGTAAGTGCAGTTGGTCGGTAATTGAAGGGGGAGTATGTGTTATTTAATTTATTTGATGAAAAACGACTCTCACTTTTCGAGAACTCACCGAACATTCATGTTTTCAATGACCAAACAGTCCACGAAGCATTTTGAGGTTATTTCTCTCTTGTGCCAATTGCAATGTCGAAACACTATTGACGAGTTAGCTTACTTGTAATTCTTCAATAGTGTTACGACATAATGTATTGAGCTGAATTGGTGCAACCTCGTTTATGCATCGCGACATAAATACAGGGCATAGCATATGGTTCACATTTTTAAAGACCGGCTAGACAAATGTCGGTTTCCATTTACATGAAAAGATACCCAAAGAGTATGACTATGACAGATGGAAAAGCTTACACAATGGTTTTAACAGCGCAGCGTAGGAGATCAATTCTTCAAAAATAAGGCGATATACAATCGGGACATATTTGGAAAGAGCAACTCTTAATTGACAATATATATGCAAGGTTAACTAATTCTGCATAAAATCAGAGCTACTTCAATACCCCTTGCTTGTAGTAAATTTTTGTACACCTTGGTATGATGGAAAGTGCATTGCACTGTCATGCAGAGGGTCTTAGGTTCGATTTTCAGCCTCTGAAGAATTGTTTTTAAGGGTCATACTGTTACTTGTGAGGAATTCACAGCTCCTTCGAGAGTATCTCTTGTCATGACAAGTACTGTTCATTTTAGCCCTTCAGACTCGGCAGAAAATTTTAGGTTACCTCCATTCCTGATAACATGCAGTAGTTTTGTACCTACTGTTATAAAATTGATAAATTTGGTGGTGCAACAGCTCGAAGAGAACCAGGATCTAGTGACTTACAACTCTCACTCATTCCTGTGTGCGTGTTACCAGGAATGGAATGGAGGAGACTTAGAATTTTCGGATAATGAGCAGCATTTTTCATGACAAGTGAAACATTCTTAGAGGATTTGTCAATTCCTCGCAAGAGGCAATAGACTCCAAAACCTTCTGTATGGCAGTTTATGGTCCTATAAGCAATATGCCAAAGGGTACTACGCTGTTACACCACAAACTGATCCAAGAAGAAGTGTCCGATCGTAAATCTTTATATTATTTTCATCGGTATGAAAACACTTATAAGCTAGACCACACGTACGTGGTAAGTGTAAGGTATTCCATTCATGGTTCATAGTATACATTAACCCAAATAAAGCACCATAATTAAATTTTCATTGAAAAAGAGCGAATTTAAACCTCACCGTCCATTGCCAGGCCACACTTAATTGATTGCTCTTTTTAAGTGAGTTACTGTTCAATAAAACATCTTGTTAACTCAATTTGAGCACCTGCGTTTTTATTCAGCAAGACCAATACCTTTCGGTTAATCGAAAGGTACGTATATCTTTCACCCATCCTTCCCACTCACCCTCCAAAAATATAAGGCTTACCGATTTTTTCTACCTCTTCGATGACGTCTCCTTACAATACCCTCAGCATGTAGGAACTCGACATCGTCCAATTTCACCCCATTGCCTCCGGCATTGCTGTAAACATTTGGCAAAGTCGATCTCGATGTTGGAATCGATGTTGGTAATATAATAACTTTTCGTTCCGAAACAAAATTGTTTCCTGAATCGTCTTCGATGTCTTTTGTGTTGGATTGGATCTTTCGACGGTCGACATTTCGAATACTATGATTCACTGTTGAGGATTTATTCAATTTCTCTGCCTCAGCTGTGAGCTGCTGCTGTCGTAGCTGTTCCATGGTTACACTCATTAGGTCACCAGGTGCACCATTGCTGTTGGTTATCGTATTCCCAGGATACTCGTCCACAGTAATCGGTTTTTCTCGAATCGAAATTTTCGGTTCGAAATTCTCAGTTTCCGCCGGATATGAACTCTCCTTCGGTTGTCTGGTAATGATTTGGTTTTTTAAATTTTTTGTCGAATAATCGTACGGTGTAGAGGGATGGACTTTAACTGGCTCATTGGCTGACTGTGAATGGATGGGAGAGAAAAAAAACACAGAAAATTAAATTCCGATACTTTAATGGATGTACAAAGATACAAAATGAAATGAAATGATGTGTTGAAAATTGTATTTTGAGATGGGAAACAGAAATGTGTAAATTTGTGCGGATTTGCATGGGAATAAAATTAAGCTCACATACTCGGGTGTTCTTTTATGGATGAATGGGAGTACGTACATATATGTAGATATGGTTTTTGAAGAATAAAACAAGGTTTATCACAATGGATGAAAAGATTTGTCGCAGAAAATTGAAAACATTGTCCTACATTGTGCTCGCATAAATTTGTATATTCAATAGCATTCGAAAAGTAGGTCGGTGCTTAAATAGAATGAGTGTTGAGTGGTAGCGTATGTTTAATTATAAATTTATACTATTCCAGGGTTAAAATGGATTGATTTATGGGGCGAATGACTAATTGTAGTTAATTAAAATACTCCTGAACAAATCAAATCTCCTCGATCACATCACCACCACTTAGAATAGGTCAACCAAATGTTATGAAAAGCAGCTTTCTAACAAAAGAATCCGAAAATTGTTTTGACTCTCCAAGAATACAACCAAGAATTTAATTGGCTTAGTTAGTAATGGAGTTGATATGAATTTAAGCTTGCCATCAAATGATATACCAAGAACAGACATATCTCTAACACTCAAAATGACACATCATTAAACAATTATTTAAATGAAGTGATGAAAAGTTTCCTCGTTAAATTCATAGTTTTACATTTATCCACGTAAAGCAACAAACAGTTAAGGTCACAAAATTAATGAAGGTCCCATTACAACTCTTCCCGATCACGAGGATTTATAAGTCATTTATGAAAACATTTCGGATTCACTTCAAGATCTCTTCGCACCTTTTAAATGTAAAAGATATATTTTAAAGTTGAAGTTGTATTAAAAATGTCTTGGGATAGCTTGTTAGTCGACAAATCTTTTTATTTCACTATCGTACCAATATGGAACTGCTGATCTCGATTTAATAAAAGCAAAAAGAAAAGAATTAAGAAAATAAATCGAGATACCCATACAAGTCCAAGATCTCATCAAAATCAACTGTGTTCCCAAACATTCTAACCGCGTTTTATTAGGTGCTTATTATTATTAACGGATCTGGATTTATTTTTAACACGTATTACAAAAATCCTGCTCTTTATTTGGATATATTTCAAAGAACCAACAATTAATTCTTACTCTGGCAGGTAGATGGCTTTTTATGGTAAGGTTGTGTAAACTACAGTGCAAAGAAAAGAGACAAGAAACATTTGAAAATCAACAAATAAAAGGAAAAGAGAGATGAGCATACAATACTTCTGTCACTATGATCCGTATTGTTTTATTTTCAAGGGATGATTTTTATAGATCTTTGATGATAGTAGCCCCGTTTTATTATCGCCAAATGATCCAGATAGATTAACCCTCGAAAATTAAACGATAAGGATTATAGTGACAGCAGGCGAGTAACGAAATGCCGCCGCACAAATTCCCGAATCACGAAATCCCGCCGAAAATAAAAATAAAAATCCCGCCGACAGATATTTTTGGAAATATTGGGCGGGATTTTCAATACTTTTTTAGTACTATTAATAAAATGTTTTATTTTGATGTATTTTTAAACAAATGGAAAGTATTTAAAGACCTGTTGGTTCGGGAAAAATTCAGTTCTTGTTAAAACTCCGAGGAGGTAAGTCCTCCTGCATCTTTAGAGATATAAGATGATTTTCAATGGCTTGGCCAATTATTTTTGGACATTTGACCGAAATATTTTTGGACATTTATCTAGTCAAAAATATTTTTTTAACAAACATTTTTTCAACAATTTTTTTTGAAGAACTTTTGATTTTGCATACATTTTTTTCTGGACATTTTTTTCAAACTTCGGAACTTCGTTCTCGTTGCTTCTCATTGATTTGAGTCACCATTACTATGGAAATGAAAATCCATACTGTGCTGTCAATTTAGTATTGAAACGGCGGGATTTCGTGATTCGGGATTTTGTGATGCGGGATTTCGTACCCAACCCGTGACAGTAGTGTTATATGCCCATTTCTTTTATTCGTATATCTTTTTTCTTTTCACTTTAATTTATACACTACTTAACCATAAAATTCCATCTATCCGGCAAAGTAGGAACTAATTTTTGGACCTTTGAAATAAATCCAGATAGAGAATATGATCCCATATTGTTTTTGTAATACATGTTCAAAATTAATCCAGATCCGGATCCACATAGATCCGTAGATAATAAAACGCACATATTCACCCCTATTACAGAATTCGGCGAATGAGCTAAAGTGACAATTTCAATTCATTTCCAAACTTTTGCTATTACTGAATCCGACGAATGAAAGTTGAACGAATGTCGGTAATAATCCCTGCACCACTGACATTTTGTTCAACTTATATGGTATTACAGATTTCGCAATCCATTCGCACTCCATACAATTTCTATTATTTTACATTCGCACCAATTTCGAGACGAATCTGAAGTGAATTTTTGATTAAACGAAAATAAACAATGGAGAGTACAAAAATTTAAGTCAAAAGCTTATCATACTGAATGCTTAAGTGTTTGTTTAACAAATTTTAATAAAAAACGCACAAATAGCAACGCAACCAGAGAGCAAGAAATCTAAAAAAAAAAAAAAAAGAGCACACGGTTGGTTTTGAACCGTCCACCATCTTCGTACTAACCACTCTCAACGATGCTTGATTTCGTTGATCGAAAACGATACTATTATCACAGCCTAGGCCAGTTGAATAAATGTTTGTTGCTAACAGTGTCGATACGAAAGTTCATAAATGATAAGGTAATTTTAGAAATCGACAATGTAGTTCATCCGACGAATTTCATAATTGAGTTTTACAGCGGATGCGAATCAAGTCAACTCACCGGGAGTAAAATTCTGCGAATTCTGTAATCGACATGATTGTTTTCGAGCCAAAGGATTCTTCTAATGGTATGGCAATGCTTATTTCAGTTTGACAACGAACTTAAAATTTTTCGCATATGGCAAAGCTACGAGTAGTTAATTTTTGACAACAGCTTAAATTATTTTGTAAATTTTAGTGCTTAGTTTTTATGATGAATAGAATATAAGTTTTCAGTGTTGCATAGGCTTAAGTGTTTAATATTTTACTAAATAAAATCATATGCAAAATATATTTGTTAGTGGTTTTTTAAATAAGGGAAGTGGTTTTTGATTGTGAAATTGTTCGGCTGCATAGTTCATTAAAACAAAACTTCTATTGTGTGTGTTTTTTTAATGAAACTTATGTTTTTAGTTGTGTTTTTTTTTTTATTAAATGAACACCCTTTTTTGGCAAAAAGAGATGTGTTTAGAGTTTTTTAAATAACCTCAAATACAGTTCGAACAATTATTTTAAAACTTGTTACCATCTTTAGCAGCTAACGTGTTGTTTTGACATGTCACTGACAACTGTAAGAATATTTTTTAGCCCCAACGCCGTAAAAGAAGCTTTACTTAAAAAAAAGTGAAAAACTAAAGTTTTTTTCTCTTGTAATGGAAAGTGCTCATTAGCCGTTCGGAAATTGCAGGAAATTGTAGGTCCTCTCGTTTCTGGTAACACGCACACATAAATGGTTGAGAGTTGTAACTTGTAAGTCACTAGGTCCTGGTTCAAACCGAGCTGTTGCACCACCAAATTTATTTTATTTTATTCTTTCGTCGATTGTGGTCTAAGTACGAGTACATAGACCTGCGACTTTAGAAAACGCCACAAGAAATGGCGGGGTCAAATGGCATGACTTTGGTAGCCATTTCACGTCATTTCTGCGAGAGATAAGCTCACCTGCAAATCGTGGCACGTAGCGCCGTTATGATGGGACCACATGTCGTCTAGGTCCCTATAGTTCCATTTGGGCCATACGAAATTGGCTATCGTCGTTTTGTAGCGCTCACTATTTACAGTAACCTTTTCACCAACGTCGTTTTCGAAAATTTACAGAACAATGACGCTGCCAGCACAAAAATCACACCAAACGGTAACTTTTTCTACGTGCATTGTTACCTGGTGAACCTCTCGTGGGTTGGTATCGTCCGCTTATGATGATTTTTCGGCCAAAATTGGAGTCCTCTTCCAAAAGCTCCAAATCCCAGTCAGCGAAGAAACGGCGTTGCCTATGGACATGAACTTTGAGCTCCTAGGTCAGTTGGATCTTGAAAGAATTCGCCAAATTGAATTGTGCGAAAGGCCTAGTTTTGTAAAGGGCGAGGAATCAACTGCCTCGGGCTCTGACGTACACTTCCACCGAACGCGGCAATGTTCTCGGTCGATCTTACATTTCATTGACGTACAAGTATTGACTGATTGATTACCGAACCGGTGGTGGTCTCAAATTTGACCACCAAACTTTGAAGAGCGACTACGTCTACTGTAAAATGGGCGCAACGCACTCAACGTTTGTGCTAACGAACACTCATTTTGATAATAAAGTTTTATCTTATTTGGGCATGCTGTTCAGTCGTGTAACTTGCCATGGTATGGTGATTTGGGAATTAACATGATTGACTGAATAATATACAACAGATTTCAAAAATGTAACCAAAACAACATGGCTGCCAAAATCACCCACGCTAATTAAAATATCATTTTAAATATATGTATATTACTTTTTGTTAGTTCTGACATACTAGTTCAATAAAACTTTTATATTAAGAAATTCCTAACAAAAAGGAGCAGCGCACTTATCTCTTTGAGCTAAAGCTGCCGTTTGATTTACTTTATTTAATGTTTCAAGTATAATAGATTAAGAATTCTAAAAACATACAGAAAACTGTTCATAAGCATACATTCATCTTTTAGTAGTTAAGGATAAAAACAGAATGCCATGTGATTTCTTAAGCAAACCTGAATGTATGCAAGAATAAAAATTATGAGTCGTTGTACTAAAAAATTTAAATATTTTATACAAAATTTAAAAAAAAATTTTAAGAAAAAATGCTTTCATTACCGCATGAATAAAAATTAAGTTTTCAAAGGAAATATTAGCCAGTTTTTTTGGGATATTTTCAAAAATTCATAAAACATTTTTGTTTTAAATGTTTTTCAAACTTTGAAGAAGGTTCTCTACAAAAAATTTCATTAAAATCCGTTATGTCGATAGTGAGAAATTCAAAATTTGAAAAAATGGTTCTATGGTAGGTAAGTACACTTAGTAATATTTTAAAATTTGTTTTTTCTTGTTTTTTTTAATTGTAGATAGAAAAATTAATCGAGAAAAAATAAAATGCACGACTTGGTCGCACAAACTTGCTCCTATGTAATAGACGAGGAATTTTAAAAACGAATGTTATTAGAGAAAACTGTTCATAAGGATAAAATTAATTTTTTAAATTCTTTTAGTAGTAAGAGACAAAAACAGAATGCTATGCAAATATGAATTTATGCAAGAACAAAAATTATATACAAACTTTTTAAAAGATTTCTAAGAAAAAAATTTGGTACGCCAATTTAAAGTATGTATTATTGTTCGAATAAAAACTAAATTTACAAAAAAAAAAAAATATTGAGCCGTTTCTGAGATATCGAATTTTCAAAAAAAGAAAAAAAAATTTTTTTTTTCAAAAAATATTTATTTTAAAGTTTTGAAATGCAATATGTTTTAGACTTTTTAAAAGCTTCTCTATAAAAAATTTCATTAAGATCCGTTATGTCGATAATGAGAAATGAAAGTTTTTTTTTCGACCTTTAGTCCAAATGCGTTTCGCCCAGGCACGACAGTTGGGCTCATCAGTTAGATGGCTGTCGTACCTTGCATTCATGCTGTAAATTGTATGTGTGTTGATAACCATCGACTAATATATTGCGTCTTAGAAGGGTACGACAGCCATCTAACTGATGAGCCCAACTGTCGTGCCTGGGCGAAACGCATTTGGACTAAAGGTCGAAAAAAAAACTTTCAATTTGATTTAATCAATAGAGTCCACAAAAACAAAACCAAAAACTATAAACAAAAATTTTTTTCTTTATATTTTTTGTTTCCATTCTTCTTTGATAATGAGAAATTCAAAATTCGAAAAAATGGTTCTCTGGCAGGTACAAGCTGTAATATCTTAATTTAAACATTTTTTTTATTAAATCAAAGACCATAAAAATTAATTCAAAGAAAAAAAATTTTATCAAAATTCTAGGCCCCGTTTTCGTGAAAAATACAATTTTTGAAAACCATTTTTTATTTATTTTTTTTTACATTTGTATGGTGGGTACCTTTATTTTTAGGTAAAATATTTTTTTTCTCACGTCTTGTAGATTATATTAAGAAACTTTTATTTATCAAGTGTAAAAAAAAACTAGCGTGGGGTTTTCGAAATATTGAGTTTAAAAAAAAAAATTTAAGTTTTTTTTTAAAATCCAAAAAAATTTATAAGGAAAATTTGAACAGACAATTCTATTTAAGTTTTTGGGGATCCTTAGCGAAAAAAAAAATGATCAAAATCGGTTGTACCGTTTTTGAGAAAATCAAAAACAAATAAAATGTTTCCATGGTGGGTACCCTCAATAACCATTTTTCGGAAATTATTGTTGAACCATTACCTAGTTTGAACTAGATGAAATTTTTTTGTGTTTTTATTTTTTAGTTTAGTTTTTAGTTTTTGAAAAAAAAATATATTTATAAAATTTCGAAAAAAAATAGTATGGCAGATACCGTTATTTTTGGACTCAAAAAAAAAGAAGAAAACTACGTGTGGGGGGAAAATATTAAAAATGATATCTACCAAGTTTAAAGAAAATCGGCCTAGCTGTTTAGGCTGTAGTCGAACCGAGAGACAGACAGAATTGCGAGACCCACTTTTTTAGTCTTCGCTATCATCGTAATGTCAACTTTGATCAAAATCTCGAGTTCGACTTTTTTACGAATGCATAACTTGCCTTATAGTACCTATAAGCAAGTAAAAAGTTGGAATGTCATTGTTGTAAATAAAACTTTGAGTTGGTTTTCATTTAGCAGCGATCAAAGTTAGAAACTTGACGTTGCAACCGATTTTAATCATTTTTTTTTGGATCTTCAAACAAAATTTTAAATTTTGTTTTCAAAACTCAATACATACTTCGAAAATCCCATGCTCGATTTTTTTTAACTTGATAAACAAAAGTTTCTTAACACAATCTACAAGACGTGAAAAAAAATTATTTAACATAAAAATAACGGTACCCATCATACAAGTGTTAAAAAATGGTTTTCAAAAATCGTATTTTTCTCAAAAACGGTGCCTAGAACATGAACCTATGAGTTGAAGTAAATCAAAATTAAAATTCATTGACACACGCTCCAAACAAGTTTTTTTCATCTCACTACCTTCCTGTTCTCATTAAGGGATAGATAAGTAAGCAATTAAGACCTCATCATTAATTAATACTAAAAATTAGGGCTCTTGATTTTACCCGGGTAATACCCATTTCATCAAAAATTGGGGTACCCGGGTAATGCGGGTATTACCCAAATTTGCGGGTACCCGGGATATGTCAACTGGCGGGTACCCGACAATGTCGTGTTACGGGTACCCAGTACTCAAAAATGCTACAATTGCTTATAAAATAATATTTCACAGAAAGAGGAAGCAGAGAAGCAATGAAATGTGATTTTTATATCCATAAGCATCATGTTGTACTTAAATTTTATTGAAAACATTTAGATGATTCTCGATTCTGGATTATCGATATCGATTTTTTATTTCAATCTCAATCATTTCAATGAGTCTCGATTTTCGATATCAGTTGACTCGATTAATCATGATTTACTCAATTCCATTTGTTCCGATTCAATCAATGTGGATTATGAAAGCCAAACGGACGGTGGACTAGAATTTCTGGGTTGAACTCGGCATTGAACAACATGATTGATCGGGTTGGTCGTTGATGTTGTAGGCCGCAAAAACAATTGTTGGGTTGAACTGATGTTATTTGATGTATCAGGATCCGGTATGTTTAATGTGGATTTTTGGACGTTTCTTAATCCATCGAAATCGTAGCCATCCTTTGATGAAATTTGACAGTTTATGACTTAAAGAATAGAGGACGAATGCAGTTATGGCGTACAAAGAGTATTTCGTACCAAATGTTAGGGAAAGCCCTAAAATTGCTCTTTTCCGAAGCAACAAATAATATCTCTTTTTCTTGAATTTTTTGACACTTTTTATTCCATGTACAAAGTAACCATCATTCGATGTTATTTGGTAATTTATGGCTTACAATAACAGAGTATTTTGTGAGAACTATCAAAGCCACAAGTCAATCTTATCATCGGATTCGAAATTAAAATCGAATAGGAACAGTATTGAATCATTTCAGTGAAATGAAAATGATCGTATGATCGATTGATTGGAATGATCGGATCATTTTCGTAATCGATTGTTGAACGATTCGATTATTTGAAATGAACGATTTACACAGCTCTACTGCCCAACAATAAAGCAGTATTCTGAGACAAAATAGTTTAGACGCAACAATAAAGCAGTATTCTGAGACGAAATAGCTTAGACGCGAATGTAAAACACACTATAAAATATAATGTTTGGGAATGCATTCATAAATCATTTGTTATGAATCCGTTTACCTTGTTTTAATAAAAAATGTTGTTATGAATCTGTTTATATTTATTTTTACTGTTTATTTTTAACCAGGGCTACATAGTCCAATCAAAATCCGACTATTTATCTATGTATGTTGTAAAGGGTGGTTAAACAAAGATGCACGATGTTAATTGTAAATAAAACAAAAAGTTTTCTGAGAATTATCTTAATATTTTTCATTATAATAGAAGGATATATGACAATTATGTGTGAAACAAAATATCGGCTAAATGCTCGCCACGGTTTCGGTGGCATACCTCTATCCGATGGTCCATATTTTCAATGACTCTGAGACATAATTGAGATTCAATGTCGTTAATCTGCCGAATTATCTCATTCTTTAACTGTTGAATTGTTCTTGGCTTATTGACGTACACTTTTTCTTTTAAATATCCCCAAAGAAAAAAGTCCAACGGTGTCAAATCACATGATCGTGGCGGCCAATTAACATCGCCACAATGTGGGATAACACGGCCATTGAATTTAGTTGGCTGTGTTGCAAGTGGCACCATTCTGTTGGAAGCACATATTGACCACGTCCATATCCTCAATTTCTGGCTACAAGTAGTCCGTTATCATCTCGCGATAGCGAACACCATTCACAGTTACTGCTTGGCCGACCTCATTTTCGAAGAAGTACGGCCCGATGACGCCGCCAGCCCATAAACCGCACTAACTAGTCACTCTTTGTGGATCCATAGGCTTTTCAACAATCATTCGTGGATTATCATTTGCTACAGACCCGGTTTACTGAAATTTGCGAACAATTCTACCGATTGTGGACACTTTTGGTCGATTATGCTGACCAAAAAAATCACGATCAATTATGTCTCAGAGTCATTGAAAATATGGATCATCGGATAGAGGTATGCCACCGTAGCCGTGGCGAGCATTTGGCCGCAATTTTGTTACACACATAATTGTCAAAGATCCTTCTCTCATAATGAAAAATATTAAGATAATTCTCAGAAAACTTTTTGTTGTATTTACAATTAACATCGTGCATCTTTCTTTAACCAACATTTATAAGTGTTAAGCAGCAGAGAAATAATATAATTATGTTCTTCAATCTTTTTTTAAGTCTTTTTTGTATAACTACACACGAATATGTTTTGGGTACCCGGATTTTACCGAGTACCCGCAAGAAAGCGGGTACCCGAAATTATAGTACCCGGGTAATACCCGTAAGTGCGGGTACTTGGGCACCCGGGTAATTACCCGGGTATGCGGGTATCACGAGCCCTACTAAAAATCCCTCGTCATTATGGTACAAAGTAATACTTCATAAGATATCGGAACTCATCCAACTTTAATTTCGGCTTCCTATTTTCGCAAAAGCATCTATTGGAAAAATGTCCTCGAAAAAAGTTAACAACCGTAGATTCAAAACTCTGTAGATAAACCAATAGTCACGTAGATTCCCTGAAAACCTAAAAGTCACTAATGAACACATTCCTCCAATTGGTATTGAAATATTAATTCACGATTTTAAAACAGAGCAAAATAGTATTCATTGTTCTACTTCTTAATTGACAAACTGAAGTCTTTCATTACAAAACAAAATCAAAATACATATCTGTAAAAAGCAAAACTTATTCAATTCAAAACAATCTTCAATTCAATTATGACGAAAATGGGGCAATCCCCATGAGTTACGAATGCCAATACTCCAACACCACTCCCACCCTTCAACAAACAAAAAAACAAAAACATTAAACTTCGCGATAAAGCCTAACGAGTGCGCAAACCTAACAATCTTTTAATTAAACAAGCCTAATGAAGGATAAAATCATCATCATTTTATCAAACTCTGATGATGGTTAAAGAAAATCTCAACGAGTATGACAAAAGCTTTGGTTTTTCCTAACAAAGAGTCAAATTACGGCAAGGGTTTGAGTTGGGCGGCAGAAAAAAAAGAAAACAAAAAACTTCCAATATAAGCAGCAGGAATTGATAACAAGAAGGCTTGAAAGGACAAAATCTCCCTTCACAACAAAGGGCCAAGTCGATGACGAGAAAAACGAAGATGTCCTTTATGAAGTTTTGCATCAACATAGTTTAAAGTTTGGCACCATTTTGTTATTGTCCTCCAGCAGCGACTCGACCCTTCTACCTTTATAACATTTTTGCCTCTGATCTGAAGTTCCTTTCTGTTTACAAATTCTAGGGATAGGGACAATGAAATTGTTTTTCAGGTGCACAATCACCCAAGGCAGGAGGTATATAAATAAAGACCAAAACCACTACTAGCCGTCTACAAATAGCTGGCAAGAGAGCAAAATATTTCCCATCCCATACTTTTTTTTTCTTTTTTGTATTACTTGCTCTACTCACCAGAATTGGATCATTACGGCTTCGCTCATTTAAGTTCTCATTATTCGAGCTTGGCAGTTTAGTTTTCTTTCTAATTATATCGGTTAGTCCTTCTTCCTCCACCTGCAGTCCTTCGTTGTATACTTCTTGTTTTAGAAGTTCAAGTTCTTGTTGAAAGGTTTTGTTGAACTTTGAATCTGCTGCCTTCCAGCCGACAATAGATGAAGAAGCTGTAGTGGTTGCTGCGGCAGGTGTACGAGCAACAATTGGTTCAGATGTGGTGCGATAATTAAGTTCGGGCAATGCTATGTCACCCAGAAAGCCACCTGAAATGGAAATAATTTAGAAAAACAAAAATTATAAATATTTTGAATTGGTCTTGCATTTTTAAGGATTAATATTGGCAGATCAAAGAAAAGGTTTGTCTTTGATGTATTTTCAGTAAAACATTTTTTTTTCTTATATTTAATATTCAATGAAAAGCTAGGTTATATTTATTTAATTGCAAATAGAAAAGAAAACTCTTTTTCAAATCAAATTTCGGCCAGAATACAAAGTACCCAGTAATTTTCAGGGCTTTTAATGAAATTAAAACCAAAAAGGATTGCTTGGGGTAGGTTTTAACTTAATTAAATATTTCTTAATTTTTGGGTTCATTCATTCTTATACAGGGTGTCTCTTAATGCGTGCATAATATTTTAGGGCATGATTTTTGGGTATATTCTAAAAACAAAATCGTTGTACAGTAAGGGCCTATCTCCAATTTTTATAACATATATATATCGAGGGTTTAAGAATAGGCTTACTTTGGTGTGCTCTGACCTGCATAATGTTTACGGTAATTGCGCTGTTGATGGTACTAACGACAGAAACATTATTTAGGCCTTTGTTTTTAGAAGAAATACCTGTCTTTGTAATTGCGTTGAAACAAATTTGATAACATATCTCGGTCTTGAGATATCTAGGTTCTAACATATTCCATTTTTCTTGTCCATGCAAATTTTTTTGCTTTGGGCTCAATTTTCTTAGGAAAATGCGTAATAAACATACCGTTTGCTGCAAACCTTGCATTTCAATGGCAACTCCAAGATGTTTACCATATATCCAGCCGGGAAGTGATAGGCCTTTTCAAGTAAGACCGTTAATTGATATGCTTAATAAACGCTTTCTGAAAGTGGCACTAGAGCAGATATGCTCAACCAAGGTCCGAAGCATTTTGAAGAGGCCAAACCTCAAAAATTTGGCTTTAGTGGTTTTGGATACAACTTTCAAGTTTAAAATGTAGTTGTGCGCTTAGCAAAGAAAATACCGAGCAATTGCAACGACAGGATTTTTATTTCGACCACTATTATACTTCCTTGCTTGGGAAGAAATAATATCCCCAATTGAAAACTTTCAGAACAATCATTTTTCAAAAAGCAACCAAGGGGTACTTCAGTTGAGTTTGTTGACTACCCTAATGGGATTCAGATTCATATTGCAGGCACAAATCCTCACGTTTCAGTTGAACCCCCATTTGATGTAGCCGATAGTACAGCTTACACATGGGCGGGGTGGACTTAATGGACAGCATTATTGCCAGGCACAAAATATAACTATATAAGAAGTAAATTTTGGCATATGGACCAAAACGCGAAAAACGAAACCACAAAAAAAAAAAAAAAAAAATATTTCAAATTTCGCGGGCTTTTCGCCATTTTTATTTTTTATATGTACATCCCAAAGTAACGAGTAACATAAATTTTAAAGAGATATTCGTTACTTACTTCGCAATAAACACGTTTTTCTTTGATTCCTTGAAATTAAAAAAATAAATTAAAATACAAAACGAAACAAAATGGTAAGTTTTATTAATTCAAAATTAGTTTTTTAAGTGTTATCTGTTTTAGTCACATTAAGTAAGTTTTGTTGAAAGTATAGAGCTTAAATATTTGGAAAAACAAATTGAAATCAGCATTTAAAATAACAAAGAAACCCACCGCAATATTTGAAGTAACGTAACAGTCCAAGAACCTTAAAAGTTTATTTTTCCATGCTTCTATTATATCAACATATTAATAAAACCATATTTTCTTCGAGTAGTTTTAGTCTATTTTAAAAATAAAATAATAATTATGTTGTGTACTAAATAATTCCATTGTTTAGAACAGAAAACAGTTTGTAACGTAACAGTATTTTTTTCTTTCAAATTAAAAAATTGTAACTATGTTGATTTCATAACCTCAATCATATTTCTAATGTTTAGGGAAAGCTTAGTAAGACCCAAAAGAACAAAAACTATGAGCCTTATCATCGTACCCGATCGGAACGTAATTTTCTCCGATTTCTACGAAATGTACGAATTTTGTATGATTGTAGCCGTTCCGATAGGGCAATCGGAAAAATCTACGAAATTAAAGTTTGTGTGCGTTGAAAATGTCAAATCCTTGCGTTACATGCCGATGAAATGTCAAAATTGCAGCATCGCATGGTGAATTCATGCGATTTATGAAGATATTTGATTTCCGATTTCTCCGACAGCAAATTATAAGTGGAAAGTTTTCCAAAGAAAAATTAAAAACGAATAAACTTTTATAATTTATAATAACGCTGTATCTGAGTTAGAAAATATTTGATATATTTCTTAGGAATATTCTTTTTTCTTTATTTAATTTTCTTTATTCATATCTTTCCGCTTCCAATAACACTGCTGCACTATCCATGATTCTTCTTTACTTATTTGACACGAATCAACACTTTATTTATTTTTTGGCGTTTACGTCAAATACGCGTTAGTAAACGACGGTTTTTTCCGTTACGAAACAGATACCATGAAGGAAATAAACGTTACGATCGTAACGATACGATGATAAGGCTGTATATATGTATGTAAATAGTTTAAAAAGGACGGAAAAGTTTGAGAAGTTGTTGAATTCCAAATTAGAATTGATTTATATTTATTTACAAAGCACTCTATTTATACTAAAAGTTTGTTTAAATTCGATAAACAAACTTAATAAATTATTACAATGAATGATTGATGAATTTATCTTAAATAAAGTAAAATATTATTATTTTTAAAACTAAGTGGAAATACTTAAAGTAAGTTAGTGGATTAATGGATCGCCACAATTTCGATATGTACTTACCTATAATGAAAAATAAAGTTTTTTTTTTATTTAATTTGTATGTTACATAAGTTACCCTTTTTTAATGTCTAACGATAAGAAAACTAAATAACTCTAAAAAAATACAATTTTAGCCATTTTCGATGCTGACTTTAACTCTTAAAAGAGCCAAGATCGCACGTGTAACGTAACAGTCTTTTCATGTAACGTAACAGTCCCAACATTTTTCTTTCCACAGAATCTAAAAATACAGTATTTAGTGTAATTAATATTTTATTTGCTACTTCCTTTCTTAATCTCAGAAACCTCGTACCTCACGTTTAAAATAGTACACTAAAAGAGCAGACTTATTGCATAATGTAATGCAACCTCAAAATCTACTTCCAAATTCATGTAACGTAACAGTCCTGCTAAAACATTTTTAGCGTTTAAATGACAGGCCTCACTGATTTTTAAATTAATAGAAAATGTTAGTTAGGAAGTCTATTTTGAGAAAAAAATAATAGATATTGAAAAAGTATTCAGTTTCATATATTTTCAGGTAAATTTGTATTGAAATATGCGTATGAATGTAACGTAACAGTCGGCGTTTTGGTCCATATGCGTTTGTTTCACTATCTTCTAGTCATTTCAATGGCAAATGCATAGCTACTCTTTCGGCGTATCAACAAACCACTGGTCTAACAAGTTAAGCGCCGCCGCGCCGACTTTCCAGTGGAAATAGCTGAATTACTTTGCAAGGTGGAAATGAAACAAAGATCATCTGATGTTGAACAAGGTCTGCAGGCAAAAAGAAGGAAAGGCTTTGCTCAACACGCACCGCCCAAGTAAGTTCGACAAGATCAAATGAGCCATTGGTCAATATAGGGACAAAAAATACGGTGCCAAATGCCCAACTGTACTGGTTTTACACAAACATTATGCAAAAAGCGTTGAGTAGCACTATATGCAACAACAAAACCGACAATTGTTTAAAGATTTCTATTGCAAATAACTTTCAAAATAAAATGCATGACTGGATAGCACGAACTTGCTCTTATGTAAAAGTACTTTGGAATTTAAAATACATTTTATAAATATAAAACATGGATGTAATGAGGTACAGATGTTCAAATGCATGGAATTTCCTGATTTCCGGAAAAGTATGAATTTACGCAAATAAAGTTTAAGAATCGTTGTATTAAAGTAATTTCTTATATAACGAAGGTCTTTCTTTTTCTAGAACAAAATTTGGAATGTCAATTTTAAGTGCTTAGTAATTTAAATTTTAGGAAATAATTTCAAAAACTAATCGTTCACACGTTTTCAAGATATTGATTTTTCAAAAAATTAATTAGATTTAAAAAAAAAAAAAAAACAAAAAAAAAAAACTTTTTTTCAAATATTTTTATAAATAATATTATTTTAAACCTAAGGGGGCTCCCGGTAAAATTTTTGGTTAAAATCGTTAGAACCGTTAATGAGAAAGTCGAAAATCAAAAAAAACGGTTCAATGACAGGTACCATTAATAACATTTTGCCCCAAAATTTTTTTTTACAAGAATGTAGTCCATGTCCATTATATCACACATAATTTTTTTAATCAAAATCGTTAGAGCCGTTTTCGAGATAAATAAGATTTTGCAATACGGGTGTATGGGGAGTACCGTTAGTTTTGGAGCTAAAAAAAAATTTCTATTTCTCCTCTAGGGAATCACCGAAGACCCTTAAGTACCGAGTTTGAAGAAAATAGGTCCAGTGGCATTAGGCTGTAGACCGAGGTACAGACATATAGACAAACGGACATACAGACAAACGGACATACAGACAGACAGACGGAATTATCGGACCCACTTTATTCGTCTTCGCTATCATCGTAATGTCAACTTTGATCAAAATCTCGAGTTCGATTTTTTTTTCCAAATGCAGAACTTGCCCTATAGTACCTATATCGCAAGTAAAAATAAAAGCTCAAGCGCAAAGAACGTAAGCTTTACCTCAGTCTGGGTCTGGGTCTAGATTTCGGGTTTTTCTTTTGAAAATTTTAAAAAGTCTTACATAGATCTTGTCTGGATTCTACTACTTAAGGTAGAGAAATAAAATGCATTTCTAGGTTGCAAGTACTTTGCTGTTGTGTTTGAAGTTGCTTAAAAATGTATTATACAAAAAAAACATGAATATAAAATATTCATATTGAATGTACATATATGTTTAAAATTTTTGTGTTTATATCAAGGCAGTGATTTTGGACCACTTTTATTCATTGTTTTTATTACTGACTTGCCAAGTCATCTTTTATATTCAAGATGTCTCTTTCGCGCTGACAATTTAAAGGTTTTCAGCTGCATACAATCTTTATCAGATGTAACTAAAGGGTGGTTAAATTTTAAGGGCCGATGTTGATTTTGAATAAAACACAAATTATTTAGGAAATTATTGTCATTTTTTTTTATTATGATAATATTGGTAGATATGGTTAAATTATGTATGGAAAAAAATATCGGCCAAATGGCCACCGCGATCTCGGCGGCGCACCTCCATCCGGTCCATCCGCTGAGGCATAATTGAGGTTCTATGCTTTAGCTCTTGAATTGTTGCTGGCTTATCGACGTACACCTTTTCTTTCAAATAACCCCAAAGAAAGAAGTCCAACGGTGTCAAATCACATGATCTTGGCGGCCAATTGACATCGCCACCACTTGAGATAACACGGCCATTGAATTTGTCGCGCAAAAGAGCCATTGTTTCGTTAACTGTGTGGCAAGTGGCACCGTCGTGTTGAAACCACATATCATCCACATCCATGTCTTCCAATTCGGGCCATAAAAAGTTCGTTATCATCTCATTATAGCGAACACCATTCACAGTAACTGCCTGACCGGCCTCATTTTGGAAAAAATACGGCCCGATGATGCCGCCAGCCCATAAACCGCACCAAACAGTCAATCTTTGTGGGTGCATTTGTTTTTCGACAATCACTCTTGAATTATCATTCGCCCAAATGCGGCAATTCTGCTTATTGACGAATCCACGGAGGTGAAAATGTGTGCCTCATCACTGAAGATGATTTTCTTCGAAAATTGATCATCCACTGTTGCCATTTCTTGCCACCATTCTGACCATTGACGACGCTTGAAATGGTCAAGAGGCTTTAGTTCTTGAGTCAATTGCACCTTGTAAGCGTGTTAATGCAAGTCTTTATGCATAATGTTCATCAACGACGAGCGTGAGAGGTGCAATTGTTGGGCACGACGACGAGTCGAGGTGGACGGCTCTTCAGCCACACTATCGCAAACAGCAGCAATATTTTCTGCAGTACGAGCTGTACGAGCATGCACTGGTGTTTTCACATCTCCTACAGACACGGTTTGCATTTCCGGCAAAAATACCGTTTTCCAAACCAATTTTCTAACATTTTTACAGTGGGTACCGTTATTATGAGATAAATTTGATACAATACTATTGAAACTTTTAGGAGCCTTAGCACGAGAAAATTTAGAATTCAGTTGGACCGATTTGGGAAAATCGTTTGAAAAAAGTTTTTTTTTGAAAAATTTTATTTGTTCATAAGCTAGTAGATTAATGAAATTTGTCGTAACAAAATGTGTAGAACAGTTTCTGCGAAAGAAATATGTTTTCTGCAGGCACTGTTATTGTTGACCTTAAATAAAATAAAATGCACGACGGGATCGCATGTACTTGCTCTTATATAAAAGTACTATGGAATTTAAAAACTCTTTACAAATATAAAACCATGAATTTAATTAGAGCGAAATGTTCAAATGCACAAAATTAAGTTTTGATTTTTAGAAGAGTATGAAATCATGCAAAAAATTTTAAAAATTGTTTTATTATTAAATTAATTTTTTATTTAAGAAAATTCTCTAGAATTTTTCTGAAAAAAAAAACTTGGGATGCCGATTTTTTGGTGGCGCAACAGCTCGAAGAAAACCAGGACCTAGGGACTTACAACTCTCAACCATTCATGTTTGCGTGTTACCAGGAATGGAGGGACCTACAGTTTTCTGCCGATTCCGAACGGCTTATGAGCAGCACTTTCCATGACAAGAGATATACTCTTAGAGGATTTGTCAATTCCTCGCAAAAGACAGTACACCATTGAAAAGCTTTTTTGCAGCGGCTAAAAATCGAATTCGAGACCTTCCACATGACAGTCCAACGCACTAACTACTAGGCCAAGGGATGCCGTTTTTAGGTTTTTAATAATATTGATTTTAGGAAATAATTTCAAAAAATAATCGTTCAAGAAATTGATTTTTCAAAAAAAAAAAATTTAAAGTGTTGGTCAAAATTGTTAGAGCCGTTAATGAGCAAGTCGAAAACCAGAAAAACAGTTTTGTTGCAGGTACTGTTAGTAATCTCTTGAATTCATTTATTTTATTTCAATTATAGATAGTAAGAGAAAAATACGATTTCTGAAAACCATAGTTTAACCTTTGAACGGTGGGTACTGTTATTTTTGATAAAATTAAAGAAAATTCCCACATCTTATAGATAGTATTAAAAAAATGTTAATTATCAAGATTCAAGGTTTTCGAATTATTGAGATTTTTTTTTAAATACATTTTTTTTTTTTTTTTAATTTTAGATGCTTGAAGATAACAAAAATCGATCAAAGTCTATTAAATATGTTTTTGGGAAAACCGAAAACCAAAAAAAAAATGATTCTATGGGAGGCAACATTAATAAGCATTTTTTTAATTTTTTCTTGAACCATTTTCTATCTTTTACTTAATCACATCTTAGAATTAAAAAAAAAAATACTAAAATTTAGAAAATTCATAAATTGTATGTATTTCAGTTATCGTTATTTTCGATCTAAAAAAAACCTGTCAGGGGGAGAAATTTATAAATATGTAATATCTACCAAGTTTAAAGAAATTCAAATTCAACCGTTTAAGCTGTAGTCGAACAGACAGACAGAATTGCGAAACACACTTTTTTAGTCTTCCCTATCATAGTAATCTATTTTCCACGAATGCATAACTTTCCATGTAGTACCTTTACATGTCGCAGGCAAAAGCAAGACTAATATGTACCAACAATGACGATAGACAAGACAGGATAACAAAAACATTATGCCAAAAAGAATATATACATAGTTCAAAAACTTCACAAAAATCAATAGGTAAGGCTTCACCCATATGTCACATCTTTCTGGAGCATATTCGCAGTTGTATCAAGATGCAACCAAATGCAAGTACAAGTATCCCAAAACAGATCGATTTGCAAATGCATTTTGACTTTTTAAAACCTCTGTGACAACCATATCTTGATGTGATACATTTCACTCTCTTAATTTGTTCCATATATTTTCAGCAAAATACTACTTTAGATGAACCTTTCATCTGCTTAGCTAGAAACTTTGATACTAGTATACATATGTATAAAAACATATTCGTTGTCACTTTGATGGGGAGCTGCAACATTGATATGTTTTGGTTTGCTTTCATGCCAAAACGCTGGCTGGTGTGATTTTTTATTCTACAGATCTGCCCTAGCCAAGTATCAAGGTCCTAAGTCCGAACCCTGCCAAGTATCGTGCCATGGCTGTTTCAAGTAATTGCAAGCGGTTTTTTACGTTCAATATGAACATCTGTATCTACAATCCAAATAACTTTAATCCAAACGGATATTAATTTGATTTCTTTGATTAAAACAGGGAAAAATACTCGATACTAAGGTCCGCAGTAACAAACCTTCTTGACATCCCAAGCGATGGTACGATCAAAAGATTTATTTTCAAAAAACATTTCAAAACGGAGTTAAGTTACAAAAGACTGGCTAGGCGAAACAGTAAACTACAGTCTTAAAGAAAATGCCATCAAATGGTACACTGATGGATCGAGAACAGCTGAAGGGACTGGTGCTGGAGTTTTTGGGCCTACATAGAATTAAACTCTCCTTACCGATGGGACAGTCCACTAGCATATTTCAGACAGAAGTAAATGCCATAGGTGTATCTGCTGAAAGAAACCTCGATAGAAAATATAAAAACCAAAACATTGCCATCATGTCAGACAGCCAGGCTGCACTGAAAGCACTAAGCTCCTACGCCACTAGTTCCGAACTTATTTGGGAGTGCGTGATAAAGCTTAATGAACTGGGCAAGAATAACACTGTCACACTTCATTGGGTACCAGGCCACGTTGGTGTCTAAGCCAACGAAGAGGCAGACTCTTTAGGAAACATAGGTGCATCGACACCCCTTACAGGTGCAGAGCCCTACTTCGGAATAGGAGAAAACGTGATTAAAAATAAAATCAGAACAGAAGAGGATGCAAAAAGATCAAAAATCTGGAAAGAACTCTTTAAGCTGAGACAGGCAAAACTTCTACTCGGGGACTAAAACCGAGAGCGTTATCTAACCTGCATCAGCTTAAGTAGGAACAACCTCAGGAAAATCACAGGGCTTCTCACAGGCCACTGTAAGTTGAGAAGACACAACGCGTCTTGCAGATTCTGCAACATTCACGAAGAGACACCTGACCACATACTGGGGAAATGTGATATACTCGTGCATCAAAGGCATAGGTATCTGGGCAAGCACCACATAAAAGAGAGTAAAATACTCCAAATGCTTCGATTCCTCAAAGGAACAAGCTTGGAGGAAGAACTGTAATAATGAGCTAACCTCATCCAGTTCTAGATGGGAGGCACAATAGATTTTTAGGTCGCAGTGTTTTTATACCCCAATTTATTCATTCATAAGAACAGAATATATATTCCCCTATAAGGGCTCCTTGTGGTTTTGCAAAATGAACCTACATATATACAAATTTAAATTCCATTTTATTTTAATGTTAAAACTATACTTCCATCATAACCTTATAATTTATTTTTATTGAAGTTCTACTTCAAACTGTGCCCTTAGCCTAATTTCTTAGACATTTATAGAAATATTGAAGAAACACAATTTTAGGGGTTACAACTTTGTCAAAAATTGGGCGATAGAAGTTTCTATTCCTAAGCATAACTTCTAAAACAAACAAATAAAAATCTTAAGTGTTATCCGTGTAGGCAAACATACTTACGAAAACAATTACAAATCAATGTTTGTTTTTGCTCATTAATCTCTTCATATAATCTTTATTAATGAGTCTAATTAAATATGAATAATCATGTAATATTGTTTCATTTTAATTATAATGGGATACTAATTACCAACATGCCTTTGGCTCCATACTCAACCCAGCCCAATCGCTGAGGCCCACAAGTGTAATAATAAATTAAGGACAAATCTGAATTGTTCATACCAAAAAACCAAGACCCAGGAATATAGATATTGTCGTTGTAATTTAGTGTTTCATTAATGTGCAAACTTACACCAGGGACCTAACGGTAATTTACCATGAGGGATGAATATTTCTTTATTTGAGCAAACAACTACTTTCACCATTTACGACTGAGAAGATAACGCAAATGGAACTCGGTTCACACACACCAACAAAAAGTATGGGAGTTATCTTTGGTTATGATAACGATGGAGGAGTTGTGAGCAGTGTGTGTATGGTTATTACGAGTCTGATAATTATACTTTTATAATACTGTTAAAGCTGATTCAAAATTAAACGTAAGCATCCTTTACCTCTTTGACAAAATCAGTTAAGGGACTATGGGAGCAATATAAATTTGTTCCTCAAATCTTCTTCGAGGATATTTTTCTATAAGTTTTTTCGAGTCGTAGTTTACTTCCTTGGTCTTTTCTTTTTAGTCTTAAGACTTTCTGTTTATCTTTTACGCTAAACCTAGTGTCATACAAGTTACAACACAACCATTTCTGTAAGTAAGATAATCCTTCGGTCTGCTGACCAAATTGTTGAATTTTACTTCCAGTCCCTCCACAATATGTAACCATAGGATTAGTGATCAAATTCAAGGTTTTTAAAGTTATTCGGAACTCTTCATATTCATCTTCTTCAACAAATTGAATAAAAGTCATATGTACTTAATAAAACCAACTTAAAAATTAAAATGTTTGAATAAGCAACAAAATTTTGTCCATAAATAAATTACCAAATAAAGACACAATACTCTAGTTGAATATTTGGAACTTTAAGAACTCGTGTGTGGTTTGCCTTTTTCTAAAATATTATCAGGAATCTATTTCTGCACAATACAATAAAAAAACATCCTTTTCGGCAAGTTCAAACAAACTTCTGAGAAAACTTTTCTTATTGCCTGAAGAAATGTTTGTATCCAAAATTACACATAGAAGAAATAACTCGGTCCCGAAAATTCTCTGCTAAAAAAAACACTATTTCTTTCAAGATATTGAAATAAACACAAAGAACAAACAACAAATGTATCGATATGTAATTATACAGTTGACACTCGTGCATATCCATCAAGTTAAATGAGACTGTTAAGATCTGTTAAGATACGAACATCGAATTCTTGTACCTGTTTCAGATATCCGAATATCAGAAATATCGGGATACTTTGAAGAACAAACATATAGCTGAAACAGATGTGCAGCATATTTACACCGGTCCATAAGGCGCTGTAGCCGGAATGCATGTGCATACTTTGACATTCATAGTTCTGTCAAAACGAAAACGAAAATGACAGCTTTCAATATTTCATTATTTCTTATGCAAGATTTTTAGATTTTAGATTTTAAGTTTTTTATTGTGAGGCTACAATGAAGCTGCAGGGCCAAATAAGAAAAATAAACATCGTGTAGCAATGAGCTGGATTGCATTTTTTTTAATAGAATACTTTTTACAAGAATAACGCTAAAATAATGAAAGACAAGAAGCATTGCGGCGCTACTCACCTATGACATATATTCATATTTTGCGCGAAAAACTCTATCTTATCAATTTGTCTAATGTCAAAATTAATGTATATTTAAAAATAAAGAAAACAAACTATCCACTTGACAGCTAATTAGTCACTTTATATCCTGAACAAACAATTCACAAAATTCATCCACCCTATACCTTAATAAATCTGTGTAAGTATATGATCGACGACATAAAATGTACTCCCTTACCCAACCTTCTTGAATGTGATAAGATTCGAACGAATATACATAAATTTATCAAGCTCAAGCCATGCAACCACAATTCTCATTAATCTTCATATCGCATTTACAGTGCAACATACATGCCTTAGCAGAATAACGGGGTTTGGGGCTTACTTCTGTAAAAATAAAATAAATCACCCTTTTTTCACCCCATCCTTGAAGAACACAAACAATGTCTTCCTTTAATTAATTGCATCTAATTATTGAATAATCCGTTTTAGTTGTGGCAGTGATACCGTTTCAGAAAATGGTCCTTCATGATCTGGATGATGATGAAGTCGATCTAGTGTGATTATTATTATAAGAACCTACTACACCATTGTCCGGAAGGCAGCTTAAATGAATTTAGATTGCCCCAGGAGGATAAGGATATAACAAACTATGGCGACCACTTGCATTTGGCTTTTGTTCACATGGATCTGAGTATGAGCATAAATTAAAAGAGGATTTGTTCGTTTGCCAAAAGGAGGAAGAGACACTTATTAGCTCTGACTAATCTTGTGGCATTACACAGCAGGGCTTACCTTCTTTCATTTATATAAATAAATCTGTTTTTAGACAAAGCTAAATATTATATTGTACTTAGGAACTCGTATTCCAATTTCCTGTTTGAAATGATTTAACTTCTCGCTCTTTCTGTCTATTGAATGGATAAAATGGTAAATAAATCTCCTCGATTTGAATGAACAAATATTAATTTATTGAATTGTATCAACAATACATAGATTCGCAGCTTTGTTTCAATATTTACATATCTACGCGCAATGGAAATGGGCGACATTCTGGCAGTTATTTGTGTGTATTTATTAAAACCAAACAGGACCTTAAAAAAAAGTCAATAATTGTAGAAGCATATTGCACAGAAAACGCGGCCAACCGCCCTCTGTTAGCGGTGTGGCATGCGGCATGCCCTCGAATGATAAAACTTCAATTAAAATGTTAATTTTAATGTCGTTAAATATATTTATGAGATTTAAATGTGCACCATGACGAGCATGGAATTGATATTTTTATTATATTGTCATCAAATCAAACAGTTAATAAAAACGAATGAAACAATTGAGTTGGAAGTACACTGCCGGTCATTAAAATATATCCAGTGCTTTGTAAAAGTTGAAGTTAAATTTGTGGTAAAACCTGTTTCAAACCATTAACATTTTAAAGACAAAAGATTTAGTTTAATCCTTCAGTAAAATCATACCTTTAGTAAAAATACCTTTCTAAGCAAGAAAACGCTTAATTTTAGCTTAAACTAAAAACACACATTAACTTAAGATTATCAGAAAACATCTAGATTCTAGATTCTCCAGATTCTAGAGGCTTGAATATAAAATAATGCAACTTTTAATAACAGAATACATTGGTATAGAACTTTTAATACTGAGTACGTCCGCCTTGGTTAAGAGTAACTTCATAAAGTCTATTCGGTATTGAATTATATAGTTTAGGCCAAATAATCCAGGGTTTTGTTTTACAATTCACACGCGCTCGGGTTTATTGAGATCCTTATAATTTTGGACACTGCACAAGCAATGGAAATATTAATGAGGGAGAGAAGGGGGTATCAATTACCATTGGTCTTGAATGTTTGCAAATTAAAATGGCAAGGAAATGGAAATGGCAATGGAAAATGTGTCGGGTAAATTATACTATTCATCATCATCGGCTCGACAACCGGGTTCCGGTCCTGGCCTCTTTCAACAAGTCTCTCCACCTATCCCGGTCTCCGACGCCATCCAGTTGCGCACCCCAAGGCTTCGGGCGTCCTGGTCTACGCCATCTCTCCAGCGCAAGCATGGTCTACCACGCTGTCGTCTACCATAGAATGTACCACAAAGAACTTTCCGAGCAGGTTCCTCTTCGCTCATGCGAGCTAGGTGCCCTGCCCACCGGAGTCTACCGAGCTTAATTTTTGTCACGATATCTGCTTCTAGGTAGATTGCGTACAATTCATGATTGTACCGTCTCCGGAATCGTCCTTCCTTACATATGGGGCCAACAATTCTCCTTAAGACTTTTCTCTCGAACGCAGCTAAGAGGTCGGAGTGCCTTTTGCTAAGCACCCAAGTCTCGGATCCATATGTGAGTACTGGCAGGACCATGGTCCTGTACAGCAGCAGTTTTGAAGTTATGGTGAGATTTCTGGATTTGAAAAGCTTTGACAGACTATAGTAGGCTCTGTTGGATTTGAGAAGCCGCCCGCGTATTTCTTCTTCTATATTGTTATCGGCTGCTACTATTGACCCAATGTATTTAAAGGATTGCACCACTTCAAATTCGTGCTCCGCTACCTTGATTGTTTGACCAACTGTTCCTCTCGCATTCGATGCCACCATGTACTTTGTTTTACCTTCACTAATGTGCAGCCCCAGATTTTGTGATCTGGATGAAGGAATCGTGTACAGCTTGTTCGGTTCTTCCGATGATGTCAATGTCGTCTGCGTAAGCTAGTAACTGGCTGGACCTGTTGACGATGGTCCCTCTTGTTGCCGTGCCAGAGTCACGGATTGCTTTCTCTAACGCCAGGTTGAAGAGGAGGCAGGCCAAACCGTCCCCTTGTCGGAGTCCATTAAAGATTTTGATTGGTCTGGATAGCAATCCGGCTATTTTTACTTGGCTTGTTACGTTAGTCATGGTCAACCTACATAGTCGTGTCAATTTATTTGGGATGCCGAATTCTCTCATGGCTTTGTAAAGTTCTACCCTGGCTATGCTATCATAGGCGGCCTTAAAGTCTATAAACAGATGGTATGTTGGGATGTTAAATTCTAGACATTTTTCCATCGCCTGCCTAAGGGTAAAGATCTGATCAGTTGTTGATTTGCCTGGAATGAAACCACACTGATATTGTCCGATGACGGTTTTAGCGTATGGGGTTATCCGGTCTTGTAGGATAGAGGAGAGTATCTTATAGGCGGTACTCAACAACGTGATACCTCTATAATTGCTGCACGTTGTGACATCTCCCTTCTTATGTATGGGGCATATTATGCCTTTTCGCCAGTCTTCTGGCATTTCTTCCTGCTCCCATACGTGCACTATAATATCATGAATTGCTTGACGTAAGGCTGGCCCGCCGTGATGAAATAATTCGGCTGATATGCCATCGGCTCCCGGGGATTTGTTCTGTTTAAGCCGGCCTATAGCCTTCTCAACCTCTTCTATGCTTGGTGGCGGCAACATAGGGTATTCTTCTTGAAGTAGTGGAGCCTCCACTTCTGCAGTGAGCTGACCATTTAGCAATTCATTGAAGTACACTTCCCATCGCTCCAGTATGCTTTCAGGATCGGTGATCAGATTTCCCTCTCCGTCCTTGCAGTATGTGCAGCGTGGTGTGTACTGCGTCATGTTTCGGACGGATTGGTAGAACTTTCGCGCCTGGTGCGGACCTCGCTCTCGGCTGTTTTCTATTTCACAGATTCCCAAGCAACAATTTGAAACCTCAGTAACAAAATTACCTCGGTAATAGTATTACTCGGAATAACTTTGGTCTTAAAAGGGCTAGAAATCAGTTATTTTGTAACTGAAAATCATTTTTCGGTAAAAATAAGCCTTATTTTAGACATAAGTTAGTTTTTGGTAAATTTGTTTCCTCATTTATCGGTCATTTAGGATCTTGAGTTCAAATTTGGCGAAAAAAAATCATTTGGACAACCTGGGTTTAAGAATAGTTATATTTTTACCATTTAGTAACTTTTTTTCCAATTTTCTGGTAGAACAAAAACCAATCCTAGCCACAAGCTCAAAACTAGCTTTAAATGAACCAATTCTAAAGGTTAGAGAGAAACCACTTCTGAAATTGGTAATTAAATATCTTATTTTTTTGGTTGAAAATAAACCAATTTTATTATAAATATAAAATTGGTAATAAAATAGCTTATTTTATTGGTTATGTTATAGCCAATTTTATTTCAGATGTGAAATCGGTTTTTAAAAAACTCATTTTGCTGGTTTCAATATTACCAATTTTATATTTTTGAATCGAAGTTTAAAACAAGCTTTAAACTAGCTAATTTTATAGGTTGGATAATAACCACTTCTGAAATTGGTGATTTAATATCGTATTTTCTTGGTTGAAAATAAACCAGTTTTATGAAAAAAAAAATAAAATTGGCTACAAAATACCTTATTTTATTGGTTACGTTATAGCCAATTTTATTTCTGATGTGAAATTGGTTTTTGAATAGCTCATTTTTACTGGCTCTAATGTTACAAAAAAAAAAACAATATCCCCAAGAAAAAAATCTCATTCTCTCTCACATCAAAAATAGTTTTCTGCTTTTCTTTTCTATTTTCATGATCTCATCAGTCAGTCAGTTCCAGTGTGTGTTTAGTATCGGTTGTTTTTTGTTTTAGTGCGTGTTGTGTCGGTCTAAATTGTTTGTTATATTTCTCGTGTTGCGGCCCGGCGTAAGAATCTACAATTTTAAACAACAAGTGGTAAGTTATTTTCATATTAATATTAAATTTTATTATCACAATAATTGTTTTTCTTCGTGAAAGTAGGTAATTTGTTAACTCATCTCGCAATTCTTTTTTTCAATTTTCGTAGTTCTGCTACTCATTTCTTACTTATTCATAACTAATAAGTAGAAACATAACTAGTTCTTGCTCAAGCTGAGTAATATTTTTACTTTTCGGGAAACTGAGAGAGATAGATGCATGCGACTGAGCGTCATTTTCAATTTCTGTTTATATTATAAAGAATAAGTAAAAACATAACTCGTTTTTGCTCAGGTTGAGTTAGATTTTTACTTATTCTCTTTTGAAAGTGACATCTTAGCTTCATCTTGTATATATTTTTTCAGTCCACGCCGTAGTCTCTATTGCGAGGTCCTATCTGTTGGTTTGCTTCAAGAATTAAAAACAAAATTTATACTTGAATACTTAAAAGTTTATTTTTTAATATGAACTCAATTATTAAAAATAAAGTGTGTAGTCGGTCAACTTTTAAAAGAAAAGTTAAAAGAGTGCTAACAAAGCTGCATGAAAATAAAAAAGTCTTGTCCGATGAATCGCCTCAAAATGACGATAGTCTGTCTGTTGAAGAACATCAAGCACAATGTAGTTCTTCAAATAATGTGTTTTCTGACGGTAGTGAAAGTGACAGTGACAATTCGGTAGAAAATAGTTTAGAGACCTTCACTAGTTCTTTGAAAAAACATCCAGAAAACGTTGCGAACGACTTAAAAAACTGGGCGATTCGTTACAATGTGGCCCATGTTTGCCTACGTGATTTACTTACTATCTTACATCGTTCCCATCCTTATTTGCCACTAGACCCTCGAACATTTTTACATACTTCCTCAGCCGCAAAGCATTTTATTGACGTTCCACCTGGTAGATACTGGCATTTCGGTTTAGTTCGTGCTTTAACAAAGATTTTTGAAAGTGTTGATGAATATCCATCAGAAATATGCTTAGACTTTAACATTGACGGAATTCCTGTAAGCAAAAGTTCAAAAGGCCAATTTTGGCCGATTTTGTGTTCACCAGAAGGTTTTTGTGTGCCTCCTCTTGTAATAGGCGTTTATTACGGAATGGCAAAACCTTTGAAAGTTGATGAATTTTTGCAATTATTTCTTCAGGAAGCAAAAACTATTAGTGCTGTGAATATTGGTTCAAGAACAATTAAATTTAAAATAAGAAATTTCATTTGTGATGCCCCTGCTCGGTCTTATTTAAAAGGTATCAAAGGCCATAATGGTTATTTTGCTTGCGAAAGATGTAATATAGAAGGTGATTACAACTACAATACTCACCAAATGTGCTTCCCAACCTTATCAAAATCAGTTCGGACGAATGTTTCTTTTAGGGCTAATATCCACGAAGATCACCATATCAAACCATCTCCATTAGAAAGCCTTCCAATCGATATGATCAACAATTTTCCCCTTGATTACATGCATTTGCTGTGCTTAGGCATTATGAAAAAGTTATTGCTTATGTGGATCAAGAACAGATCCCTGAAAACAAAGCTTTCTTCAAAAAACATTGAAAGAATCTCTGATTTGTTGGTATCAATGCGAAAATTTACTCCATAGGCGTTTTTCTTTTTTAGTTCAGAACAGAACCTGAGTTGTCAAAAAATAAATTGTGTTTCTTTTTTAGTTCAGAGTGTTCAGAGTTTCGAAAATGTGTTTCTTTTTTCGTTCTGAGCATGTTCTGAGCGTGTTCAGAGTACGCTCTATGAGCTCAGAATAAAATAACTGAGCAGACAGAGTAAAATGCTTAACACAAGCATTTGACAGATGGAAATTAAAAAAAGATGGCGACAGCTACATAAGTGTTCAGGTATGTTTCAAAATATACTCAGAGCGCTCAGAGCACGCTTGGTTCAGAGAATGTTCGGAACATGCTCGACATGCTCGGACTCTGTTCAGAGCTCTATACTGAACTAAAAAAGAAAAACGCCTCATGTGAATTCAACCGAACTGCACGAAGACTTGATGTTATAAGTTTTTGGAAGGCAACGGAATTTCGAACGTTTATGTTATACTTAGGTCCGGTTGTCTTGAAAAATGAAATTCATGAAGAAGTTTATGAGAATTTTATGCAATTACACTGTGCTGTTTCAATATGTCTGAGTAAAAATTCGCAAAAATTTATTGATGTCGCACAGACATTGTTCAAATCATTTATACAGGGTTTCGCTAGAATCTATGGACCTGAAAATATAAGTTACAACGTTCATAATTTATACCATATTGCAGATGATGTTAAATTCCATGGTCCTCTTGATAACATAAGTGCATTCAAATACGAAAATCGCTTACAATATTTAAAACGCAAAATAAGATCTGGAAATAAGCCACTTGAACAAATTGCAAATAGAATTTCAGAAGATTTTGAAAACACAGTAAACCATATAGATGCAAAAATATTTCCAATTCTCTATAATCCAGATAAAAAAAAGTGTACAATTGAAGGTTGTAATGGAATTTATAGAGCTGTCGAACTTAAACAGTTTATTTTAAAATCTTTCGACCCAGATTGCTATTTTCTAACAAAGACGAATGAAATTGTCCGAATGGAATTCGCAACTTTTAAAAATGACATCGCAGTTATTTATGGTTCCAGCTTGAAACAAAAAGAAAATTTTTACGAGAAACCATTTAATTCTCAATTTATAAATGTCTACAAATCAAATGAAGAAAATAATGCGATTCAGTATTGGAAAATTGATGATATTGTCTCAAAATTTTTTAAACTTACTTCTAATACAGAATCAGTTTTCTTTCCATTAGTTCATTCGAACTGATAATGTATTTAGTGGTCGAAACTGTTGAAGGGGATTCAAAATTTGTTACGGCTTTTCCGAGGAGTTGGGTTAATGGAACAACATTATTATGGCCCAAGTACAAGAAAGATTTGCTAACTGGCCGCAAACAATGCATCCAACCATCAGAAAACTGGGAGGCATTACAATGTAAAGTCATTTTTGAAGATATCGGTGAGTACTTTTATATGTATACTTATATAAGTTTGAAAATGCGACATAATTAGCCAGTCCAGGTTTTTGAGATCTCAAGAAATTTCCTCCGAGCAAAAGAATCCAAATTTTAGTGCTCAATTTTTTACGGAAACTTTTCTAAGGAATCCTATTAAGGTTTCTGATGTGACAGAGCACTCCAAGATATCAAAACCTGACCTTGCCTTAATGTCAGTATAAAACATTTCAAAGGTTTGTGGTGTATTGTTTTCAATTCAGGTCACGGTTTTGATATATTCTTCTTTGAGAGAAGTTAAAAATATCGTTAAAATCTATATAATTTTGTCATCATCAAAATTGAATTGAAAATATGACCTTATTCTTTTCACTTTGAATTTCACACCAAAAACCTTTTCCCGTTTTTCTTTTACGTATGCCATTTACGTTAATAATCTTAAAAAATCTTTATTTGAAGGATCATGGGAAAAGGCACTGGAAAAAGAAAAGGAGGCCGAGTTTTTGTCATCAGACGAAAATGATTTTAACGATTCTTTAAAATCGCCAGATATGACCATAAGAGATTTGAACACATTGATGTCCGAAATTATATCGGAAAACATGTGCACTCCTCGACTAATGGGCTGCGAAACATCAGCAACGTGTAGCAATTTGGCTAACGGTAAGAAAATAATATCACCATAACTGAAACCAACTGACTGAATTCCAAAATGCATAACTATAAAGTAATATATGTAGTTATATGTCAATTTATCTATATGTACACAATATGTATACAGGGTGATTGGCATAAGGTGTGACAAAAAGCTAGGACGTGTAGGTTGGACTTAGACAAGAAAAAAATCGTATGGGAGGGGGGGGTCTATTTCCCCCCGTTTAGGCGGGAGGGGCAATTTAAGAAAAAAATCACTTAAAACAGAAAAAAAATTATTAAAAAATAACGGTGATACCTACAGAGTAATGCTAAAGCATTTTGAAAAGCCAGAAATACATTCTTTAATTTTGTTTTTAAATAAAGTAGTTCGAGTGAATAGTTTTTGAAAAATTAATTTTCAAAATCAAAATTTTGAAAAAAAAATGAAATTTTTTTTTTTAAACAATTTTTTTTCAAAATTTTACGTAATTAAGTATTATTTTTTTATTCAATATTCAATGCTCTTATTAATTTTTGATCAAACACAAAAAACCGGATGTCAAAATGTTTTGTAGTTTTTGAAAAAATCAAAAATAACAAAAACTACTTTTGTTCTAAGAAAAGCCTTTTATTTTAGTTTTTACGTTTTTGGATTCTTATGTAGGTGAATTTACGATTGAAAGGATTAACTTTCTTTTTACTATTTTTTAATTATCGTCTTATAAACATACAATAATGTGACAAAGTACTGGATTAACCATATTTCACACATTTTTTCATTGTTCTAACTTAAGCTACTCTGTCATACTCCCACTGTGATATATTATTAATCTTATCATTCCGAATCAAAATTTACTGTTTCAATGCATTAAAAAGCTATTAAATTATATTTAACATTTCAGATTACACAAACAAGTGTGAACATGAGGCAGTGTTGCAGTCAATTTTGGAAAAGCAGGCTAAACAGAACGCGGACTTGCAGTTAGTTTTAGAAAAGCAGGCGGAAGAGAACGTGACGTTGCAGTCTCTGGGAATGGTGGTGTCGGAGCTGAAAACTGAGTGTATGAGCCAAACAAAACTCCTGGAGCAGTTCATCGCTAAGACGGAAGTCACATTAAACTTGCTCATTGAAAAAGTCTGCGTGGGTGTGGGGCGAATGGAAATAGCCGACAAAAATCTTCCTGACGACTTGTTGCCCATAACCACGCACGAAAAGATTGATGAGCTCGAAGAAAAAATTGGGACCGATCCTGTTTTTAGACGATGCCTGGTAATTATAAAAATTAGGTGCCATGAGTTGGTATTGCGTCGCTTTTGTTAAGCGTCATAAGACCAATTTACTCTTATGTAACTCTGGGCTGCAGGGTGGTAGCAGGGGGTAAAATGCCCTCCTATAAATGCATTATACATATTTCTATTAGCAACGGAAAATTTTGCTCTTTTCCCTTGATCAAAAAACTAACTTTTTAATACAATATTCGCTTTGTTCTGTTTTTCTTTTAAATAGATAAAAAAACTTGTCACCTATGGGGGGTTCAACTCCGCCAAAACCATTCGGACAATTTCCAAATGTATGTTTTCCGACAACGTGCTGATGGAGTTTTCCTGGTTCGGCACAGGAAAGAAAAAAAATTTCCAAAAATACACAAACATATTTGCAGCTATAGTCGAGGCAGTTAGGGTGAGATTCCCTTCATATACCGACTCTGAGGGTTCAACGTTTTTTAAAACGTATTTAAAGCAGGCCCGATTTAGGCTGGGCAAAACTTCATTGTAAGTAAAATATTGTAAAAATATTTATTATATTTAAAACATACATATTATCTACTTTTTAAATTATTAAAAAGATGGATAAAAATGTAATGGCCATATTCGAAATTAGTAAATTTAAATTTAAATTTTAATTTTAATTTAAAAATTTAAACCATGGCTCTTTATATTTTTTTTGATCTATTGTTGATTTTAATTGAACTAATTTTGAAAATTTACTAGTTTCGAATATGGCCATTACATTTTTATCCGCCTTTTTCTTAGGCAGTTTTTAACTAATTTAGCTAAAATAGCAAAATATTTACAAATTTGTTTTTAACTTTATTTTCAGGGACGAAACAGTAGCCGACGCATTAACAGCACACGAATCACCAACACCGAATTGATAAACTACATTTTATGTATATTTTTGACGTTTTCTTCCTTACATACATGTAATGTATATTTCTAAGCATATATGTACATACATATTCTATATTATGTGTTAAAGTTATTTATTTTTAGTACTAAGTTTAGTTTATCTAAGGTTTTATTAAATAAAAAAAGGAAAAAAGTATATTTTTAACCTGTTTTTTAATTTAAAAGGAATTTTACTTTTCAGCTGGAAAAAAGTTCTCAAATAACTTCTTTTGGAGCGAAATACTAGTTTTTTGCGAGCCCATTTCAAACGCATTTGAATAATAAAGGGTTTTCAGAAACTCATTTGAAACGTTTGAACTCGGTATCATAAAAGCTGTCAAAATGGGTATCATTAAAGCTGCGCACAAACCGGCTATTAAAAAGCCTTTCAAATAGGTTTCTTAAAAACCAATTCAAAACGGCTTTGAAAAGACGTCATAATAACGCTTTGAGAAAACGTTTACGAAGCGTTAAATACAAACCATATTTAAATGGTCACTTTTTAACTCAAATAAGAGGTTTCAATGTGACTGTTTAAAATCAGCTTTTTGTTACTACGAGATAACTTAAGTTACAGAGTTACTGACCATTTCGGGTAATGAAGACGCTTTTGGAACGTCTTTAAAGCGTATTTCGAGCCATTTTCTAACAATTTAGGTAAAAAAACCTCGGTTATATTCCGGTTTATTAACGGTTTTTAAACCAAAAATTGTTGCTTGGGTTAGGTTCTTCTCCCAGGCTGATTTCTTTTGTCTGTGAAGCCGTTTTTCTGTTCTTCTAGCTCTTTATATTCCTCTTCGCGTGCCCGCGTTCTATGAGATTGTTGCATTGCTCGGTACGCAACATTCTTACGTTCAGTCACTAGCTTGCATTCATCATCAAACCAGTCGTTCCGATTTTTACGACTGCTGCCTAAGATGGAGTTGGCAGTACTAATGACAGTATTTTTAAGACGTGTCCACTTTTCATTTACGCCCAGCATACTGGCTCCAGGACTTACTCTCCCTAAGTCAGGTGTTTCTAGGGCGAGTCCTAACGCATTACCAAAGGTGTTACTGGTGTTTTCATTGCGCAGGGCAGCCGTGTTGATTCGAAACTGATCGGCGGATGCAATGCGTCTTCGCAAGGCAATTTTAACATCATACCTTGGACAGGCATTGAGGGCCCTCTCGACTTGTTCGTAGTAAGTCTCTTTTTCTTCGTCTGATGACTCCTCCGTAGGTCCGTTAACGTTAATGAGGCTGATGTTCGTAAATTTGCCTCGCACGCGAAGGGTGCATAGCCTTTCGCTTATAGCGTTAAAGCCGATGATAGTAGACTTCATTTTTTCGCTGACTAGGAAGCCTACCCCGAGCACATGGTGTTTTGTATGACAGCTGTAGTATATGTCATATTCTTTCTTCTGTAAAACACAATTCCCTGTCCTTCTGATTTCTTGAAGAGCTGTTATGTCAGCTTTATACTTTGACAGGGCATCGGCTAGCTGCTGAGCAGCTCGAGCTCTATAGAGCGATCGTACGTTCCATAAGAAAATTCGTAAATCGTTTTTCCTTTTTCTTTGCGTGGGTTGTCGTCGTGAGATCAGTCCGTTTCCGAGGCTTGTTGTCGGTCTCGTAATTCTTTTAGTTTTACGGGACAGGGAATTAACCTGTCGCCAACCTGAGGAACCAGCCTGATCATATTAGCCAAACCTTTTTAAAAGGCTTGTTTCTAGCGGCCGCCGCGGAGAGGCTATGATCACACTTCCACCAGTCCCGAATAGTTACGGCACGTGCATGTTTTCGTATGCTACATGTTGTTCCCCCTATTCGTCTGATGGCTGACCGCCTAATTATACTATTATTGTGTATCATATCGACTAAAAATCGAAACTCTATATTTGACGGTAAGACCCAAATTAGGTTCGAGGGTGAACTGATAAGCATTTCTAGCGAAATAGGTATCACGGGTGCACTGATTGAGGGGAGGAATGCAACTGGGTACTTCGAGGTTGCTTGTGAAAGAAACAATAATAAAATGCACGACTGGATCGCACGAACTTGCTCTTATGTAAAAGTACTTTGGAATTTAAGATACATTTTATAAATATAAAACATGGATTTAATGAGATAATAATGTTCAAATGCATAAAATTGCCGTCTGGTTTCCGGAAAAGTATGAATTTATGCAAATAAACCTTAAAAAATCGTTTTATTATTAAATAAACTTTTTATGTAAGAAATTTCTCTAAAATTTTTCAAGAAAAAAATGTGGGATGCGAATTTTAAGTATTTAATAATATTGGTTTTAGGAAATAATTTCAAAAAATAATCGTTCATAGGTTTTGAATATATTGATTTAAAATTTTTTTTTTTTTTTTTTAAACCCAATAAATATTTTTTCGAATATTTTTATAAACAATATTATTTTTAACTTAGGGGGACTCCTGCTAAAAATGTTGGGTTAAAATCCTTAGAGCCGTTAATAAGAAAGTCGAAAATCAAAAAAACGGGTCTATGGCAGGTACCCCTAATAACATTTTGCCCCAAAATTTTGTTTGACCAAAATGTAGTCCATGTCCATAATATCACACTTAATTGTTTTTATCAAAATCGTTAGAGCCGTTTTCGAGATAAATAAGATTTTGCATTACGGGTGTATGGGGGGTACCCTTAGTTTTGGAGCTAAAAAAAAAATTTCAATTTTTCCTCTAGGGAATCACCGAAGATCCTTAACTACCGAGATTGAAAGAAATAGGTCCAGGGGTTTAGGCTGTAGTGAGAGGTACAGACATACAGACACACTGAAACATGTTTTTTGTGTACTAAATTTTCCTTAAAATTTTTATAAAAAAAATTGATATGCAAATTGTTAGTATTTAATAAAATACATTTTAAAACGTAATTTAAAAATTTAATCGTGTATCGGTTTTCAAGATATTGAATTTTCAAAAAAAAAATTGTATTATTTTTTTAAAAATCCAAAAACTATTTTTTCGAAAAAATTTTTAGTTTATATTTTTTAAAATGCAAAACAGCTCCTGCATAAAAATTTTGGTTAAAATCGTTAGAGCCGTTGGTGAGAAATTCGAAAATCAAAAAAACCGTTCTATGACAGGTACCCCTAATAACATTTCCCCCCAAAATTTTTTTTCACCAAAATATAGTCCATGTCCATAATATCACACTTAATTTTTTTTATCAAAATCGTTAGAGCCGTTTTCGAGATAAATAAGATTTTGCATTACGGGTGTATGGGGGGTACCCTTAGTTTTGGAGCTAAAAAAAAAATTTCAATTTTTCCTCTAGGGAATCACCGAAGACTCTTAACTACCGAGATTGAAAGAAATAGGTCCAGTGGTTTAGGCTGTAGTGAGAGGTACAGACATACAGACACACTGAAACATGTTTTTTGTGTACTAAATTTTCCTTAAAATTTTTATAAAAAAAATTGATATGCAAATTGTTAGTATTTAATAAAATACATTTTAAAACGTAATTTAAAAATTTAATCGTGTATCGGTTTTCAAGATATTGAATTTTCAAAAAAAAAATTGTATTATTTTTTTAAAAATCCAAAAACTATTTTTTCGAAAAAATTTTTAGTTTATATTCTTTAAAATGCAAAACAGCTCCTGCATAAAAATTTTGGTTAAAATCGTTAGAGCCGTTGGTGAGAAATTCGAAAATCAAAAAAACCGTTCTATGACAGGTACCCCTAATAACATTTCCCCCCAAAATTTTTTTTCACCAAAATATAGTCCATGTCCATAATATCACATTTAATTTTTTTTATCAAAATCGTTAGAGCCGTTTTCGAGATAAATAAGATTTTGCATTACGGGTGTATGGGGGGTACCCTTAGTTTTGGAGCTAAAAAAAAAATTTCAATTTTTCCTCTAGGGAATCACCGAAGACCCTTAACTACCGAGTTTGAAGAAAATACGTCCGGTAGTTTAGGCTGTAGTTCGAGGTACAGACATACAGACATACAGACATACAGACATACAGACATACAGACAGACAGACGGAATTGTCGGACCCACTTTTTTCGTCTTCGCTATCATCGTAATGTCAACTTTGATCAAAATCTCGAGTTCGATTTTTTTTCCAAATGCAGAACTTGCCCTATAGTACCTATATCGCAAGTAAAAAAGGCAAATCTTCTTCCCATACTAACTTTTGTCAGACTGCACTTACATCCCTTCTTTAAAAAATCATGGAACCGCTAATAAATTATCAGCTTAAGTAATATCTTGAAGAACCAATGCTTCCCAGCAAATGTTCCACTGGTAATCTGATAAGATGTCTTATCGAAGGGTGGAACGGATATTCACATTGAGAAAGTACTCGTAAGATTATTACACTTGATATTTCAAAAGCATTTGATAGAGTTTGGGATCAAGCTCTCTTATCGAAAATGCGTGCATTTGGTATTGATGAATCTTCTCTTCGTTGGATTAGAAACTACCCTCCGAAGAGCTCAATATATGTTGTATTAAACCTTTGGATGGTTTTGCAGGAAAGACATAAAAGATTCCGACGGTGTTTAAGAGATGGGAATGATTCCATTCCATGATAGTTCTGTTTGCTATCAATTTCAACACTCTGTTGCAGATTATATACAATAAATGAAGAGAAGTCTGGGCTGCACCTGCCCAAATATATGAATCATACTCGTGTTTAGAACATATTAGCAACTATTAAAATGTAGCAACTATTAAATTGTACCCAGATTAGATAGAGACAGTTAAAAATTTCCTGCACCGCAAGAATGTAATCATTCCAATGAAAATTTATTGTCGTTGACACACAAACCGAGTACTGAGAACTTTTCGGTTTCTTCGATGAAAGTGCCATTCAAGGACAATGGCATAGGGAGGGGGTACCTTTGAAGTATAAGCTTTCCGAAGCATTCTAGTCAACGGCTCATTCTGGCTGTATTAAGTTCGATGGAAGGCAATACATAGAAGTGGTATGGTTATTAAATGATGTTGGCTTACGTTCCATTTAATTTTTTACATAAAGAATTAAAGAGCTTGACAATCGATGCCACCAGTCAAGAGCTGTTGTATAAAAATAATTTCTGCATTATCACGACGTCGGTATAAGGTATGCATATTTATAAGTTTAAGACGATTTTCATAGGGAGGTAAGTGGAATGGGTCATCCCAATTATTGATGATTGAGGTAGGACTGTATCCAGGATACAAATGGTGGAGGAAACCCGTATGTCTTAAGTTTAAAAATGATAATCCCATGGGAGGTTTTATCAAATGCTTTGCTGAAATCCGATGCAATTGCATCTACTTCATGGCCAGATTCCAGAGCACATAAAGTTTTGGAATCAAATTCTGTAAGATTTGTGATCGTTGATCTACCTTAAAGAAAGCCGTGTTGCCTCGGAGAAAATATTTGAAGCATGGTGTTATCAATTATATTTTCAAAAAGTTTAGGTATACAGGAGAGTTTGGCAATGGGGTTATAGTTAGTAATATCATTCTTACATCCTTTTTTGTGTACAGGGATGATGAACGAGTCTTTCCATTGTATAGGAAACACACCACAAGAGATAGAGAATTGAAAAAGAGATGAGGTTGGGCAAGTTTAGAGACACATTTCTTAACGACCATAGGACGAATTCCATCGGCCCATCAGATGAAAAAATGAGATCTAATTGTCTTTCTAAACAATTTTTAACACCAATCATCTGGGCAAGATTCGAAGAGAGGAGCCGGTCAGTGAAAAGGATTTCTTTTTCGGAATTGGCATTAGATGAAAAGAAGTAAAGTTCATCGTCTGATACTTGTCAAATTAATCGTGGCAGATTGAAGGCAGGGTTAGTAAGCTCAATGACATAATCAACTGCATCCACTAGAAGTTGATATTCACTTGTCGGTTGTGAGGGTGGTATATAAAAACACAATATGTGATGGCAGCGGTTTGATACAGAGACTTTAACACTAACAAGTTCCAGGTTTGATGTATTGGGAATATGTATAACAAGGAGGAGTCAAGGTTGGAATTAAGTGCCAAAAGGACACCACGACCGGTGGATAAACTATTTGAGGGATCATCATGTGTACTCTCATTAGTAAGGAAGATAGCTTTTCGAAACACATTAAACTCTGAAGTGAAGAATTCATTATTAAGAAAGTCGGGTGTAAGATTGGTTTCAGTAAGAGCAAATACATCATAAGGAAGTTTTTGGGAGTTCAAGTAGACTTCAGAACTTTTTGTACGTAAACTCCTGACGTTCTGGTATTAGACAGATATAAATTGGTGTTTTGAAATGTTATAAATGTTAGGGCTAGGAACGAAAAAGATTTCTATCAATGTTGCTTCAACAGCAATAAACAGCACTGAGTTTTCCAAGCATTAAACCTCACACGATATTGTATATCCATTTTAACAATGCTGTACATATCAGAGTTTAATGAACTTATCAAATGAAAAGCTGAGGATAGAGTTGTCGGTAAAACAATGAAGTGGATTAGAAGTTTCAGACAAAAGATCATTTATAAAACTGAGGAAATGAGAAGAATCGGAACAGAATGAAGACCTGGAGTACACCTGCATTTATTGTTTGAAGATCAAACTTGAAAACGTCCAATGCAACATGTTTTAAAATACCCAGAACGTAGTTTCCAATTCAAAGAATAAGGGTTTTATTTATTAGGACCACCGGATTAATTTATATCAAGATCTTGTAGGGCTCTCATTACTGTACCATTATTGCGAGTATATTAACATTATCCCAATAACTAGTTATCGGGTTGTCGTTGTAGGTGAGCGTTGGAATCGAAGATGAAGGTGAACTTTTTACGTTCTTGACAAATGACTAGAAATTTCTACTGTCTTTGGGATATTGCAGGTCTATTTGCCTTTATTTCTGGTTACGTAAGAATTTGGTTCTCTTTATAAAAGCGTTGAAATGATTTTTGGTAATGTTCATGCTTTTCCCGATTTTCCTCAGTTGGGTCATCGTTGGCTGAAACTTACTTCTCTGAATCTGATAGCTTCTTTACAACTTGTATTGAACCAGGGCTTTTCTTTAGTTTTTATACTCTCAATTCTGTTAGGAATAAAAGTACGCATTCCAAGAAAAATCACTTCGTTAATAATATTGGCACAGACATCAATGTCACTATCTTGGAAACATAGTGGCCAGTTAAAGATTCGAAAACGGTTATTTAAACCGTCCCAGTTGGATTTCTCGTATCGCCAGATGTTCCCAGTGGGATGACTTTCTTTAACTGTATGAATGGGACACAAAAATACTGCTGATATTAGAGTGATCCGAAGTGCTGAACGGAGACTTAACCATTATGGTATACTTACCAGCGTTATCTCAGCAAAGATCTCAACATATCTTTCTTTCGGTTTTGTCTGTCCTGAAAAGCGGATAAAACTTGAATTGTGTACTTTGAAGCCGTCAGCAATGACAACTTCCGTTTGACGGTATAGGGAAGCAATTCGGAATGACGAATGAGCCATCCGATCAAACTCAACAAGAGTTGATTTTCTCAAAATTTGGACTCATATAAATAAAACAATAAAACAATAATCCATGATGTTCTTGCAGACGGTTAAGTTGAGCCAAATGGACTTAAGTTATAACCAGGCATGCGAAATTCAAAAGATCAGTTTATGTCACCAATGTTATGTCACTGCATACTTTTTTGATCGCATCAATGAGCTCGTCCATGATTTAATTTTGTTTTTCTGACTCATAGACTTTGCGCGAATTATAATTCCAAATTTGCAAGCTTTGCAAATTGCCAACGTTTCCGTTCCCACAGTTTAGTTTTCTTGTTGTGCATCTTCTATGCACATTCCAATGTATCTAACAGTAATATAAAACCTTGTCTGGCACCTTCAGTGCATTAAATAAAATGTATTTTCCAATTCTAAGAAATATTGTTTGGCACCTTCAGTGCATTAAATAAAATATATTGTATCAAGATTAGTTTGTAAGTTGCTGTTCAAGAATAAAGTCTAAAAAACTATTCCAAAGGAATAGGAAAAAATAATTTTTTTTATAAAGTTTTTAATTGAAAACTTAAGTGGCGCAGTCGGTGACGGATAGCATACACCTGTTTTAAAATACGTGTGAATATTTATCGTTAATAATTCAATATCGGCAGTATACTGATAATAGTGCGTGTTTTAATTAAACAAAATACGTGTGAATATTTATCGTTAATAATTCAATATCGGCAGAATACTGATAATAGTGCGTGTTTTAATAAAACAAGAAACGGTGTAAAGACTTTATTTAAGCAACATTTATATCGGGAGTACACTGATAATAAAAGGTGCAAGAATCTACAGCAACTGAAGAACTCAACACAACTGGCCAGAGGAAATGGCTTTTTCCATTATATTGTAAGTTTGATTCATGTTATAGAAACCATATAAATTCCTTACTAACTTAATAAATTCAATGCCAAACCAATATAGAGATAAATTAAGACCAAAACCATATCATAGAGAAATTATAGATAACGAGAACTTAGATAATAGTGAAATAACAAATAGTGAAAAAATAAATAGTAAAGCAACAAATAGTGAAGTAAATCGCGAAAATATTGTAGGTGCTAGTGATAAATTAAACCCATTTCTGCCAATAATTCAAACAAATATGGCGAATAATAATAACAACTCCGGTCAAGTTGACCCATTTTCTGTACTCAGAATCCCAGACGCAATCAAAGACTTACCAAAATTCGATGGTAATCCACGTCTTTTATACGATTTTATCACAAATGTAGAGGAAGTCCTCTTAATAGTTACATCTATAAATAATCCTACCTATGGTAGAATTCTTTTACGGGCCATCCGTAATAAAATTGATGGACCTGCAAACGAGGTTCTCAATATGTACGGCACACCCCTAGAGTGGTCTCAAATTAAGGCTAACTTAATTCTTCATTACGCTGATAAGCGTAATGAAACCTCACTAATTAAAGATCTGCATAATTTACGCCAACAAAATAAATCTGTAGAACAGTTTTATAGCGAAGTAATAGAGATTTATTCTACAATAAGGAATCACATCCAAATTCATAATAATGATCCTAATGTTGTGAAAGCGAAAGGAGACTTATATAGTGAAATGTGCTTAAACATATTTTTATCGGGATTAAAAGAACCGATAGGTTCTACAATAAGATCCATGAAACCTAATTCCTTAGCAGAAGCATTTGCTCACTGTATTAAAGAACAAAATATGTCTTATTTTAGATACGAACACAAACCTTTGCCAAAACCATCCATCCCTGTACAACCAATGTTCAATAATCAAAGATTCGCTCAGTCGAATATGAGACCTCCAATTATCCAACAACAGTATCAATATCAACCCCAACAACAATACAGACCACAACAACCACAACAATACAGACCTCAACAACTACAACAATACAGACCTCAACAACCACAACAATACAGACCCCAACAATTCCAGCAATATAGACCTCAACAACAACTTTATTATCAAAAACCAATTAGTACACAATATACAAATAATGTTCTCCAACCAAAACCAACGTCCACTAAAACAGAACCAATGGACACACTTTCGGCTCAAACATTAGTTAAGAAATCCCCATCTGGACAAACCAACAATTTTCGACAAAACGCTCAGATCCATAATATTGACGAGATAGATAATCAGATAGAAAGTACGAACGATCAAAATAATTATGCCCAAACAGAACTTACAAATCAGAGTGATTTTCAAAATTATTATACCCAGGACTATTACCCACAACTAGACGCATACTATGACAACTCTAACGAAAACTTCTTAAATAATCCTGATTGTGAAGAAGAGACAAATTTTCAGCCTCTTGCCTCAATACACCCATATACTTAGACATTAACAAACACGGACATTCTCTTCCGTACATTCACATATCTTCACCCTTCGGAAAAAAACTGAAATTCTTAATAGACACAGGAGCTTCCGCTTCATTTATAAATCCTGAATACGTTCACCCAGACGATGTTAAAACAACTACACCCACAGTAATTACTACTATCTTAAAAAAACATAGTATAGACAAACAAGTAGAATTTCCGATTTTCCTAGAATTTCAACAATCTGGTGAGTTTAAATTCCTTATATATAAATTCCATGGCTACTTTGACGGGCTTTTAGGACTTGATGCCCTTAATATACTTAAAGCCAAAATTGATTTACCTAATAAAACATTAGTAACAACAAATTCAAAAATTCCACTTTTTTATAAACCCAATTTTATGTCTCAAAAATTTAAAATTCCTGCACATTCTAACTTAGTAGTCAAACTTCCCGTAGACAGTCAAACTGGTGACATTCTCGTCCCTGCGACAAAAATTGAACCTAATATAGATATTATTGAAGGTATCTATTCAGCCGAAAATTGGCACGCTGAACTCGAAGTTCAGAATAATACACCAATAGACAAAATTCTTTTCCTACAACACCCACTCAAAGTACAACCTCTTACAAATTTTGAAACAAGAGAATTAAACAATTGGGACATTCAAATCGAAGATTATGATAGACAAAATGTAAACGATATCTCCGACGAAATCCGCTTAGAACATTTAAACACAGAAGAAAGAAAATCAATCGTTAAACTCTGTCGGAATTATTCCGATATCTTCTATAAAGAAGGAGGAAATCTAACATTTTCCAACGTAATTAAACACCAAATAAAGACCAAAGACGAATTACCAATATATACCAAAACTTACAGGTACCCGTTCATACATAAGGTAGAGGTTCAAAAACAAATATCAGATATGCTTACCCAAGGCATAATAAGACCAAGTTTCTCTCCGTGGAGTTCCCCAGTATGGGTAGTTCCAAAAAAACTGGACTCCTCAGGTCAACAAAAATGGAGGGTAGTCATAGATTATCGCCGTCTTAACGACAAAACGATAGATGACAAATACCCCCTTCCCAACATAAACGAAATTTTAGATAAGTTGGGGAAATGTCACTATTTTTCAACCCTTGATTTGGCAAGCGGTTTTCATCAGATTGAGATGGATCCGCGAGATATCCAAAAAACGGCTTTCACGGTCGAAAGTGGGCATTATGAATTCGTAAGAATGCCCTTTGGGCTGAAAAACGCCCCTTCAACATTCCAACGAGTGATGGATAATGTTCTAAGGGAATTTATTGGAAAAACCTGCCTTGTCTACTTAGACGACATTGTCGTTTATTCAACCTCGCTACAAGAGCATATGGAGAGTTTACAAAAAATATTTGAAAAATTAAGGAAGGCAAACCTTAAACTACAACTGAATAAATCCGAGTTCTTGCGCAAAGAAACAGCGTTTCTCGGACATGTTATTACGAAAGACGGGGTTAAACCAAATCCTGATAAAATAAGAGCCATAAAAGAATTTCCTATCCCTAAAACAAGAAAGGAGATTAAATCTTTCCTTGGTTTAATGGGATATTACCGAAAGTTTATTCGCGACTTTGCGAAACTTACCAAACCCTTAACCAGATGTTTAAAAAAGGGTGCAGAAATTACTCTAAATGACGAGTATAAGAAAGCCTTCGAAGTATGTAAGGACATTTTATCAAACGATCCCCTCCTGCAATACCCTGACTTTTCTAAGCCTTTCGTGCTTACAACCGACGCAAGTAACGTTGCGCTAGGTGCAGTCTTATCCCAGGGACCTATCGGAAGTGATAAACCGATTTGTTTTGCCAGCAGAACCCTAACAACTTCCGAACTCAATTATTCGACAATAGAGAAAGAACTCCTTGCTATTGTCTGGGCGACCAATTACTTTCGTCCTTACCTTTTCGGTAACAAATTTAAAATAGTAACGGATCACAAACCATTACAGTGGCTAATGAGCTTAAAAGAGCCTCACTCCAAACTAGTACGTTGGAGATTAAAACTTGAAGAATATGACTACGAGATTGTGTACAAAAAGGGAGTTTTGAACTCTAATGCTGACGCACTCAGTCGTATTAAATTGCCCAACAAAATCGAACTCAACCTCAATGAAACGACAGCTGCTACCATCCATTCAGCTGAAGAAAATTTGGACGATGGTATCCCTATATCAGAAAGACCCCTAAACGAGTTTAACTTGCAAGTAATATTTCAAAAGTCTTCAAATCAATCACCTCAAAATTTATTAAAACTAATTTTTAGAAACAAACAAAGACGAATCTTTAAAAAAGAAACTTTTTCTAAAGACGACATAATTTCCTACTTTAAAGAATACCTACCAACAAAAAAATTAGTAGCGGTAATGACCGATGATGAAACATTTAAATTAGTTCAGGAAGTGTACTCAACGCACTTCTCAAGGTGCAAGACATTTCGCTTATTAAGATGCAAAAAATTCCTAACTGATATAACAGAAAATGATGAACAGGATAAAATCATCTCTGAGTACCATAATAATTCCAACCACCGAGGTATTACAGAAACATACTTACACTTAAATAGGGAATATTACTTCCCGTACATGAAAAACAAAATAACTCAAACAATCAATAATTGCCTCACATGCCAAACTCAAAAATACGAAAGACGACCCCCTAAATTAGCTTTTGAAAAAACCGAAATTCCATTAAAGCCCCTAGATATAGTACACATAGATGTGTACAGTATAAACAATAAAAGTATCCTCACATTATTCGATAAATTTTCGAAATTCGGCGCAGCCTATACCCTACTTACCCGAAACAGTGTCAATATTGTAAAACAAATCCAAAACTTTATTAGCCTCCACGGCATACCCCGCAAGATCGTATGTGACCAAGGATCAGAATTTACATCTAACCTTTTCCAAGATTTTTGTAAACAATTCAATATAGATTTACATGTAACTTCCTTTCAACAAACTTCGAGTAACTCTCCCGTTGAACGAATGCATTCCACACTAACTGAAATATATAGAATCATTAATGAAAAATATAGGGACAAAGATCACGAAGACTTACTTTTTGAAACCATTATTACATATAATAACGCAATTCATTCGTCAACCAACTATACCCCGTACGAACTTTTTTACGGACGTACTTATGACTTTAACAAAAACTTGACATACAACGACAAACACGACTACTTACAAAAACTTAATTCCTTTCAAAGAGACCTTTTCGAATCTATTAGAAATCTGTTAGAAACAAAAAGGAACAATGTAATAGAAAAAAGAAACAAAAACAGGGAACAGCCTTCTAACCCTGAAGTAGGAGAAATTATATTTAGGAAAGAGTGTAGGCGAAATAAATTAACACCAAGATTTAAAAAACAAAAGGTTCGAACGAATAAAAAGGTGACAATCATTACTAACGGTACAAAAAAGGTCCATAAAGCCAGAATAAAAAGAAAAAGAAAATTTCAGGTTTCTAACAATGATGACCACGGTACTGGGACAACGACTGGAGATACATAACTTGACAGATAATTACGGACTTTTACCACTCCGACTAGGACATGCCAAGGTAATAGAAACCTACAAACGATTTATTCATATCATAAACCTGAAAGATTATGAACAAAGTATAGAGGAAATTCGTAAATCCCTGGATACTCTAGAAAATGACCAAACTAACATTGATACAGTAAAAATAGCAAATATTAAATTCAGCCAACTAGAACTCAAGCTTCAAACACTTTTACCCAAGCACAAATTAAAACGTGGTTTAATAGATGGATTAGGAACCATTATAAAAACAATTACAGGAAACATGGATGCTAATGATGCAATAAATATTAACGAAGAAATCAAAAAACTAAATTTAAATCAAAATATTTTAGAAATCGAAACCAACCAACAAATAAGTATCAATAAGAAAATGATAGAGAGATTTGACAATATTACTCGCCATATAAATGAACAACAAAAAACGATAGAATCATTCTTATATATTTATAATTCCAATATAAATAATGTACTCAGAACAGATCAAGAAATCCTGAAACACCTCCAATACGTTCACAAGATTATCTTCAATATTGATTTGCTTTACAATCACTTAGTAAACATAGCAGAAGCTATAACTTTAGCACGATTACATATAATTTCGAAACAAATATTGAGTAAAACTGAACTGAATGAAATAAGAGCCCTTCTTGAGAAACAATCTATTAATTTCTCTTCAGATGAAGTAATTTACGAAATTTTAGAATTGAAAGCGTATTATAATAATTCAAATATTGTGTTTAGTATTGAAATCCCTATTACTTCCCAAGCAAATTATTCCTTCTTTCATCTCATTCCCCTCCCTGTAAACAAAACCCTATTCATATCTACTTACCCATATGTTGCTATACATGAGTCCGACGCACTTTATTTTGGGAAAGCCTGCAGCCTTATAGAAGACATCTATCTCTGTGAAAGCAAAAACAAACAAAGCACTAAGTTCCCTGAATGCGTACCAAAGATCATAAATAACCACCCAGCTATGTGCAACCTGTCCAATGGTTTGGAACCCAACCAGATACTTCAACCCGAGAACAATTACATACTCCTAACTGATGTTCGAAATAATAGTGTCGAAACAACATGCGGCATCAACAAATATAATATATATGGCACCGCACTTTTACATTACAAAAATTGTTCCATAACTATTAATAATATAACTTATGATCCAAATGTAGATATTTTTTGGGATAGCATTGTGATTCATCCTCCAACACGCAGTCAGATCAACTCACCCACTATAAACCAACATCTTTCGCTAAACAAACTCCATCTGGACCAGCTTAAAAATAGAGAAGAAATCCATCTACTTACCACAAAGTCAACAGCCCACATCGCATCAATTTGGGTTTTCCTAATTCCGATGACAATCATATCGATATTCATCTATCTTCAAATCAAGACTCGGAAGAATCTCAAAAATGAAACTCCAATGACAGAAGACATTCAAAACGCTCCTTCGAGAGGCAACACCCTCTGGCAGTCGCTCCGCTAAGGGGGGAGGAATTATAATTCCAAATTTGCAAGCTTTGCAAATTGCCAACGTTTCCGTTCCCACAGTTTAGTTTTCTTGTTGTGCATCTTCTATGCACATTCCAATGTATCTAACAGTAATATAAAACCTTGTCTGGCACCTTCAGTGCATTAAATAAAATGTATTTTCCAATTCTAAGAAATATTGTTTGGCACCTTCAGTGCATTAAATAAAATATATTGTATCAAGATTAGTTTGTAAGTTGCTGTTCAAGAATAAAGTCTAAAAAACTATTCCAAAGGAATAGGAAAAAATAATTTTTTTTATAAAGTTTTTAATTGAAAACTTAAGTCGCGCCATCCAACTCCAAACATTTTCAATCATATTCAGGTCAGGAAGGGTCCACTGAATGAAGCATTTTGAACTTCTAGAGTGCATAGAACCGAGTAGGGTATAGAGAGGCGTAATATCTTCTTGATATGTCCATGACAATTCTTGAAAATTGTTAGAAAAATGTGAACAGGCCTTTTCCAACGCACTGACGTACAAAACAGAGTTAATTTTTGAAGAAAAAAAGAACTGTAGTTCTAAGTCTCGAGCATCGGATCTTTCGAACGATTCAATTGTTTTTTTTTTCATTTCTGAAATCATGATAATAATATTTGCCCTCCTACGGGCTTTTCAAAATTGAAAATTGAAAAACAACTTGATGCCACACGTTTTTCCACGTCGTACATATGTACATATAGTTGCCAGAAAAATGTAGACGTGTCGCTTGTTAAGGGTGTTTTTTTGTTTGCAATTAGCATCTCCGGAAATAATCAGCTCTCCGTATGTCACGTTTCACGATGAAAACCCTAGCTAAAAAGTCCTATTTTCGCTTAATGTTTGCAACAGAATTGTATGATTTCGAAGCAGCTCTAAGGATAACTCTTGTATCAGAGGTTGGCGTGGCTTCGTATATGTTCCCAAAGCGTCCGAAGAGAATTCAGCTTGAATTTTCAAAAAGCACTGATGGATATATGAATGTGACTTGTAGTGTATATGCTGAGTGTTAAAAATAAATAAATACAAAAGTTGCAATTTTGATTTCGCTATCAATGAAAACATTTTGAAAAACAAAAACAATCAATATATCAAAGACCGTTTCTTCTTCATTGATCAAATCGTCACATAGCGAAAATCCTCTCAATGAATTCCTGTTCTTAGCACAAAAACCAGCTTCTTCTTGCAGTATTCCCTTCCAATCAAGAATGTTTTATACTTCAAAGAGGAATTCTTCAATAGATTTTAAAAATCATTCTGTCAGACGCATTCATTGATAATTGCATCCTCGAGCGCTGCAAATATTCATTTTTTTTCAAGTCCTAAGACTCTTGTCAGAGCGACGAAGATGTTGATGATGATGATGGCGCACTAGACTTATTGTTCCAAAGAAGGCTCTTTGATTGTACACGGTTGTCTTGCACAAATCAGCGCTCCGATTGTATCCACAAGAGTCTCCAGTCTTATTGAAGTGAATTTTATTGAGGTGTCCCACCACGACCACTTTCCCGCACCGTAAAATGTTCTTTTTCATCCATGGCAAATTAGGTATTTGAGAAGACTCGCCATTACCAGTAGCAGTGGTTATACAAGTATGTATCTGAGAACTGTTCCCAGCACAAAAAACGAACTCAGACCAAGATATCCTCCGTACGCCCCGGCCCAGCCCCTACAAACGGATCCAATGGATACTTGTACCCATAAGAAAAAGTGATGAGTCTCACTTGAGATGCGAATAATCTTCACTCCAATGGTTGATACCTGCTGGGCAATGGAGAGCATTTTCTGTGAGGCGACACAGCCAGTAGCAGATAGGCGTCTAGCTTACAGTACAGAAGCAACGAGGATGAGTGCCACTTAGTGCACCTGTCTAATTTTATATTTCTTGTTTTTTTTTTGTTGCTTAAATGCGGTTTCTGTTTTAGCTACGAGGAAGAATGCCTCCCTGGGAGAAGCGACTTTGTGTCATAATGGTGCTGCTTCTGTGGATGTCAAGTCGGGATGTCTGATTAAAAAAAAAGTGTTCCAATTTTCAATCTCATTCCACTTGCTTTAAAAATAGAATTCACACTCAATGAAGATGATGCTTATTTAAAGCAGGTACTTAAATAGATTTGACACTATCAAGGATGTTACAATCCGTCTGATGCCATAACTGAAAGACTCCTCTATTTTGTGTTCCTATATTACTAATCAGGACATTTGTAATATAAGACTTCTTATATAGTTTTTTATATTAAAGTAACTTCTCTTAGGAAATATATTGGTAAGGCCTAAGGATATTTAGATGATGGATGAATATTCGTTGAAGGTTTGCGTCCCTTTGGAAGTTGATTTATTCCATTGGATGGAGATCACAAATTGCTTTATTGATTCTTGTCTGTTACATTTAAATTAATTGAGAAGAATGGACATTACTAAGCCAACCCTACAGTGTACATACAAATTAAAAAAGTACAACTAATTGAAAAGATAAGAGGATCTTGGGTAAGGTCACTAGTTACTATAGCTACAATCTTAAGTTCTGTGGAATATGAGAAAACCCATTTATTCTTGACGTTTTAATCAGATGTAGTTTTTTCTTTTTGAAAACCTTTAAGGCCAGCAAAGTTAATTGCTATGAGTATAATTAAATATTAATATTGAAACCACGTATAGAAATCAATACAGATAGTTTTTAGTGATGCAAAGGGTGTTTTTTTGAAAGGAAGGTATCACAATACTACCTTAAAGAAATAAAACACAAATAAATGCTGTCAATTTGACATAGTTAGGCAGAAGGTATGTAGAAATGGAGAACATTGGCAGTCTGGCCCAGTGGCCCAATTAGCGCTGGATTTAATTGATAATGCACATTCTCACGAAGTCATCCAGTTTGGACTGAGTTAAAAAAGAAAGGATATAGTACGTTTTTATGTGTCTTATTGTGTGTTTGCTTTTGCACATTGTTGCGAAATTCGAATCAATCTCTCAACTGGACCGCCACACGCATCCAAACCATCGGATCCGTGTCTAACTATAGGCAGATTGTTGACTGGTGCTGAAGCAGCAACTAATCCGATCGAGAGATCAACCGGGCCTCTTCCAACATAAGCTTTCGGCAAAGGCCTCAGTCATGAATTAAACAGGGGGCATGACACAGAAGTAGCCGGAGCTTGTCCTAGAGCCAATGGCTAGGCGTTGAGAAAGAGATCAAGTCTTTGATCTGCATTTTCGCATGTTCGTCAATGTCGTCAAAAAATGCCCTTCCGAATTATTGTCCCCTAATTTTGGCTAGAGCAGAGCATTTGCGGAGAAAATGAATGATGGTTTCTTTTTCCTGAATGACTTGCTATGTCAAAGTGTTTTGTCATGACTTTAGCATCCCAGTCGTTTCTGGATGGGAACTTAACCTTAAGGTCTTTATTGATCTCAATTTAGTAGTCTGTGGGAGTTGAAAACAGCTCTACTGCAATCAACTGAGTAATATTATTGTTACCATAAGGTTTGGCTAACCAAGAGCAAGAAGCTAGATATTTAATGTGCAAATCAAGTATAGTAAAAGGTGTAGAAAAAGTCTTAAGGCACTAGTTGGACAAGCGCCTGTGGTACCAATGGTAACATTTCATTGAATTTTCTTGAGTTTATTGATGTTTGATGTTATACATTTGGTAAGTGCGGGACACCACACAATCGAACCTTATGTGAGGACCGGCCGTACTACGGCTGTGTATGACCACAAGAGCATGTTTAACTACAGATCCCACTTTTACCAAACATTTTGTTACATGCGTAGAAAGCTATGCAGGCTTTATAGAACAGTAATCTGCCAAAATTTTAGAACTGCAATTGACTTGGTATCATTTTTCTATTGAAGAAATATTTTGGCCAAACATTTTACGGTTTTTAAGGAATAATTATAGTTTAGGATTAGTAAAAAAACACCTTATGAGTAGCACAAATGTGACGTTAACAATCAAACAGAGGCTAAAAAAAATGAACATGAAACCGAGAAAAAGGGCGGAAACCTATAATTCCTAAAATATTAAAGATAATTCAATGCAGTTAATTTTGTAAAATTTGTAGAAGTCTTTTTTATTATATTGACCAAAAAAAATACTAAAATGACCTTTTATTTTCGTCCTTTAGTGAAATGTTTTTTTTTTAGGCAGTTTTGTTTGTTAAAAATATATTTAGCGCGTTTTGAAAATAAGTTTCTTAAATTTTGATTCTCAAAGAAGAGAAAATTTAATTAAGGAAAAGTTCTTTTTATTGGAATTCATTAAAACTTATTTAACAATGATAACAAAGAATACGATAGGTTAACTAAAGATCCTTTTATAAGGATCAACAATTTTAGCGCCCAAAATTATTTAGCTCCTTTTGAAAAACAATCCTATCTATTTGATTTCATTTAGAGAAAAATAGAGCTGTTTTGAGAATTACAAGCATTATATGAAAAATAGCACCCATTTGATTGTTAAAAAAATAACAAATAGCCTCGTTTTTATCCTTAACTCAACATTAAAATAGTAATAACTTCTAAACCAGCCCGTTTTGAAATATAATTTTTCCACCATTCTCTAGTTCTCTTTGATACGCAATTTGGTATACCACACTCCATATTTTAAAAAAAGTGCCTTTAGAACCGTTTTGATTGTTAACGTCACAAATGTTTAGTAGCACATGTTTATCAACTCTTTAAATTTCATAGAATGAAGGGCTTTCTCGAAGAAGGAAAGAGATATTGGAAAGATTTAAACACAAAATCTTAAAAAAGATAATTAGTTCTTTCAGAAACCTTACCTTGAGAAAAGGCATAACCTCGAAACTTGCGAAAAATATATTTGTTTTAATTTTGAAGGCCATGTTCTTGATAAACATTCGTTTAAAAATTTAAAAAAAAATATAACTTTGGATTCCAATTCAGAATACCAAAAACATTCGGAAAAGAATAAATTGGTTTCTGTACCAAAAACCTTGGTGAACTGTGTTATTTTGATATTCTAGAGAAAGTCAAACTAACTTAGTAAGAACCTTTATAAGAAAATTGAAAATTAAAGACAATGGGCCATTTTCTTTTTAAATCATAGGTTATTTTGATACTGACAGATGTTTTCTGCTCGAAATCTTGACAGAAAATCTATATCATACCTGCGCGGAACGAAATGAGCCCTTTACACTTGAAAAAAGTTGGGAAATATTGAAAACTTATTTCCAAAGTGGGTGCTGTGTAGCTCAAACAGTGCATTTTTTGAAAAGAAGTTTAGACGGAAATGAAGCGCCCACCGTGCCGGCTGTATGCAAGTTTGTGCAAAAAGTTGGTGACATTGGTATGCTAGTGGACAACATTCATGGTTCCCGTCATCGTACAGTGTGCACAGTCGAGAATGTGCCCTTGCTACTGTAGCCGAGAGTGTAAGACTCAATTCACGAACATCAACATGCTTATAATTGTATATACTCTTTTATATTGCATTTCTCCTTTTTATGAAACTAAGTTCACAGCTCAGCTAACCACACCGCACACAATAGTTAATCGTGGATCTGCCTTGAGGTGCTAAATTCGATCGGCACCATGATAGTACTATAGAATATAGATTTTCTATACAATGCCCTATTTTTAATATTTAGTTCCCAGTTTAATTTGAGTCAGTGTAAGAATAAAACCTATATATTTTGCACTAAAGGAGAGCGAGAGTGTTCGGCCTTTAGTTTTGGTAGTAAATAGCATCAGTTCAGCTTTGATGTAGTTAACTTCTATGGCAAAGTTCGTGTTCTCTGCATATAGGGAACCGACTCCACGCCACATCTTTCCAGCTTAACGACGAGAATTTTATTCATGACTAAAAGCCGTATATGATAGTATAGAACTTCGCTCTGAGATGTTCCTCTATAATTTCTATTTTCTCAGCAAATATCAAGGATAATACTGAAGACTATTATATTCGTTGAAGTATCGCTTGAGCGCTATTTGAAGTAAAAAGTTCCACAGGAGCAAAAATATTTATATATTCAGCCATTGCACTTCCGAAACAAAAAATTACCAATCTTAACATTTTAATAGCGTTACGTCATTAAAATGAAATTTTGTATACTTTTTAGATACGAAAACGTCTCAAAAGAGATATATCTCTGAACCAAGATCGATCTCTTTTTTGTGTGATTTGCCTCTAAATTATTTAGCATACGACAGCTAGCATAAGCACCGAAAAATAAGATTTGAGACTGAGATAAAGCTTTTCGCATTCCCACTAGTGTTGCCCCTCCATCATCATCATCATCGGCTCGACAACCGGGTTCCGGTCCTGGCCTCTTTCAGCAAGTCTCTCCACCTATCCCGGTCTCTAGCCGACGCCATCCAGTTGCGCACCCCAAGGCTTCGGGCGTCCTGTGGTCTATTTCACCAAATTACAATTACAATCACAAATTTGTAATTGTTACCTACAATTACAAATTTGTAAACTGATTTTCTGTTTCACAAACTACAAACATAATTCCAACAAATTTGTTGGAAAGAGAAAAGATTAAAGGAAATTGTATTTGTTATTTACAAATAGAAGAAAAAGTCGTTTCACCGTTTAATTTGCAAAGTTGTAAATAACAACTGTTTCTGTACAAGTTTGTTAGCATTCGACACATCATAACAAAAATTAATAAACAAGATAAAATTTTTATCACCGATTTAATTCGTGATAAGAAAGATATATTATTCGAAAAATTTTCCGATATCATAACACATAATCTTAAAGTTAGCGAGTGGCAAAAATTTTCAACAATATAAAATCTAATAGTATTTTAATAGATAAAGATTGGAAATACCTAAGAGATGTCGTGTGGCAAAATTTAAGACGAAATACTGTGGTAAGTAAAAATTATTTGTTAGGTAGATTATATTTACCGGCAATATGAAAGAACCGTTCACGAATGCTTTCGTGTTCTGGCCAACGTACAGTATTTTCAAAGAAAGTCTCCACCATTTCCAAGCCAATGTAAGGCTGTCAGAAATTTTTGTGTCGGTGTCAGTGAAAAGTTTTTTTCAGACTCATTTGCAATACGAGGTCCTATTTGACTTATTATTTCCTCTGCTTTAGAACGTTTTAACTGAAACTTTTCGTTGAAAACAAAAGCAATTGAAATTTCATAGTTAATTCGCGGTCAATATATTTTTCTTCGTCTATTAAACACAAAATCTACACTTATATCACTATCGGTGCTACTATGCCTTCGATGTAAGGTTTTTTGGGTTTGTAACGATTTTTAGTTAAGGAGAGATTCAATGGGCATAAGATAACCTTACTGATGGGTGGAGGATGAACCAACATCATGAAGAAGGGAATTTCACCACCTGAAATTAATTTCTTGTCTTAGCCCTTTTCGAGAAACTCCTTGAAACCTTCCCCTTTGTCATCCTGTCATTATGCCTTGAGATTTACAGGGACCTCGAGATAGTCCTGACAGCAAAGAAGAAGGGTGTCCAAACCTAGTCCGCTTGGCATGCTTGCTCTAGCACGATCTAGCTCGTCGGTGCGGGGTTCTTGCTGACATCAATCTGGACGTTTGTTACGTAATTACATGCCAATCAAATTATTTATTATTGTTTTTTTATATATAAGCGAGGCCTATCTAGTTCCAATAGCTTTACGTTCTTAAATATAATATCTGATGATACCTGAGGTGAAGAGAGAGAGAGAGCCTAGATGTCATGGCCCTCCGAGGTATACCCCAACCCACATACACTACCAAGATTTAATATCAAGGAAATGTACAGCCTTGGCTACCACGTCCTCATGTTGGTGGTAGCCCCTAATCAAATTCTGGTCAATCAATAAAAAAAACTTTAGAACACTAGGTTACCAATCTTACATTTCATATCCTGTTCAGCTCATGTCACACTATCATGATACATACCAAGAAGGTAATATCCGTTGCTTGTATTTTACCTTATCAGGTCTCCAGGTATCTATCTAAATCAATAAAAATTCTTTCTTCCCAAAAAAATAAAACAGCAAAGGATTCCATCGCTGTTTACATCGGTTCAAGATTATTGGTCACACCCACCATTTATAATTTTAAGCACAGTAATATTTCATTCTGAATCAAAATTGTTATGATACTCAGAACTAAATAAGAATCTCAGCATTTCTACTTCAAGTCAATGTGAAATGACAACACCAGAAGTTTTAATTTCAATATTAATATAAAATCATTAAGTTTTATTTCATAAAAGAATAATGTAACCAAAAGAAATTGTTAACCTAAATTTAAATGTAATACTATAAAAAAGAATAAACAAAATTTATAAAAAAAAGAAATTAGTCTCTTGACAGTATGCATAAAAAAATTATCAAAAAGAGATAGGTATATTACTCAATTTTCGGTTGATCCAAAATTTTACAGTGATGTTTAAAATCATTGCACTCATTTTTATTATACCAATACATCCTATTTACTTTGAAAACAATCATTTTTCCACTAGCTGGGCAATATTTGAATAAGTTATTTATTACTCTTTTTATAATCCAAATCAAAAAAAAAATTCGTTCAAGAAAAATCTACATTCATTTCTTATTCTATAACTTCGGACTTACCACAATTATATCGAAAGGTTTATTTAGAAGTTTTAGTAGGTATCCATATGATGAAGTGCGCACAGCATCCTGAATCCACTTATTTTCTCTGTAGTTTAGGAAATTAGAAAAATTACCACGAAGAAACAATAAAAGAGAATAGATATTGAACGAACTTGAAATCAAAAAAATTATAAATGAAATTTCATACCCAGTAGACAAAAAGAAAAAAAAACTAAAGAAGTTTTTTTGAATTTTTGATCTTCACTTTAAAATAAAAAAAAGAATTTAATTATATTGTTTAATCTAATAAAAAAAACTACTAATTATAATTTGATTTACATAGTTATTATTTATAAATAAGTATATCACTAATATATGTTGATTATGTACTGATAAGTTCAGCATTACGATGACGAGACGACCAGCAAAGAGTTTTTGATGATGAGCTGCCAATGAAAGCGAGGTGGAGCATTGCTTGGGGAAATTTCCATGACAGAATAGATTGAATTGTTCTTTGCACAAATGCTTTATTTGTCTTTTCGCAATTGTTTGAAAAAAAATCTTATAATACTTTTGAATAGGAGATTACGAGGACGTAGCGGTGAAGATCGACTATTACTGCAGGTTGCATGACGTCACTACTGAGATGAAGGAACTCTTTTTTTTTGTTTTTTAGCCTTAACCGGTTTATACATTTTTCTGTAATTGTCTTTACAGTTACACATGATGAGGTGACTTTTGCATGACGTCACTACTGATACGGATGTACCGCCTTTTTCCCCTTTTTTTTTCTTTTACCGGTTTATACATTTGACTTTACGGTTACACAAAAGAACAAGGTGAAGTGACTTTTTGCATGATGTCACTACTTAGACGAAAGTACCCCTTTTTTTTTTGCTTTTACCGAGTTATTCTTATGCAATTTTTGTTATTAAGTTTAAAGTTACACAAGTTTTTTTATAATTTAAATATTTTTTTTTGTTGTTGATACCATCGGCGAACACCGCACTTCGAGAAATAAAGGTCGAAGAGTTTTTTTTTTCTTTTGTAAAAATTTCAGGTGGCGCGATAGTTATGTACGAGTACTTATAAATTCGGGTGAGACGGAAATACTTTTTTTTGTGGAGCTTTTGTTTTATTTAGAAACTAATTTAATCTTATGACTTTGCATCCGAACTCTTGAATAAAAAAAGGTTTAACTATTTAAAAGTCACGTTGTTAGTTTTTTTTCTTTTTGATCATTGGTTAGTCCGCCTGAGCGCTCACGACCACCCTAGTTCCGAACTCACTCGAATCTGCCGATCAACTGACTAGCTTGTCTATCTCGCCTTCTTTATCTGATTTCGAATTTAAACGCCATCATCTCAAGTTCGAAAGACTATTATGGACGCCTCACTTCCGGAGGGCACGAAAACTCGAATAAATCCAAATCAAATATAATAATATAATATATTAAAATTCATTTTATAATTTAAGAAAAATAGATGTTACATTCCTTCAATAACCCGATCAAAAACCACCGAGATATCCTGCCCCGGAAGTCTTCCATTACCCTATACCAGTGCAATCTCAAAGGTATAGGTGTTCGATTTACCATTGCTATCCTTCTCTATACGTTTATATCGTCTAAGCTTAAAGGTTTCAAAGCTCTCCTTACTCTACAACCGAATTTGATCATTGCTTTCAGATTCAGCTTATGAAAGGCTGAATCGTCTCTCTTTCCGTTTTAAGATTATTTTGAGAGATTATTAACTTCGACCTGTCATCTCCCTAAGAAAAAAAAACAAATTGTTTCGATATCTACTGATTTGCATCACCACCACATAAGGGGTAGATATTTGAATTTAAAAAAAAATTTTGGGTAAACAAAAAAAATTTGGTTTCCTACAGGTTTCAAATGCGATTTTTTCCGAAAATTACAAATTGTTATCAAATCGGCAGACGATCTTTCTTCTGCAAAAAATTTTCAGTAACTGAACAAATTTGTAAAATTTCGTGATTCCGTGAAACAGAAACTTACAAAAAATATAAATTTTAACAAATTTGTACTTGTAAGCAACAAAAAAAATTTAGTTTTGGTGAAACTGAAATAATGAAATTTCTACAAATTACCCTTTGTAAACAACAAACACATTTTTGTAATACAACCATTTTGTGAAACATAAAAAAATGATTTTTGCACAAATTTGTTAAAAAAGTGCTTGTAATCTACAATTTGTAAGTTGGTGAAATAGGCCACTGGTCTACGCCATCTCTCCAGCGCAAGCATGGTCTACCACGCTGTCGTCTACCATAGAATGTACCACAAAGAACTTTCCGAGCAGGTTCCTCTTCGCTCATGCGAGCTAGGTGCCCTGCCCACCGGAGTCTACCGAGCTTAATTTTTGTCACGATATCTGCTTCAAGGTACATTGCGTACAGTTCATGATTGTACCGTCTCCGGAATCGTCCTTCCTCACATACGGGGCCAACAATTCTCCTTAAGACTTTTCTCTCGAACGCAGCTAAGAGGTCGGAGTGCCTTTTGCTAAGCACCCAAGTCTCGGATCCATATGTGAGTACTGGCAGGACCATGGTCCTGTACAGCAGCAGTTTTGAAGTTATGGTGAGATTTCTGGATTTGAAGAGCTTTGACAGACTATAGTAGGCTCTGTTGGATTTGAGAAGCCGCCCGCGTATTTCTTCTTCTATATTGTTATCGGCTGCTACTATTGACCCAAGGTATTTAAAGGATTGCACCACTTCAAATTCGTGCTCCGAACCTTGATTGTTTGACCAACTGTTCCTCTCGCATTCGACGCCACCATGTACTTTGTTTTACCTTCACTAATGTGCAGCCCCAGATTTTGTGCCGCCTGCTCGATCTGGATGAAGGAATCGTGTACAGCTTGTTCGGTTCTTCCGATGATGTCGATGTCGTCTGCGTAAGCCAGTAACTGGCTGGACCTGTTGACGATGGTCCCTCTTGTTGCCGTGCCAGAGTCACGGATTGCTTTCTCCAACGCCAGGTTGAAGAGGAGGCAGGCCAAACCGTCCCCTTGTCGGAGTCCATTAAAGATGTTGATTGGTCTGGATAGCAATCCGGCTATTTTTACTTGGCTTGTTACGTTGGTCATGGTCAACCTACATAGTCGTGTCAATTTATTTGGGATGCCGAATTCTCTCATGGTTTTGTAAAGTTCTACCCTGGCTATGCTATCATAGGCGGCCTTAAAGTCTATAAACAGATGGTATGTTGGGATGTTAAATTCTAGACATTTTTCCATCGCCTGCCTAAGGGTAAAGATCTGATCAGTTGTTGATTTGCCTGGAATGAAACCACACTGATATTGTCCGATGACGGTTTTAGCGTATGGGGTTATCCGGTCTTGTAGGATAGAGGAGAGTATCTTATAGGCGGTACTCAACAACGTGATACCTCTATAATTGCTGCACGTTGTGACATCTCCCTTCTTATGTATGGGGCATATTAAACCTTTTCGCCAGTCTTCTGGCATTTCTTCCTGCTCCCATACGTGTACTATAATATCATGAATTGCTTGACGTAAGGCTGGCCCGCCGTGATGGAATAATTCGGCTGGTATGCCATCGGCTCCCGGGGCTTTGTTCTGTTTAAGCCGGCCTATAGCCTTCTCAACCTCTTCTATGCTTGGTGGCGGCAACATAGAGTATTCTTCTTGAAGTAGTGGAGCCTCCACTTCTGCAGTGAGCTGACCATTTAGCAATTCATTAAAGTACACTTCCCATCGCTCCAGTATGCTTTCAGGATCGATGATCAGATTTCCCTCTCCGTCCTTGCTGTATGTGCAGCCCCTCCAACTGGTTCAAAATGTAGAGTTGCGAATATAAAATGTATAGTGAAACCTAGTTTGCTTTCAAACAACATATTAAGGCCCAGGGAAAGGAATGACGTTATTGGGTACATTCATTTTTTTATTATATGCTAACAAAAGGAATATTTTGTACATCATTTACAAGTAACACTCCATATTTCTGGAAACTTTTTTATCCCATTGATAAATAATTCTATATCAAATTCTTCTTTCGATTTGATCAGCGGCAAAATTACGCATGTGCACACTGCGACACTGCTCAATAACAAGCAATGTACTGGCTGAAAGACGCAACCGCGTCGTCACACATGCGTGTGCACCACTCATTAATTTGTGAGTACTGTAAGGCCAGGCGCGCACATTCCATTTTAAGTTTCGCAACTATTTAGTTGCTAAATTGAAACATATGGGCTTATATGGGACACCGCGCACTTAGAGCAACTCGATTCGAGCAACTTAAAAGTTTGTGTGTTTGACACAAACTAAACGATTGCCTTCGCAACAGTTGAGCTGTTTTCTATAAGCGCAAGAGAGAAAAGAGTGTGAGCGTGAGTAAAGAGTTGCCAGTGCGCGGTTCTCTTTCAACTGGTGATTAGACTGTTTGATTTCGATCACAGTTGCCAGTGCGCGACTAGCCTAAGACGCATTAAAAGAACGCATGTGTGCACCGAGCCTGGTTGCTTAAATTTAATTTTGAACACTGAACCAAAAAGGTACGTGGATTCAAGCAAAAAATTTATTGTGACAACAAATAGTTTCTTAAAATTCAACCAATAATTTCGTTTGTTATTACAATAAACTGCCGTTTATAGACTTTATAAACGATTGTTAATTCAATAAACCGTTTTTAATTTCCGTTTATAATTTTTTTTAATAAACGCATTAATTGGGATAATAAATGCTTTATCAATTTCCAATAAACGAAAATTATTGCATTAAGCAATGAGTTTATAGCGACAGTAAACAGTTATTTGTTGATATAATAACCTTGTTCATAGATACCAACATTCATTTATTATTTTCGTTTGTAAATACAATATACCTGTTTATTAAATTAAAAAATGCGTTTGTAGCGGCAATGAACAGGAATTTATTGATTTAATTAACGTATTTATTAATACTACCAACCGTTTATTATTTGCGTTTGTAAATACAATAAACCTGTTTATTAAATTAATAATTGCGTTTGTAGCGACAATGATTACGAATTTATTGATTTAATAAACGTGTTTATTAATACAAGTAACCGTTTATTATTTTCATTTATAAATACAATAAACCTGTTTATTAAGTTAATAAATGCGTTTGTAGTGGCAATGAACAGGCATTTATTGATTTAATTAACGTGTTTATTAATACAAGCAACCGTTTATTATTTTCGTTTGTAAATACAATAAACCTGTTTATTAAATTAATAAATGCGTTTGTAGCGGCAATGAACAGAAATTTATTGATTTAATTAACGTGTTTATTAATACAAGCAACCATTTATTATTTTCGTTTGTAAATACAATAAACCTGTTTATTAAATTAATAAATGCGTTTGTAGCGGCAATGAACAGGCATTTATTGATTTAATTAACGTGTTTATTAATACAAGCAACCGTTTATTATTTTCGTTTATAAATACAATAAACCTGTTTATTAAGTTAATAAATGCGTTTGTAAAGACAATAAACGGGTATTTATTAATTTAATAAACCAAATGATTAGTTTGGTTTGTTAAATTAATAAACCCTTTTATTAAAATAACAAACGGATTTATTGAAATAAGCCTGCCTGCTTTCTGCTGATTTACACGACTCACAAAATGTCATTATTTCTGCAGAAATAATGGCTTTTTGTCAGTCACACAAATCAAGCATAATGTTGTTCTTACACGATTGACAAAATGCCACTATTTCTGCGAATGAGCCATTCATTGTCACAAACTTAATTTATGACAGAAAGATGGAGTAATAACGACAGAAATTACGGCAATTTGTCACTCGTATAGGTTCAGCATTAGTTTCACCTGAAGCCTACAAAAGAGAATTTATTATTAGTATTGTTAAAATTAAGGGAAGCATAAAACTTCCAGTAACAAACCTGGTTAGAGTACCAAATAGTTATCTTATCTTGCATCTCATACTGAAATCATATCTCTGCTGAAAATTAAAAGTTAATGCTGAAAATTGAGAAATCCGAACTGAAAGAAAAACTCTTGTTTCTTTTTAATATTTTATTTTGTGTCAAATTATTGCGTAGGATTGTTTTTATCTTGTTATGCAAGACATTAGGTTTTTAACATTTCTTTTTTATTTTTTTCTTAAACTCCAAATGAGGAACGGGCTTATGGGATTGAAAATTGAACAGATACAATATTTTTACTCTGTTATTGATCTTATCTCGTTAAGCAAGATGTGAGTTTTCGTACAAATTTCTTTTTTATTTTTTTTAAAATATGTGGATTCTATAAAACCCCAAAATGAGGAACATGCTACTGGGTATTGCAGATTAAAAAGATAAAAGATTTTAAAACAAATATCTACAGCTCTTAAAAAGCTTTTAAATACATATTTCACCCCGTCAAAATACAAAAAAATATCGTTAAACTGCATTATTGATTTACCATTTACTATAATGAAGGGTTGAACATTCTCAGACTTTCCATTAAGATATCCAATATGGTCGTCTATCTCTTGGATTGTTGTACCGATCCAAACGAACGCATTTTGCGAGTCCTTGGTGCTAAATCGTGTTAAGCTTTTCTTTCCTTCCTTGCTCTTCCTTGCAACTTTTTGATATGGAATGAAATATCCATGTAATGCCCACAGTATAGCTGCATCGTCACAATCTGGTAATATAAAAAGTTTATTAAAGTTTTAAATTAAATTGATTTTTCATATAATCAAAAAAAAAGAATTGAGATGTATTAAAAATAAACAGAAATTCGGTGTTTAAGTGGTTTTCAATGTGATCTTGGACCAAATGAACAGATAAAAAACTTCAAAACAAAAAACCCCAAAATGAGGAACATGTAATGGGTATTGAAGATTGAACAGATAAAAGATCGTAAAACAAATGTCTACAACTCTTAAAAAGGTTTTAAACTTTACTCCGTCCAAATATAGAGAAATATATATTATGATATCTTAATATCATAATCATAAGCGAATTGCAAAATTTGTATTGTTACATTGAAATAAAAATCAAAACAAAGTTAGATAAACACAACTTACTTGTTGTTGTGTTTGTATCTCTTTGATTTGATGACAACTGTTTCAAAACTTCGAGAATATTTTTATCTTTCACATGGTTGTCAGTCAATAGAAATTTTAAGATCAGCTGTTTAAGTTGATCCCATTTATCCAAAAATGATCCGGCATTTGTATATAGATAGCTAAAATCCATGTCAATCTAGTAAAGTAATGTATTTTTTTGTTTATAAATCGTTTACATGACATGCAAAAAATTCTAACTTACGTAACGATATCCAGTAGGACATTTGTACTTTGGCCATTTTAAAAAAATTTGAGAAGTGCAGGTAGAGTCCTTAATATCTAAAAGCCTCCTATTTGTACACGCCTTCCAGCACCGGTCTAATGCTTCCCCTGATAAATTGTCATAATTCAAGGATCTAATAGTTTGCTCCGAATCTTCTTCGGGAACTAAAAATTAGAATTTGTTATCAATGCAATTATCTATTAAAATTTTGTTCAATTGAACGTTAAGGAATTGAAATTTAAAGAAAGTTTTTTGCTGTAAAAATGCAGACAATTCTGAAAGTATAATGGTCATATTACAAGGCAGTCCATTTAAGTGGCATGTGCGTATGATTTGTGAAATTACTGGTTTCTTTAGAAAGTTATTGATTATTCACTATCAAGCCTTAGAAAAAACATTGTTATAAAAACTCTAGCGGTTTTTAAAACTAAAAACTAGCGGTTCTTAGAACTAAAAACACTATCGGTTTTTTAAACAATTATTCAGCCTTATTCCGATAGGCGTTTTTCTAAAACGCCAACTGTCGTTTTAGGAGTCGTGTCGTTTTTTTTTTTGGTATTCCGTAACTAAAACGCTAGCGTGTCTCTCGCTCTTACATTCCGCAATACATTCCAAACATCTGACATACTCGTATCAAATTGTTTGCAAATTGAATAATTTGGTTTTGAAAATTATATTTGTGTGAATTTGTTTCAAACATAAGACAAATGTACAGTGTAGAAAGTTATTTTTCTTGGAGCAGCAGTGACGACGAAGAAGAAGAAGAAAAGAAAGATTTGATACTGCACTACTGCAGAAGATATATGTACATTTCATCTAAAGCAAATCCTTTTGATTTGGCTGGCACAAAGTATGTTATTAAATAAAAAAATATACATACATATATGCAGTAGGTAATTCTACCACTGGTTTTGATTTTTTATTTTATCGCATTTGTTTACAGATTCAAATTTGCTGATACCCTTAGATTTTTTGCAAAAGCGAGCTACCAAAAGGGGTTGGGAACGACTTCAATTTGGGACTATCCCAGCCAAGCCTAAGCAACATTCTTAAGGAAATACCTGCTCGCGTTTTATCTTTGCCAAGTTGTAATTTCTACGAATTCTTTTATTTTCCATTTTAATCGGATAGATATGTACATATAAAGATAGATCGCTTGATATAAATATTTGTATATATACATGCATATGCATATCATGGAGGAGAAAGAAATACTTGACTTTTGGGTATGTGATTGTGACTGATAACAGTTCATATAAAAATACATTTTTGCAGGTGATGCTGGGTACCCCCTCGAGCCTTTTCTTGTAACTCCTTATAGATTTGTTATTTTCACCCTTAACAAAGAATTTTAAATTATAAAACTAAAATAAATTTAAAAAAACTTCTATTTTGACTCCTGTCGTCAACAAATTTCTAGACGACAGATTTCGACATTTTTACAGACGTTTTTTGTATCCAAACGACTAACGGAATACCAAAACCAATATAGAGAACACGTTCCACAAGAGAGAATCGACAAATTGACGTTTATTTGGCGTCGAACGCCTTACGTAATACCAAATTCACACTGACGTTTTTATTTTGGCGTTCAACGCCTTACGGAATAAGGCTGATTATCTTTCACCTGAATGAGTTTGCACCATTATTTTTGTGACAATCATCATATCAAAAAAGATCTAATGAAGCTTTGAAATGCACATCCTTGCTCTGACTTTCAAAGTGCCTGGACACATTGACGGAAGATCGCAATGCCTCACTGCGCACTTAATGGCTACACACAGAAATAAACGTACTTGGTGATGCAAGAAAATTGACAGTAGAAGAACGGTTGGAAAGTAGAACACCACATATTGCGAAGTAAGTACCTGGACACATTGACGCAAGTGCACATGAAACTTGCATGAACATATAAAAGAGAGAATGATTTTTAATACGAGGGAAAGAGATGGACTGAAGTTACCGGCTGGACGCTTAAATAAAAATGTAATTATCTGTCAAAATAGGAACGATATTAGAACGGAACTTGATTCACTGCACAGAGTTTCATAATAAATTATGAGATTCGTGCAGATTTTTTATTTTTCAGTCCATCTCTTTCCCTCTTATTAAAAATCATTCTCTCTCTTTTATATGTTCATGCAAGTTTCATGTGCACTTGCGTCAATGTGTCCAGGTACAAATCTGTACGAATTCCGATCGAAAGTCAAAACAGGGGTGGCTGTAAATAAAAATCGAACAAACCTAGAGGCAAATTGTCATCTGTTGTTTCGGTCTTGCTTGTTGAAGGCTTCGAAATTTTCTCGATCGTTTTATTTGAGAATTTCAAGTTGCAGAACTTATTGTAAATTTTTCCTCTTTTACCCGTGCGATAATATACCTTATAATTATAATATTATTATTATTATTATTATTATTATTATTATATTATAATATAATTATTAATATTATAATATTAAGAATAAGTAAAATTAATAGAATAAAAAATAATAAGTTTACCAGTTGCTCAGTGGGAAATCTTTCAATTATTTCTTTTTCAATGGCGTAACTTGAATGAAGATCTAAATGAATTTTGTTCTGATCAAAATATCTTGCAATTGCAGTAATCAATTGCATTCTTTGCTGATTGTTGAATTTTTTATTTTCTTCATAACTTTCAATCAACGACTTACTCTTTAAGTTACTGTTCAAAATTGTTGCTAAGGAAATTGAAGAGGCAGATTCAAGAGCACTTGTTGGCGAACTTGGACAGCTGTGTATATTTGATCTTGATGAAAGTTGGTATGGTGAGGACGGTTCCGATAAATAAGAGATATTGCGAAACGGACCACATTCTGAGTTGTAATACATGAAAAGAGGCTTTCCAATCAACTCTCGCCATTCTCTTAGCTTTGATTCAAACATAATTAAGGTTCGATATTTGAAAGGCTTAAGAATTTGAACAAGGTGGTGACACTCCAAATTTTTCAAAACTTCAATATCTATCTCATTAACTAAAATTGAATTTTTAATAATTTGCATTATCAATAAGTTTTCAATTTAAATTTCTTTTTTATAAAGCGTTTTTTTTTTTATTCTAAGCAAAAAACACTAGCTAACATGAAGGTTTTAGTAAAAAATGATCATAAGAATAATTTTCGGCAAAAAAAAACTTCGAGAAAGAGACTTGGATTTTTTTTTTTAATTTACTTAATACAATTTTTGTTCAAAAAAAGACCGAAAAACATGCAAAAAAACTTTGTTTTAACCATTTTTAATTAAAGTCAACTTACTTTTAAAATGCTCAAGTAATTCTAATAGGCCCCATTTTCCCAATAAACTCGTTATCTCGTCGCATGGATCAATGTTAACAAAAGTCGTTGTCACAGTTTTGTCGTCCAAAAGTATTTGAAATTCTGCTTCTGACATCGTCCCAATGCATTCCCTATCCCCAGTTGATTCAATACCCACTTCACCGACCTGCAGTTCATCAACGAACACTTCCTCGATCTCCTCGAAACCCTTTTCATCCACCGATATATTATCAAAGGTTGTCATTTTCTTAAGGAGGTAGTTTTAAAAATTCAATTTTTGTGTACCTATTGTTAATGTATTAAAAACGTTACAAAACATTCAAAATATTAAAATAATTTACAGAAAATATAGTCATTTCTAAAAAAAACAAGTCAGGGTATCAAATTCGCAAATTGATTTTAATATAGATAAATATTCTACTTAAGATATAAGTATGTGTGGTTTTTGAATTGTTGAAACAATAAATGTTAATCTTTTGAAAACAAAAATATTTTATACAATTTTATGTGTACACAGAAAAAAATCAGACTTGCGGGATTGATATCTAGATACCTACATCCTCATTATCTTATCTTATTTAAAATTAGTATCTATATTAATTAATTTTGTATAAATTATATAATTTTTTTTTAGCTTACTTTTTTTCGATGATAATTCAACAAAAAATTTAAATGTTTTTTTTTGCCTATTGTGAACAATAATACTCTTTAACTCGTAGTAAAGTTTTTCCTGTAGCCGTTTTTATTAAATTAGTTGGTGGACCCACAATATCATTGCTATAAATGATAGCAAAAGCACCCAATTGCTTTTCGTCAACTTCAAAAGATAATATACTTGGGTTGTACTGAATTCTATTTAGTTTTTGGCAAAACAAAAAAACTTTATTTTTTTTTAAAAGACCTATGTCTACTATAACATATAACTCGATATCAGCTCCAGACCGTGCTATATAAAAACTTTGTTGGTATTTATAACCTTCGATTTTTGCTTTAAAGAAAAATTCTATATTTGTATTAGGGACTCCTAGCATTTCAGATACTAAATTTCTAAAATCACTTTCGATTTTATGTTTGTCATATATTTCAAAGTAAGAAAGACAATTTTTATCAATATTAGTTAACAACTTGAATGCAGTTTTAAGTTGGTATTTTTTTGCTAAGGTCAAACAAATGTTCTTACGAGATGTGATAGCATGGGAATAAAGCTTAAATTCTTTGTGCTTAGCTTCAAATTTAAAACACCAAAAACTACGAACAGGCCCTGACTGTGTAATGACGCTAGGATAATGAGTTAAATTATGATGCTTTGGTTTCAAGGAGTCATTAAAAAGACGAACATAATCCTTGTTGTGGTTTTCAATTTTTAATTTTAACATTGGGATGATTTCATCGCAAATCTCAAATGCAAGCAATAAATCAATTATTTCAATTAAATTAAGAAGAAATTGCCACACTTCATCATCATGTGGCACTAAATCTTCAATCATTAAGTGAAAAAATGAAATGAAACTCATCATTTCTCGTGCTGTCATTTTTAGATGTTTACATTTTAATTGACCAATTTTTATTTCACCTGAAATATTGTCGATCTCAATTGCACCATACTGAAATGTTCGTTTTCTTAAATTAAGGGTTTCCAGGTTAAAATATTTAGCTGTGTTAATGAAATATTCAATTATGTGGCAAATGTCGTAATGACAAACTCCTTCAAACATATCGTGCATAAGATCCACGCAATAATTTTCTACGACATGAAACGATGGAATTTCATTAAGTTGAGAATAGTTATGTATGCCCGTTTCAGAAGGGTTGTTAAGAAGAAGGTCTTTTTCGTAGTTTGATCGGTTTCTTAACAAATCATCACGTTCAATTGTTAACGATTGCGTTTCCAGTTTTTTGGCTTTACAAAACCTACAATAAGAGTTGCTTGAAAACGATTTATTAAAATCCAAAACAGTATTTAAGCCCAAATTATCCCCTAACACAAGACCTAAAATAAAATATACTTTTACTTTTGACTCGTTGCTTAAGCTTATTTCAACACCATCAACTTCAAGACTCTTAAGCTCATTTATTAAAGATTGAAAACACTTATCGTTGCCGAATTCTTTGAGATCCCTTGCTTTTAGAACTCCTGCCAAAAAAACACTATCCAAATTTGATTCTTTCCATGGAAGACAAGGAAATGAATAGTAAATATTACAAATCGAATGAACGCCTGCATGAGAGCTTAAAGGGTTATTAATTTCAAAGTCATCGGTATATAAAAAGTATGGAATTAGTATTTTTCCCGGATACATTTCAGATTTTTTCTTCCAAAGCTCGCCTTGAACAAAATTTGAAATTTTTTTCTTTTCACTTAGTGTTTCCATGTAAAGTTTCGTTTTATTTAAGATGTTTTCACTCTCAAAAAATTTTTTGAATTGAAATTTTAAAGGCATCAATATCCCTTTAGTGTTTTTCTCATCATACGCAAGGCACCCATTCTTAAAAACTGTACTGATTTCATTGTTTACCGAAAATTCATTCAAACTGCCCAACAAGTCTTCTTTTTTAAGCCAATCTAATAGTTTATATTCGGTGTTGCAGTAATTAAAAGGGTTACGACACCTTGATAATACACTGACAAATTCATTATGAACTTCGACGTTTGTTTTTGACAATTTTTCGTTGGAAAATAATCTCAACAATTCAAAAATTGGATTTAAGATGCATTTGAGTATATCTTCCTGAATTTCTAAAATATTTTTTCTAGAAAAACTATTGTTATCATGCATTTTTAAGATAAAACGCGTAGCAGAAGTGTACATGTTATTAAGACTGTCTTCTATAGTTGATTCTTTGTTTTCAACGCTTTCATGAATATAAGTCTCGTATTTTTTTTGAGTTTTCATTCAAACTATTCGATATTTGATTTTCTTTGCGCAAATGATTATCAGGTGTAACATTTTGTTTATCAAGATTATCTATACTATTATCTATACTATCATCATGTTTTCTGGTAATATGTCGCTTAAAACTACTTATGTTTTGAAACTCTTGTGAGCAACTAGTTTCCCTACATTTAAAATTACTATATGTACTTAGGTCATGAATTTTTTTAAGGTGTTGTATAAACAACTTTGTTGACGAAATTTTAACCTTACATATAAAGCAAATCATTTCGTCTACTTCTAACTTAAAGTTTTTAAGAAATATATACGAATGTTTAAATAATATAATATTATATAATAAAATTAATATCGATGCCTTAGGTTGTAAAAAGGTGTAAATGTCAAACAACTTCGCATTGAGATTAGATGAGAATTAAGCTAAAAATAAAGAAACAAACACAAAAAAAACGATTGAAGTGCCTTTTCTTCCTTATTTTTGAATTATTATTTTTATCATTTAAACACGTTGGCTGCAAACATCTTTGCTACTGAATAGAATATCTTACTCTTCTATCAATATCTGCATTTGAGACAGTGAGTGCAAAACTGTAAAAGTGATAAACACGATTGTTTTAAAATCCGTGGCAACAAGGAAAATCAACATATGTACATAAGACAGTTTTCACTACTTTTAAGAAGAGCGATTTGAATGTTTAGTTTGCAATTGCAAATCAGGTTCAAGACTTATCGACAAAGTTTAAACGCGAAAAGCACTAAAATTACTATAAGATGTTATTTGAAATTAAAACGAATTAATTTTACGTCAATTTACAGATTATTTTGATAAAAATATGACTTATGTCTTATGACTTTAACTTAGCTGTAAATAAGGAATAAAGAAAATGTACACAAGTCATCTTGTGTCTGCATTTTGTACGTAAAGGATTTTTGAAAAACTACATAAGTCAACTTATCTGCGAGTAAGCTAAAATTTTACTTTGGAAAAAGAAAAAAAGTAAACTTATGATCGCGAAGAAAAATATAATTGTTTTGGAAAAAGAGCATAAGTAAACGTATGTGTGTGTTGAATTGGTTTTTCGTTATTGAATAAAAGCACAAATTGTAAATAAAATTAAAGAATTCTACTTATGATGTTTTTCCATCTGCAAGCTCTGTAGATACTAACTTATGTGGTTTTTCGTTTGTCTGTAATTCCTTATTCCTTGTTGGCACAGAAAAAGTAGTGATTATTTTAGATATTAAAGATAAAACGATGAAATTAGTGAATTCTTAAAAAAGGCTATCAGTTTTGAACGAACACTCACGGCCTCGTTATATGAACAATTTATTACAAAATTGCAATATCTACTAAAGTTGAAAATGGACTTAAAGTAAATCGTATATACCAGCCCCTATCAGTCCCCTTGAGATGAATATTTTTTTAAGAAAAACAAATACCAAAGCAATATCCTCCATAAAAAAAAATTATATTTTTCACAGTTCCCAGCAATTAACGCGGCAGCGAACGTGTTCAAATTTGTTCATTCTATAATAATTGCTGACTTACATTTTCCAATATCTGAAAAATTTAGAAAAAAAAGTAGAAAAAAAAAGATTTTGCCACTAAAATAAACCTGATCTGCTCGAACTGAAAGCCAGCAAAAATATGTTATGTTCGTAATACATACAAATTAAAAAGACTTACGTTTTTTATAATGATTTTGAATTTCGAGATAAAGAAGCTTTTGTTATGAGATATGAAACTGCATCTAATCATCGTCAATTGAAAGCCAGCAAGAATTATGTTCAAATATGTTTGTAATATATAAGCATTATAATGACTTACGTTTTAAATAATGACTTTGATTACTGCTGCGAATAGGAAGCCTCAATTTTTTGTTCAATATGCTGTCAAAATGTTAAAAAGTATCTACTTTAGTTTTATGTATAAATTTGTTGTAATGAGGTTATGAAAAGCAGAATGATCTAATGATTTTTTGTATTTCTTTGAAAAACTGTAAAAAGTAATGTTAATTTTTTTTGGAAGAAGTAACTATATGATACTTCAATCAATAGATGGTATAATGATTTGAAAAAGGACAAAGATTTAATTTAATCAGCTAGATCATCTTGATTTTTATTACTTCATATGGATTAAAAGTATTTTTTTTTTCAGGCCTATTTTACAAACATTTTAAATTTTAGTGAAGTGATTTTGTTTCAAAGGTTGCAAATTGTAAGCAATATTAGTTTCTGTATTGTTAAGCCTATTATCTTTATTTAAATTAGATTTTGTTAACAATTATTTACATTCTTTTGTTTGATTAAGACCAATAGAGTTTCTTTTCAATAGACCAGAATAGGATTAAAAGGTATCTAAATTATTCGGAAGCAAAGCAAAGCAGAATAAGTCTGATAATTTTGTATTGTGTGCGAAAGCTTTAATTTAAAATGTATGTAGGTAAGTAAAAGAAAAATAAGTTCAGTATAGATATAACCGCAAATCACGGAAAAATATGTTAAAAACATTTACAGCTCGCTTCTATACCCCACCCATCGACATTGTTTAAGATATGTATGTATATAAATAAAATTTTGAATAATCATGCAAATTAATTTGAAAACATTTTTCTATTCAAAAAATGTTTTTATTTAGCAAAATCCTTTTTCTATGCCTTGCCTTTTAATACCGATCTTATCTCATGAACCTTAATTTCGCATACTGATCCTTGTTAAATTACATATTAAGTTGATTAGTTTATAAGTTCTAAGGTTTTAAACAACAAAATGTAAACCATTCATCTAGCCTACCAAAAAAGGTATTTTTAAAAGGTAAATTTCAAATCTTTTTTACTTAATTATTTAGAGACTTAAACTTGCTTTTTTTAGTATGATTCATATTCTAAGCGAAAATGAGTTAAAATTTATTATGTTAAAATATGTCTAAAGACTTAGAAATTTTGTTCTTGAAATTTTGGGTTAAAAGAATAAAAATAAGAAGATGACTTATACAAAAATTGACAAAAATTGAATGTTTCCAAAAAATGTTTGTCTTAGAATTTGCTTTCGAGATAAAGAAGCTTTTGTTATGAGATATGAAACTACATCTAATCATCATCAATTGAAAGCCAGAAAAATTATATTCAAAATGTTTTTATTTAGCAAAATCCTTTTTCTATGCTTTGCCTTTTAATACCGATCTTATCTCATGAACCTTAATTTCGCATACTGATCCTTGTTAAATTACATATTAAGTTGATTAGTTTATAAGTTCTAAGGTTTTAAACAACAAAATGTAAACCATTCATCTAGCCTACCAAAAAAGGTATTTTTAAAAGGTAAATTTCAAATCTTTTTTACTTATATTTAGAGACTTAAACTTGCTTTTTTAGTATGATTCATATTCTAAGCGAAAATGAGTTAAAATTGTATTTTGTTAAAATATGTCTAAAGACTTAGAAATTTTGTTCTTGAAATTTTGGGTAAAAAGAATAAAAATAAGAAGATGACTTATACAAAAATTGACAAAAATTGAATGTTTCCAAAAAATGTTTGTCTTAGAATTTGCTTTCGAGATAAAGAAGCTTTTGTTATGAGATATGAAACTACATCTAATCATCGTCAATTGAAAGCCAGCAAGAATATGTTCAAATATGTTTGTAATATATAAGCATTATAATGACTTACGTTTTAAATAATGACTTTGATTACTGCTGCGAATAGGAAGCCTCAATTTTTTGTTCAATATGCTGTAAAAATGTTAAAAAGTATCTACTTTAGTTTTATGTATAAATTTGTTGTAATGAGGTTATGAAAAGCAGAATGATCTAATGATTTTTTGTATTTCTTTGAAAAACTGTAAAACTAATGTTAAATTTTTTTGGAAGAAGTAACTATATGATACTTCAATCAATAGATGGTATAATGATTTGAAAAAGGACAAAGATTTAATTTAATCAGCTAGATCATCTTGATTTTCATTACTTCATATGGATTAATAATATTATTCTCGGACCTATTTTGTAAACACTTTTTATTTACGTGTAGTCTATTTGTTTCAAAGAAAATTTTAAACTCTATATAAACAATTGCATACAAATCTTTATCCTGCGCCAGCAGGTATTTGTATATTTTAAAGATTTAATTAAGTAATTTATACTAAAAAAAAAGAAGTTATTCAAAACTTCATTTCTAAAACTTGAATCTCTGTGCCATCAAAATGGCTGCCATGTCTGGCGAAGATATGTTTTTATTGCTGACCGCAGTACCTTTTTTCAATCCACGACACTCAGCATTATTTCTTGGCAAAAAACTTAATAAAATACCTACATAAAAACACATTCATATTGAAAAGCACGCGCATACGAATTTAAAAAAAGTTTCTGATCTTTTGAACAATTTTTGTTTTGAATTCGTGTATAATATTTATTCCGATCGGAATAGTACCTATATATATAGGTACTTACATATGTTTTTTGTCGGGCCTTTTTTTAAAGACTCGTATGCATGTGCTTTTCTATACGAATACGTTTTTAAGATTGTTTTGCATGTATATTATTAAGTTTTTTGCCAAGAAAATAATGCTGAGTGTCGTGGATTGAAAAAAGGTACTGCGGTCAGCAATAAAAACATATCTTTGCCAGACATGGCAGCCATTTTGATGGCACAGAGATTCAAGTTTTAGAAATGATGTTTCCAATAACTTCTTTTTTTTAGTATAAATTACTTAATTCAAACTTTAAAATTGATATCACAATATTTTAGCCGAAAAATATTAATAAAAATACCTACATTAAATTGGTCGCTACCGCCATCAGTATCCAACACATGGCAGAAGCGTAAGTTTTTATTTAGGTATTAATAAAGAAAAAATTACTTACCCACATATCTATTTTATTAAAGTTGAATATTGTTTCAGCACACAATTTTTTGTATGTACTATCTATACATGTCCATAATATATTATACTTCATATATTTTTTAAAACACTTAACTTTTTTCTGGTTCTGATTTTATTTAAGGGATGTGGCGGCGTCGTCTTCTTTATACTAACTGAAACTGAATCGTATTCATTGCAGTTAGAAAAAGCAAGCCGGCGACGCTTTACTTCGTTCGTTAAGTTCGTCAAAAAATTCTTCCACTTTACGAGCATTACTGAGCACTGTTCACACTACCAAGTTTTGATATTTTTTATATTTTTCTAGCGACAAATTTTATAATTTATAAAAAGTTTATTAAAATTAATAAACAAGATAATTAAATGAAGAAAATGGGGTATTAAGATAATAAACCGTTTATTAAACGTAATAATTGCAATAAAGAAGGCATATCATTGAATTAATACGTTTATTATGACAATAAACGATTAATTAATTTTAAGAAAATAGATTATTATTACAAATCAACAGTGCATTTTAGAAAGCACGCTTCGTTATATTTTTAAAACAAATGTAAAGAAGATTAATAAATTGTTTGTTATAAAAATTAACAGTTTATTGATTTAATAAACAGTTTGTTGTGTCAGTAAATGGTCTTATAAAATCAAAAAACATCCACAATTGACCATTATACCGCGTTTTCATTTGGACAGCCGAGAAAATTTAGTTGCTTCTTTGAAAATTCTGATGTTTTTTACCTTTTTTTCCATACCGAGGGTGATTTGTATACTATTTTTTTGCTTATAACTGGAATTCTTTAAGCTTCAGAACATTCAACATAACCATTTTGTTCAGAATTGGGAAAAATTAATAATTTTTTGTGTTTCTAAAAAAAATTAGAAGCTATTATAATTATAATTTATTGAAGTTACTTATATCCACTTATCTCGTTTTAAGCGACTACTATTGGACATACACATTACAACACAATTTATTTATAGATTCTAACTAGCTTTCTGGAAGATTACACCACTCATGTTTTGGTTTCTTTTATGTCGATTTATCTATGTATGTTTAAACAATATTTTTTTAAAAATTTAAAAGTAAATTTCTGAAATATGTGAGACCTCAGTTTTGTGAACTTAATTAATAAAAATTAAATAAATAATTTTTTTTTATATTTTTAGAATGCAAAGCATCGTTTACTTATAACTCACTTGTGAGATTTGATTGAGACTCGGTAATATTTGAGTTATTATTATGGCTTAGGTTAGGGTTTATTTTTAAGGTTTGGGTTTAATATTTCAGTGATTGGCTATGAAAGATTAAATTTTGGGTTCTGTTTCGTCTTTTGTATTCCTATTATTTTAACATATCGGTACATGTTTAAATTTTATTTTGCATAGAGCTGGTCAATTATGTAGATACAAAAGTGTTTCACAAAAGTTATCCATAATATTATATTTACAGCAAAAAGAAAAAGTTTGCGTTTTTGGTCGTTTCTTAATCCATCGACATCGCAACTATTCTTTGATGGAATTTGACATTTAATGACTTGACAAATAGAGGACAAATTTAGTTATGACGTACATAGAGTATTTCGTTCCAAATGTCAGCCGAAAGCCCTAAAATTGCTCTTTTCCGGAACAATAAATAAAATCTCTTTTTTTTTTTGCATTTTTGGAATTTTCTTAATCCATTGACATCGTAGCCATCCTTTGATGGAATTTGACATTTAATGACTTGGCAAATAGAGGACAATTTTAGTTATGACGTACATAGAGTAGTTCGTTCCAAATGTCAGCCGAAAGCCCTAAAATTGCTCTTTTCCGGAACAATAAATAAAATCTCTTTTTTTTTTTTGCATTTTTGGAATTTTCTTAATCCATTGACATCGTAGCCATCCTTTGATGGAATTTGACATTTAATGACTTGACAAATAGAGGACAAATTTAGTTATGACGTACATAGAGTATTTCGTTCCAAATGTCAGCCGAAAGCCCTAAAATTGCTCTTTTCCGGAACAATAAATAAAATCCCTTTTTTTTTTGTTTGCATTTTTGGAATTTTCTTAATCCATTGACATCGTAGCCATCCTTTGATGGAATTTGACATTTTATGACTTGACAAATAGAGGACTAATTTAGTTATGACTTACATAGAATATTTCGTTAGTAGCCATCATTTTATGTCATTTGGCAATTTATGGCTGGACGAAGGAATGAATGAATGAATGAATTCGTTCGATAGTTCAACTCAATAGTTCAAATCATTCGATAATGCCCATCACTAGTTTGGGATCCATTTATTATGTTAAGCGTTTTTGGATTCAAATATTTTCATTCAAATTTGTGTTTTTGGGCAGAACCAAGTGCCTTTTTCATAATAATGTTGCGGTTGCGCATAGATTTTAGCTTTTTGTGATCAAAATTTTCAATTCAATTTGTTAGAGTATGCTGTTGAATTTGTGAACAGTTTTTGTATCTAAATGGTAGAATAATATTAGTATGTATTCCAACAATAAGGAAAGGCGCAACGGAGGGCAATTGTAACTGCAATACAAGCAACTGCCTTATATATCTTGATACTAGGTATTTGTCATTTAACATTCGTATATATATTATGTACTTTATTATGTAAACAACCACAACTATACATGATAATTAAATAATATTCATATAAATGTATCTGAACAACATACATATACATAGGTACCTACATACGCAGAAAGTAAATTTGTTAATAGTTTATGCAACAGATAGAACAGATAGGAAAAGTGTGAATTCTGCCTATATTGAACTACGAAACCCGATGCACTAAGTCAGCTTTTCGTCAAGTTTTTTAACAAACCATTTATTATATTAAAAAATGTGATTATTAAAGGCATGCATTTTGTATCAATTCAATAAATTGTTTATAAAAACACTTTCAAATCAATTATGAATGGAGGTTACCCCCGGTTTACATTACAATGATCCAATTTATAAGCATTTTTCTTTTTTCTCTCCGACAGACAGAGTTAACCAAGTAAATTTCAGAGTATGGCCAAAGCTCTCCTATTAATGTATAATACACTAATGTCTACAATCGACCATTAAATTGATAGGGCGCTCAGCATTTCTCTACATTTGTGCAAATGTTTTTAAAATATTTTTTATGTTAGGAGTTGCCAATAAAATAAAAAATATTAAGTTCCACAGAAGGTTTGTCTAATCTTCAAAAAAAAAATTCAAAATTTATCTACTTTTAAGTGTTGTTCAATATGACAATAATTGTTTGATTTTTAAAGAATTAAAGTCGTTGTTTCAGTGAAATATATAATACATATCATAAACCGTTGCCCTTAATATCGTTTATTGTCACAGAAAAGGATTTATTTAGGCCTATTCTTTATTCTTCTATTCTGTTATTCTGCTATGAATTTCCATACAAATGTTTGAGCTGTCAACAAATCTTTTATGAATTTTAATTTTGGTATTCAGCACGCTAAAATCTGTTATAAAATCTGCTAAGAAAACTTTTATGAACTGTCAAACGTTCGAACATAGAAAAAATCTTTTACGAATAGCATTTTTGGTATTCAGCATGCCACAATCTGTTATGAAATCTGTTAAAAATCATAAAAGAATAAAAGACAAACTTCTGTGACTTTTATCATAAAAGATTTCAATACATACACAGATACGAGTATATCAATGAAAAATTGATATATCATCGTCATCAATTGTGCAATACAATATTTTGCAAATATGGCTGATCTGGAATGAATTAAATAAGAATTAAATTACATTTTTGTTAAGAATGGACGTTTCATAGAACGACGACGATATATTTTTTATTTCGTCAACGAAATCTTTTTAAAATGAGACAAATGAAAGAAAATATATTTACACACATACGAGTATTATATAAACATATGTATATGTAAGTAGAGTAGAGGACACCAATAATGTGTAAGAGAAGAGATTACTTTTTTGTTCGTCATCCATTTTAATTTTGTCAGATGAATTATTTTATTTAATCACAGCTGATTATGATAGCAGATTTAGTTAAGTTTCATAACAGATTTCGTTTTCGAAGTTGCATAACAGACTTTTATAAAAGTTCGAGCCCCCGAATACCAATTATAAAAGATCTTTTAAGATGGAAATCTTTTATGATTCATAACAGAAAATCTATAGCAGAATAACAGATGTGGCAGAATAGGCCTAATTAATCCTTTACTTTTATTTATTAACTTAAATTTATTGTTTTAGGTGAAAAAATTATAAAAACAATAAATCGTTTATCAATTTAAAAAATAATCTCTTAATTAAATAATTTTATTATTAGAATAAACGATTTATTAATTATAAATAACAAATGTTAATTTTTTGAGTTAAGAAAAACTATTAGAACAGTAAACCGTTTCTTAATGTTAGAATCGAGCTCTTGATAAAAGTAGTTGATTATTTGAATGAAACATTCATTCATTTTTAATAACAAAAGTTTATTGTTTTATTTAAGAAAAATCATAAAACTTATAAATCGCTTATCAATTTGAGAAAAATGCTCTTGATAAATTCCGTTTATTATCAGAATAAACGATTTGTTAATTATAAATAAATAAAGTTTATTTTTTAAATTAAGAAAGATTATAAAACAATAAATAGTTTATCAATTTGATAACTAAGCTCTAAATTTTTGTAATGATAAACGATTTGTTAACATTAAATAACTTAAGTTTATTGTTTTATTTAAGAAAAACTATAAAAACAGTAAACCCTTTCTTAACTTGAGAATATTGACCTCTTAATAAATGTAATTGATTAATTGAAGAAACCATTCATTCATTTTCAATAACTAAAATTTATTGTTTCTGTTAAAAAAAATATAAAAACAATAAATTGTTTTTTAATTTACAAATTAAGCTCTTAATAAATGTCGTTAATTATAACAATGAACGATTTATTAAATTCATTAAATAAAGTTTGTTGTGACAATCAAGAAGTTTATTAAAACAATAAACCATTGTATATTTTTAAGAATTTTCATTTGTAAAACGGCTGTTTATTGTAACAATAAACGATTTGTTATTTTTAATAACCAAAATATCTCAATAAACGGCAATTTATTGTATTTACAAACGGTGATTAAATGTTAACTTTTTTTTTAACAAATCGTTTATTGTGACAAGAAAAAGTTTATTGTAACAATAAATAACCACTCAACAAACGCGATTTATTAAAATTTTCAAAATTTTTTGGTTCAGTGAAGGCTCTGGGTTACCGAAACACCTGATAATTCGGAATTTAACAATCAAAACAGTCTTTATATCAATTCTGAGTATTTTGATATTATTTTTGTATTTTCTGATATTATGAAATTATAGTGTCTAACGAATACTTTCCGTTTTAAGTAGTATATTTTTTGTTCGCAAAAAAACAAATTAGAAAACCACAGCACTTGTTTCAAGTGGGCAACGCTGGTACACAACCTATGTATGTTATTCAAAATCCACAAGAACACAGCTCTCACTTCATAAATATGCGATTTTTCAATTGTAATTTCTGATCTTTGACAGGGGTGATGGCAAATTAATAATTTAATTGTTTTATTAAAATGGGTCTTCTGTTAGAGCAACATTTCGTGCTCTTCGCCCATTTTACAATTATCCTGATCGTTTGTCCGATAGGACTGTTCGGAAATTCGAGCCGACCGGTTCAGTGAACAATCCTACAACAATTGTAAGTCAACAAAACGTAATACCTATCTGTCGAAAATATAGCAGCTGTCTGTAAGAGTGTGTAGGAGAATCCAATGCAATCGGGCAGTATTCCTACTGCGTAATGAAAACCCCTTTATATCGCAAAACAATCAAATTTGAAAGCTAAATAACAAAAAGCCAATTAAAGATATACAAAATAAAAACTGGCGAATTGAAAACGAAATCCCGCCGAAATGAATAAACGTAGACGACGAAAAATTAGGTTTTTCCATATTATCGCCAAACATCCTATAGAAAACACTAATCCAAGCAGAAACCATCAATTTATACTTAATATAAAAACCCGCATTAGCCTGCAATTGATCTATCTTGTGTGCTTTGTATTTTCTCATGTGCAAGATTTACTCATCACATTTTGTGACAGAAACAAATCCACAAGAATATCATTCAAATAGTCGTAGTTTCCTAAAAATTGTATAAAGACAAGCTAACGACTCGAATCATCTGCTCTAAGTGAAGTCATCATCAATCAATCTTGTTGTTGTCGTTGATTGATGTTTGACATCGAACCGAACTAAAATCAATCTTTTCAACTAAATAATTACTTCCTAATTAGAATCACTCAAATACGAGTACTAGCTAAAAATATTTTTCGAAAAACAAAAATAACCTCAACTGCAGCGCAATTGCATACAAATATAAATTCACGAGCATTTATTATGACATCAATGGAACATGTGTGGTAGTTCACGCACAAAGAGTGTTTATGTCAAAGTTGCCCTCGCTGAGCGACATTTGTATATAAAGTAGTCAAACCATTAAATGAGCAAGAATTTTTACAGCTTGAGAAAAAGAGTTGCAGAAAAAAGTATAATTTTTTTTTTTCAATTATAGGTATTCGAATTTAAAACTATGTTATATTATATAATAACATTTATTTAGAGTTTAATAAAAGAACTTGACCAGTTTTTCAGTGCTGATACACTGTTTTCTTCCCTTCAGAGAACAATGAGCCATTGGAGTAAATTATGGGATGTTTTTTTTTATAATTTTGCTTGCACTGAAGGGATTCTGACTACCCCTAAAATGTTTGAGTACAATGCGAGCGTTTTAGGAAAGTTGGAGAGGATTTAAAAGGAGCTACCGATGCACATTGGTCTTGAATGTCTGAATATAATAATGGGAGGGAAATATAGAGTCTAGTCAAGCATTTCACATTCAGGTAGTGGGACTAAAGAAATAATCTCTGATGCTTCTCCGAAGCATGCGAGAAAAAGGTTCATTGCAGCCATAAGAAGCACTATGGGTAGACAGGCAGATAGGAGAGACGAGGATTTTTTATATTACTGGAATCAGTGTTGAAAGAGATGGAATGGTAGAGAATTAAGTAGTCAACAAATCTGAAAGTAGTCGATGAATGAAGAGAATGTCGCTTATTGCTCTTCGTTCTTAAAGCGTATTCAAATTAACTAATAGTAGAAGCCCTTCTCGATATGGAGGTAGAATAAAAGGGATATTCCAGTACAGACCACGAAGGGCAACACGAAGAAAACGACGTTGAATGCTCTCGATTCTCGATATCTGAATTTGTTGACAAGGAGACCATGCTTGACAGGCGTATTCAAGAATTGGCCAAACAAATGTTATGAATAAAGATCGGGTCACCCGGGGGTCAGAGAATTCCTTGGACCATCGTTTCACAAAACCTAATGCAGAGTTTGCTTTAAGTATAATCTCGTCAATATATGTGAAAAAGTTTAGCTCTGTATAACATAAAGGGAAGGTATAGACTGGCAGTAGAATGGATGCTTTTTCGTGAAAAAGTGATTAAATGGTGTTTGTTTAGCTCTAAGCAATTTTTTGAGCACTGTTGACATCAAGTTGTAGAAGAGTGGCATCATGTGTGGAAGAAATGGTCTTGAAAAACTTTGTATCGTCGGCGTAGAATTAAATATGGCAATGTTTAATGACCATTTCAATATCTTTAATAGTAAGAATAAAGAGGAGATGTCCTAAGTGAGGCAGCCACTTCCCGGAAGTAGATAAGAAATCATCAGAGAAGTAAGATCTGAATCGAACTTTGTAGTAACGGATTTTCAGGTAAAAATAAATCTATCTTAAGAAGATAGGTTCAATCCCAAGGGTGGATAGTTTGAATAGAATAAACTTATGTGAAATTACTGAAATCAGTTGAGACAACGCTGACTTTCTTTTCTTTCTCTAAGGTTGAGAGGCTAAAGGGTACAATTTCAACGAGTTTAGTTGTTGTGGCCGCGTTGTCATGGGTAAATGAGAGACCTTAAACGAAAAATTAAAATATCGTACAAATGCTTTCAAGGATTTTGAGAAAATGTTAAAGTTAAATGGACGATAATTTGTAACTTCATACTTTGGGCCCTTTTTATGTTCATATTTGGGTTATGAAAGAGGTCTTCACTGAGGGAATTCTTTTTGAGATATGGATAAGCCGAAAGGTTTTGAGAGGGGAGGAGAGAGTGTTGAAGAGCATTATTTTGAGAAATATTACGGGAGTACAATCTGTATCGCAACTATACTTATCATTGAGTTGATTTAGCTTATTTTCGATGAGAAATGGAACAATGGCATGAAATAGACCGAGCAAGGAATTCGGTAATTCCTTGAAATAATTACAATCAGGTATAAAGGAGTCCTCGGTAAAAGATTGTTTTAAAAAAACTAGCAAAAAAGTTGGCCATAGTTTGTGGTTCGTTTGAAGCTTCGTTAATAAAAGAGGGAGACGAAGGGGGGTAACCATCGGATTTTGGTTTAAAGTTGACAAATTGAAAGAAGGATTTAGGGTCTTATTATAAGTTTGCTTTGGGTTTATTTTAAATAGCGTTGATAGAGGAAGTTGTAAAGTTCAGTCAAGAGAAGATAAGTTCAAAGTAAATTAGAGTAGTCAGTTGGAGATCGCAACTATCGTAGCCTGTTTTACCTCCAGTAAAGGGTACATGAAGAGAAATAGAATTAAATATTTCTCTGTAAAATATGTCCAAGAAAAAATATGTAAAATATGTTCAAAATTGCATCATTTACAGTTAGATTGACAAAATAAAAGGGATTTCTGGTGATATAATCATTAATTTGAGAAAATTTAGCTTTATGAAAATCATGAGATGATAGAATTGTGGGGGGAAAATTCTGTATAAGAAAAAAAAATAAGAAGTGGAAGGATAGTAGAGGAAGAAGTAGATTAGGAAAGAAAAAATTTGTTATGGTCAGTTCTGCTGCAATGAAGGTGTGATATATGTTTTGAAATGCATCGAGATCTCTCGCTTCTTTTTGGGAAGAGATATTGAATTGATAGTATTTTTTTCGTGAGACTGGACATGTTTGTAGGGGAGGCCTTCCTGCTAAATGGATACCATGACACTTGTATTTGTTTTACTATCAAAACGAATCTGATTTATCGTGTAAGTACGCCAAGATGATACGAAAGTTTTCATATATTTTGCTATCTCTTAGCCTGGAGATAGCGTAGTGATAAACAGTTAAATTAGAGGTTTGTTAGGTAAGTTTGTCTGAGGAGGGCAAAAGGGGATCACTAAATGGTGGCATTATCTTTTCGACTTAACAAAAAAATGGTAAAGGCCCACATAAAGATTTCCATCACTTATGTACAATCATTTTGTTTTATTTAATATAAAAGAAATTCAAAAACATAATTGGATGATTAATTTTGGCCCACTTTGTTTAAGTTGTAGAAAAAAACCGCTATATCGCAACTTTTAAACATTTAGTCCCGGCTCTATATAATTTTTAATGTGACTGTCGACACTAAAAAAAATCGTTCAAAATTGAGGGTCAACTTGTTATTAGTTTTAAAGTGTACTTTATTTTTGATGCACTCGTCCAACTTTACCAATAGCAACCATTTTAAAAATAATTCCAAAACTTTTTTAAAAGTCCCTACATTTAGTTTAAGCTTATATTTAGATAAAGTCAGTACCTATACAGAAAATACTCTGTTCGTCCTTGATCAGATCAAGAACATTAAATTTAAATATTTAAAATTCCTCAGATATTTTCCAATTTAATAATAAGATGTATTTTTATGTACCTTTTGGACACACAATTTTACAGTTCGTGCATTCCAAATATCATCTCCATTCAAATCATTTGCAATCCAAATAAGAATATTTCGATTCGATATTTTTCTCCAGAATTGCATCCATTTTCCTCAGTTTAATTTATTTCAAGGATTACTACTGAACCAAACAAGAAAACATTGAAGAACAAGTAAAATACATAAATATGCTAATGGGTACAAGCAGTTAGACGAATACAAATTGTTTAAATGTTACAATGGTGAACATTTCTTCGGGCGATTGAGTTAAATAAGGAAACTCATTCCCAATTACTAAACTGAAAGTATGGGGAATTTTAAGTTTCATAATTTTTTTGAATCTCGAAAGAAAGATATGAAAGTGTTTCTGATTTTTGACTAATTAAATTGTATATTGCTCATATTATAACCTTTCTGGCTTTCTTGAGTCAAATAGGTATATGAGTAAAACCTGATATAATTCATCGCTTAGATATTCTCTGGAGCACTTTTTATCACCTTTATATGAGTAATGACTCAATTTTCCTTTAATCAAACTATATTTGTACTAAATCACAGGGCAGTTTTTGCTCAAATAGTCAACCCAAAAAACTCTTATAAAAGTCTTAATTTAGTATCCGATGCTTCACTCCTATATCGCTTGTATAGCTGAATAATGTAATTAGGCTTATATCTATTTTATAGAATTATTGGATAGTTTAAGTCAAGACACTATAATCATATTCAATTTTTCTGCTGGACTCTTATAGTGGAACATAGATTCTATAGTACTATTATAAGACTCTGAAAAAGTATCCATAAAGGTATAGTTTCAAAGGCATAATTCGGGTTTTCCCCACTCAAAATGAGTCATTGATTTGGAGTACACTAAGTGCTTTTATCCCCTCTTTAATATTCAATGAGTTAGAGAAGGCTGAATACAAAACCGAATACGAATATTCATGGGTTCAGAAGTTAACGTAAATCCTTCGAGATCATCAAAGTCACCAGCCCTGCCAGAACATGTGACTCAAATACAACAAGAAAACGCGCAATCTGCGTAAATCAATCATGACGACTGCAACTTACATAAATTAAATGCACGACTCAGTTAAATTCCAAGATCTGTCTACACGTGTAACTAATTTTAAAAATAATGGCGCAAAATTTTAAAGAGTTCTCGTTTAAGCAATAAAACCGGCTCTACTTAACGCAAGCGTTTAGCTTGGAGACTTTGTCTAACTTTTTCATAACTTTTTTTAATCACGGCAACTCTTCTAACTAATGTGGGTTTTACAACATAACCTAAGAGTTGAACAACCTTTAATTTGACAGCATAACTCACACAACTACAAAAGCACAAAAAAAAAGTAAAAAGAATAGACAACTTCAAACCAAATAATTTTTCATCGAAAAAAGTACATTTTATATACTACCTCGGTGCAGATTTTGATTGTTTATAAGTTATTTACATTCAAAATAGCTTTTTTGGCCTTTAATCAACAAAAAATGGCGTTTCGTCCCAGTGATCTCACATGGACTCATCAGTTGACTGTGAGGACCTTGTCAATACCAATTTTTGTGGACTAAAAGCCAAATGCCATTTTGAATCAATAATTCAACAAGTCCATTAATAGTGCTAAGTCTTCTACTTGGCTGATTTATTTTAGTAGTATAATAGAATTTGTATTATAAAAACCTTCATTTATTTACATTATTTTAGATAGAAATAAAGTATAAATCGCAAATTCACCTCATAAAAACTCAATTTTTTGTTGCAAGGTAGAGATTCATTTAGCGATACTCGTCTAGGCCAGCGCGCGGCGGCGTGCATACATGTGCATTTATATGTATGTATGTTATGTTAATCGTAGAGCACTTTCGTACGATTGTTTCGAATTTCTAATATTCAGTGATTCAGTCTATTTACAAAAAACATCTTTAAAAAATCGAATAAAACATCAGTAAACATTTTTTCTTCGTTTTGCTTTGGTATGAAATGACCATTGTCAATATGGATTTAAAAGATAAACTAGCTATTTGGTGGTGTTAAAGTAAGGCGAGCTGTTTAACGTTAAAGTATAGTTTATGTCCTTTAAAATTAACAAAAAGTCAGTTCTCGTTTTATACTCAATATTTAGAGTAGACTCCCATTCTTAAATTCATTAAGAGTAGGTTTTAAATGTTAAAAATTTTGCGCCAATGCTAATAATAAAAATATAGTAAAAATAAAGCTGAAAAACATACATAGGAAAAGCACTCCTATAAGTATTTTATTCTTGTAACAATACCTAGTCCTGCCATAAGTTCTGTCCCTGACAAAAACACGTTTTATTTAAAAAATAAACAAGCAATCAAAATTCTTTTTACGCCATTTATTAAGTATTAAATTTACAATATAAATATATAAGAAATTATTCAAAATGCCCTCCCTTAGCCTTCAAACAATTCCTTAAACGACCGCCTCGCGTCTATCGCCGCACGCACGACTTCCAGTGAAAACGAAGCTATTGTCTTCAACAAATCACCTTTGAAAGCTCAATATTTCGGTGAGGCTTACAGCAAGCCTTCTTCTCTAAAGTGTTCCACAACCGGTAGTTCAGCGGATTAAGATCGGGGCTGCCCGAGGGCCAATCTTCTGCGGCAAGAAACTCTGGTAAATTGTCCTTAAGCCATTGTTGTGTTGTTTTTGCTTTGTGGGTCGGCGCAGAATCTTGCTGAAATATTCAGTGCTTGCCAGCCAGGCAGCCCCGATCTTAATCCGCTGAACATTTTGGAGGAGAAGGCTTGCTGTAAGCCTCACCGAAATATTGAGTCTCTCAAAGCTGTTTTGTTGAAGACAGTAGCTTCGTTTCCACTGGAAGTCCCGCGTGCGGCGTAGACGAGTGGCCGGATCGTTTAAGAAAGTGTTTGAAGGGTAAGGGGGGGCAATTTGAATAATTTCTTATATATTTATATTGTAAATTTAATACTTAATAAATGGCGTAAAAAGAATTTTGATTGCTTTTTTATTTTTTAAATAAAACGTGTTTTTGTCAGGGACAGAACTTATGGCAGGACTAGGTAAAGGCAGTCCACATTCCACAATAGGGTTACTTTGTGATACTTGCTTCAAATTGCTGTTACTTATTAACGGAAACTGCTAATGAATTTCAGCTACAAGTTTGTACAACGATTTTCTTCTCTAAGGCAAATTGTTTTTGAGAAATTTTCAAGAAACCCAGCGGTAAACGGACCGATTAAGAATTCCATTGCCAATGCTCAATCCAAATGTCAGCTTCTAAATAATTTCTTTCTTGTAAAGAAGTATTTATCTTGGACTAAATGGAGGATATTCTATTTCCGTTTCCTAAAGTTTGATTTAATTTTCTTTAACTTTTGTAAAAAACTGAGATTTGTCGGTTTCTTCTGCGCCGATGATAAGTTTAACGATAGTGTTTTTTTTGCTAAATGTATACAGCATAGAACTATTTTACACAGTAAACAATAAGAATGGAATACCTGCGGATAAATAAGCCTGTACAAATTATGCATATAATAATGCATACAAAATTTTGGAACGTCTGAATAGAATATTCTATATAAATATTATTTTCTGACAGTTTTTACCTATTTATTACTGAATTGGTATTACATCTTTACAGTTCGTTACATATCTAAAGCCCTATTTAGATGTTCGTTCTTCGTTGGCTGTTCGTTGTTCGTTCTTCTCTCAACAACGAAGAAACATTTATCTAAATTAATTCAGTTTTGTTTTTCAGTTCGTTCTTAACAAAAGAATGGATAAAAACACATTGTTGGCAGTGGAGGCACTATTAATAGTTGAGAAAAAAAAAGAAGATCCTGTTGGACGAATGGGCGGTTGCTGAAAAGAAAACATTTATCGCATAAAAATCTTGTTTTATTTTCTAAACGAGAGCTAGAAATGATTATAATATCGTGTTTTTTTTTGCATGTTTCTCTGATTATTATATCGAAAGTATTATTATTCGTACTGGAAAGATGAAACCCATTGACAATTTTTTTTATTTTTTTACCTTTAGGCACCGCAATTTATAATGAAGCCTTCTGATGCTCAATTCTAATAAGAAAAAAAAACAAACAAAAATTTCCCTACGAGTTGCACGGCACTGCAAAACAATGTTCATTTAAATAGTTTTCGCTTTAAATCAAACGTTGTTGGGGTAACAACGAACAACAAACACCGAAATGTCCGAGCTCCTTTGAATTTGCACATTCTTCATTCGTTCTTAGTTCGTTGTTCATTTCTATCATTTACATTCTCGTTGTTCCGCGTACGACCAATAACGAACAACGTACAAAAACGAAAGTCTAAATGCAACTTATGAAAAATATCAACGGCAATTTGAGTGCATTGCGGTGACATTTAGAATGAAATACATAAAAAGCACTTACATACGATGTCAATAACAGTCAAATAAAGTAATATTCCATTAACCGAAATCTCACCGAGCCGAGCTTAGACGACTTACAAGTTGTCTTAATTGCTTCCATTTATTTAAAACTTATTCGTGTTAATACTTTTAGAAGAAACTGAAGACTACAGATTAAGTCTAATCTGGGCTACACTGGCGTCGTATTGTAATATTTTTACTAGGTTCGTAAAATAAAATGTATTACTGTTTTTAGTATCTATTATTTATTATTATTATTTAGTATTAATATAAAATAACTTGAAATTTTCTCCAAATTTAGATAAACTTATTTTTACATACTGAATTTGACAGCAAATTATGAAAGTTTATGATTAATTTCAAGTGTTAACAAACAGACTAATATTGTATCTCAATCATACTCGTATTTCAAATCATGATGTAATGTAAGGAAGATAAGAAAGAATGATCTTGCTGATTTTGTCTGAGACCGAATCAATATTTCATTTGACTTCGTGTACATGGATGCCATTAACAATTTATTTGGTTAATTACTATGCCAGTTGTTTGATCGAAATTTTGTCAGTGGTCTTAGCTCAGTATTAAACATATCCTTACGTTTAGAGTGAATTTTGACATTTTATTAATGAAACATATGGGCTTATATGGGACACCGTGCACTTAGAGCAACTCGATTCGAGCAACTAAAAAGTTCGTGTTTTGACACAAGCTAAACGATTGCCTAAAATTAATTCGCAACAGTTGAGCTGTTTTCTATAAGCGCAAGAGAGAAAAGAGTGTGAGCGTGAGTAAAGAGTTGCCAGTGCGTGGTACTCTATCAACTGGTGATTAAACTATTTGATTTCGATCACAGTTGCCAGTGCGCGGCTAGCCTTAAGGTGGAAAATAAAAATGATGACTAAAGAAATCCGCCTAATGGTATCATAATCTTTTAGAAAGGACAGTTTTACGTCATTAGCTAGACTATTTCGCAGCTTTTGTTTGAGTGCTAACAGACAACAAATAATTCACTTGACAAAACCTTACTGCTTTCCAAATTGTTCCCATTTAAATTGTCACTATCAAATTACTGAACAAAAAAGTCGCTAGCTCTCCAACTAATTAGACAGATATATAAGCTAACATTTGCGTTCATAACGTACGTAAATCTATTAATTTGTAAATGTACGTCTGGATTTAAAATTCACGAACATTGCACTCCTATAACCATATGTATTTCCCAAGCAATAATGCGAACAAATTCAAACAAACCACATCCAATATCATTTAAAATTTATTATTTATACATTTATCTGAGACTGATGAAACATCATTTAAATCTACATTTTATATCTTTCATTCAACATCAACCGACTATATCAGCTGTGATAAACTTCACCAAGAGACAAGCTGTCATCTCGCAGAATGACAAATGTGTGCAGATGCAGATGCAGAATACGCGAATTGTTTGAATTGTTCTCGGTGGCAATCTAGGTATAGACTGCAAGTGCAAGCCGTGGATATACAATTACAATCCTTTGGAATATGCATTTGTCAACAATGTTCGTGGCTGCATTTGGTTATACCTTTTACAAACACACACACATTCGAGTATACAAGCACGTTTATTTTTTCAAAGGCTTAGCTCTCAGGGAGGTTTTAAGGGTAATCTTTTGAAAGGGCGCATCCAAAACAAGGTTTTTCTGAAGTTTTTTGACAGTTTTTATCAATATTGTTTGGTCTTAAAAAAAAAAAACAATTAAAAACATTTGAACAGTTGAAAGAAATACTTCCGTTATTTGGACTTCCATTTAACATCATTTTATGACCAACTATGACTTTATATTGAAGTGGGAATTATCCGGATTTTAAAGGTTTTATGCTATTAAGTCTGGGTAGTATAAATTCTTCAATTGAGTTAAGACTACAGTTAAGTTTACATTTGAATGTGAGTGAAATTTACTTTTAAAGAGAAGTATGAGCGGGACGATCGCTACGATGCTAATGATTTACAATTTTTAATATCCATTGCAAGATGAAAATAATGTCAATCGGCATCTCGGACAGAGGGAGTGACATAAAGTACAGAAACGTCAAAAAAGTTGTTTCGTCTTTCCTCTTTTTGACACACTTTGTGTGAGGTGAAGAAGTGCCGCGGAATGAAGCTACGTTTTTACTCCACTTATCCAAACTGGCAAAAAGACAAAACGCGAAACGAACGAAAAAATAATCGTGTAGTCAGGCTCCAAAAGTCAAACCGTAGTATCATATTTTCGTGCACCATTATGCCTGTGACACACATCTAGTATAGACACCATAGTATACGAATGAACCACATGTCAGTCGGGGTATACTACGGTAATACCAGCCGAGAAAAATGGTATGAGCGTAATATCTAAACTAGGGTTTTTTGCGTAGTATAGTCTTCTCTTTAGCGAAAACAGCGCCATTTTTCTAAATTATTGTCATTTTGATGTTTATTATGACAAAATGGCAACGAATTTAAAAAACAGAAAGTTGTTGACAGCGACCAAATCTTCAAGATTTTAAATATTTCGAGGTAAAATATCGATATTATTATGTGATGTGATGAAGCGGAAAAGATCCATCACAAATCTTAAATATCTTCATTTGAAAGATAGAATATGACGGGTTGTCAAACTATGCTATGTTCTGTAGTGTGTCACGTAGCATGGTATTAAGAATACTATGGTTTCTATACTAGATGTGTGTCACGGGCATTAGGAGCGTTCACACTCTATAATATTGTTGACAAGCACGGCATAATTGACTTGATTTTGATAATGTGAACTCTCCATCCACGCATGAATGAACGCATGCTTGTCAAGCCTAAAGTTAATTTCATTTTCCATGAAGTTCTCGAGCTGTGCACATTGTAAGAAAATATATAAAAATGAGTTTTATAATAAGATTAAAAAAAGTTTTCTAAAGACTTGGAATATACAAATCAAATAAATTTTCTCACCTAATATTCAATCTATGCTCTGAGTTGGTCCGGCATGTTAAAAAATCTAATAAGGAATGATGTTTGACAGCATGTTTGATGAATGTGAATCAAATATTCATCATGTCGTGCTTGTCAACCAAATTTGAGAATGTGAACGCCCCTATTAATGACCCGAGCAAATTGTTAAAGTATTTGGTGTCAGATAACACCAAATTTATTGTTGTATCAAATAACACCCCTGTCAAAGAAACCTTACGTTACGTAGCGGAGTCCGGTGGTACGTTGTTTTTTTTAACGAAATTTAACTTTTGAAAAAAATTGATTTGTTTACATATTTCAAATTGAACCTTAATTGAATTTAGCTTTCTAAACCATTATTCTTAATTAGTTATAAAATTTGTTTGTTTTTATTTCTCCCAATTTACTCACTCATTTTACATTTTCTCTAAGGCCTGTTTTTTCAAAGATACGGCAATGCTTGAACCCAGAGCCATACGACTCGTAATCATAAAAGATTCCTCCTACAACTCGCCTTATTATTTAACTTTATAAGGTCTTAAAAAAAAACATCAACGTTCAAGTAGAGTACTATTTAATAATTTGAGGTTTTCCGGTTTGGATTTTCAGGGATAGTCAGGAGAATGAAGACAGACTATAATCACTCATAGTTGAATCCTGCACCGATTTCCTTAACCCATCACACACAAAGATATGACAAAAGTTATGCCTCAAGCTGAAGCTATATTGTCTGTGAGGATAGAACCACTTTTTGGTTAAATTGCATGCTTGACTATCTCTAGATATATGTAGGTACCTTCCTACTCTACTCGTTCGAAGAGGTGTAGATACTTCCTTTTCTGCTAGATCCAGGAATGGCAAGCTTCTGAGACCAGAGAACCAAACGAATATCCTGCTGAATCAGTGCGGTTAAATTGTGTGTGTGTGTTTATTTGCAGGATTTCTGTTTGCCCCATTTGCAATGACATAAAATATTGAACCAAGGAATGACATGTTTGCTTCACAACTTCGGTCCTATTTTAAGTGCGACAGAATGCTGTGCTTCGTTTCACTGTTGTTTATTATATTTAACTTTTGAGCAGCCTGATGGGTTCTGGGCTACAAGGATATACCAACAATCCCATCAATGGCATATTTAAGCAGTAAACACAAATACACTTGACTATTTACTTAGTTACTTCCTCTATAGCTGATCTATAGCATATTGAGAGCGTAGCGGAGGAGATGACTGTGGCTTTGGTCGTCTCGTTGTGTCCTCTTATATAATTGTCACACAATCTAAGTGGGTTTTAAAATGCAAGTGATAGTGTGTATAATTGTGCTTACCCAACCGTAGATTTTGACCAATGCAGTTGATACTAAATTTCGACTACTATTTGCATATTAATATATTATTCCAATTAAGATGATTCCAGAAGCTTGATTGGATTTGAAAAGAACGAAAATTTGTTGTTTTCTGATATACAAGATTTGTTCAGCTATAATGCGGATTATTCATTGTTGTTGTGGGAATTTAGAAGGAAATCAAAGACTTATAGCCCCTACGCACAATGACAGATACATTTCTATAAATATTCACACACATATTTTAGATTAATCTCTGGGAACGGACAATGCAGAATAAAACAGAATCTGCATATAGCTAATAAATCTTTGAAATATTCAGAGTAATTGGTTTTCAGGATTTTATTGGGATTGATTCACCTCCTTGTTCACAATAAGTCTTTGAGTTTGATCCGAAAACAATATTGTTTACAATAATAATTGATCTTTTTGACAAAATTCTCATTTTCTTCTTTAACAGTATGTAACCATTAATTGAAGTTCTTCTTTTTCAATTCATACATACATTCAAGTCCAACAAAATTTAGGTAATTCTAATTAAGGGTTGTTTTGCAATTGGGATTTTTGAACCGTGACAGGTGATTGCTGAAACGAAATTGGTCGAATTGGCTATTTTTCATTAAATCTGTCATACCAAATCAACATGGGAAGTTCAGTAAACAATCCTCCAACACTCGTACGTCAACGAAACGCTAGATCTGCCAAAAAAAAATCGCCACTGTCCTAAGTGTCTGTAGGAGCAAAACAGTAAATTCCGCAGTGCGCACAAGGACTTGGACCCCAACTTGACGAATTTTGCGTCATTACTTGGGCTCACACCGACCAGTACAAACTTCAGCTGACCTAAGAGGTAACCGACCATAGACAACAACGTGTTTTCGTTTATTGGCTTCTCGAGCAGTTTGAAGTTGACCCTAACTTCAATCGAAAAATCATATTGAGCAAAGAGGTCTGTTTCTGAATGAATGGGTTTGTCAAAAACCAAATTTTTGAATTGGGGACGATCACAATCTACAAGAGATCAACCAAATTGCAATGCATTCTTAGAAATTCACTTTTTGATGCTGTCAATACTTCTTTATAAACGACGTTGGCCAGGTCATCACCGTCTATATCGGGCGCTATTGGTCGATGATAACTTTTTTTTGGCCCAAATCGGATAACACGGACACCGACAACATGTGGTTTCAATATGACAACGCTACGTGCCACTAAGTGCATGCAACAATGGCCATTGCGAACGAGTGATTTTCGAACATCTAACGCGGAGGCGATGTGAATTGGCCACCACGATCTTGATATTTGTAGGGTTTTCATAAGTCACAGATCTAAGCCAATAAACTACACATTACTTCTGTCCTGAGAAGCCAACATAATCAATCCAGCTGGCCAAAGTCAGCCTTATTTATGTTCTAGAGTACATTGAAAGTTTCCGGATGTATACGCCGGACATTGAATTAATCATAATTTTTTTAGAAAACTGAAACTGCTCAATACAACTTGTATTGGATTGTTTCAAGTCTGAGATTCAAAAAATAATTGCTGGTGTGCCACAGGGCTCCGTTTTGTCTCCGACTCTCTTTATGATATTCATCAATTATCTTTTGTATCAAACTTCTAATGCATTAAATTATCTTGCTAACGACAATACTCTCATATTCGTTTTCAGATGTATGTCCTTGTTCTTCGGATGTGGATCTAGAAGGACAGCTTATGATAAGCTCATACATTGTCGATAGCATTGTCGAATGGGGAACCATAAAGTGCCTACAATTAAATGTTTCAAAAGCTCAGTTCTGTCTTCTGTCGTTAGAGCGCAAGCCACCTCTCCCTATTCATGGGTGGCACTTGCATTGAGCAAACCGAACAGCTCCTTGTTCTCAGTATGTTCAGATCACATTTTTTACTTGCGACTTATAGGTACTATAAGTAGGGTTGCCATCCGTCCGTATTTTCCCGGACATGTACTCTTTTTTCACTGTGTGGGGGAGGTCCGGGATAGTTTTTGATAATTGTCCGGGATTGTACTCCTTTTACCCATTGTGTATCTATTTACTTTTATGCTACTTATAATTAAATGGTTTTCAAAAATGAACCGAGGCCCATTAAAATTAAGTGAACGAACAGATCCAATATATGAGAAAAGGAATTATAGAACAACTGCCCAACTTATTGTTAAAGCTCTTACACAAAATAACTTATTATCAAAAGTAAGTGGATTTTGCGCTGACAATTATTGCAATACCAATTTTGGTGGAAGACAAAGGAAAGGTTCGAACAATGTCTATTCGAAGTTAAAATCTTTAGTCAACCAAAACATGATAGGTATAGGATGTCCATGTCCACCACATTAGTCAATGCGATCTACCATGGATGTGATACTTTACCAGTTGACGCCGATATCATAATTGTAAAAATATACAACTATTTCTCTATCTACACAGTCAGAACGGAAAGACTTCGAGATTTTTCTGAATTTCTTGAAAATGAATATAAGCCTTTCATATACCATTCGAAAACCAGATGGCTTTCTCTCTATCTTGCTGTTGAACGTCTTTTACTTATGTACGAGAATCCGCCTAAAATATTGCAAACATTTTTTAAAGACGACTTAAGCGAGGCGTATTTATTTTTGGTTCATTCTTTCATGTCAACATTCAACGTCAAAATTCAAAAACTTGAAAAACAAGACATTGCTATTATTGAAACCGTTGAAATTTTACAAAATATTGTCAATAATATTTACGAGCGAATCGATAACGATTTTGTTCCACTTAAAATTAAATCTATTTTGAAGAAGCTTGATGATTCCGGCTGTAAAGAAAACGTTATTAAATTCAAGTGGACAAAAGTTTGAAACAAACTGTTACCTGATTCCGTCAAAGGAATTATTTTAACAAAGGAATTAATTTAACAAAAAAGCAATAGTGATATACTTAACAGTATTAGATGTAATGAAAAGTACAACAAGCACTGTAAAGGCTATTTATTAAAAAAAAAAAAACAAATGAAGTTCCTTTTTTTATACCTCGAAGATGTTTTGTAACTTAAAAATGTGATTTTTAAACTAAATACTTATTTTTATTTAAATGTTAATACAATTTTTTGTTTCCTCTTACGATATAAATGTGTTTATTCTGTCCTTGTTTTGTACTCTTTTTTCAATCTCCATTTGTCCGGGAAAGTCCGGGTTTTTGAAACTCCAGTACTAGTTTCATCTAAACATAGGGTAAACCGACCAATCATTGGCACCTTAAGGTTACTCACCACTTATTTGGCTTATATAACTTATGGGAATTAAGAAACGACAGTTTTTTGAATTTTTTTTTATTTTTAATTATATTTTTGTTTAGTGAAAAACATTAAATATATTATTTTTTGTTAAAATTAATAAATAATTAATAAAAAGTAAAACAATGTCCTTTTACCAATGATTGGCACCATTTTCCAATCATTGGCACTGAACAAACCAATGATTGGCACATTGATTTTGTTTAATTTTTAAAGTTTATTAAAACCAATAAAAACAAAATAAACAAATAGTAACTAGTTTATTATAATATAGTAAATAGTTATAACTCAATTATATAATTTAATAAATAAAAGGTAATTTATTTTTATAATTATATTTAAGTCTTTTAAGTTACATTATGTTTAAATTAAGGCCGAGATTAGATAAGATTTTTATTGATTGATAAAAAGTGTATTATCAACCTAAGGAAAATTGATACAAAATTATGAAAATCTATAACTTTTTCATTTACCAATGATTGGCACAGTGCCAATAGCCAATGATTGGCACTTTTTCTAATGATTGGCATGGCATTCAAAGATTGGTATCACCTCATCCAATGATTGGCATGTGCCAATAAATGGAAATTTGATGGATTTACATTCCTATAGTTGACACCCCTTATAAAAACTATATTTTTAATAAAATATTAAAATAAAAAGAACTAACCTAGTTAATTTTTTAATAATAACAGCACTTGACAATGCTTTTCCTCTTAAATTTATTATTAAATTACACTACAATGTCACCACTTTCCTTACGGTTTTCACAAGTTTCACATTAAATTTGGCGCTAACTTGATTCTTAATTTTTAACAGCGTTTTTTTAATTGCTGCTAACTTCAGATGCCAAAAGAAATGATGCCAAATCATCACAAATAGACTAAGGCTAATATTTTTAAAAAGATTTTATTAGAAAACTTTTAAATGTTATTAATACGAGTAATTTAAACTGTAAGTGCCAATCATTGGGGGGGTGCCAACAATTGGGCGGTTTACCCTATCTGGCTACCCTAACTATAAGGCAAGTTATGCATTCGTAAAAAAAATCGAACTCGATATTTTGATCAAAGTTGACATTACGATGATAGCGAAGACCAAAAAAGTGGGTCTCGCAATTCTGTCTGTCTGTCTGTCTGTCTGTCTGTCTGTCTGTCTGTCTGTCGGTTCGACTACAGCCTAAACGGCTCGGCCGATTTTCTTCAAACTTGGTAGATATGGGTTTTAATTTTTTCCCCCCGGACTTTTTTTTTGTTTTTTTTTTCAGACCAAAAATAACGGTACCTGCCATACGATTTTTTTTCGAAATTTTATAAATATTTTTTTTTCTCAAAAACTGTCCCACAGAATTTTTAAAAAAAAATTTGAAAAATTTCATTTGGTTAAAACTAGCTAATGGTTGAAAAAAAATGTACAAAAAATTGTTATTTTTGGTAGCCCCCCTGGGTCCATTTTTTTTGTTTTTGATTTTCTCAAAAACGGTACAGCCGATTTAAATAATTTTTTTTATGCCAAAGCTCCTCCAAAGTTTGAATATTATAACATATTCAAATTTTCAATTTTTAATTTTTTGGATTTTAAAAAAAAAATCAAAATGTTTTTTTGGAAACTCAATATTTCGAAAACCCCATGCTCGATTTTTTTCAAACTTGACAAAAAAAAAGTTTTTTAACATAATCTACAAGATTTGAGAAAAAAAATTTTGTTTCATCTAAAACTAACGGTACCTTCCATACAAATTTTAAAAAATAGTTTTCGAAAATCGTATTTTTCTCGAAAACGGTTCCGAGAATTTTGCTAAAATTTTTTTTCTTTTGATTAATCTTTCCGATCTATAATTTAATGAAAAAAAATTTTAAATCTAGATATTACTGACTGTACCTACCTTAGAACAATTTTTTCGAATTTTGAATTTCTCATTATCGACATAACGGATTTTAATGAAATTTTTTATAAAAAAGCTCCAAAAAAGTTTAAAAAACATTGCATTTAAAAACTTAAAAAAAAATAATTTTTTAAATTTTTAGAAAAAAAAGTCGTTTTTTTTGTGAAAAATTCGATATCTCAAGAACGGCTTAGTATATTTTTTTGGAAATTAGACTTTTATTCGTACAATAATAAATGCTTAAGGTTGGCGTACCAAAATTTTGTCTTAAAAATGTTTTAAAAATTTTGTACATAAAAGCTTATTTTTTTAAGGAACCACTACAACTACTTATAATTTTTGTTCTTGAATAAATTCATATTTGCATAGCATTCTGTTTTTATCTCTTACTACAAAAAAATTTAAAAAATTCATTTTATCCTTATGAACAGTTTTCTCTAATAACATTCGTTTTTAAAATTCCTAGTCTATTACATAGGAGCAAGTTCGTGCGACCCAGTCGTGCATTTTATTTTGGAATCTATGACGTCGCCAAAAACGCTGTTTAGTGTTTAGGTTTCCTTCAACGTTGTAAAAAATTTTGTATCCCTTCTGAGCTGGCCTGTAATTGTCCAAAGCTCGAGTACAATTCTTATATTTGAGCAGGTGGTCCAATAACATACTTAAGTCTCTTTCGCAGAATAGTGAAAAAGAGCTTTAAAAATGATAGGTAACAGATGGGGTATAAATGTTAGAAATGCTAAATACAGAATTTTTGATTTTGCTTCCAATCAAACGTTAACAGAAGTATAACAACTAAACAACGTATTTGGGCCTACGCCAACCCACACGAGGCTCACCAGGTGACAATGCATCCTCAAAAAGTTACCTTTTGGTGTGGGTTTAGGGCCGGTGGCGTTATTGGTCTGTACTTTTTCGAAAACGACATCACCGTCAATGCCGATCGCTACAAATACATAACCAATTATCTTAGGACCCAAATTAAACCATATGGACCTATCCGATATGTGGTACCAGCAGAACATCGCTACATACGTGCCACACACCGGACGCCAAGTTTGGCATTCGGCTTGAACGATTTTAGGGTAATTGGCCACCAAGGTTGTGCAATATGACTCCGAGGTACATTTTCTTGTGAGGTTTCCTGAAGTTGCAGGTTGCGAAAAAACCAGAATCTAACGATGCCCTTAAGGTGAACATTACGCAGAACATCACTAAGATTCAGCCGAATCCATGCGGAAGAGTCATTGAAAATTGAACCACTCGCATCCGTGCAACCATAAGAAGCGGGCATTTGAATGATATCTTATTCCATACATAATGGCATATATGGGCCTCAAATAGCTCACACACAGCTTGTTTTATTTTATTTTAACATCTACCTATCCATCCTTATTGAACAACCATTTATGTTTATATGTACATACTTACATATATGTACCTATATATTGATAGAAAGCTTAATAAGAAGATTATATGAAACACATTTCCGTAAGACTGAATATTTCCTTGGAATTTCCACCTTATCTCTTCAAATACTTTAACAACAAAAAAAAAATGGTCACTCGGTTTAAATAAACCCTTTTGGAATTCAAATTAAATAAAACTTTTATGCAAGGGTAAATACTTTTTTTTTCTTTCATTCAGAGGGAAATTCTTGTAGAATAAATCCACTTCCTCGAAAAGGTTCAAAAATGCTTCAAAGCTCCACCCTTCAGGAAAAATCATAAAGCATACATATACTTATTCATTCATTTAAACAAGTTGCTCTTTATTCAAAGGTTTTTCATATTTTCTACATACACATAGATAAACACAAATTCTTCTCATAGCCCCACTCAACACGTTTTGAATAAGGAAAACTTTTTGCTTCGTTTCCTCTCCTGCAAACTTATTCCGGTCCGCAGAAAAAATTCAAAATATCTACCTACTTACATTAAAGTATCTTCCAGAAAAAAAGATTTAAATGAGTGAATGTGTGAATCCCTTCAGACATTCATTTATACCACATTACCATACCACCATTGCCGTGCCGACGACGACAAAAGTACAACCCCTCCCCATAGTCAGTCACAGTTCCATTCCATACTTCCGCCAACTACACCGCAACACGAAATCTTTTTTTTTTTTTTGAAAAGGACTCGGTCAAACGAAAAGTCAGAGATATGTTCTGAATTAATGATGAGTTCACAACGAAACTTTTCACTTTCAAAGCAAATAAGAGTAGTTTCGTTAGCTGACATTGTGGTGTAAATTTATATGTAAATAATTAACCCACATTTAGTGCCCTAAGAAAGAGCCCATCTGCATATCCCATAACGTCGTCTTCTAGTAGCTGACGGCTCTTATCAAAGAGCTTCCATATTTTACCGCCGGTAAGTGAGATGAATAAAAATATTATCAAAATAATAATGTGATACATATTATATTGGGCCAAATAAGTTCAGTCTAGGGGTGATGATAGAAGCTAATATTTTCTCATGTTTTCTACATGCCACATTGCCACCTCCTTAAAAAAAATAAAACAAAATTATAGATCAGAGAGGTCTTGAGCAAATACTTGTGTTTTTTGTTTTTTGTTTTTTGTTTTTTTTTTTTTTTTTTTTTGTGTAGAGCAAATGGATATGGAAATAATTTAAAACGTTTGTGTCGCATTTAATTAATTTTATTTCACTGACGATAAAGTTGTAGCATTTATGTAGCATTTCAAAACGTACTTCTTTATTCGACTTGGATTTTGAACCAGAAACAGTTCTCATTTTCTCATGCTTCTCACTCGTTCTATATCCGTTGGCCGATGGTTAGCTAGGATTGAAATGGAATCTAGTAGCAGTTTACTAGATGAAAAAAAAAAGTTGCATCAGCTTATTTATTCATATAGGCGCAAAATTTTAAAGACTTCTCGTTTAAGCAATAAAACCGGCTCTACTTAACGCAGTCGTTTAGCTTAGAGACTTTGTCTAACTTTTTCATAATTTTAATCACGTTAGACAACTCTTCTAACTAATGTGGGTTTTACAACAGAAGCTAAGCAAATTTGCGTTGAACAACCCTTAATTTGACAGATCATAACTCACACAACTACAAAAACACAAAAAAAAAAAAATAAAAAGAACAGACAACTTCAAACCAAATAATTTTTCGCCGAAAAAGATACAATTTTATACATATACTACCTCGGTACAGATTTTGATTGTTTGTAAGTTATTTACAATATTTTAGATGAAAATAAAGTATAAATCGCAAATTCACAGCATAAAAAACTCAATTTGTTGTTGTAAGGTGCAGATTCATTTAGCTATACTCGTCTCGGCCGGCGGCATGCATACATAAGATAAATGTACATTTGTCTGTAAAAATTTGTTAATCGTAGAGCTTTCGTACGATTGTTTCGAATTTATAATATTCAGTCTATTTACAAAAAACATCTTTAAAAAATTGAATAAAACATCAGTAAACATTTTGCTTCGATTTGCTTTTTTATGAAATGACCATTGTCAATATGGATAAAGTATACTTTTAAAAGATAAACTAGCTATTTGCTGCTGTCAAAGTTAGACGAGCTCTTTAACGTTAAAGTATAGTTTATGTCCTTTAAAATTAACAAAAATTCGGTTCTCGTTTTATACTCAATATTTAGAGTGGACTCCCATTCTAAAATTGATTTAGAGTAGGTTTTAAATGTTTAAAATTTTGCGCCACAGACTTTAAATAAGTTGGTTAACATTTTGTCCTGATATTTAATATTTAAAAATCTGGTATACTATCTATAATCCTATATATGTGCTATTATATAAAAGTTTTCCTTTGTTTGTTTGTCAGTTTGGCTTTATGTGACAGCCCCATCTGAAGGCGAAACATTTTCTAAATAAACTATACTCATAAAATTAAAAACATATTATAAAAAAAACATATGGAAATAATTTGAGGAATTCCATTTTTATTGAGTGTTTTGATGTTTCTCTAATATTCTTCTTATTTACGGTCATCTTAACGATAACAGCGCCAATGTTTATATTTGCCGCTCACCACTGACAACTGGGAATGAACACCCTGAGGACAATACAGTCAACCGACCTTTTAAATTTTATTTTTTCGTCATGTAAATTTTATAGAAAAATAATAAAACTTAAGTCACTGTATATAGTTAGCCCCCCTATGAGCCAACGAATGTAAATTTTCACACATATGTAGTATCTTATTAGTTCTAAGCCAAACTGTAAATAGTATGTTCAATAAAACAAAATTGAAATTGTTTATATTTGCCTGTCACTTAAGGTGCGCTCACACGCGTCTTTATAAGACCCTGGTTATATTGTGACTTTTCATTACGCCATCCATGATTAGGATTAGATCGGTGATCCGGATGTAAATTATACAAAATAAATGAAAATACATCCGGATTTAAGTTTTAATATGGATGTATCGGGTGAATAATATGACGGTTAGTGTCTGTTTTCATATTAATTTTACTGAAAAGCGCATACAGTGCGACAATTAGATTTTATATCTGTAAGGAGATTCCTCCCAAACAAAATCTACCGATGTGTCAGTTTCCGTAAATATTTTCCAATTCTAATGAAAGAACAATTTTCGGACATACCGCGATTATCAATTATATTTTAATCAAATTTGTATTTGATTTTACCCGACGTTTCGACAGGGTTTCACTTGTCGAAACGTCGGGTAAAATCAAATAAAAATTTGATTAAAATATAATTAATAATCGCGGTAAGTCCGAAAATTGTTCTTTCATTAAAATGTCTCAGAACCACGATAAAAATAGCCTTAAATCTACAATTTTCCAATTCATCAAAAAAATCATGTATTTTGTGATAGGTAGATTTTAAGGGTGAGATATGGAAATCACCCTTTTCATAGTATCGCATGAAGTATGTACATCTGGTTTAGATAGTCAAAATGCATTTGCCTAGAAGTGTCGCACTATGATTTTGATAGATGTTCAATGTGGGTTCAATTTATTAGCAGGTTTAGCTCACCAGCACTGAAAATTGGCTGCAAATATTCTAAAACCTGCTAATATTTTTGTCATTAAGAAAGGGTAACATTTTCAGTCCTGAACTTAACTCTGGGATAACCCAGAGTTAATAGATATTCCAAATAAATTGAATTCAAGTAAACTCAAAAGTAGCTTTTCAGTTGTCAAAAATCTTAATGTAATCAAGCCTGAAAGTTAAATAAGCTTTTTTCATTTTCCCTTGAAGTGCTTATGTACACAAAACTATCCAGTCTCAAAATTAGAGTTAACAGGTAGAGCAATTTATTTCGACTGCGTAATATATTTACCTACCAATTTTATTTTTTATTATTTTTTTTTAACTTTTTACGGAACTTTTCTTGGTGGTCTTTTCCATTTGATTAACATATAACTATAAATCTTCTTTAAAATAGAAACCGTTTGACTTTGAACGTCATAGGCAGTTTTGATGGGAATGATAAGGGTACTTTCTGCAGTGTTTGTTTAGGGTAAATGCTTGCAGACTGAAAATTTGTGTTGGAATTTGAATTTATGATTAATTTAGGCATACTCGTAATCGTTTTGGGTGATTAAGTATTCTGAGGACAATGAAAAATGGGTAAGCTCAGCCGATCAAAATGTTTTTTTTTTTAAAGTAAATTGCTTATATTTACAAATAATAATATTTTGAAGATAATCTGGAAATCTTTTCAAATAGATTAAAAAAAATATTAAAGATGAAATAAACTTGAAGTATATTTAGATGGGAAGTACTTTCACAACTAGTGGGAATTACTTTTTTGGCAGAGATATTTCCCATCCAAAGTGGTAATTGCTTAAACTTTATGTGAGGGGGAACTTAACTTAGCGTATACGTATAGTGACTGAGAATCCAGTTTAAGGTTAACTAATGAACCATAGTTATTAAGTGCTACAAGCAACGATTTGATAATTCCCATTTTTTCACCAGTGCTATAGATAAGAGAACACATTTCATTTCCGAAGACATCCATAGATATGTCCAAATGAGAGGTTAATATGGTCGACGGCTAAAAGTTAACGATTTATTTTAAAGCCTAGACTTAAAACAGTACCTACTCGAAAACTCAATTTGAAAATGTGCTAGAAAAACTGGTGGTAGATTGTATCAAATTTTCGTCTAGAGATGGCAATAATTTGGGATTTCGCTAGATTTAGCATAAGGCCATTATACAGCGACAGGGGCGGATGCAGAAAATTATTTCGGAGGGGTTTTAGAAAAAAAATATGAGATTTTTATAAACATATTATTTTATTACTATATTGTAGGTACTTGTTAATTACATAATCTTTATGGTTATTAACATAAATATGTTATAACTAAGAAATATTGGCTCTTAGGGATAGGGACTTTTGGAACAATTTTATACAGCTAATCGCAAAAACAAAACATCATAAGGATGTTGCAGCGGATACCTATTTGGCAAATTTAAATAATGTTACCAAAAGTTGGAGAATATTCTCTACGAGGGCGTGTTTGATACTAAACTTTTGTGCATTTTTATTCCGGAATTAATTCTTAGACATAGACTTTTACCACGGGCCCTGTGACGGAGGCCATTATTTGGTTCATATAATATCATTAATACAACAAGAAGAAAAAGAGTGTAAGTGATTCCATAAGTATATACCTAAAAATAGAATTATAATAAGTTCCACAAAACTAGATCCGGAATATATTAATACGTAAAGTCATAACTTGTATTTTTGCAATCATACAAAAAAGAGTTTTACGAACATATAAGGACACAGCAACATTCAACTGATAGTACCTACATTAACTATACTACATAATAAATTATACCCACAACGCTCCCAAGCGTTTGCTATGTGTTACACATTTGTAGCTGTAACTTTCACAAGAACGAAATGAGCAACCGGGTCGCACAAAATTGCTTTTATTAAAAAGACTAAGAATTTCAAAATTTAATGTTATTAGAGAAAAACTGTTCATAAGCATTCAAATTCTATTTTTAAATGAATAACATAACTCCTTTAGTAGTAGGAGCTACAAACAGGATGCCATGTGATTCAAGCAAATATTAATTTATGCAAGAACAAAAATTATAAGTCGTATTGCTTTTTTAAAAAAATATCTACAAAATTCTTAAAACATTTTTAAGAACAAATTTTGGTACGTACATAGGTACAGTCAGTTATATCTTAATTTTAATATTTTTTGTATTAAATTATAGACCGTAAAAATTAATCGAAATAAAAAAAACTTTATCAAAATTTTCGGAGCTGTTTTTGAAAAAAAAAATATGATTTTCGAAAACAATTTTTTACATTTGTATGGTGGGTACCTTTATTTATAGGCAGTGGCGTAGCGTAGGGGGGGCGGGGGGTGCGGTCCGCCCCGGGCGGCAGGCCTAGGGGGGCGGCAAAATGTCGCCGGTGATGCAGGTAGAGTAGAAATCATATGTTTCATGACAGATCGTTTGACAAGTCAACAAACAACAATGATGTAAATTTGAAATTTGCCACCCTATCTGTGGTTCGTCGTTGACCGCTTTCGTGAATTCGTAGACGGTGAGTAGGGCCGTAGGAGTGCATTCCGTATTGTCGCGCTGATCGCGAAACTAAAACAAAACGTTCCGAAACTCTCGCGAAACTGAAAGGGAGTGTTCCGAAACATATGATATGCATATGCGAGATATGATAAGATAACTAGGATTCGACGGAAACGTTATTCTAGTCTCAGCCAGCTCAATGTTTTTGCTCCCTCCCTCACAGAAAGTTATTTCGATTGTGTTGTTTATAGTTTAAATACTGTTGAATCTTCTAAAACTAAGCACTTAGTACTTCACTCAACCTTTGAACTAGTTTTTGAAAATGAAAAGAGTTAAAGGAAGCGGCGCGGAATACCGCAAGAAAAAGGCTAAGAAAGAAGCAAACGCGAAGACGCGAAATATTTCAGTTCTAGTTCTGGTTCAAAAGCTACGTTAACGTCTACGGCGGCATCCAGAAGCAGCGGAAGTGATTCCAATGTAAGTAAGATTCCTCCATCTACAATCGTGAGTTGCCTAGAATTGTCCTCCGGCCAATATTCATGGGAATGCATAACTTATTTTACGGGCAGAAGAAGAAGACGTGCCTGCCGTCGAAGTTGGAAGTCGTTCTGGTCCCACCACAGAGCAGGGTCAAGAGGATTTCGACTCACCAGAAGTATCTCAAGGATCTAGTCACAAGCCTGCAGAAAAAGTGAACCTCGTGAAGCTGTAAAGACGCTTAAAAATAAGTTTGTGGAAGTTCTTGAGGTACTGGAAGAATTGACGGATCGGTAGCCAGTCCTCTTCTGACAGTCATGTAGTCATTCAACTTCCTCACTTTTCTTAGCTTTTGAGCTGCAGAGCTACCTGAAGAAGATGACGCACATATTTACCTGCAGCAATGTGGACTGAGTGTGGATAAGTGTGCTCAGAAACTCTGCGTTGTAAAAACTCTCCTGGTGGAGAGCAGAGACCGTTTCGTCCAAGCCGCAATCGACTTTTCTAAGACTTTTTGGAAAAAACTCGAAATCGATCTCAAAACGAGTACAATTCGCAGGAAAAAACGCATGCATGGAGATGAATCCGCAGATGCAGCTTTGTCTCACGAGCCTCATTCGTAAGGCTCGTAAAATCCGTTTATGAAACCGCTAATTCTATTTTACTAAAAGATACTTCATTGCCTGTGAAATGATGTCTCGAAATTTAATTTTAATTTAGTATTGAATGGGGGCGGCAAAATGGGTCTCCCGCCCCGGGCGCCGAGATGGTACGCTACGCCACTGTTTATAGGTACACACATTTTGGGGCTTCCAAAAAAAACTATTTTTTTAACCATTGCCTAGATTAAGTTCAATGAAATTTTAAGATTTTTTTTTAATTCTGTGGGACAGTTTTTGAGAAAAAAAATATTTATAACCGGTATTTTTTGTCTAAAAAAAAAACAAAGAAAAAAATCTGTGGGAGAAAAATTCAAAATGATTACTTATAGTTAGTTACTTATTGCATACTTTATTACAATTTAAAGAAATTGTGGTATGAATATAATATAAATAAAGTTGTTTACCTTTATTCCTACTTTATAATTTAACAGGGATATAACTGTTTAAGTAAGTACAAGTATTGACCAAAACTTAAAATTTTTGCGAATTTCAAAGAATTTTTTTTTCTTTAAGAAAATGAATCCTAAATTTTTTATTCCACATGTTTCGGGGGGGGTTTGAACCCCCAAAACCCCCACCTACGTTCGCCCCTGTACAGCGACCATATCTCATCCAGATATTCATTTATTGTGCAAGTTAAATCTTCTAATAAGGTAAAAGATCTCGAAAGATAAATTTGGACATTTATAAACACGCAGAACAAAATAAGACCTAAGATGGAAGCCTGTGGAATGCCAGCAAGCAATCTGATAGAATCAGAATCGGGGTAATTTTCTTTATCTATTTACAAGGATTAAAAAAAATATAAAAAAATGATTTTATTCCGACGTTATTACCCCAATTAACCCTTTACTTTAAAAAATAGTCCTTAAATGATCCTCGAAATTTATTCTCAAAATAATATATTCCAAACGTATTAAATCTTTTGATGTTACCCTCATTTCATACTATGAATAGCCAAATTTTGAATAAAAAAAGAAGCAACTTGCAAAGCCTATCCTTAAAATAATAGCTCTCAAACAAAAATAAATGTAAAAATCTAGTTGAACCTTCGGTTTTTGCACCGTTTAACCGTTTAAAAAGAAAAACTAATGAAAAAAGAACTAGTCTATTTTTTTTTAAATAAGTTCTATCTACAAAACACTGGGTGTAACAAATAAGTCGTAAAAAGTAGTGAGATCTCTTGTTTTCGATTTTTTCTCCCGCTCGGAAGGTTTCCATAAAATTACCAAAAATTTAGCGATACTAAAAGTTTCTACGGTCCTGGGAGGTGCTCTATAGTTTTAATGATCTGTCAGTAAGTTAGTTACGGTTTTATCGATTTTTAAAGTCCTATATCTCAGAAACAACAAATTCTTAAGAGTAGAAATTAGAAAAGTACGATCAGCTCGGTTGATAATGCCTTCACGAAATTAAAAGTTAAAAGTTAAGTTCTTATGCACATCACAAAATAAATAAAATATGAGGCATTTTGATACAATTGGAGCTATCATAGAAAATCAATTGTTATTGAAGGTATATGTATCTAAGTATATACTATTTATTTAAATGTCCGGCATATTTCTTAACTGGGTAACTGATAATGATAAACAAAAAATGTCTTAAGAGATTTTACAATATTTAATAAAACAAGAAAGTATATAAAATTATGTATCAATTTTTGGCAGCATGAAATTTCAATTCAATATATATAAGTACTTGCGTCGTTTAAGGCATGTTTTTTCGCCAAAAATTTATATTGTCACATTCTAGCTGAGCTTTTCCCGAAATTCCGAAATGTATGCAGGTAGGTATGTCACTAATTTTCAGAACAAATGGCGTCACAAGCTCAAATACATAATTTTGTTTGTCAAAAAGGATTTTTCAAAAGAACGCACCCAATTTTCCAGACGGATCTATCAAATAGTTTTGTCGTGGCAGCCATTTTGTATAGACGCCTATGAGCACTTTTGTTAAATGGAAAAAAAGGAATTTCGAGTACTCATTAAAAACTATTTCTTTCAAAAAGAAAAAACTTATCAGGAAAACCATAAAAAATCTTGACAAATACTATTGACACTCTTCACCATCGATTGAAACCATTCAGTACAAATTTAATGAATTTCGGTGCGATCGTTCTGATCACCCAATTGAGGTCACCACACCAGAAATTGTCTATAAAATCTACGGTTTTATTTGGACGATCTGTGAGCGAATGTGCGGAAGCTTGAAGGGGCTAAGAGCTTGTCGCATGGACCATTGATTTCGATAAAACATTTGCTTTCGGCAATATGGATACCGCATTTTCTTACAATTGCCAACAAAGGCAAACGTTTGGTAACTTCAAATGAGTGTATACTTTAAGTAAACATGGATTTATCACAACACCTGGCGAATAGAAGCCTTAGAAAGCCAAGGTAGCTTTGTCAGCAAACAAAGTCTTGGCAACAAGTTTTCGGAATGCGTGCATTGATATTTACATCGATTACATTGAAAAAAGTGAAACGATCACCGGCGTTGGGTTGATTCAAAGCCAATTTAAAGCAAAAACGGGTCCATTTGAAGAAGAAAAATTTTCTTTTCCACCAGAACAACACACCGGCACGAACTGCAGTCGGACTGGTGAGTTAGGTTTTGAACTCCTCTCCATTCCCCAGGCTTAATGTCCTGGGACTGTTCCTTGTTTACAAACATGAAGAAATGGCTCGGAGTAAAGAGATTTAGGTCAAATGAAGAAATCACTATTGAAACAAATGATTATTTTGAGGGGCTCAAGGAATCGAATTAATTTGAATACATCGATAAATTGGAGAATCGTTAGATGAAGTGTATCCAGCTTAGGGGACTATGTTGAGTAATAAAATATTTGCATGCCGAAAATAGGGACTTATCGAGGAAACCTTAAGTGATTCTTTTTTGTAATACAGATGTTTTAAATTAAAGCAAATTTTCTTTAAGAACTGAGCGCCCCTCATCATCATCATCATCGGCTCGACAACCGGGTTCCGGTCCTGGCCTCTTTCAACAAGTCTCTCCACCTATCCCGGTCTCTAGCCGACGCCATCCAGTTGCGCACCCCAAGGCTTCGGGCGTCCTCGTCTACGCCATCTCTCCAGCGCAAGCATGGTCTACCACGCTGTCGTCTACCATAGAATGTACCACAAAGAACTTTCCGAGCAGGTTCCTCTTCGCTCATGCGAGCTAGGTGCCCTGCCCACCGGAGTCTACCGAGCTTAATTTTTGTCACGATATCTGCTTCTAGGTAGATTGCGTACAATTCATGATTGTACCGTCTCCGGAATCGTCCTTCCTCACATATGGGGCCAACAATTCTCCTTAAGACTTTTCTCTCGAACGCAGCTAAGAGGTCGGAGTGCCTTTTGCTAAGCACCCAAGTCTCGGATCCATATGTGAGTACTGGCAGGACCATGGTCCTGTACAGCAGCAGTTTTGAAGTTATGGTGAGATTTCTGGATTTGAAGAGCTTTGACAGACTATAGTAGGCTCTGTTGGATTTGAGAAGCCGCCCGCGTATTTCTTCTTCTATGTTGTTATCGGCTGCTACTATTGACCCAAGGTATTTAAAGGATTGCACCATTTCAAATTCGTGCTCCGCTACCTTGATTGTTTGACCAACTGTTCCTCTCGCATTCGACGCCACCATGTACTTTGTTTTACCTTCACTAATGTGCAGCCCCAGATTTTGTGCCGCCTGCTCGATCTGGATGAAGGAATCGTGTACAGCTTGTTCGGTTCTTCCGATGATGTCAATGTCGTCTGCGTAAGCCAGTAACTGGCTGGACCTGTTGACGATGGTCCCTCTTGTTGCCATGCCAGAGTCACGGATTGCTTTCTCCAACGCCAGGTTGAAGAGGAGGCAGGCCAAACCGTCCCCTTGTCGGAGTCCATTAAAGATGTTGATTGGTCTGGATAGCAATCCGGCTATTTTTACTTGGCTTGTTACGTTGGTCATGGTCAACCTACATAGTCGTGTCAATTTATTTGGGATGCCGAATTCTCTCATGGCTTTGTAAAGTTCTACCCTGGCTATGCTATCATAGGCGGCCTTAAAGTCTATAAACAGATGGTATGTTGGGATGTTAAATTCTAGACATTTTTCCATCGCCTGCCTAAGGGTAAAGATCTGATCAGTTGTTGATTTGCCTGGAATGAAACCACACTGATATTGCCCGATGACGGTTTTAGCGTATGGGGTTATCCGGTCTTGTAGGATAGAGGAGAGTATCTTATAGGCGGTACTCAACAACGTGATACCTCTATAATTGCTGCACGTTGTGACATCTCCCTTCTTATGTATGGGGCATATTAAACCTTTTCGCCAGTCTTCTGGCATTTCTTCCTGCTCCCATACGTGTACTATAATATCATGAATTGCTTGACGTAAGGCTGGCCCGCCGTGATGGAATAATTCGGCTGGTATGCCATCGGCTCCCGGGGCTTTGTTCTGTTTGAGCCGGCCTATAGCCTTCTCAACCTCTTCTATGCTTGGTGGCGGCAACATAGAGTATTCTTCTTGAAGTAGTGGAGCCTTCACTTCTGCAGTGAGCTGACCATTTAGCAATTCATTAAAGTACACTTCCCATCGCTCCAGTATGCTTTCAGGATCGGTGATCAGATTTCCCTCTCCGTCCTTGCAGTATGTGCAGCGTGGTGTATACTGCGTCATGTTTCGGACGCATTGGTAGAACTTCCGCGCCTGGTGCGGACCTCGCTCTCGGCTATTTTCTATTTCACAGATTAGGTTCTTCTCCCAGGCTGATTTTTTTTGTCTGTGTAGCCGTTTTCTATTCTTCTGAGCTCTTTATATTCCTCTTCGCGTGCCCGCGTTCTATGAGATTGTTGCATTGCTCGGTACGCAACATTCTTACGTTCAGTCGCTAGCTTGCATTCATCATCAAACCAGTCGTTCCGATTTTTGCGACTGCTGCCTAAGATGGAGTTGCCAGTACTAACGACAATATTCTTAAGGCGTGTCCACTTCTCATTTACGCCCAGCATACTGGCTCCAGGACTTACTCTCCCTAAATCAAGTGATTCTAGGGCGAGTCCTAACGCATTACCAAAGGTGTTACTGGTGTTTTCATTGCGCAGGGCAGCCGTGTTGATTCGAACCTGATCGGCGGATGCAATGCGTCTTCGCAAGGCAATCCGCCCTCGGAAAACCATACCAACAAGATAGTGATCCGAGTCGATATTGGCACCTCGGTACGTTCGTACCGTCATCAAGTTCGAGTAGTGGCGACGGTCTATCAACACGTCTATTTGGTTACGAGTGACTCCATCAGGTGATACCCAGGTGGCTTTGTAGATATCTTTACGCGGGAACCTGGTACTCGCAACGACCATGTTTTTCGATGCTGCCAATTCTAAGACTCGAAGTCCATTGTCATTAGTGTTCTCATGCAAACTATGGGTGCCTGCGTAATGCCTGAATACCGGCTCCCGACCTATTTTTGCGTTCAAATCCCCAAGGATGATTTTAACATCATACCTTGGACAGGCATTGAGGGCCCTCTCGACTTGTTCGTAGTAAGTCTCTTTTTCTTCGTCTGAGGACTCCTCCGTAGGTCCGTGAACGTTAATGAGGCTGATGTTCGTAAATTTGCCTCTCACGCGAAGGGTGCATAGCCTTTCGCTTATAGCGTTAAAGCCGATGATGGTAGACTTCATTTTTTCGCTGACTAGGAAGCCTACCCCGAGCACATGGTGTTTTGTATGACAGCTATAGTATATGTCATATTCTTTCTTCTGTAGAACACCATTCCCTGTCCATCTGATTTCTTGAAGAGCTGTTATGTCAGCTTCATATTTTGACAGGGCATCGGCTAGCTGCTGAGCAGCTCGAGCTCTATAGAGCGATCGTACGTTCCACAAGAAAATTCGTAAATCGTTTTTCAGTTTTCGTTGCGTTGGTTGTCGTCGTGTGATCAGTCCGTTTCCGAGGCTTGTTGTCGGTCTCGTAATTCAAAAGTTTTACGGGACAGGGAATTAACCTGTCGCCAACCTGAGGAACCAGCCTGATCATATTAGCCAAACCTTTTTAAAGGCTTGTTTCTAGCGGCCGTCACGGAGAGGCTATGATCAGACTTCCACCAGTCCCGAATAGTTACGGCACGTGCATGTTTTCGTATGCTACATGTTATTCCCCCTATTCGTCTGATGGCTGACCGCCGAGCGCCCCTCATACATATTTTTTATTTCGACTCAAATCGCTTTCGCTTCTGACATTTTAATAGAAAATGAGAAGACAAACTTTCCATAAATTTCACTATTCGATCATCTATTTTTGGACCCCAAAATTGACACCTCTATCAACAAAAAAATCATGACGTATACAAGTACCTTTTGTGCTCTATAATAATAGACACAGCTTTGCTCCTATTTACGTGACCAGACATAATTTTACGAAATTGTATTAAGAACCATATAGACGCACCAAATCATCTCTGGGCTCAATATTCACACATGACTGCGAATGCATTGTTCTTAAGCCTATTTAAAAAAAAATAATAATCATTCTTCAACACAGCAAAGTAGACAGACTGTCTTTTCAAAAAACAAAAAAAAAAAGAATATCTCCCCTACCATCATTCCCAATTCACAATCTGAAGCCCAAGGCATTGCTTTAGCTAGGCTTGAAAAATATTTGTTAAATTAATGTCGCACACACACTTATCTTCATCTATCGGCTTCGGCATATTCATTATGGATTCAACTTTGCTCATCGTGCTTGTCGAAGTCGATGAGTGACTGAACTTTGATATGACTGGCGTCATAAACATGGAAGCTTGCAACAATCATAGGAGGGTTGAGGAGTCGACTTTTGTTCCACATTACAAAACAATAATTAGAAAAGCTAGATGAGCAGGGGATGAGAAAATTCAGACTCAGAGCCTCTGCAGATGGCTGGAAGCAAAAATATATAATTTTAATTGTTATGTGTGGGACTGTGTGTGATGTAGGCGCGGAGAGGGGCGAATTTATCGTCATTGTAGAGGGCTGCTGTGTACGTGGAGGCAAACTTTTCAAAGAGACCTATGAGTGTGCAGGCAGACGGAACAATTTATGAATCTAACCATTCAGCGAAAAATCTTCTTTTTTTTTATTTTCTGAGCTCCTTCAGAATATCAGTTCAGAAGGGAAATATTCACCTAAAAATGAAAATTCTACGACTATAGGCTACAGGCACCCTCGAGATTGAAATGAATTTATTAAACGCATATGAAGGCAGAAATATGTGAATGGGAGTGAAATACAATTGGAGTTTGTCTATATGAGTTGAGTTGTTTGCAGTGTACCTACTTATTCATTATAGTGAAACCACTATGCGGCATAGTATTCCCCGCCAACGCTTATACACGCTAATAAACCACAAGGACTCTTCGGAAAGTTTAGTTCTAAGGTTATCCACAGAATCAGCAAACATTTTGTGTGGATATATTTACAGAGTAGGAGTATCAGTATACTCGTACCTACTTAGGTACTCTGAGGGATATTTGCTTAAAAGATGAGCACAGGGCTTGAATAATGCAAATGTTGATTTCATGTCGCGACGATGATGACGACGCACGTAAAGGTAGCCATGTGTACTCAGCATAAGCACGTTGAACTTTTTTAGGTTAATATAAAGGTTTAAAGCAGTCTGGTACATAAATTGGAATCAAAATCAGTTTGATTTGAAGGGAAACGAGAAAACGAACAATCATCCAACAATTTTAAGTAACAGAGTGATATATTCATATATCATTAAAAGGATCAAGAATAGTAAACAAACAATTCTAAACTTTGCCCGAAATTTGCATTTGATCAGTACCTATTTAGTATTTAATGACGATTTTTTTCTCTTACTGGAGCTACCTCTGAGTTTTCTTGTAATTGATTTAAATGACTTTATCGAAAGCTTTATGTTGCTTAACTACCAGGTCAATGGAGTCCTGTAACTGAACTGGAGCTGAAGGTGGAAAAGATTTCAGATTTTTTTGAACACAATGCTACTGTACAGATTTCTAACATTTGGCTCAACAGATTTAAATCTTTTGCAAATTTTTCAAACAAATGAGCAATTTAAGGGAGCTTAAAGCTGACTTCAATCTTTTGTAAATTTGCATGGACTGGCTTAAAGAGTTAGATGCTGCGCGTAAAAGTTACAAGTTTGCAAACTCTTGTAGCTATATTTTGATATTCCTTTCAGTTGCAGCGTTTTCTCTATTGGGCTCAGCCAGTAAACCGAAAAAGATTGCAAGATTGTCGGAATCGAAATGATCCCAATTCACATGAGATCCACCAAATTGCAATGCTTCCAGAGAAAGTCACTGTTTGGTGTGGATTTTGAGCTGACGGCATCATCTGTTCATACTTCTTTGAGAATTACGTTGACCAAGCCTTCAAGTTCAACGTCAACCAATTTCTGTTGGCCTGAATTGGAATTGTGGTTTCAACAGTCAGAACTTAGGATCAAACAGAGCTTTGAGTCAGCAGTCGGATATTTCCATTGATTACTCTTTTCTGGTTACTAAATTACTAAACTTTTTAACATTTCCAAGTTTTCTAAAGCATCTATTCGTCTTCCTTGTAATTACTTGAAAAGTGAAGTACAAAATATTGAAGTTGACAGTGGTGCATCTCCCCCATTTTTAGTTAACTATGGGGTACAACAGTGGTCTGTTTTGGGATCAGTCCATGTTCTCTTTTTTATCAATGATCCTCTGGATGATTTTGAAGATGACTTAGTTCACATGTATGCAGATGACGTTTCAATCTACACACATCGTCCACTTGGATTGATTGGATCTTGAACAAATTCGACTTCAGGCAAGTGAGATTATCTATGGTTTGTTCGACTTGCACTGATTTGGCGCCAATTGTTTTCGTACCTTAAGGTTATCTAAAATGTTTTTCAATAAGGGCGTGTGTGTGAGGTATTAACACAAGTATTTATTTCTTTTTTATTTCAAAGACACATGTATGCGAATATGGATGAAAAGCCGAGTTCTTATGCGCGGCGAAGAATTCACTGCTTCGGGTTCTGCTTCAGTGTGAACAGACCAATCCACCTTCCAGTCACCGAAAATCCGCAAATCTTAAAGGACTTAACTCAATTTCGAAACAATTTTGTATGAAACAAATGGCTTGAAATTTCTTACTGCTATATTTTTGTAAAAATATCGATTATATAAAAAATAAAAAAGGATTGGGCTAAGTACCCATCCTTGAGGAACTCTTAATTGAAAGCCTTTTTCGTCTACCAGATAAATAAGCTATCAATCAATGTTGCATTTTGTCATATATGTACATATATGTAGTTTGTCTAATACTTTAGTTATATATACAAAGCCGAGGTTAAATTATTTTTTTTAAAACCATTATAAATATTTTAACAGAATCTTAAAAGAACTCCTTCCGTAAAAAAAAGCGCGCCTACAAAAGTCAAATTAAGACTCACAAAAAACTTGATTTTGTCTTACACATTTCTCAAATATCTTCAAAAATACGGGGAGTGGAAAATTTGCCTTTAATTTTTTAAACATGTGCCTTTTTTTCAATTAATGTGATACATTTCAGCTTGTTTTAAGTCATCAGAGAAAATGCCATTAAGAATAAATAATTTTGTTAAATATTAAGAACCGCAAATATTCAAAACTATTGCTTAACAAATTTATTTGAGAAGCAGTTAGAGGTAACAGAATTAAGAATTTTGAAAGAGATAATAATTTATACAAATAAAACGATATTATTAGATCGAAAAGGAAGCTTTGAGAAGATAAAGAATCTTATACTCTGACAATTAATTGCAACCGGCAGATATAAAATACTCATTGAACTTATCAACCAAATCCATGGGATTAAATATTTGTTCGATTTGAAATGATTAGTTTAGTACTCGTACATCATTTACCAATTATCATACCTTTTACGAATCTAAGAAATAAACTATTTCAATGCAACGAAACATTTTCTGAAATCCTTCTTTTTTTTGTAAAGTTTGCTTACTTTAATTTAATGAGCAACTCCATAACTTATTCAAGGTTTGAGCTTTTAAGTTTATTATTTCTTTTGACGACTGTTTTTGAATAGAAATTGACAAAACTATTTAAAATTTTTAATAAGAAAAAGAGCAAAAATGTACTTATTTGAAAATGTTGACTAAAACTTAGCCTTTGAAACAACGACGATTTTATAACAAACCTTCATTTTTCAACTTAATACAAATTAAAATGCACGACTGGGTCGCACGAACTTGCTTCTATGTAATAGAGATAGGCATTTTTAAATTCTTTTAGTAGTAAGACATAAAAACAGAAGTCTATGCAAATTATGCTATAACAAAAATTATAACTCGTTGTAGTAAAAAATAGGCATTAAATACAAAAATTTTAAGAATGTTGTACGAATGAAAATTAAATTTCCAAAAAAAATATTGAGCCGTTTTTAAAATATCGAATTTCCCAAAAAAAAAATGATTTTTTTTTTCAAAAATTCAAAAAATATTTGTTTTAAGTTTTCAAATGTTTTAAAATTTTTTAAAAGCATCTCTATGAAAAAATTTCATTAAAACCCGTTATGTCGATAATGAGTTATTCAAAATTTGAAAAAATGGTTCTATGGTAGGTACAAGCTGTAATATCTTAATTTCAATTTTTACTTGCGACTTATAGGTAGATACTATAAGGCAAGTTATGCATTCGGAAAAAAAATCGAACTCGAGATTTTGATCAAAGTTGACATTACGATGTGGCGAAGACCAAAAAAGTGGGTCTCACAATTCTGTCTGTCTGTCCGTCCGTTCGATTGCAACTAAACGGCTCGGCCGATTTTCTTCAAACTTGGTAGATATGGGTTTTAATTTTTTCCCCCCAGATGTTTTTTGATTTGATTTTTTAAGACCAAAAATAACGGTACCTGCCATACGATTTTTTTCGAAATTTTATAAATATTTTTTTTTTTTCAAAAACTGTCCCACAGATTTTTTAAAAAAAAAATTCATAAAATTTCTTCTAGTTAAACCTAGGTAATGGTTGAAAAAAAAATTCCAAAAAATTGTTATTTTTGGTACCCCCCTTGGAACCATTTTTTTTGTTTTTGATTTTCTCTAAAACGAAACCACCGATTTTGATCATTTTTTTATGTTAAGGCTCATCAGCAGTTTCAATATTACTGTGTATTTAAATTTTCAAAAAAAAAACTGTTTGGGTTTAAAAAAAAAATCAAATTTTTTTTTTGAAAACTCAATATTTCGAAAACCCCATGCTCGATTTTTTCAAAACTTGATAAATAAAAGTTTTTTAATATAAATTATAAGATTTAAGAAAAAAAAATTGTTTTACCTAAAAATAAGGGTACCCTCCATACAAATGTTAAAAAATGTTTTTCGAAAATTGTATTTTTCTCGAAAACGGTTCCGAGAATTTTACTTACATTTTTTTCTTTCAATTAATTTCTAAGATCTATAATTTAATAAAAAAAATTTTGGAAACAAGATATTACTGACTGTACCTACCATAGAGCGATTTTTTAAAATATTGAATTTCTCATTATCGGCATAACGGATTTTAATGAAATTTTTTAAAGAGAAGCTTCTAAATAGTTTAAAAAACATTGCATTTCAAAACTTTAAGAAAAATATTTTTTTGAATTTTGAAAAAAAAAATCGTTTTGTTTTTTTTTTGAAAATTCAATATTTCGAACACGGCTCAATATTTTTTTTGTAAATTTAATTTTTATTCAAACAATAATAAAAACTTTAAATTGGCGTACCAATATTTTTTCTTAAAAATATTTTAAAAATTTTGTATATAAAAGCTTATTTTTTAAGAAACCACTACAAAGACATAATTCTTGTTCTTGCATGAAACTATATTTGCTTGAATCACATGGCATTCTATTTTTACCTCCAACAACTAAAGAAGTTGTTTTAGTCGTTTAAAAAATTAATTTTTATGCTTATGAACAGTTTTTCTCTAATAACATTCACTTTTGAAATTCTTAGTCTACTACATAGGAGCAAGTTCGTGCGACCCAGTCGTGCATTTTATTTTTATTAAATTAAAGATCGTAAAAATTAATTTTATCGAAATTCTAGGCGCCGTTTTCGAGAAAAATACGATTTTTGAAAACCATTTTTTAACATTTGTATGGTGGTTACCTTTATATTTAGGTAAAATCATTTTTTTCTCGCATCTTGTAGATTATATTGAGAAACCTTTACTTATGTAGTTTAAAAAAGATTTAATATAGAGTTTTCGAAATATTGAGTTTAAAAAAAAAAACATTGAAATTTTTCTTAAAAATCCAAAAAAAATGTCTTTGGAAATTTAAATACACAATTCTATTCAAGTTTTTGGGGAGCTTTAGCAAAAAAAGAAATTATTAAAATCGGTTGTACCGTTTTTGAGAAAATCAAAAACAAAAAAATGGTTCTTTGGGAGGTACCCTCAATAACTATTTTTCCGAAAATTTTTTTCAACCATTACCTAGCTTTAACTAAATGAATTTTTTTTTTGCATTTTTATTTCTTAAATCTGTCGAACAGTTTTTGAGAAAAAAAATATTTATAAAATTTCGAAAAAAACGTGTGGGGGGAAAAATTTCAAAATGATATCTACCAAGTTTGAAGAAAATTGGCCGAGCCGTTTAGGCTATAGTCGAACATACAGACAGAATTGAGAGACCCACTTTTTTGGTCTTCGCTATCATCGTAATGTCAACTTTGATCAAAATCTCACTTGTAAACAACGTTTTGGCATACTTCCCATCAAAATTATGAACACATTGCAAGGGAACTCGGCTCAATTCGAGCTTAATTTGATCACAAAGCTCAACAATGTTTGATGGATGAAATTCATGTTATAGTTTACTCACAATTTACCAAACATTCTCAATTAGTTTCAAGTTAGGGCTTTGTGCTGGGCATATCATTGTCTAAAATTTTTGATTTTCGAGCCACCCTTGACAATTTATTTTAAACGTATGTTTGTGGTTCCCATCTTATTAAAAAGTGATTTTAGACCTCGATTGAACTTCAATAAGAATTCCTCCAAATCATAACTGATCCTCCACCAGGGTTGTAAAAGAATCCAATCTTTAAAAATCATTCATTGAATTCAATTAAAAGATTGCATTCATTGACATCACTTTGCAATGAATCCATTTTGCACTATTCTTTTGCAGTCCTTGCATTTATTTACAGTTTATGCATTCTTTTATATCTTTTGCATTCATTTGAATCTTGCAAAGGCTGTAAATGATGCAAAAGAATGAGAAAGCCTGCAAAGAATTCAAATGAATATAAATGAATGCAAAAGAATGTGGAAACTGTAAATGAATGCAATAATTGCAAATTAATGCAAAGATTATCATTGTGTTAGTTATGCTTAGAAGAGTGTAGCATATTGCATATTGCGCACTGATCAATTCTTGATCGCATTCATTGATACTAAATTCTATTGAGAAAAAGAAACATATTTTGTTCGATTTTGTTCAGGACGACTTATCAACTTCCGGTCCAGCCAAGTTAAGCATATCATTACAAACACGGCTTCCAACCTCGTCTAAAAAGTCTTCGCCTTGAGATTTCAAAACATAAACTAAAAACGAGTCACCAATACCTTAATTCATAATGGTTAGCTTTGCTACAGCGATTTCAGGTTAAATATTGCAACAAAAATAAAGTGCACTCACAATAAGTATTTAAAAAAAAAAAAGTAAACAAAGATTTCAATTTGTTTTTTTTATAAAATTAAGTAAATAAAAACAACCCGAGTACACGTCAAGTATAGTATATTAATTGAGATTCCTGCCAGCTGCCAAAGTGAACAAAATTTCATAGTATTTCTGATGGGGAAATAAAATCCAGTACAAGCAATTATCTCAACCAAAATATTCCTCTCGAAAACCAGAAGAGACTTCAATTCCTGTTGTTGTTTTAATTTTATTTTGTATCTTTTTGCTCATATTTTACAACTTGAGCACATGCAAAAGCTGACCCAAACAATCTGCTTATTCAGATTTTACGTTTTAATTTGGGACAGCTGAGATGTGGTGCTTTTGATTCACATCTCTGAATTCTACACACATAGGAGTACTGCAAACCCACCATCGTCAGTGCCAGACCACTCTACCATCCAGGAGGATTCCACATTATATAAATACAACAGGAGTTCCTGGATGGTTACAACAGAAGCTACTCGTTCATTCAAATTTAAATGAAGCCGAAAAACAAACAAAAATGTGATTAATTACCCACAGCCAGCGATTGCTATACTTTTCGAGCTTCAGGAGTGTTACGAGTATTACGCATAAAAGTTTTACGTTCAATGAGCGGAATTGCCAGCAACTGTGGAATAATTTGTTGCACAGAATCTGAAAAACCTGAAAGAACAATAATTATTTATGAACGCTTCTGATTGAAATTCTAAAATCAAATCTAATAACAATTTGTCTGTTATTCTGACTCAAATGAAAAAGGTCATAGATTTAAAAAATGGAGTTAATACAACAGATTATTAAAAATTCAGGATCCATTACTAACAAAATGTGCAAGCGACGTAAGAGCTCTTGGTGCAAAGTGGCAAATATATAACTCTTGACGCCATTTGTTATCATTTGGCCTGAACCAGGATGTTTTATAGAAAATGCGGACATCTGTTATTTTTACTTAAATAAAACTGAGCAATCTGTTTCAATTCAGGTGTACGGCTCTAGACGAAAACACTAATTGTTTAATACTAAGAAAGGTCCAATGGTCAGCTTGTCTGTCTATGGGTAGATCACTTCGGTGGGTAAAGGTGTATACTCAGACAGACTTAATTAAAGGCTCTCTTTTTGTCTTCCCAAACACTGTAAACACTGCCAGATAAGGCAAATATAGGCATTCCCATCGCTGCTTATGCTAAAGCAAGATGCTCTATAGAGAAAAAACCTTAGGTGGAACTAACTATCGCCACTTGCTTCGCGACGAAACAGATTTGGCCAATGCTGGATTATAAGCGCTACAGATATTTAATATCTATAAGCGAATAGCGCAGTAAGCTCCCTAATAGGTATTATAACAGAACTGAGAACACTGTTTGATAGGCAAGCACGAAACGCAGCTTGACAAATATAGATATAGCCAATTCCGCTCGCTTCATAAGCAGCTCCAATTTGTTTAACAATTAGGGATAGATTCTCCAAGATTCAATGTGGTATCACAATGAACAAACTCATGGTCTAACTGTGTAGGCTCTCCTTACAGCCACGTCAACCTTACCTAACCTAACCCTCAGACAGAAATTAACCACCACATAGTGATCGATATTTTCCCAACCCTTCGTGTTGTTCAAAAACATTCCAACATTGTTCTCGCTGAAAATTCTCGTAAACAATAGTCATTTCCATTCTGTTCTTTTCCAACTGATCCTTGCAAATTTATTTCGGCAAGAAAACGTAAGACCGTGGCCAGCTGCAACGATGCAGGATGAAAGTTTTTTCTGAGTTGTGGGCACTGATGGAAAGGCACGTTTATCAAGTCGATAAATTGATACGAATCTTTTAACCACAAACGCAACTGGGTTTAAATGATCCCCCAACATTTGTCTTCATTTTTTCCTTCTGCATATTCACGCTTGGTACGTTTTAATGCCATCACTGCAAGCAATTAAGCACTCATTACAATATTGTATGGATTTACTCTTATCAAAATTTACACACACAATTCTAATAGAACTCACTTCACAAACAAAATAGTTTTGTATTTTTTGCCAAGTCAGAAGTGACAGATGACAGCTGTTTTCACTTAAGGTGATTTTGAAATGATTTCGAAATTATGAACACGAGTGAAATGTAGAACACTGAAAACAAATTCACTCGAACCTTAAAATTCGTTTTCATTTGGATTTCACGCGATTTTTGGAACCTGAATGTAAAATTGTGTAATTCCTGCCGAACACCCTTTACAAACTCAAGCAAGCACCAAAACTTCAAGTGTCAAAAGTTACAGTAAGTTTTACGCCCTTGATCTAATAGCGCTAGTATATGTAATTATACATGGAATTATCGTGAAGTTGGCTTCTTGCAGTCAATGGCTTGGCTAGTCCCTATAAAAAGTAATGCCAATCGGAAGAAGCTATAGTTTTTGCAAATGGCAGCAAAGAGTAAATTCAGCTTTGACATCCATGTTCTTTAGTATACATAGTATAACGATTCATTTCTTGTTGACGTCGATGCTTTTCCAATAAAGATTTTCAAATTTTGACATTTGATTGCAGCCATATTGTTAAAGCTACATCTGTCATCTGGCTGTCATTTATTTAGGTTAGGTTAGGTTAGTGGGCTGACAGCTAATCTTGTTACCGCCACACTTAGATCAATGTAGATCCGTTGTGACCCCTTGTGTTGAAACCTATGATAATCCTATGTCGATCAAGCCCATTAAAGGTATAGATGGGTTACAGCAAGCTTTAGCCTAAAATGTCAGAGGGTATTTCTAAAGTATCGTCACATAATAACCTGGGGCCGAATTACCGCTTCAGTGACGAGTGAGTGAGTCCCATCAGTGACCGAATGAAAATGTCAAATTGGAGTAATTTATTGCTCGATAACGTAAGCGGTAATGCCAAATTCACATAATTCAGTCAAGTATTACTCGATAACTGATGCGGTAATTTGACCCCTGGCTAGGGATAGGTATACGACGCAATGTTTTATTTAAATTTAAAGATAGAAAATTCTAAACCCTTTTTCTGTTTACTTCAAAATTATCAAACTAGACTTGACATTTGCGACAATTTGCAAAAATTATAGCATCTTCGGATAGCTTGACAACTTTTGCTCCACCTCATTCTTATGAACTTGTTTTTTATGTTTATCTGTGAAATAAGAATTCCCTACCAGATTTATGAATGAATTCTGTTGTCCTCTTTATCATGTTACACGAAAATTAGTAAAATGGTGTGCAGTTTAATAACAGCTCAAAAGTACTCTGTCTGGTAATAGTAAGTACTTACCCATCCTTAATGTTGAAAAACTGAAACTCATAAAATGTATCAGTCGTCAGTAAATTTTAAAGATAAAAAACAGCATTTATCAAGGAGATGGAATGGACTGCATGATCTGGCTCTTAAATCTGGGCTTTCGTCCTTGGAAAAGCTTTGGAAATCCTCCCCTTTAGATAACCTTTTTTGAAAAAATAAAAACAACAAACACAGTCTGGGGTTTCAAGGTCGTTCCTAGAAAATATATCAATTACCATCTCTTTCACAATTTGCTGATGTAACCGCTGCGCGTTCTTGGACCGTTTTGTGTTCAAAGTTAAAAAAAAAATCATAGCAAACAACAAATAACAAACGTTGCTCAACTTGGACGTAGCGAAACGATATCACGATGGATTTGGTGTTTTATTTATTGAAGTGGAAATTATCGAATTAACATGAAAATGATTCAAGCACTAGAATCAGAAGCAGGAACACCAACAACATCTCAGCAGTTGGAATCGAGTGAATGATGATGCTTTATCCAATCGGCTGTGATGACTGCGCTTTTATCAAGCATGAAAATTGAATTTCTATATAAACGCGACTGGTTATCGAGTATAATATATCGAATGCCACACAATCAAGTGGTGTGGATTCGGATTGTCAAGGATTGCCATCAGAATTTTTTTCTGGGAAAATTTAATATTGGGGGCATTTGTAGAACTATATTAGAAATTCTATGGAGCCAAATTTGAAAGAGGCTTTTTGACATTTAAGATAATTAATTGGGTACATATCGAAAATCAAAAAGCGGAAAATTGAAAAATCAAATGGCTAAATGTGAAATAGTGAAGGAAACTTTCGAGTAAATTGAAAAACTACTGAAAGAAGGTTTATTGCGAGTCCCAGTTGTATTTAATTTTTTAAGTTCCAGGCCTTAAAACTGCACTAGAAATGAGAATGTGATGTGATTTTATTCGTAAGAATATTTTAACATTTTACAATTCAGAGATTTGATATAGTATTCTTAGAACTGAAGCATTATCTTTTATAGCAAAAAGACTATATAAATAACATATATAATGTATTATTTAAAGAAGTAATTGAAGGAAAATACGAAAAGCACCTTCATTCAAAAATTTTAAAAAGAAAAAGATACACGAAAATAAATAAATAAATAAAAAATAAAATTTCACGAATTATGTAAAATAATAAACGAATATTAATTAAATTACAGAAATAAATTAATTAATTATTAATAAGTTAAAGAAGAAAATAAACAAAATAAATAAATATATAAATAAATATATAAATAAATAATTCAACAAAACAAAAATAAGGAACAAATAAATATAAAAATAAACAACAAAAGATAAATTAATAAATATATTAACACGTGAATAAATAAATCTATAAATAGGTTAGCTAATAAATTAACAAACAAATAAATAAATAAATAAATAAATATGCAAACAAATACAAAAAAGAATAAAAATGTTAATAAATAAATAATTGGAGAAGTAAATAAATATGTAAATGCATAAAAAAGCAATTTCATAAATAAATAAATAATAAATAAATAACTAAATACATTAAAAATAAATAAATTAATAAGTTAATTAAATAATTAATTGATTAATTGATATAAATTTGAAATATACAAAAAACAATAAATCAAAGCAAACGCAATAAATATTTACAAATAATTATCACAGTTTACGTATTGGGTTGCATTTTCCTGACATTCAACTTAATTTTCTGTTTGTTATAATAATTTTCTAATATTTGAATCGATTTTTTTTAGATTCGTCTCCAAGTTAAGAGCGAATTCATGTGAAACAAACACTGCAGTGTCATCAGCAAATATAGCTGCTTCGCTAGGAAAATTATAAGTGTATGAGGTTTTATATGAGGCTGGACAAAAGAGTGAGCCTTGGGGCACACCAGCATCAAAATAAAACAAGCTACAAAACACCACAATTAATATGAACTTGAAAGCCTCGATTACAAAAGACTATTTTTTACAAATATAAAGAAAATTCAAACTGAAACAAAATTTTTCATAATAGATATGTCGAATATATGATCATTCCATTAGAGACTGTCAATAACTTTCCGTTTTCGAAGCATTAAATTCCACGCGTTTATTATTCTAATCCAACGAAGAAGAGACTCTTCGATATCAAATGCACGCATTTTCGATAAAAGAGCTTCGTGCCGAACTGCATCAAATGCTTTCGAAATATCAAGTGCAACTACTATTTTTTGCTCCAAAATGATGTAAGGATTTGTTCCACTTTTCGCTGAGATAAACCATCAGATCACCAGTGGAGCTATTGCTACCAACGCCGCCGTATTGCCAATCTTTAAAAGCTTTCGTTCTGCCAGATATTTTTTAAGTTAATTGTGTATCAGGATTTCCATGACCTTGAAAAGAATGAACGCTAAGAACTAATGAGAGCGACCAATGACCGACGAATGAACGAACATTCGCCCATTTTGACATTTCGTTCACATAATTTTTTTTTATTCGCCGCGAATGGCGTTTATTTAGACAACTTAGAATGATTAGGCGCATTCACTAATCTAGTCCCTACGTAGTCAACTCATTCTGATTGGCTAAAGACAACTAAAAATTTAGTTGAAATTTCCCCTCAAACGTAGTGTAAAAATGTCTGCTTCAAAGCTAGTGGATATTGATTTTGACATTTCACAATCAGCTGTTCGTTGAAAATACAAATTTAATTTTTGGTGGAAGATATTTTCGAAGTGAAATTGTTAAACAAATTAATATTATATCTTATATTTGATGTTATTTAATTTAAACTGTAAAAAAAAGTTTATTTAAAGTTCTCAAAATACAATTTTTCATATTTTATATGTTTACATCTGTCATTAATATGACAGTTTGAATTGACTAGCTTTGTAGTGCAATTTTGCATTCACAAAGCTAGTTGAATTTTTGACTACGTAGTGACTAGATAAGTGAATGCGCCCATTTTCAGGCTATTCGCGAGCGAACAATTCATTCTTTGCAGTGTGGATGGTATGTGGAACGCGAATAGTGTTTGAGAGTTTGTAGCAATCATATTGCGACCAATTTATTTTCTCAAATTTCTCTCATTTTAGCAATTACAACGCAAATTTTAATATATTAATATTAAATTAAACTAGATTTCTATACCCTTTTGTAAAGTTTTTGTGAAGAATTAAGGCTTATATATGTTTAAATCCCATTTGTTTTTTATTCATTGGTCGTTTGTCGCTCTCATGTGAATATTCCCCTTTTTTAGGAACCGGCTGGACAAATGCCGTTTTCCAACTACCCGAAAAGATACTCGTATTCAAGGAGTATGATAGATGGGAAAGCTTAAGCAATGGTTTAACCAGCGTAGAAAAACACATCTTCAGAAATAATGGGATATACAATCTGGAATAGCGGATTTTGCGACTATACGAGTGCCAAAGAAGATTTGTCCCATAAAACTATTAACGCTCCCAAGAACATAATAATGTGTGGTAAAGTCGAATTAGTTTTTTCTTGCACGCTGACAAAAGGAGCTTTATTGTGTACGAGTGTTGTAATCGCTGACTTTGAAGAATTTTTAATATTCTTAACAAAAGACCAAACGTTTTTATTACCTTCGGGATATTGTCGTATATTTGACTTATATTTTGGTCATGATAGAATTTTTTAATTCGAATAAGAGCAGTGTAGGTACTTTTTCCGGTTTTCCTCAATGGGGTTTGTTTTGTAACATAGGAAGCTTAACTCTGGATATTGCCTTTTATCATATCAGCAATAAATTCTATGTCACTATCGAGGAAGCATACTGACCAGATAAAGTTTCGAAAAAACAATTGGCTTTCTCGTAGATATTGCCAAATGGTTCTCCTTTTTCTTTAACTGATGTGTTTGTGGAGCATGAGAAATTTGCTGATATGATACTAATTGTGTATTTATCAGGGCCAGATGTGAGGATATATCAAGTGTATTTGCGGAATTACCTTTAATATCAGGTTTTCGAGTTAGAAAACATCTCTACATACCTTCCATCGGTTGTTGTCTGGCCAGAATGTTGAAGCCAAGAAGAATTATTAACATTGAAATCGCCCATTAAATAACGATCATGCGAGGAATATGTGTAACATTTCTTAATATGGAGTCAGATAGCGCATCGAATTCGTTACCAAACTCGGGCTCCTATAATTGAAACAAGCGTGTAAGATATGCTTACAGGCAGTAATTTTATTTATACAAAGTTAAAGTTCGTATTAAAACAGATGGTAAGCAATATCATTGCGAATATACAAAGCGAGACCATGGTGTGGGAAAAAAGTGGCCCTATGTTATAACCCTGTAGGTTAAATTCTGAGGTGTTAGTATTTTCACCTATACTTGGATTTCACTCAGTGTCGAAATAGCTCGTCGGTACTTAACAGAGTGCATGTGTGCAGCAAGAAAATTCTTTCTTAAACCTCAAATATTAAAATAATTCACTCGAAAATTACCCATCACGAATTTACAATACACAATTTTCACGATAACAAAAAGAAATTAAAAATTTCAAATTCCAACATGACATAGTTTTTTTTTAAATATGAAATTTTAATTTTTTCAACCTTCCTGTTTTTCAGATCTTAATGCCCTAAGCTAATTTTTTTTATATTTTCTTCTACTACAAATGGATTTAGAGGAGTCATTTCGTTTGAAGTGATTCTATTGAATCACTCACAAGTTCATTTGTTTTGAACTCACACAAATGTTGCCAAACTACATGTAGGTGATTTTTTGAAAAATGTTCATCAAGTAACTTTGCCTTTTCTAGTACATTTTTTCTAAAAATATTATAATAATATTATGTTTTTTGAAAAATTCTAATATTTAAACATTTAATTTAAAAACGAACATTGGCAACCTTGCTATTAACTTGGCTATACGTGGGGAACAATCAACAACACTTTTGCTAAAAATGAAAGCTCATTCAATCCAATTTGAACTCATTGAATGTGGTTTTGATTTTGAGTTGTTTGTGTCAAGCAAATGAGTGATAGAATTTTATTACTGATAATTATTTATAAGCGGTATTTAAGATTATGGAATTGATTATTGTTATTTCTATTCATTCATTTCACTATTTTTATATTTATTGAAATGCTTGGGAAATAGTTGCAAGTGGGATTATAAATTTGTGGTTTAGCTCGTGGGAATGGCCATCGATGTTAGCAATAGCTTAATTCAATGAGCATAATGAATTGCGGAATGAATCTGAACAAAAGCATTTGATTGCTCATAAATTACTAATTTAATAGAAAATAATATTTCCAATAAGTCACATACATATATACTCGTATAATGATTAGTTGTTTTTGAAGATAAAATAAACTCTAAGTAGTCTAAAAACATCAAGACATTTAAAGGGATTCTTTTATTCTATTTATAGCTTCTTTTTTTTTTAAAAAAAAAGGTATATTTATAGGGCTTAGAAGTTAGAATATCGTTTCAACATTAACAACAGAAATTGAGTTAGAATTAAAAACTACTTAATTATGACACTATGTTTTCATTAGAATTTCGTTGAATCCAAAATGTCCCTATTGTTTCGAGAGTTTGAAGTCGCATCTTATTCAATATCCTTCAATATCCGTATAATAGGATTCTTATCTTATATGAATACGCTATACAAACAATGGTTTCCAAGCCCATCGAACATTTTGTCACTCTTAAAGAAAAGCTTTAAGAAATATATGTAAATGTCAGCTTTCTTCAGTTCCCAATTTCACCCTATAAATTATAGCTTATTGAGGAATATTTAACTCTAAAATGTGACGGCTTTTTATCTAAGCCTGATGTAGTGTCAGCGGGTCCAGGATCAATCCAAGGAAAGCCCAAAACTCGCTTAATATCCAACTTTTATTAAGTTAAACTTAATCTAAGGTAACAAAGTATTTCATATACTTATTAATTTAATTTTAATGGGGTGGCCATGGTGCGATGGATGTGTGCTCGCCTGTGAACCTCATGATCACAGGTTCGATCCCTGCCGTCGTCTATGTCGTTTCAATTCCATTAAAAACCTTCTAAAAATTATCATCAATGGGTTGCTGGTTTACTCATTACATGTTGTTCAGGCATAACACTAACAACATGTAATTGAGTTAAACTAGTATACCCAACAAGGATGAACACGAATAAAATAATGTGAATCATAAGCGACATGGAAATAAGACACGGCATTCTCCGCTTTAGTTCAGCCGCCATCCCTGGAGATAAAATAGCTGAGACAACAACCTTCAGTCTCAGAACATCGTGCCACACATCTTTCCTATCCTTCTTTCTCTTCCTTAACTTCACGCCCGCGCTGTGTTCAAAACATTTAAAGGGTAATCATAATCCCTTGAGCGCGTGTAAATTATAAAAAAAAAAAAAAAAATTATTCCTAAATAACTAATACGGTATTTCATTTAACTACTTCACAAATTCCTCATATTCATACAAAACTAACACGGTATTTCATGTAAGGGGCAGACGGTGGGATTAAATCCCTAGCTTTAAACGACGACAGGGCACGGACAGACAGACGGACGCTAGGATTAGCCTTGATTGAATGCCGGGCATAAGGGTTGGTGAGATTAAATCTCTAGCTCAATTGAACGAAACTTGACGAATCGGAGATAGGCTCCATTTTAGTTATTTAATAGGGATTGTATGTGTCCGGGGTCATTTACTTATGCACGCATAAGCATAAGTTAAGCCTTTAGAGTCATGACATGGGTTATTAGTGATTTTAGAAAATGCCTAATTAAGTGTTCCTTAACTTTTATATTAAAGAAAAGTGATCTGTTAGTACTAATGGTGGAACTTTTTTTGTGTCTTTATTTTTACCAGAAATCCTTTATAACTGCATTTGAATAAAGTTGATATCTTGTTTGACTCGTCAAATATCCAATTTCAATGTCAGTTCAATTCTTCTTGCTTACGCTAATTTAAGATTTTGACAAACAGAAAATGCATAGCAAATATATAATTTTGCTCTTTTTACTTATGAGTGTAAACCGAGATTCATCCGTTAAAAGAATTCTGTTGTCATCCTCTTCTCCAAGTCTTCGGGAGAAGTTCTTCCATAGTTGTAGGGTGGTATTGATTAAGATTTTTGTTTATGCCAGGAAACATTGCATTGCAAACCTTAGAGTCTGATGGAGGATCAGTTGCAATAGAGGTACCAAGTTTAATAGTACTATATTGACACTGATTTCGTTTCTCGAAGTCTTTTTTTGTACTTCCTTATTTTAATTAACGTCTTTGTTAAGCATTAAGTTAATAGTATTTTTTTTTTTTAAATTGTTTTTAAATGAAACTTATCCTAAAATAACAGTATCTAGCTTTAAATGTTGAAAAATGAATCGAAATAGTTTCCTTTTTGTATAATATAAATATTTTAAAATAATTTTAATTTACTTTGTACCAAAACATATCATCCATTGTAAAGAAAATGACTCTGTCTAACAATGGTACACTGCGACGTATAATTACTTTTTTAGTTGACTATTTTTAACTTGCGACTTATAGCTACTATAAGGCAAGCTATGCATTCGGAAAAAAATCGAACTCGAAATTTTGATCAAAGTTGGCATTATGACCCAAACTCAAAATAGTTGGTCTATTCATTTATTAACACATTCATTCTTCATATATCCTAAATTTAGTGGCAGTCAGCTTTTGTTCATTTAAAAAATTTTGTCAATTTAATAAAGTAGTTTCACTGAGAGTAAATTAGACCTAACAAAACAAAATTTGAGAGAGCAAATAGCAACAATATTCCTTTCATCTCAGACAAAGATAAGAGCATAAAAGTTGGTCTACTCTTTTTTGGGTGCAAAATAGTTGATCTAAGACTATTTAAATATAGTTTCAGTTAACCGTTATTAGGCGTTTTTCTTTTTTAGTTCAGAACAGAGCCTGAGTTGTCAAAAAATAAATTGTGTTTCTTTTTTACTTCAGAGCGTTCAGAGCTTCGTAAATGTGTTTCTTTTTTCGTTCTGAGCATGTTCTGAGCGTGTTCAGAGTGCCCTCTATAAGCTCAGAATAAAATAACTGAGCAGACAGAGTACAATGCTGAACATAAACATTTGACAGATGGAAATTAAAAAAAAAAATGTCGACAGCTAAGTGTTCAGGTGTGTTTCAAAAAATACTCAGAGCGCTCAGAGCACGCTTGCTTCAGAGGATGTTCGGAACATGCTCGACATGCTCGGACTCTGTTCAGAGCTCTATACTGAACTAAAAAAGAAAAACGCCTATTAAAAAATGACAAGCACTGGTTTTATTAATAATTACTGTATGATTTTATACAAGCTAGCTAGAGTTTCATGTTAATCCTGGCGCGTGGCGTTGCATTATCAGGAGACCTAAGGGAATCAATGATTAAGCGTTTGAAACAGGATTGTCTAGCTACGAAATCCCTGAAAATTTTAATTTACTGCCCTCGTCAGTGCAGAACATAATAACAAAGTTTAAAAATTCTGGAAATGTGGATATATGCAACAGAGCGGGACATCCACTAACAGCAAAACCTCACGATTGCCAAATTTTTAAAGAAAATCGACGATATTTATCTGCTTCAATAACGGTTCAGTGGAGAGAACAAATTCAAAAAAGTGTTTCGGTGGACAGTTGTAAGCAGATGATGAAAAAAATTGGATACAAATTTTATAAGGTTTATTTTAAAATATTTAAGTTTTGCATAAATTACGACAACTTAAATCATTAAAAACGCAGGCAAAAGAAACATCACTACTGACACCTAAGCAAAAGAAAAGGCGCATTGAGTGGGCCAAACAACTTAAAAATTTGGGCTTTTAGTCAATGGCGGTCCGTTAATTGGAGTGATCAGTATCTACAGATTGGAAGTTTGTGTTGGTGATGAACGAGGACCATTGATAAAAAATGCTAAAGAAGCCTTTCACAACTCACAAGGACTGCCTTAAACAAACCGTAAAGCTCCCAGTATCTCTAATGGTATGGAGGTGCATGTCGGGATGTGGTATGAGTAATTTGCATTTTGTAATTAGGATAGCTAATGCTGTCAAGTACCGGAACATTTTGGAACAGGAGCTGCCTTCGTCAATACTACGTCTTCAATATAGCAATGCGGAGTATATTTTCCAACAGAATGGTGCTTCTTGTCATACGGCTAGGTCAACAATGGTATGGTTAACTGCTGAAGCAATTCTTTATTGGAATGGACTTCCAGCAGCCCTAATCTTTCACCAATCGAAACTGTTTGGCACACGATGAAGCAAAAATTGTGAAAGGAACCGCGTCGGACTCTTCAAGATTTAAGATCCACAATTACAAATAATTGGGAATCTTTTGGTGCCGAAGAGTGTCAACAATTAGTTGACACTATGCCAAGGTGCATTATAGAAGCAGTGATTAAGGCCAAAGGTCGCTTAAAAATGTGGTAAAATCAACATAAAGAATCATAGACCAACTATTTTGCATCTAAGAAATGTGTATAAATCGTTATTTAGTTTTGTAAAGAGACTCCATATCAATATTTAATAAAGCCACTTTCTTTTTTTGTCCACTTTTCTTATTTAAAATGAATAGGACTTGATATGTATATCAAAAAATAGTTTTTGTTTCGAAATAGGTTAAGAATGAACACATATTTGCATTCTATCCTCGGTAGACCAACTATTTTGAGTTTGGGCTCGTACGATGATAGCGATAGGCCGATTTTCTTCAAACTTGGTAGATATGGGTTTTAATTTTTTCACCGGATGTTTTTTTCTTTTTTACTTGCGACTTATAGGTACTAAAAGGCAATTTATGCATTCGTAAAAAAAATCGAACTCGAGATTTTGATCAAAGTTGACATTACGATCAAACCGAAGACTAAAAAAGTGGGTCTCGCAATTCTGTCTGTCTGTCTGTCTGTTCGTCTACAGCCTAAACGGCTCGGCCGATTTTCTTTAAACTTGGTAGATATCAGTTTTATTTTTCCCCCCACCCTTTTTTTTCTTTTTTTTTAAGACCAAAAATAACGGTACCTGCCATACGAATTTTTTCGAAATTTTATAAATATTTTTTTTTCTCAAAAACTGCTCGACAGATTTAAGAAATAAAAATACAAAAAAATTCATTTAGTTAAAGCTAGGTAATGGTTGAAAAAAAATTTGCAAAAAAAAGTTATTGAGGGTACCCTCCATGGAACTATTTTTTTCGTTTTTGATTTTCTCAAAAACGGTACAACCGATTTTGATATTTTTTTTTTGCTAGAGCTCCTCAAAAATTTAAATACAATTGTGTATTCAAATTTTCAAACAATTTTTTTTTGGATTTTTAAAAAAACTTCAATTTTTTTTTTCAAAACTCAATATTTCGAAAACCCCATGCTAGATTTTTTTTAAACTTGATAAATAAAAGTTTCTTAATATAATCTACAAGATGTGAGAAAAAAAATTTATTTTGCCTAAAAATAAAGCTACCCACCATACAAATGTAAAAAAAATTAAAAAAATGGTTTTCAAAAATCCTATTTTTCTCGAAAACGGCGACTAGAATTTTGATATAATTTTTTTTCTTTCAATTAATTTTTTTGATCTTCAATTTAATACAAAAATTTTGAAATTAAGATATTACAGCTTCAAGGTACCTACCATAGCACCATTTTCTCGAATTTTGAATTTCTCATTAATGACATAACGGATCTTAATGAAATTTCTTACAGAGATGCTTCAAAATAGTTTAAAAAACATTGCATTTTAAAACTTTAAGAAAAATATTTTTTTTTTGAATTTTGAAAAAAAAAATCGATTTTTTTTTTGGAAAATTCAATATTTTAAAAACGGGTTAATATATTTTTTTTTAAATTTAATTTTTATTCGAACAATAATAAAGCTTTAAATTGGCGTTTTAAAAATTTTTTATATAAAATCTTATTAAAAAAAAAAAAACACTACAACGACTTATAATTGTTGTTCTTGCATAAATTCATATTTGCATAACATTCTGTTTCTATCTCTTACAACTAAAAGAGTTTAAAAAATAAAATTTATCCTTATGAACAGTTTTCTTTAGTAACATTCATTTTTAAAATCCTAGTCTATCACATGGGAGCGAATTCGTGCGACCCAGTCGTGCATTTTATTTTTTTAAGACAAGAAATAACGGTACCTGCCATAAGGATTTTTTCCAAAATTTTATAAGTATATTTTTTTCTCAAAAACTGTCCCACAGAATTCGAAAACTTTCATTTAGTTAAACCTAGGTAAGAATTGAAAAAGAAAGGGTCACTTTTTTTTATGAACAGGCGGGGCAAATGCTGTTTTCCATCTTCTAGAGAAGACTCCAGAATAGTAGAAACCATGTAAAAGCTTACGTATACTGGTATTGCTATTGATGAAGAACATCTATTCACAAAAATGAGGATTCGTTTATATCAACTCTTGCAACTCTAAGAGTGCGGAAATATACCTGCCCCTTGAATGGTTTTCATTCTCAAGAAGAGATGGGGAAATATTGCTGTCAGCCAACGTCAAGCAAGCACAAAAATGAGCTGCAAGTACATTTGCTTTAAATTCTTGCATCTGTTTTCGAGAAAATTAGGAAGTTCCACAGTTTTGTATGGTAGGTATTAATACATATGTATTTTTAAATAAAATCGCAATTTTTCTAATATTTTAAATTGCGTTAAAAACTTATATGTTTGCAAAATATCAAAAATAAAATGTAGCATGTGATTTTTGAAATAGTGAGTTTTCAAATGAAGAATTTCTATTTTTTTTTTTTAAATTCAAAAAGAAAAATTATCAAAATCAGTTGTGTTGAGAAGATCAAAAACAATTAAAAAATAATGAAACAACACTAGCAACAGCCAAATTGACAAACAGAACTGCGAGACCTTTTCAACAAATTCTTCAGAAGCAAGCACTTGTTTTTTAGTCATTAATAGTTAATTCATTTCTACCTTAAATTCGTTCTAAAGTATTAAATTAATGGCATAATAACACCACATCATTTATATCATCCCTCCAAGCATTGCTAACATATCAACTTGCACATTGTTCTCCGTGATACGTCATACGAAAATTGTAAGAACAAAAAATCCTCTGAAAGATGATGATCCCCATTCTGACAATCTACTTACATCGCAAGCTAATCTCGTTTTTTTCTGCACTCCAATTGTAGCGTCTAGCGTACTTAATAAATACTCATACATATATTGTATGTACTGATACAAAAAAAAAAAAAAAACACTTTCAAAGATGAGAATGTTAAGTAAGGGAATTTCCTATTCTCACATGGGTGTACCCCTCGAATACGTGATGTCATTGCTTAAGATTGACATATGAGGAAATCAAATTCATCCTATGTTCCGGACTCTTCTCAGTAAGTCGACGTAAGTTAAATCTTCATTCTTATATAATATTATTATACCTACCTATACACACATACATAATAAATAAAAAGGGTTACATTTCGTATTTGGATTGTGGATATAATCGGAAGTAATCGTTAAGGGTTCAGGGGATTTACTTTTTTTCTTCGCATAAACATAATGATGAAAAGGGATTTCGCAAAGAATTGCTATACATAAATGAAATACTAGATAGACGATAAGGATACGTCATTTGAGCTTTGCAGGGATTATAGAAAAATAATCTGCAATAAATTGGTCTCTTTAGCTGAAGGTCCCTTTCTAAATTTGAATGGATAAATTAATGATTTAAATTGAAAATCTAGTATGAAATATTCTGAGCTGAGGTAAGCTCGTCGGTGTCTAGAGTATTCCTGAAGAATGCGAATAAATCTCGGGTTATGAAGGAAAAACACTCTAATCGCTTACCAGATTTATGTATGTACATATATATTTATTTATATATGTATATATTTATTTCAAACAAAATATAGGTTTTTACGAGTACAATGTTATAATTTCATTTTGAAACCTTACACGTTATTTCATATCAAACAAAGCTATATTAATTTGAATTAACGGAGTGAACTCAGCCCACGAGATTCCATTAAAAGAAGTGAACCAGGGAAAATTGGTTGGAATCTGATTCTAGTCCAAAGCAAGCGCCCAAGGGAATATCAACTGTGCCCGATGATTATAAATATGAGAGGAGTAACGGCGGGAATCTAATTCCAGCCCAAGGGAAGTGTCCAAGGGAATATCAACTGTGCCCACTGCTAACAAATAACAGGAGGTTACGGTTGGAATATTTAGTCCAAAGGAATATTTATAATCGCGGCGTGGAATGTTTTTAGTACCAAAAAAAGTTTAACTTTAATGAGGCACTAATGTATTCAAAACAAGGGACTGCGGTTATTGTAGATTCTACAACCGACAACAGGCTAAATCTTATACGCTATACTCTTCTAGTCCGCAAATAAGAAAGTTACAGTACATAAGCTTCCCCTTGATGCATTTCGTACGTCGTCTTGTTGTATTCGCGGTAACGAAACACTGTGAATTATAAAGGTGATGAAGTGAAAATAGTTGTCTCGAGTGATGACGTCGAGTTTGTTGAATTGGTCCCCTGTTGTATTGTGATATAGGTGGCGTATGTGTGTTTGATCGTAGGGTGCTGGTAGATAGTGTATAAGCGAGGTGCTGATGCCAGTTCAGCCGACGTTCTATAATTTGAGTATTGGGTCTTGGGGTTTGAACTGTAACGCTTCACTAAATTAAAAACACGAATCGTCAATGTTTTATTTTATATTATAAAAATTATGAACGATACTACAGGGTAACGTTATGATTTAATTACTGAATAATTTTTTTGCTTACGTATTTTTTTTTGTTAGAATTAACTTTGAAAAACTTGGGAAATTTATGAAAGAAAGACCTGGCACAGATCAAAAAACCAAAGTTGTTCAATTGTATTTTAAAAGTCGACCTTCAACTACGCAGATACAAAATTTCTTTGATGTTCGAAATTCACGCAGTGCTCCAACAATTTACCAGCGTTTCCAGAAATATGGGGAGGTCTGTAATCTTCCGCGGGCAGTTCGAAATGATGTAAACAATGCTCGAGTGCAAACAAGTATTGAGGAAAATCCCGAAACTTTCACAAAAGCGGTGTTCTCAGCATTTGGTAGGGTCATATACACCGTTTTTTAGGGGGTTTTTAGAGGATACCTAGAAAATGGGGTGTACGCCAATAAGGCCATAACTGGGCAACTTCTTAAGGCCAATATCCGAGAAGAAGTGTGGGCACTGGGACCTGAAATTCCAAGAGAAGTAATTGAAAATGCTCTGGAAAGAAAACGTCATGTCGAAGTAAACAATGGGCACTATTTCATAGATATTATCTTTTAAAAATAATGTGAACATATTTCCAAACCATAATCAAAATTTTAATAAATGCCAAAATTAAATAAAATCAGAAAAAAAAATGTTATTCATCAAAAAAGTCATAACGTTACTTATTCGCCAGCCTGTAGTTGAATGGATGAATAATAATAATAATAATGCTTGCCGAAGTCGCTTAGCCTTCGCACACATTTCCGTTACAGTTTAGAACTTATTGCATAGGAGTTTAACGCTTTGAGTGACTTAATTGTTCGACATTATGGCATTGTTTTGGTTGCGGTAATTTCTTTCAAGATTTCGATCGGCACATGGCAGTTGCTTTCGCCGCCTGGAAAGTGCGTTTGGATTCCCCCACCGAACGAGAAAGTTTGGTTCTAGGCCTATAAAGGCAACCGTCCCTTAAGACCTTCTCGATCCTTTAATATACCATTTGATAATAATTTGCATTGATAGAGTAACTCACTGTTTCGTATAACCACTCATCCTGTCTTCTTAACTCCGTTCTTAAATTTTTCTCTTAGTTATGCTTCTTAATCATGCCATTTCTTGGAATTTCTAGTAAACTCGATACTAAAGACATTAATATAGTGTCTCTTTCTCTTGGTCTCTTACATTTACTCCTCCCAGTACCTGCCCTGGCAAATCTTATGACATCTCCCTGAGTTGCACTCCCTATTACTACATAAACTTCACTGATGCCGTACTTTTTCGTCGTTTCTGTAGCATCGAAAGCTATTAGTACAGTGCTTGTAACCTCAAAAAGGACGGTCTGTATTTAGGTATCCTTCGATGTTGCAAGAAATTATTCACCCCTTCTAATCTGTCTGTACTCTACATATAAGGCCTATATTTGGACAAAGCTCGAGTACAATTCCCATATTTGGATAGTTGCTCCAATAAACCACTTAAGTTTCTTGGATAGAAATAAAAAAAAGAGCTTTAAAAGTATTAAGTGATAGAACTACTATAACGAAATCATTCGCATCTCTCGAGCACAGCCACAGTGTTTCTTTTCTTTCATTAGCCGCTGGAAATCGAACACAGACCTACGGCATAACAGTCCAATGCACTAACTGTTACACCAAAGTTCATTCAACTTATCATAGTCAAGATTATTTCGAATAGAATTCGTTAATAAACCAAATTCAAATACAACGTATCTTATCAAGTTATTCCAATAAAATCTTTTATAGCTACTTTAAGTTTGAAACGTGACTTTTGGGACACCCTGTACATTAAAATGTCATCTTAATATAATGTAGAAAGGTAGTATGAGAAATAACTCAAACATTACTTCAATAATATTGCCTTAAGAATATCAATTGACCGCATCTCAATAATTGCCCTGTGATGCAAATAAACACCTTATTGCTCAGTAAAAGATATGTTTATGTAACTTTTGCCCAAAGCTATCACAAGAAAAACAACTTTTTATTAATATCCCTTCTGCTTCAATGAGCAGCAAATAGGAGTTGAGTAAAAGTATTTAAATTATTTTCACAATATATTTTCTTGCAACTTTATATATTTTTCCCTCTTTCCTTTGTAAATTTAATCAAAGACTTTGCAACATTCTTCAGTTACAGAGAATCAAAATAGTAAAATCAAAAAAAAAAAAAAAAAAATCCACTGCAGTCTATGCGAGCTGATGGAAATCTACTCAAAATATGTAGATGATAATTTTCGAAAAAAAAAAACAATCTTTGGTCTCTCTTTATTTATCATTTTTGTTTTTACCTTTTTTTTGCATGGACATTCAAGCGTATCCACTTCAACCGATTGGAACAAAAGATAAAGTCATTCTACCCAAATTATTTACCTATAGATACCTTTTATAAACAGGGCCGGACTCTACTTCTCCTCATGCCCCAAGTCTGCAAATATTATAGCACAACTTTCAATTTCAATTATTTCAAATGTTCATTTAATACAATAGAATAATTAGGAATTTTGTTAAACTGTCAAAAACCTTAAAGTAAGGTTTTCAGTTCTGTTTATTTTTACTTTTTAATTTATATAAGAAAAATTTTATTAGTAAATACGCAATAGTTTATCAATATTCGGTATTTTCCATTTAAGTGAACGTAAAAAAGGTAGGTTCTACTCGTACCTTTGCCTCATGACAAGAGCCTTAAGTACCAAATAAGTGTAACTTATTCATAATTTAAATAAAAAGTTCATTAAAAATTGTTGCGGGGTAGGATGTTGATAAAGAAAAGAATAATAAGATTCCATAATTATTATTTTTTTTTAATTATTATTATCAAGTTTTGTGTTGACGGGAAATTATATATCTATGCAAAAAAAATTAAACAAAATTCTGATGTCATAGATTTCATTAAAATCAAAGTCATTTTTTAATGAATGACAGAAAAATTTCTATCATTACTGAGTAATGAGTTAGCTAACGTGTTATGACTTAAAAGATATCCACTTCACAAGAAAAATATTTTTAAAACTTTGTAAAAATAAAGTCAATTTTAAATAAATTAATTTATTCAATAAATAAAAATTTAAATTCAAAAAAAGATGTTTAAGCGGATAACAGGGCCAATGAACAGCGGAAAGTTGTATTCAAATTTCTTATTCATCCAGTGGTTGTAAATTGTTTTTTTTTAATGTACCACCTATAAATATTATACCGCATTGTACTCGTATTTTAGATTGTACAAGTCCATAATAGGTTATTTCCATTAATTTTCTAAAACAAAGTTTTCTTAAGTGAAACATGATTATATATGAATCTATATGTGGTTGATCTATACTTCTATACTATTATATAAAAGCGAAACCATTTTAAAGTTTGTAACGCACGATCTCAGAAAGTAGTGAACCGATTTATTTGAAATAAATTTTATTATTTTCTATATTGTTATAAGAGTGTTTATGGCTACAAGTTTTTTTCATTAATAATTTTTCAAACTTAAATATTATTAATTTTACATTTTTTGTCCATTTCTTTTTTTATTAGTTGACTTATACAACCACTCATATCTTAAAACCTATACAATAATCGACAAAGTTTAGCATTGCTTCATAAAGTCAATATTATTGCGCAAATTTTAAGCCCAAAATCACTTCTTAGTTAAACATACAACCTGAAAAATAAATAAAAATAAATTATAAAAATATAAACTTTTTGAATTTATTTTATACAGGAATTAGATTTCGTCACAATCGCGAGGTCGCTGCTTTGTTTCATTTCATTATCATTCCAACATTTTTAATTTTCTTTTCTTCCCATTCCTCTCTCTCCTCTCCTCTCTCTTAATATCTGTTCCATTCAATAGTTACGTTTTTTCTCTTATCTACCTACCTACATATTCAATTTTTCTGTATTGTATTTGTATAGTTGATCTAACTAACCGACACACACACATTTTTTGTGTTTCTCTAATTCTATCGTCACATCGCTAAGCAATGTGGGGGTAGGCTCTTTTTACTTGCGATATAAATAGGTAATAACTAGGTACTAACTATAGGGCAAGTTCTGCATTTGGAAGAAAAAATCGAACTCGAGATTTTGATCAAAGTTGACATTACGATGATAGCGAAGACGAATAAAGTGGGTCCGACGATTCCGTCCGTATGTCTGTATGGCTATACCTATTTTCTTCAATCTCGGTAGTTAAGGGTCTTCGGTGATTCCCTAGAGGAGAAATTTAAATTTTTTTAGCTCCAAAACTAACGGTACCCCCCATACACCCATAATGCATAATCTTATTTATCTCGAAACGTTTCTAAAGATTTTGATAAACAAAAATTAGGTGTGATATTATGGACATTGGACATGGACTACATTTTGGTCAAAAAAAATTTTGGGGCAAAATGTTACTAACGCTACCTGTCATAGAACCGTTTTTTGATTTTTTGACTTTCTCATCAACAGCTCTAACGATTTTAACCAACTATTTTCAACAAGAGCCCCCTTAAGTTTAAAATAATATTGTATATAAAAATATTCGAAAAAAAACTATTTCTAAAATCTATACTACCTAAAACCTAAAATTTGGCATCCCAAATTTTGATCTCGAAAATTTTTAGGAAATTTGTCATATAAAAAATTACTTAAATATTAAAAAGATTAATCAGACGGCAATTCCATACATTTGAACATTTATACGGTATGTTATACATATAAACTAAAATTAATATTACTGTAGCAAATATGCTCAGTCCCATTGAGAAATGTTTTCATGTGCTAATATTAATATTAAGAAAATATTTGTAGTTACAATTTGCGAAGCAACGCGAGTACGGCTCGGCTAGTAATATATATTTTTTTAGTGCTTGTGTGTAAATTTTTCAGTCTTTTTTGTTTTCAATAGATAATTAAGCCAATATATTTATATTCGATACCTGGTTCAATACAAGAATACTTTTAAGAACAGTTATTATGCAAACCATTAACTGAAAAATCTTTAGATGAGCAACAAGATACACTACTTAGCTGAATTTTTGATGCATAAACATCTTTGCCGGCGACGGTAGGGTTACTCAAAAACATGGGTAAAACTTTACGTTCCGTAACTTACCTCATCAAAGATTGCATTTAAGACTACATCATGTTTACATTAAAAACTTTGAGTACTAAAATCTCGATTTAAGTAATTTCCATTGCTAGCTAGAACTAAATATATTCACTCCCCCAACATTTCTTCACTTCTCGACCAATATGTCAAAAATACGAAATACAAAAGAACTAGTGTTAAATTTACACAAATCCACTTCACTTTAGTGATGGACGGTTACATTTTATTTTATGCTCCCAAAAAATGCATTTTCAGAGTTGACATTTAAAAATCCGAAAAGCGTTGCTCAGGGCACTCAGTAGACATCTGCAACGAAATATTCTCGATACGTAATAATTTAATTTTTCCGTTATCTATCATACCATATAATTATTTTAAAACGAATAAAATATTCTTTATTATATCAAAATATAGATCGTTCTCCATCTGTCAAGCCATGAACTGGATGATGACCACAACTTCAATGGATTAAAAAATTTAGTTTTACCTATTTATATTTATTTTAACAATTTCCATTACAAGGTGGGAATGATGTCAATCGGCTTATAAATCTCTGACAGAGGAAGATGAAGTATAGAAGCCTAAAAAAGGCGTAGGAGTGTGAACACTGTCTATAGCGGAAGAAAAAGACATCAAGAGCCTGATCACACGAGCGAAATGAAACTACGCTTCTATAACTCTCACCTAAACTGTCACGAAAACGAAAGACGAAACAAATGCGAAAAAGAAACGTATTCAGGATCCAAAAGTCAAACTGAAGTATCATATTTTCGTGCCACATTAGGGCCAGTCACATTCTCAAATATGTTTGACAAGAACGGCATGATTGGCTTGGTTTTTATAATGTGATGCCTCTATCTAGTGACTTGTCAAACATGCTGAATAGATTTCAAAATGTTTTGATATTTTGGCTGCATGACAAGCATATTTGAGAATGTAAACGCATGTTCGTCAAGCCTAAAGCAAATTTCATTTTGCATGAGCTTCTCAAGCTAGTTTAAATCGTTAGAAAATATATCAAAATGAAGTTTATAATCAATATCGATAGACTTTGCAGACTTTGAATATAAAATTCACGTAAATTTTCTCATCTTATTTGGTCCGCCATAGTCAAAATTCTAGTGGGAAGTCGTCTTCATTCATCAAATATTCATTATGCTGTGCTTGTCAAACAAAGTTGAGAATGTGAACGCCCCTTTTGATGCTCCAAGCAAATAGTTGCAGTATGACTGCTTTTAAACGATTCGATATCTTTCTGCAATTCTTAAGCATGTTTGTGAGAGATGCAGACGTATGTTGTGGCGGGGTTAAATGCAATTGCTAAGGTTGAGAAAAATGCGGACTTATCGTTCTTTCTGGTTTCCTTTATTTCTCGAGTATGTTTCATATTTTATTTAGCGTTCGCTCAGTGAAATTGGCTCAACTGAGTAGAGTAAAGAGTGCGAAGATATAACTCCTTTTAGCTTGATCAAAGTTAACTTATAGTAAAAATCACTGTGTAAAAGCACCCATGCAAACGAAGGGAAGTCAAAAGAGAAACAGAGATTAAAAAGCGTTTTCATGTAAAAACAGTCTATTTCGTACAAGATGACATCTCTGTTTGAATATAAGTGTACAAATGTAATGCTGTCTCAAACAACATCCCTGTTTAAACATAAATCTAACAAACTTTACGTTATACTACGTTTTCACCAAAGGCAAATCCGGGATTTAAGTGGATTTACCATAAATCTCCTTTAAATCTCGTAGATTTACCATACAAATATAAATCACCTCAAATGAAGATTTAAAATAAATCTCCTTGAAATCTTCTCACAATCAGAAGATTTGCAAAACAAACAAACCTTATTTTGTAGAACGCACCTATGGACGCACCTTTCTTCATTGAGAATCAACACAAAATAGAAATATCTGTTGTTTTTTTCCTGTTTACTATCCAATTGCAATTTTTTTTCTCTTGTCCAAATTGACAATTGAATGACAAGACAGAGTAAAAACGTCAAATAAATCTCAGTTTCTTTGGTGAAAAACATTTATTTTAAATCTCTAGCGGATTTACTCTTGGTGAAAACGTAGTATTAAATCGCGGAGTCCTATGGTGCGTTCTTTTTCTTACAATGTTTAAATTATGAAATAAATAGGTTTGTTTGATCTGCGTACTCGCGCTAAATTTTATCACCCACATTTTTCTCCAAACATCACCTAAAATCCAAGCTTAATTTTGACGTAAGAACCTTGGGGAGAATATGTCACAAAATGTTTTTCAAAGATTTAAAAGAATTTGTTAATTGTGATTTTTTAAGAATTTGTTATGGAAAATCTTGTTAGTATTCCGTCAAATATTCTTCTTAATATTCTTCCATTTCAAATTAAAATTTAAATCGAGAATAAATGTGCCAGACAATTATTTCGTGTGCTAAATTTTCACAGATAAGTTCAGTTCGAAGAGAAATTTTGATTTTTAAGCTGGAGCATTATACCTCTCAGCTAAAATGCTTGACATAATTTTAGCTTTGCTAAATTTTGGAGGGAATTTTGTATGGGAGGTAAAATTTATCGCGATCTGCGTACTAGGCTTTACTTTCAAACTCTACTGCAGAGACGTAAAAATAAGCCTGAGGAGTAAGACCAATTGCAATGTGAGCACTGTCTTGAAATTAAAGATTAAAATGTCAATGATAAGTTTAAATGATGGCTGCGTATACATGTGCATAAATGTATATAACCAAAAATACATATGTGTTTGGGGGGAAAACGTTCAGCTATATAGAAATATTTTAAGACTTTTTTAAATTTAAGTATAAGTGAAAGGGACAAATTGTGGGAAGAATAGTGGCTTCATTTGAATATATCCAAAGTCACATCTAATAGAGAAAATACAGTTCCCATTTATTTATGATTTTCAGTGAAATTCAATATTTAAAAAAAACAATGGCGCAAAATTTTAATTGAATTAGTACGATGCTAAAGCTGTTTTAGTATGATACTAGGTTAAAACAACGAATTTGCAAATTTTAATCGAATGTAGCATCATACTTTCTCTACCCTTTTATTAAAGTTAAAATCCATCATACTTTCTCTACCCTTTTATTAAAGTTAAAATCATCGAATACCTACTTTATTTTTTTAGTATCGTCCTAATAGCTTTATAATGACTCTTTGACATTTGCAAACATCAAAAAAGGTTCGTGTACTTACTTTTTTACACGAAATGTCATTGTTTTAGGTGTGTTCAGAAGTAATTTATTAAGAAAATTCTTTTAGTACGATACTAGTTAGAAAATGTTTAAAATTAAGAATGGGTTAGTAAACTACTATAAAGTTAGCAAATTGTTAAGTAGTATCATACTAATACCTTAATAATAAGCGGTTTAAAATTTTGCCCCAATGTTGTTGTTACGATTGCATTGTATGTTTATTGGGTACGTTCAATAACAAAAATTCGGCATTTGGACTGTTTACATATCTTAACCGTGAGTCCCGGTGGCTATAAACTCTTGACCAGATTTCACAATATTAACTCGTTCAAAATTAGTTATTTTAGATTGCGGGTTAAGGACCTGTTCCATTAGTTTGGTTTGATTATAAACTTTGAAATTAAAAAACAGACACGTCATATGAAGATCTGAGGTTTTAAGATCAGATACTGAACTAGTGAGTCCTAAAACAGTTTTCAAATCAGTTTTATCTAAAATATTATCAATACATATTTTCGATGTAAAAGTTATCCTATTTAGTACATTAACAAAAAAAATTAGACCATGAGCTACCATTAACGCCTTGTAATTTTCCACTACTTCAGTTTCAGATACGATGTCTATATTTATATCACCCAAAATAAATAAGTTTTTAGCGTTGTTATCAATCAGCAAGGTATGAACGATGCTGTTCATAGGCAGTTGCTCATGTACAAATCCAGCACTGCACACTGAACTATCCAATCCTAGTTGGAAGAGTTAACGTTAACGACCCACTCCATTGGACATAGTTAGCTAAAGGAAAATGACAAAAAAGGGGAAAATATTAAAAGATAAAAAAAGGAAAAGAATTCAGTACTTAAGCGTAACAAGGGTATCGTTTTTGTTTGTTAGGTTACATCGGGTATCCGTGTCCGGGTATCTCTACGTTTTCTGTGAGCTTTGGAGATTTTTCGCCCATTTTGGAATTTTCGTTTCTGCTTTTATTTTATTATTATTATTATTTTTTTTTTTGGGAAAAAGATACATCCTATGGAAAACAAAAGCATTCAAGTACAAGCCGTGTATATGAAATGACAAACTATGCACATTCTTTTGTTCCGTTACTATAAAATAATGAAGCAAACAGAAAATAATAAAAGAGGATTACTTTGTTGAAAGTAATAACCAAGAGTAAGAAAAACCTGTGCAACTACAATCCAAAGGTTCTACTCTAGAATGCTTTGTGTCCACTTCTAGTTATATACTTCACCTAAGAGCACTCTGGACAACAGCGAATAAAATCAGGCTTTTGTTATTGTATGTTTCTGTTTTGAACATTGGCTAGAAATATTGGTTATATGAATATATGGATGTATATGTATACTTGCCTACAGTTACATCTTGTTACAGTAACGTTTGTATTCTAAATCATAGCAGTTGGATGTATTGTTATGGTTTTTAATTAAGGCACACAAAATCAAAGCTCCCTTTTAAACTACAAGAATGTCTGCTCTAAATACTGGGACTTTAAGTTCTCTAACAGCAACAAAAAAAATTGTCTTTTAGTTTGTGTCTTCTTAATTGAAACTTTCACTAACAAAGTTGAATTATCATTTCAGTAAAAAATAGTCATTCCGATTTAACCTTTAAAGTCGGGAGATATTTCATTACTTTCACTTCGAAACTACTGATTGGATATTGTTTGAATGAAATCTTTGGAGGTATTGCAATGTTTTAGAACACACATAGAACATTATAATATTATTAAATAATGTTTATTGTTATACATATTATATGAGCTGGTATTTTTGTCACTTCTTTTTCCTCTTGTATCTAGTCCCGTTTCTGTGCAGCGTGACGCAGGAAAGTTTTTGGGTTTTTCGTGAAACAATATTTCAAATGTGCCCTTTTGGACCTTGCGAAGTCTCGTTCTCCATTTTCATTGGAATATTTATTCTCGGATTCAGGTTGATCGATTCTGGCACGGACGAAACACTTATAGCGAGCTTAAAACTATATTTTTTTGCCAATTTTAGTTAAATCTCTCAAGGGCTCAGAGCCCAAACCGAAGCATCCAAAAACATTGTAGTATTATCGCATTTGAAGCCTGAGAATATAAGCAAACTAAAATGTTTCTTTTTTATTTTGAGCAAACTAGCGGGCTTGTGACTACCCTTAAAATATTTGTGCCCAATGCGAATGTTAAGGAAAGTACTATAGAGGAAGATTTGCTTTAAATACCAGAACATAGAATGATAGGGAAGTATTGAACTGGGTAAAGAATTCCACATTCTTGAAGTGCGGCTAAAGAAATAATCTAAGAAATTAACTATGCGTCCGATGTTAGCTTCATTCGTAAACTGATAGGGGATGGTTATTTTTTAAAGTGCTGCAAATGGCTATTTTACTATACACTGTTTTTAAAATAGCCATAAAATAATGAAAGACTTGAAAGACATGAAAAACTATAGTGGCATTGTGCGAGATTTACAAAATTTTCAAGCTCTTTTTTGGATTCTATACAAGAGACTAAAGTCAGTAATTTGACGTGTCCAAATATAATAATTGTAGTCAAGCCTTAAGGGAATAAGGGGTTTATAGATTGCAGCCAGATCTGAGGGATAAAAATTTCTTGCATTTTCGAATGAAACTTAAAAACTTGGCAGCGTTTTCCAATATTGGATAATAAATATGAGCAACTGAGCAATAAGCAATCTAATGAATTAGATATTTTATACAAAAGATTATAATGAACATGAGAAAAAGAGTGGGAGACAAAATGGAGCCCTATCGTTGAATTAGGATTAGGATAAAGAAGAGATTCAACAATATCAAATGCACGCATTTTTGATAAGAGAGCTTGATACCAAACTACTATATCAAAATGCTGTTGAAATATCAAGCGCAACAGTCTTAGTTTCTCCAAAACGATATTAAAATTTGTGCCACTATTCAGTGAAATAAACTATCAGATCACGAGTAGACCTATTGCTATGAACCCACGCTGCCGAAGGTATTGTTCTTCAAGATATTTCTGCAGCTGATCATTTAGTATTTAGTATTATTTTAGCAGCAATAGATGTAAGTGCAATTCGACGATAGTTGAAGAGGGAAGGAGATTCGTCTCTTTTAAGAGTATGGTGGTCAAATACTGTTTTCCATCCGATGGGAAAGAGGCTATTAAAATAGGAAAGAAGGAAAAGGAAGGGATACCATCTCAGCCATCGCATTCTAACATGTTATTAAAATTAAAAGCACAGAAAACCTTTTTTATCTTTTTAGTATTGTGATAAGTTTATATGACACTTTGACATTTTTAAATGTCAAAAAATGTCTGTTTACTTAGCTTGATGTGATATGTGTTCAGAAGCAATTTATTCGAAAAGTAGCCATAGCCCTATCCTAGTTAAAAAATATTTAAAATTTACAAAATGATTCGGCCAAATTTTGGCCAAAAGTCTGTCTCTTGTTAATTATGCGGAGCGTCGCAGAGTGGCACCCAACAACGCTCAAGTTCAACCAACCTAATCGGCCCAACACAAGAATGCACATTGACAGCAGCAGCAGCACACCACTCCGTCCAGAAAAACCAATTGCCAGTTTCCAAAACGGGCATGGAATAAAGCCTTTCACAATCCCCTTGTTTTTTTTATTCATTATGATTATATATGTTTATATTATGTGGTCTAGCTTTCAAAATGTACTAAAATAGGTTGAATGTGAGAACAAGAAAAAAGGCTAACTTTGACTAATTTAAAGTTTTATTAAGCAAGACATAAGACATACTCATAGATGGCGTTAACACAAAATGTTAGTAAACTACTTTTAAATTAGCACCTTGTTAAGTAGTTACTAGTTACTTAACCGGCTTCCGGTCCACAAGGGGTATCTGCCTGAGACAAGGAAGCTATCCATCCTCTGATATCTGCACACTGCTTCCAGTCATCTACGCCAAGTGCTCTAACATCCGCGATGGCTTGGTCTTTAAACCGGAGGTTCGGTCTTTCTTGTCGACTCGAATTTAGGGGTTGGGATTTGAAGATAGCTAGTGTAGTCGACGTATTTTGGCTTTCTGGACTGCATCCACATCTTGGTACAATTGATATAGCTCGCAGTTATATGAGTTTTGAGCCTATTTGTTATATGCTTAACCGAAGTGGCAGCGTTTTCCTAGGGTAATTCTTCGTCGGATCTCAACTAAGGTGTCATTCGTGAAATTAATATTAGCTCCTTGGTAAAAGAAGTCGTTAACTAACCCGAAGTTTTTGCTATCAATAGTAAAGTTTTACCCTAATCAGATGTCTGTTTGTTTTTTGATAGTATATACTTTTTCTTGTGTTCATTTACTTCAAGATCAACAAGTCTCGTCAGACCTTCAACAGCCGTGAAGAACTCTATTACAGAACGTAATGAATGACCGATGATATCAATATCGTCTGCATAACTCAACGGTTGGACAGATTTATTGAATATATTGCCCTCCGTGTTAACGCTTGCCCTGCGCACCATCTACTCTAGAACTAGATTGAAGAAATCCTATGATAGCACATCTCCTTGTCGAAACCCTGTGCATGTTTAGAATACTTCAGAAGAGTTGGTCTCTAGTTGCAGATTGCCTCGTATTTTCCAATGTCACGTGAAACAGTTGGATCAGTTTTCCCACAATCCTGAGTTCGGTCATAGATAAATAGATGGTGAGTCTCGACTTGAAGTTCGTTCGTATTTTCCAGGATTTGCATAAATGTGAAAATTTGGTTTATGGTCTTTGCCAGTCCATAAGCCACACTGATACTTGCCGACTAAATTTTTACGTAAAGGTTGAAAAAGTTCATAAAGCACATTGAATAGGATCTTAAAGGCGAAATTTACGAGCGATACGTCTCTATAGTTCTTGGAAGTCATAGGATCACCATTTTTGCAGATGGAGCTAATGGTCCATTCATCAGGTATGCTCCCTTGCACCCATTTTGGTTGATGGTTTGATCCATGGGCCCTACCAAAATATCACCACCGTATTTGAAGAGCTCTGCAAGTAAACCATCGGATACTACGGCCTTTTTGTTCTTTAAATTATTTAGAGCAAGCCTTCCTCTTCTATACTAAGTAGTGGAACTGGTTCTTTATTGATTGAAGCAGGTTTTCTTCCTGCCTTAGTAGACGCTCTACATGATGCCTATTTAACAGCTGCTAGAGATGCTGCTTGAAAGCATCTATATAATTCCCTATAATTCGGTGACTAGGTTATTTTTGTTGTTTGAAGAGCCTACTTTCCGGTACTGAAACCAGCAGCTAATTGCTTGTTTTTTTTTTATAAAACTTCCGTTTTATTTTCACCGCGAGACTCTTTCGATTGCTTGACCTGAAAGAGCGCGTAAACTCTTGTTAACTAGTACCATAAACAAATACCTTTACACTAAGCTGTATTGATAAAAATTTGTATTATAAATTGACAGCGGATATAGAATATACTTTCTCATCTAGCAGATGATTTTCTTCGCAAGTGCCATACAATCTTGTAATCCATCCTAGAAAACTTTTTCCATGGATACAAATACAACACTCCATTACATTAAACCAAAACTCGCTTACATATTGGTGATGAATTGATTGCGATAGATAAAGGATTGGAGCCCATAAAACTTTTGATTTGATTGACGATGAAAATGTAAAAGAGCAATAGCTAAGGGTTGTATAACTTTCTTCAGATATTATGTTAAATTGATTGCTCCTTTCTCATCATCTGTTCTCTGTGTATATGTAATATGTATTATATGGATGTGGATGTTGTTGTAAGGCAGTCAATCGTCCTAATACGAATTGCCTTCATTTAAAATCACACCCCATATGCCAATAGGGATTATATGCAGCAGAGGGTTGGGTTGGGTTCGATTAAAGTTGGGTATTCGGTTTTTGGCGGAGAGGAATAGGTACAGCACAAAACTTATTCGACAAGCGATTGATGATAAATTGTGTGCGAAAGCAGCCAACAAGTGGCTCGAAGACACAAGCAAAGATATCAACAGTTTAATTTTGAAACTTTAGACGAAAAGTTTTGTTGTGTATCAGGTTGATTTTTCTTTTTCTTATTGAAAAGGATCAAAGTTAGAAAAGCCTTGATTCATTTTCAAACGGAAACAAAACAGTGCTTGGAACTTTTCAAAACAAAAAAGGGGGAGTAGATTTTATTTTGGAAAAAAAATTTCTTCTTTGAGAAGGGTGTATTTGAGGTGTTTTCATGTTATTTTGTTTGACTTTCCAATCTGTTAATGGAGCTACTTTACTTGAAATATGTCCATATCGACATGTTTCAAGGGGTTCTCTGTTTAACGAGGTCCAAATCATAGGGAACATTTTTATTTAATTAACTGAAATAACTTCAAACATAAACTTCAAACATTAAACTGAAATAACTTCAAACATAAAAAATTGGTTTATGAAATCAAACTCAAGATCTTATATTATACCCATAATTATTGACAAAAACAAGAAATTTTTGCAGATTTGACATTGTTTATTATTTTTTGAAATAACTGTCATTGGCCAACACGCAAACCAATATAAATGTTGCCCAATTCTTTTCAAAAACTCGTTTAACTATACTTAGTGCAAAATTAATCGAATCAACTTTAGACCATGAAAGTCCACCTTTGACATAATATTTGTTTTAAGGCAGATATTAAAAAAAAAAACAGGAACTTCAAATCGACACCTACCAACTTTTGTTGGTTGTGCAGGATGACAATGGAGAACGCACACTGCTCCATCAAGGTTGGAATAGATCTCACCAATGTATTTGATGTTAAGCAAGGTTTTTGCCATGCGACTTCTTTAACATATTTCTGGTAAAATAGTGCAAAACTCCCGCGTCAACGGAGCCATACGGGTACGTCGACGATATCGACATAATCGGAAGAACAACAATGATGTCAGAGGCACGATTTTGAGCCTTGAGACGGAAGCGATGAACATGGGTAAAGCAGTCAACGAGGACAAGACCAAGTACATATGTATATGCTGTCATCAACAAAGAGGACCAAACACCGACGTCTTGGACAGAACTTCATCTTATCCAGCTATAACTTTTAGATAGTTAAGGATTTTTTAAACCCAAGCGCCGCTATTAAGTCAGATAATTACATCAGTGCTGAAATCTAAGGAAAAATAACTGTCGTGAATTGCTACTTCTTTGGACTAAGAATGAGAATGAGAATTGAGTAGCAAATTCTTCTCTCGAGTAAGTAAAGTGTTTCTGTATAGGGCTTTTATCATCCCGGTGGCCGGCGGTATACAGAGAACTGACCAAGTGAAATGAATTAAAGTCCCACGATTGAAATGACTAGTTCATGTATAGAAAATGGACCCAAATGCCCCGGTCCGGAGAGTTTTACTCTACTATGAATATTTAACCTCTAACTCCAGTCATATGGAAAATCAAAGCAACTATTCGGGTACTCAAACTTGCGTGCGTTTCTTAGACAACCTGGCTGAGGTGGTTGACTACTCGGGCTCCGGACGTTGTAGGTCAATTCGCCACCACTCTAGAATTCTTCCTTATCTCTTTCTCTGATATAAATATGGTATACCTCTATGTGTCGAAAATATGAGCATTTGGTATTGATGATTCTCTTCTCCGATTGATTAGAAACTACCTTTCAAACCGCTCAATACAAGTTGTGTTGGACGGTTTTAAGACTAAAATTCATTTAATTAATTCAGGTGTGCCCCAAGGCTCCATTTTATCTTCAACTCTCTTTCTTATATTCATCAATGATCTTTTGTCTCAAACTTCTAATTTATTAAACTATTTTGCTGACAACAGTACTCTGAGCTTCAAATATTCGATTCCAGATTCACATCATTTAGAACGGCAGTGTATGATAAGCTTATTAAATTCTGATCTCTAAAGCATTGTTAAATGGAGAACCAAAAACTGAATGATGTTTTGTCTTTAAAATGGAACCCACCCCACATGCCGTTATCCATGAGCGGATTGAGGAAACAGAACAGCTTTCAGTTCGGTATGTGCATCACAGACCACCTTGTGTGGAATGACTGTATATTTGACGTCTCCAAAAACGCTGCTAAGTGTTAAAGATTCCTTCGTCGATATAATGAAATTTATCACCCCTTCTCATCAAACTGCACTTAATGAAGCCTATAATTGTCCAAAGCTAGATTATAGTTCCCATAGGACAGGTCCCCCAATAACCTAATTGAGTCTCTTGGATAGAATATGAAAGATAGAACTATAGCAGAAATATTTAAATCACTTGAGCTCCACCGCAATGGTGGTTCTTGGCTTTTATTATTTTATCGTTGTATTTCTCCCCTAAGAGAATTCAGTCTTAATGCTCGTACTTTAAGGAATGCACATCATTTTACCATTGAGCCCAATTTTGGACCTACTATTGAATTCAGAGATTCTTTCCTTAGCCACCCTTCACGAATGTGGAATTATAGAGACTAGAAAGATCTAAAATTATGTTTATCAGGAAGAAAAGTGAAAAGAGAGCCAGCTTACAAATATAAACAGGACGGGCCATCTAGTGGTTTCTTTTTAAATCATAGGTTATTTTGACAGTGACAGCTGTTTTCCGCTCGAAATCTTGACAGAAAGTCGGTATCATACATCCGTGGAACGAAATGAGTCGCTTTGCACTTGAACAACGTTGGGAAATATTGAAAATTTATTTCCAAAAAGAGTGCTGTGTAGCCCAAACAGTGCGTTTTTTGAAAAGAAGTTTTGGGTGCTTCATTTCACCAACCGCGCCTTCTATACGCAAGTTTGTGCAAAAAGTTCATGAGACTGGAATGCTAGTGCGCACAGACGAGAATGTGACTGCGGTAGCCGAGAGTGTGATAATCAATTCACGAAAATCAACTCACCATCGATCTCAACAGCTCAACATTTCACACACTAGCCTGATGAGAAATCTGCACAAAGATCTCAGATTATTCGCTCACAATGCCCATTTGACTCACCAATTGAAGGCGCACGACCACCCGCTTCGTCATCGCTTCACAGTTTGGGCTTTAGAACAGCTTGAATTGGATAACGATTTTGGGGAAATCATTTTTTCTGGCGAGCCGGAAGCGTTAACATTAACGAACAAAATTGCCGCATCTGGTGTTCGGAAAACCCGCAGGTTATTGTTCAGAATCCAATGCATCCACAGAGAGCGACAGTTTGGTGCGGATTATGATAGAGTGGTGGCATCATTGGTCCATTTTTTTAAAAAATGAAGATGGGTACCACTTTTCGGTCAACGGTGGGTTACAGGGCCATTTTAACTTTTTGACTTTTTTTTACTCATATTGAAGACATGGATTTGAACGACCTCTGGTTCATGCAGGATGGCGCGCCATGTCACACAGCCCATGCCACAATCGATCATTTGGACAGCAAATTCACATATCGTCTTATCAGCTGTCTTGACAATTTCAATTGGCCACCATCAACAAGGTGTGGTGCTGGCTACTGCGAAGCCAGCAGAGGCAGCCACTTGAACACAATTTTTCGATATTTACTTTTGCATATTTAGATTGAATCTTTTGCTGCACCGCGGTCGTTCTCTATTAGCTTTTTCTGACAAACGAAATTTGTATTCAGTTTTTCCTGTCTAATCAGAGATATCTATAATGAGCTTTACATATAGTTGAATTCAAATTGAATTGCGAAATTTACAATAAATACAAACTTCAAATCCATGATAAAATTTTTTTGTACTAAATGGTTGATTCTTTGCGATCGATAAATCTTAAGAACAACATCTAATTAAGTTACAATACAGTATAACTATGTAGGAACTAGAATACGGGATTCAAATACAAACTTATTCATAATCTGCACACCATTTACTGTACATCAATAGGTTTTCCACTTTAAAAAATAATTAGGGGCACAAACAGAGTCCTGCGAAATAAATCGAAATTGTCTTTCACTACCTTATTTAAGATAGCAAATAAATCCATTACGATGCCTTCCACAATATCACTTTTAACAGACACATCGAAGTATAATACCTCTTTGTTAACACTTCCACGCTTCTCTAGGTGGTACACGCATTAATATGCAATGGAAATCGAAATGGACCACCACTTAAAAAGATGTAAATGCAAAGTGTCTTCATCGTTATGTTCATCTTTTTCGACATGATTGTAGCATTACCGCTGTGCCGCGGCTTCCGAAACAAGGAGGCTCTTTGTGACCAGAAGTAAAGTGCTGATGATGATGTTATACCCACTTCAATCGGTTGCATAATACCTCCTCCAAAGGGATTCCATTGATGGGTATATATGCCCTTGTGACATTTTTCCTCATCTTCGCCATAGCAAAGAGCAAAAATGCATTCTTAAGAACGTCATCGTCGTTGTAGTTTTCTTAGGGAGCGACACTTGAAGTATAGTCAACGCCATCGTCGCCGATATAGTAACAGCAGCACTCGAAACAGCATCACCGCTACGTTGCTACTTCCACTTAAGGGACTGGTGGCAGATTGTTCTGTTTAAAAAGATTTTTGACAATATAAAAAAGAATATGAAATTTTGGATTCGTATACAAAGTCAAATATTTTGATCCTTCAAACAGGATTGGAAAAAAATTAAACAAATTACACTAAAAATATTACAAATTACATGCAAAACTCTTTGGTCGGTTTTGTGGAATGAACGATTTTTTTTTACCAGAGAAAATTACTTTTAAACAAGGCTTAACTTTTATATAAATACATATGTAACTGATAGCTTGCATTACCATATCAAGTAGTTAAATATCCTGATTTAAAAGTCAATACTTGCATGCCAGTTACTTATGTTTCCATATTGTATTTGGCATTCAAAAAATATTATTCAGTAGTTTAAGTTAAAGTTAAAGTTTAGAGTAATTAATTTTATGGTCGGCGCCATTCTCAAGTGTTTCAAGTTCAACTCCCATATGGATTTGTAATTTAAGATCAATAAATATATATCGAATTCAAATTATGGTCAAATGCGTAATGATATAGCTTTTTTTCCATAATTCTCTGGCAATTTCAAAAACTTTGTATCCATTGCCACAGATAGACTATTTTATCATAAAATCAAAGATTAAGCATGATTGTTGAATTTGAAGTTGTCCATATGCTGCTGAAGCAGTTTATGCAACCGTAAATGTGCAATGTATCCCCAAAAACATTTTAAGATCATCCTGGCCATCACCTAGGTATTGCTAAGAAAACTATGGTATGTAAAATTTTTGTCACCTCAAACTCAAAACGAGGTTTTTGGCGAAAATTATTGAAAAACTCGTAGAGCATTTACATCGAACATTTACACGTATTTATTTGATATTTAAATCATTCTAACACCAACTGTCAAATTTTAGTTTGATCCAATATTTCAAATTTTATTCGTGCTTATATTAGTTTTGAAAATAAAATTAGTTCTAACTAATTTAAACTGATCTTTATACATACAAATAGAGTTGAAAAAGTATGAAGATATTGTTAAACTTTTTTATTTATTTATGTATTTTTTAAATAATTTATAAAATAAATGTATAAATTCTTTTTTTTAAGGCATCTGAGTAGCCAGACCATATGATGCCGTTTAATAACTTAACAAGAATTCAATAAAACTATTGTTTCCATATCTTAAGCTTCTATCGTGAGAAAGAAACTTCGTTTTCTTTTGGGAGTCCTAGCACTTTTTGGGAAAGAGAATTGTTGGTTGACAATGATGAGTATATTAAATTGAATGCACAACTGAGATAATAATGTTTAAATGTATGAAATTGCCGTGTAATTTCCAGAAAAGTATGAATTTCTGCAAAGAAAGCTCAAAAAACGTTATATTATTAAAGTTTTCTTTTATATAAGAAATTTCTTTTAAATTTTTGAAGAACAGAAATTGAGATGCCAATTTTAAGCATTAGAAGTATAGATTTTAGGAAACAATTTTAAAAACTAATCGTTCACACATTTTAAAGATATTGATTTAAAAAAAAAAAAAATTTGTTTGTCCAAAAAACACAAAAACCTATTTTTATATGCAATATTATTTTGAACTTTAATGCCGTTGATGATATATTCTATTCGAAAATCAAAAAAAGGTTCTATGACAGGTACTGTTAATAAAATTTGTTGGCATCATTTTTTTGTCCAAATTGTTGTCCATATCCATATTAGCACACCTAATTTTTTTTTTATCAAAATCATTAGAGCCGTTTCCGAGATAAATAAGATTTTGCATTACGGGTGTATGGGGGGTACAGTTAGTTTTGGAGCTAAAAAAAATCAATTTTCCCTCTAGGGAATCACCGAAGACTCTTAAGTACCGAGTTTGAAGAAAATAGCTCCAGTGGTTTAAGCTGTATATCATGGTACAGACAAACCGAATTGCCAGACCTACTTTATTCGCCTTCGCCATTATCGTAATATCAACTTTGATCGAAATCTCGAACTCGATTTTTTTTTTTTTGCAAATGCAGAACTTGCCCCTTTGTATATTAACTCTAAGAATTTATATACAATGCTTGCCCTATAGTATAGTAGTTTCCAATAAATGTACTAAAATTCCTAGAAAATTCAAATTGGTATAATTGTTGACATTTTACATTAACAAAAATCAAATTCAGAGAAGACTTTAACATTAGACTTAAATAAACCATTATAAAATGGACTGTAAGCTCGAGGTTGTACTAGTGTTATGAAGCGTTACAACATCTACATACTCCTAAGCATACTACCGATATTTACATACATCCGTATTATATAAAAATATTGAACATTCTCTGTTTACCTGTCATTATTTAACTAGAATTAAATTGTAATTCGATACAATTTTTTTTTCTTAGCTATCTTCTTAGTTCATATTGACTCATAGCCCCATATTTGATAAGACAAAATCGTCTTTTATTCTTGACCAAGTGTGGGTAACAATCTAGTGTGTAGAGAATTAAAGATTGATCCATAAACAAAAGCCTTTCTTCATGTGTGTTGGTAGCAGGGGGACATTGCACTTCTTGACCTTGACCTAGGTTTTTGGTATAAACAATTTTTATGACAAAAGCTAGAATAGGACAAGCCTTAGCCTTATCATTTTATTGTTTATAAGTATTTATTTCCCTATAAATAACCGACCGTTTCATTCCTCTGAGCTCCACTTCAAGACTTCAAGTAGCTTATGGGACAAGGTTCAATTCATTGAGTTTCTACCGTTTTGCTGCCTATGTTGTGTACGAGGAACAAGGGGGGCACCGACCGTTTAGTTCCTTTTAACTCCTCTTCAAGAATCTCACTGGACAAAGTTCTCCTTCAACAGGTCTACTACCCGCTTTGTTTTCTAGGTTACGTGATAGCGACATAAGGGGTGGCCGTGGTGCGATGGATGTGTGCTCGCCTGTGAACCTCATGATCACAGGTTCGATCCCTGCCGTGTGGTCTATGTCGTTTTAATTCCATTAAAAACCTTCTAAAATTGTCATCAATGGGTTGCTGTTGCTGGTTTACTCATTACATGTTGTTCAGGCATAACACTAACAACATGTAATTGAGTTAAACTAGTATACCCAACAAGGATGAACACGAATAAAATAATGTGAATCATAAGCGACATGGAAATAAGACACGGCATTCTCCGCTTTAGTTCAGCCGCCATCCCTGGAGATAAAATAGCTGAGACAACAACCTTCAGTCTCAGAACATCGTGCCACACATCTTTCCTATCCTTCTTTCTCTTCCTTAACTTCACGCCCGCGCTGTGTTCAAACATTTAAAGGGTAATCATAATCCCTTGAGCGCGTGTAAATTATAAAAAAAAAAAAAAAAAAAGTTTTCCAAGAAAGTTTCCGACCGGATTCGTCTTCAAGAATAGCTCTGGTCAATGTTCTCTTCAGTCATTTCCCGACCATTTTGTTCCCTAAGTTGGTTGCATGCTGGAGACCAAAGATTATCAAATAAAGATGGGAGACCTCGTCTGAACTTTCACTTGGTTACGTCAAAAAACACACACTATTGCAGCTTTATAATTCCCACACAGCAAAACATGCACACGCTATGTTGAAAAATTAATAAAAACAGCAGAAACGCAGCAGAGCCCACATCACCTAATATCATTTTTGTTTTATAATAATTTGAACGAATTTGAGCAACAAAGACAAAAAAAAATTATATTTCTGCGAAAAATTAAGTTTTATATATTTTTGCTTTGTATATTAGAATGTATGTATGTATATTATACGAGTATATATATAAACGTATACACTCCTTATAATGCTTCAAAGTGCGAACAAAATAATAATAAATAACTTGTACAATGTTTAATAGAGGAATTATGTATAAGCTAAATGCGATTAATACGGATATTTTAGTTTCAAAATGTCATTTTGGCCAAACATAAAATTGATAATACATCTTTCTGTCAATAAAAACACATTGAGTGAAAAATGATTCATTCAATAAATCAATGGAAATAAAAAAAAAAAATTCATTCAAAATACTCCAACTTGTTTGATCATATTAAAAACGACACAAAAAAACTAAATTAAATATGAAATCTTCCAAGCTTGTGTCTCAGCCCATTTAAATCTACCTTAAAATACAGTATCGGCCAGCTATGTCAATTTACAGCATCCGCTGACTCTATTTTAATTCACAAATTAAAAGTTTAATGGAGGGCCCTTTCATTAAAATATAAAGAATATAATACTACGCAATATCTGAAATAAAAATAACTGGCAATAGTTCATCCATACTGCTTGCACCATTATACATTCTGTTTGCACCATTAAATGTTCAATTTTCAAAAATATTCCGATTAACCCACCAAAAGATGCAATTTTGGTGGTGAATTGAGATTTTTGTCAATCTGTCAAAACAAATTTACACCATTAAGTTGATGTTGCAATTCACAATTAATGTTACTAGTTGCTATTTCACCATACGTCAAAATTGTCTCTTTAGTTAATCCCGAGTTAACTCACCAAAATACGCACCTGAACTGGGCCAACCATACATATCTGCCTTTAGATAAGCAATCCACCTTGAACAAAAATTCAATTTTTTGAAAATTGGCTCCACTCGAAATAATACACAAGTTAAGTTAATAAAATCTGATTTTATTGAAATAAACTGCCACCAGCTGCCTAACTATCATAAATCAACATAAATTGCAAAGCAATTTACATATGTGTGGATGGTTCTTTTTTTTTTTTTGTTGCGGTTTTGCACAGAACACAGAACTACTTGTGGTTGTGGATCCCCATCTCCATCTCCGATATTTATGAAATTCAATTTTCAATTAGATTTAAGTTTGAAGGCGTGATGGTGTTAATGATGATGTCGTTGGTGGCAAAAGGTTTTCGGCTTCAGGTTTCGGTGTTATATAGAAAAGTAATGCATTTTGCATAAACCTTTCAAGAACATAAGGTGTAGTTGTTGGCGTCGTATTTTACAAAAGTGGTTGTGGGTATTATAATTTTGATGTGCTTCGCTGGGAAAATGTTGATATTATATGTGCAGAGGCTTGAATTCAGGGTTTGATGAATGTGCAACAAAATGTCTTTTATAAATCTGATTAACTGAGTTCGTATTAAAAATGCTTCTTATGTCTCATGATGACTAACATACAAATTGATGTATACAATATATTTTATTCAAGAAAACATAAAAATAAGTTATGTAAAATTTCAACAAGCAATAAATTTAAAGTATCTACATAAATATATGCAGGTAAGGTTAGGCGAGGCTTAGCCTTAGGGTGTACAAAGTATTTTTATAACTCAAAGTTACCCAAAATAACATATATGTGGGGAGGGGAAAAAAGATGTTAATTGAAAACTCGCACTTTTAAATATGTTTTATTTAAGATTTTAATTCAAGGTTCAATTAAATAAAGCACAATGATTAAGTTCGATTAGTTTTTAACAAAAAATATAGGGATTTAAGTATTCAAGGTTTAGTAGTTGTAACTAATTTTAAGTAAGTAATTTAAGCAGTTTAATTTAATTTTTAAGTAATTTAAGCAGTTTAATTTAGTTTTAAGTAATTTAAGATAATATTAAGTTTTAAACAAATAGAACTCGTGACTTTCGTTGCGTAGCTCGTTGCGTAACTCGTAGCAGATAAAAAAAAACGTCTTGGTCGTTGCGAGAACTCTACATATCTGGTGATGAGCTGATGATGTTGCCGTTTCTCTTTCCGTAACAACCGTTGCGTTTTTTTGTAAGCTTTGGACCGTTGTTCTCTCGATGACAAGTTGAATGTTGTTTAGTTTAGGGGATTAGGTTTAACATTCTAATCCCACATCCGGCCATCCTGCGATGATTCTGTTTGGTATGAATCAGAATCGCAGTCGTCGTCGTCTCGTAACCATGGCTTCATTTGATCAGCTGACGATGAAGTTTTGTTTGGGCCTTCATGTGTACCCACTTTTTCTACATCATATCGATCGTTACGTTTGATTTTGACTACTTCGTAAGGACCGAGATACTTTGGGTGAACTTTCAATCCTGGGCCAAATTGAGTGCGTTGTACTGCTACCAGGTCCTTTACGGCGTACTTATGAGGTGATTTTCTTTTCTTGTCAAAAGTCTTCTTGTTCTCTGCCTGTATTTTGTGGATTTGTTGTTTCGCTTCCATTCGTAATTCTGCTCGTTTGTCCATGAACTCGCAACGTATCTCTTCCTCTAACATTTCGATAAGGTCCGCATCTCTTTCGGTTCTCATTGGGGTTCCAATGAGCATTTCAAATGGCGTTTTATTAGTTGCTCTAGACACTGTTGAGTTTATGGATTTTTGGACTCGCGGTACATGCTGGAACCATTTCAAAGGATTTTCGATGGACAATTTCGTTAACATTGATTTGATAATGGCATTCATCCTTTCGACCTGACCGTTCCCACGCGGCACTCCAGTCGTGATTTGGATATGGATAATGTGCCGCTTCTCACAATACTCTTTGAAATCAATCGCCGTGAACGCAGATCCCTTATCAGTAATAATCCTGTGAGGACTACCAAAATTATTTTCTTGAAATTCGAGTTTTTTCAGGACTTCGTCGGTCGTTGTTGACTTTACAGGGTAGATCCATACAAACTTCGTAAACGCATCCATAATGACAAGAAGATGTTTATAATTTTTTGCGGTTGATGCCATTGGACCAAGATGGTCCATGTGATAAGTGTGTAGTGGAACGTCGATTTTATCAATAGGGTTTAGGTAGCCTTCTTGTTTACCCTGCTTTTTGCTAGCAAGGATGCAAGCTACACAATTCGCTATGACTTCTTCTATTCTACTTCGCAGTTTAGGTATAAAGTAATTCCTCTTGATTAATATCTCAACTTTTTGGGCGTTGATATGGCCCACTTCGTGAACGCTCTGAATTATATTTTTTTGGATGCTTTTTGGTACAACCAAAACGTATTCACCTTCAATGAATTTGTATAAAATACCATTTCTGCAGTAAAAATCTTCATATGCTTCCTTTTGCAAGATATTTAAAATTAATTTACACATTTCATCTCTAGATTGGGCCTTATGAATTCTTTTTAAAATACCAGTTTCAGGGGCTGAATTGACAATGAAGACTCTACTTAATGCATCTACGTGCTGCATATTTTTTGCTGACCTATGCTGTACCTCACACTCAAACTCTTCTAGGAATAATGCCCATCTGGCAACTTTAGCGGATAAATCTTTCTTATTCATAGTTTGTTGAAAAGCTTTACAATCTGTTAAAATTTTGAAGGAAATTCCTTGTAAATATGGTCGCAACTTTTTTAGTGAACGTATTACAGCTAGTACTTCAAGTTCATAAGAGCAGTAATTTTCTTCGGTTGGTGAGGTTTTGAAGCTTAAATAAAACACAGGGTGGAAAGCGTTATCATCGTGACGTTGCAATAGCACTGATCCAAGACCTACTTTGCTAGCATCGGTGTGGAGTTCCGTCTCTAGATTTGGGTTGAAAAGCTTAAGGACTGGATCTTCACATAAGAGAGTTTTTAACGTTTCAAAAGCGTAACGTTGTTCAACACTAAAAATAAAAGTCGCTTCTTTGCGGGTTAGATCGGAAAGAGGTTTTGCAATCGTTGCGTACTGTGGTATAAATTTCCTAAAAAATCCGGATAATCCTAGGAAGCTTTGGACCTCTTTGAAATTCTTGGGCTCTGGAAAGTTTTTTACGGCTAGTGTTTTCTCAACGGAAGGCCTCACGGTTCCAGACTCCACAATATGACCCAAAAAATCGATGGATTTTCTAACAAATTTACATTTTTCCCACTTAATTACTAATCCGTGGGCTGCTGCTACTTTAAGAACATCTTTTAACGTTGCAATATTGTCTGATGTTGTCTTTGACATTATAATAATATCGTCTAGGTATATTAGAATAAGCCCATTCCTGATAAAATCCTTAAACACGGCGTTAACATATCGCTGAAAAACGTTGGGCGAAATGCAAAGTCCAAAAGGAGCTTTACAAAACTCGTATTGACCGTCGGACGTAACGAAAGATGTATATTTTCGACTATCTGGATGGACGTCAACATGAAAAAATCCATTTTTTAAGTCAAGAGTCGTAAAAATGTTAGAATCGTAGAGCTGTTCTAGAATTTCTTCGATAATTGGCAAAGGCTGTCTGTTTTTAATTATTTTTTTGTTTAATTTTCTGTAATCAACGCAAAGTCTATGACTACCATCTTTTTTCTTTGCTAAGACCACTGGACTACAGAAATCTGAATCACTTTCTACAATAATACCATCTTTTAACCACTCTTGGATTTGCGCGGATACAATTTCTTTTTCTTTTGGGGTTAATCTACGAGGTCGATGGAAAACAGGTTTTTCATCTTCCAAAACTATTTTCATTTCGATGCATGATTTAACGGGTTTTTTCGGTGAATAACACTGCATAATATCCAAAATAGATTCCCGGATGTTTCTGTCTAAAATTTCTTGAACACATAACACTTCGTTGCGATTCGTTTCAAAAATATTTATATCAATTTCGTTTAAAAAGTTTTCGTCTTTGTCTAAACATTTCGGTTTGAATCTAAGAACACCATCAAGGATTTCTACGTCAGCATACTTCAAAATCTCAGTACCGATTATCACCTCATCAACTAACCACTCATCGCATACAACATTGAAAGTCAAATAATAAGGGTTTAAGTCATTAAGAACTTTAATTCTAAAAGATCCTTTTGACACACGTATTTCTTGACCAAGTCCACTTAAACAAATACCCGGATGCTCAAATTCTCGTTTCAATTTTTCAAATATCGATGCTTTCATTAAAGAAACTTGGCTTCCCGTATCGAAAAGAGCATTAATATTTAAATTGTCTATTATTATTTCGACGCAGTCAAGTCTATTAAAATGTCCTTTCGGGTGGGTATGCACCTTTTTTAACCCACAGCCAAAGGTAATTTACACAAAACACAAAATTGGGTATGTGGAATCCCGCAGGCTTAATTGCTGCCTTTATTTAAATGTCTTTCAAGTTTTTTGTTGTCTTTTGTTTTGCCTAGCGAAAACGTTATTAGAAACGCTTTGCTAAAATAAATTGTATGTTTTGAAGCTTGGGAGTGATAAATTGAAGTAGATTGTATACAAGTCATATGAATACTGATACAAATGAAATGATTTAATAAGAAAATTTAATACCAGACAAATGAAAAAGTAAACTGCCCCAATTAATGATTATTGAATTGCTTTATTTAAGCAGAAACCGCTTATTTATAAATATCATGGTAATTGCAGTTACATTTGGGGGCTTAGGAAAAATGTCTGTGCTGGATATGTCCATACTGTAAAAATCAGGCCAGCAGTTTTGGCACTTAGTGAAAGTCAGGTGGGTGAAAATTCTGATCACATGGAATTCAGCCTTCCTGGTTATAGCTTAGTGCCTCTATTGTTCCCTCAACATATGACCTCGCCGAATATGTACATAATCATGTTGCTTATCAGCTTCAACCACAATATGTTACTTGTTTATATACAAACTTCAATTTCATGTGGTTCAAATGCATAGTCCATAAGCGCATCATTCTTACATGCTTTTTTATCGCAGCCCAAGTTTGGTTAGTAACTCGACTTTTAACAAATTTGATGCGCTATCCGACTGTATCCAAAGAATTGTTTCTCATTTTTCGCACAGTTTCATTGTACACAATTTATTCTTTGTGGCTGCGCTATTCTGCTCAGACAATACCCAATGGAAGGTATGTCAGGTCTAAAAACCTAGCGGTGGAAAATCAGCGAAAATGAAAACAAAAACACCAAAATTTGTGGCTTTTTTGTTGGTAATTAGTTGCTGGAATACCGATTTTGTTGCTCGAACCGATCACGAGAAATCGGCAACAGTTCTAGATTTATGTTAAGATAGCGTGGAAATAACTACATTTTGGAATAACCGATCACACAAATGAGAGTAAATTTGTTGCTAATTTGTTGCTGTAAGATGTTCCAAGAAAAAGTTAAAAAAAAATATTTATTCACAGTTAATTTAACTAACTCAAATTTGATGTCGTCCACGCTAGCTTAACTCTCGATTTTTCCATGGAAAAATCCAATTAATATTTTGTTGCTCTTCATCTCTTGTAGCTTTTTTCTCGTTGATCCTGAACAACGTTCTTAGAGGTATCTAAAAACAAAACGATAAGAATAGATTTATTTTGTGTAAAAAATGCTCCAAAAGTTATTTCAGAATTATGAAAAGAATAAAGGACATTAAGGATATTTAGAAAAAGGGGTTTATAAATTTGTAAAAATATTAAAAATAATGAACAACATGCCATGTCCGCAGCTCCTTACCAATTTTTGTATAATTTTTTAGACTTGTTCTATGAATCAATACTAAGAACAAGTTCAAAAATAAACATAATCGGCTGATTAGATCAGGAACTGTGGGTGTTTAAATATTCTATCATTGTCAAAAAAAAAAAAATATATATTTAGTCAATTATATTCTTATAACCTGCTAAAAGTTAGATATATATCAAAATAGATGAATTTATATTAAAGTTCACACGATTAGCTTGAATTCAAGCTATTATTTGTATAATTTTTAAAATTTCTTAAATTTGTTTCAAGGGTTTATAAATAGTAAAAGTATTCAAATATTATTTATTATATATTTGGCGTGGCTGAATGGCGCTTTTTTTATAGCTAATTAGTTGCTCTAATGAGAATTTTGTTGCTTGAATAGTTTTTGAGATATTGATAACAATGCCGGTCAGTGACGATGCCAACTTAGTTTAGCTGAATTTTCGTCATATTTCTTGTATGAAAAATAGAAAGATTTATTGAACGATTTTTAACCATTATCGAATTACTCACTATTCTATTGTCTATAGAATAATATGAAATTTATTTTTATGTCGTGACATTCTAATTATAATGTAATTATAGAAAAAGTAGTAGGAAAGAAACAAAAACAAAAATAAGCCGATCGTAATGTTTATTCATCAATGTTTAACATAATGTGTCGTACATAAAAAAAAAAAAACATGTAAGTTGAAAACTACATTTTCAAAAACTAATTTTAATTCATGTTCAACAGGAGATGTCATTATTTTTGAAGTCTTTGACGACGGGACGAACCAGAAAATTAAATTGGGTGCTCTTCCACGAGGTTTAACGAATCCTTTAAATAGCAGAGAAATATATAGACTTGTTGGAGCTATAGACTTTACGCCCCCTACGAATACTCGAAGAACATATTCAGATTTAAATATATTCAGGTTGAATACGACGATCGTTGTGAAAAAAGAAATGTTCAGAAAAAATACATACGCTATTAAGCCTAGAATTTTAATGTATGTCAAAATCACATGACATAATTCTTTAGTTATAAAAAACGAATATTTTTTAGTAATGGAAAAATAAAGAACAATTAAATGTTAAACTGCCCGCTGCTCAGTAATGAGATTGTGATACTATTTTTTTGTTCTATTTCCTGCCTAGATAACGAATTTTAAACTCGACTGATTCCTGGTTTCTACATATAAGTTAAAAATTTAATATTTCATAAAAAAAAAAATTGGAAAACGGTTGACTCTAAAGGCCATCCCTGTAACTTTCCGGTAATTATATGCTTTTGCACTCAAAATTCACTCAATACAACATTTTTGAGCTCGTAATTTCTTCGTTATTAATTATTATGCTCCGAGCTCAAAAAGTAGCTGTTCTACGCTTTGGAGCTCTTCGAGCCACACAATATACTATAACCGCACGGAATTCAGCTATGAGATTTTGAGCATTAAATAAAATATTGCGATATTTGTTGAACTTTTCAGGTGAAAGAATCCGACATTCACGTTCAAAAAAAGTCATTATATAAAACCAGCTACAGAGAGCTTAAAACATATCGTAAATAACTTCGAAGAAGTATATAGTTCAAAACAATGCGTAAATCATGAGAAAAATTCGTAAATGTTTAACGGATGCGGATCTAAATTTTACATGCGTATATAGTTAAAAAAAAAAATTAGATTTACATTCAGACAGGAGATTTATATAAAGTTTTTTAATAAGTCGCTTAAAGGAATTATCTGTATTCAAAAAAAGAAACAGAGTAATCTAGCAAGGCCGGTTCGTTTGCTTACGGGACTCCAAACACTACCGACTTCCGGTTTCTATTTTGTTGCTGACTCTTTGCACTCAGACAAGGCCTACTGTGCTCAGCAACAAATTATTAATTGGATTTTTCCATGGAAAAATCGAGAGTTAAGCTAGCGTGGACGACATCAAATTTGAGTTAGTTAAATTAACTGTGGATAAATATTTTTTTTTAACTTTTTCTTGGAACATCTTACAGCAACAAATTAGCAACAAATTTACTCTCATTTGTGTGATCGGTTATTCCAAAATGTAGTAATTTCCACGCTATCTTAACATAAATCTAGAACTGTTGCCGATTTCTCGCGATCGGTTCGAGCAACAAAATCGGTATTCCAGCAACTAATTAGCAACAAAAAAGCCACAAATTTTGGTGTTTTTTTTTTCATTTTCGCTGATTTTCCACCACTAGGTTTTTAGACCTGGTATGTCGACTATTGTATCATATCGGCAAATTTCTCATGACAACAAGACCCAGTTATCAAACCGAAAAAGAATTCATGGTTTGATTCGAGCTGTAAATAGGTTATTAGGGTCAGAGAAGTAAGTTTCCGATATTATAAAGTCAATCCTACTGAGGAAAACCGGAATAAGCTTAAACTAGCTAGAAAGCCCTGTAATGATCATATTCAAAAATGACCAAAACCTACAGCAAAAAATACTAGAATGTCCCAGAAGTAGTAAAATTTGTTGGGCATTTGTTAAAAACTTACGAAATACTACTTCGTCTTGGCTCTACGCTGGTTTTCAATGACACTCACTGACTTCACTGTCAGCTCACAAGAAAATGCCAATTTGCTTGCAACACAGTTTGCTGTCAATTCAACACTGTCTCACAGTGTCATGAGTCCACCTGTAATTGAGAGCGTAAATGATGTTATGGGACAAATCTTCCTTCGCACTCGTACAGTTGCAAGAGTACTGAAAGATCTCGATATACACAAATCCGCTGGCCCGAAGAGTATGGACCCAAGTGTTTCGAAGAGGTGTTCTTCAATACTGGCAAAACCATTGCGATAGCTTTTCCATCTGTCCTAGTCTACTAGTTTCTTTCCGAGGCGGATGAAAAACAGCATTTGTCCAGCCTTTCCCTAAGAAAGGCAAATCTTTTTTCTTTTCTTACTATCGTCCAATTGCAATAACATCCCTTCTTTCTAAGCTCATGGAAACGCTGATAAATTATCATCTGAAGAAATATATTGAAGTATATAAGTTAGATTAAGAATTAGCCTAATAAATGGGGGTATTGCCACCACCAAAATTAAATTAAAATTCAGAGATTCATTCTTTAACCGCACATTCATGTATATGGTATGCTTTAACCGACTCTATATGTTTCCTTCCCATTATAATATTCAGACATTCCAAACCAATGTGCATCGATATCTCCTCTTTAATCCTCTCCAAGTTTCCTTAAACGTTCGCTCATATATTTTAAGGGTGTAGTCATAATCTCTTTAGTGCGTGCAAAATTATAAAATTTAAGCATAAATTATATTCTACAGGTTCATCCATTTTGTGGTTCTGAAAGTTTATTTAAGTAAAACACATTTATGATGAAGATTAACATCAAACGTTTCAATACATTGTTTGGATCCTAGTGCTAACCTAAGAAAATCGAAAAAAGGTTTCAAGATGAATGTGAAGGGGCTAGGAACAGATTCTTTGGATGGCCAAGAGCTTTTCGAAAATTAAACAACCTGTGTTTTAAAAGGTATTACATTAAAGCTAAAAACAAAATACAAACTCATGTGTCAAGTCTATCTATATCTATCTATAAGTCTATGAATCAGAAGCTTTACAACATTGCATGACACACTGTAAAGACTCGAAAGAATATTAGAAAACATGAAAGACCATAAATTACAAATGTTTTGATCCAGTTGCAGAAATTCGACAGTTATGCTGAAAAATCACTTTGAAAAACGTTTAAGCCCTTGTGATGTATTTTTTTGCTATCCAGTCGAGGTTATGCTTGCCTCGCCAGAGTCGTCCTGAAGAAAACACGATACTTCAGAGGAAAAGGTCTTCAAACCTCATTACAAAATCTTTATTGAAAATAACTCAAATATCTATAACACATAATATTCTGTTACTAGTATTTCCATTAGTTCTGGCAATCGAATGATTCACGGATATCAACTCTTCTGGTTTATAGTCTTGCTGTCTGGTATCGGTTATACTGGTTGCTAATGATTCGGATTTAGGTTTTATATATTTTGGTACTTGGTTTCGGGTAATCTTGCTTCTGGTAATTCGGCTTTTAAAACTGGTCCTAATATTCTGACGTCAGGCTTATGACGGAATCAGACGATACTACGCCCCTGCTGGCGTTGAAAACAGCAGTCTAAAATGCTCTGGTACATAGGCAGATACAATGCCCCTGGTGGCACTCAAAACAGTAGGCTAAAACGCTCTGATAGATCAGCAGGTATCAAAGCCCTGGTGGCACTCAAAACATCAGGCTAAAACGCTCTGGTAGATAAGCAGGTATCAAAGCCCCTGGTGGCACTCAAAACATCAGGCTAAAACGCTATGGTACATCAGCAGGTACAACGCCCCTGGTGGTACTCAAAACAGTAGGCTAAAACGCTCTGATAGATCAGCAGGTATCAAAGCCCTGGTGGCACTCAAAACAGCAGGCTAAAACGATCTGGTACATCAGCAGGTACCAAAAGCCCTGGTGGCACTCGAAACATCAGGCTAAAACGCTCTGGTACATCAGCAGATACAACGCCCCTGGTGGCACTCAAAACAGTAGGCTAAAACGCTCTGGCAGATCAGCAGGTATCAAAGCCCCTGGTGGTACTCAAAACATCAGGCTAAAACGCTATGGTACATCAGCAGGTACAACGCCCCTGGTGGTACTCAAAACAGCATGCTAAAACGCTCTGGTACATCAGCAGGTACAACGCCCCTGGTGGCACACAAAGCAGCAGGCTAAAACGCTCTGGTAGATAAGCAGGTACCAAAGCCCTGGTGGCACTCAAAACAGCAGACTAAAACGCTCTGGTAGATCAGCAGGTATCAAAGCCCCTTGTGGCACTCAAAACAACAGGCTAAAACGCTATGGTACATCAGCAGGTACAAGTCCCCTGGTGGTACTCAAAACAGCAGGATAAAACGCTCTGGTACATCAGCAGGTACAACGCCCCTGGTGGCACTCAAAGCAGCATGCTAAAACGCTCTGGTAGATCAGCAGGTACACCAAAGCCCTGGTGGTACTCAAAACAGCAGGCTAAAACGCTCTGATAAATTAGTAGGTACTAAAACCCCTGGTGGCAATTAGGACGTTTAGCTAGTTGGGGGAAGCTTAGGTAAGAAATAGCTCCAAATTTGGCCAAAGTAGAGAATTTGTAGAGGAAATGGAGGAATGTTTCCTTTTCCCGCTGGTCTCCACAGCTATGACAGTTAATGCCTAATGCCTAGCTCCGCTGCATGCTCCCGGTAGCGACGATCCTAACCATATTTTGCCAAGTTCTGCATACCAGATCAATTGTTCGGGATTTATTAAAGGTAGGCCAAATCTTTATAATGCATTTAGTTAAATTGCTTCACCTACTGTTTAAGTCGTTAAGAAAAATTGAGAAAATATTGTCTTTCTTATTAAGGGCCTGGCCAACTAGTCCGCCCATTCATTCCCATTAATGTCACAATGACCCGGAGACCAGATAAGAATGATATTGTGAAAATTGAGGCTAGAAAGTTCATCCCGGCATTGCTGGACTAATTTTGGGCGATGATGTACTAGAATGAATGGCTTTGACAGCCGCTTGACTGACTTTGATAAATAGCCGTATTGCGGTTCTGGTTTTGGATCTTGTTTAAGTACCTTGCATGCTATCCTAATAGCAAGTAATTCAGCTTGAGCCTTAACGGCCTGGATGTAAAAGAAAAGTTCACTTCTTTTATTATCAAAATGTGAACCTACGAAAGACACACAGAATATGATCCAAAAATTGGTTGAATTCTCAAAGTTTTTCTCACTACCAATCGAAAAAACCAAAATTCAGAACTGCCTAACTTCATTGGAAAAACAATCGAAAAGAAGAAATATCAAGAAAATGATTTATCAACTAAAATATCTGTTTCTATTTAAAAGACGTTATCGATTTGAATATCTTTATTTTTCACTATTATTGGGTTAGGGCCAAAAATGTACACGTTTTCGGTGTGGGTTAAGGGCACACAGATTAGCGCTTTATAGACAAAAAAATTCTTTAAAAAAATTTAAACTGAGAGGGCGCCAACAAATTCTAAAAAAAAAAAACTCTTTCTATTGTCAGTTAGAAAAATGCCAGACAAATTGCAACCAGACACTAAGGCGCTAACTCATGACCTTTCTACATTCTATACTTACAACAAAGATTTTCTCCTTCTCTATATGGATACCTGCAAAACATAAATTAATAGTTTCCTCCAAACTAAACCAAACTACGGCAGCAGCAGCACTATCTTCTGGTTTGGAGCCAAATCGACTAAACAAAGGCAATAATTTCAAGGATTATGCAACCAAATTCGAATATTACCATCGGAATATTGCTCTCTCCATTCCATACAAAGCAGCAGCCAATTCGAAATGTAAGCCACACCAGCTACATGACGGTATAAGCAAATTTGTGCCTGCCGATATGACGGTGTGCTAGGATTGTGGGAGTCCCCACTTATGCAATTACCACTCAGCACAAGGATATGGTTAATATTTGCACCAATTCCAAAGGCTTTGTGAGTAGAAAACCACTAAATGTATATTTATCCTGCTGTCATTTCAGTCTAACCTCACCCTCCCAGTATTTCTTTGCACGGGTAGGTTGTGAAAGCCACTTTGTTACTTTCTATGCACTCAGAGAAATTCCAGCTTAAATTCTCATAAAAATATCTTTGGTTCATTTTTTACCCGAAATTCTAATTTTTGGTTCTTGCCGAGAGAGTGACAGGTGGCGCAAAACTAATCACGAAGATGGTATAGTTTGCAAATGGCGTCGTACGTCAATCATATTTGACATTTGTGAACTAGACGGCAAGTGGCGTTAGCGCAGCGTGAATTTCGACATCGAAACAGACTCGAACATACTCGAACCATAAACCATGCAGGGCGTAGCCGACACCGGAAGGATCGTTCGCCGGAGAATATCGCGGCCGTGGCTGCCGATGTTGCTGAGAACCAAGAAACATCAACCAGACGACAGGCCACGCAATTGGACATCACCAGTGAAAACAGTGGATCAGTTAATGCCTGCTGACCGTCCATCGCGTGTGAATAACTGTCAAGCCATCCTCGATCTCAACAACGAAGAGAACGATTTGTGTCGAAAATCATCATGAGCGACGAGGCGCATTTACAATTAAGCGATTACGTCAATAAGCAAGATCTTCGTTTGAGAGGCACGAAGAGCCATTACATTCACTCAAAGCCACTTTGTTGTGCGGAGTTCACGCGTAAGAAGTGATTGGGCCGTATTTTGGAGGAAGCCATCGGAAATAAGGTACATGGCGGAATCGGATGAGCGAGGCTTGTGGTTTCAAAAAGACGGTGCAACCGCCCACACAACACGAGCCACAATGGATATTGTGAAGGAAGCGTTTCCTGGTCGTAATCTCTCGTTTTGGCGATTTGCCATGGCCAGCAAGATCGCCCGATCCCAGAGTTCTTGCTTTGGGGCTACTTGAAATCGCAGCCCTTAAGGAGAATATTCGACAGGAATGGGAACAGTAATCACCAGAAATCTTGCGGAAAGTCCTAAAAAATGCGATAAGATTGGCCCAAATCTGTGTCAACACTGGCAGCAGCCACTTGCGGATATAATCTTTTCCACGTAACAGAAAAAATTGTAAAGGTCGAAGTAAAGATTTCAAACTTTTTTTTCATTTTTTTTTATTTAGTAAAAAAGTAATTCAAAAACAAAATTGGATGATTAATTTTCCGGCACCTTGTACCACTTATTTCCCAAAATCAACCAATTAATCGTTCATTCAAAGTTACCGCCACGCCCCCTTTTTAGATGTACAATTTGATTTTTGATGAAGAAATAAAAGATTGGTAAACAGGGTATGGGAAAGGGATCCGTAAGAAGATCTCAGAATAATGGTTTTCATAAAACATTTGTACTATTTTGAGTAAAGAGAAAAAAAAGTGTTTTCTCACAGTGCATGATGCTTATGCACATTTTACCACGTTGATGCGTAATTTATAACGTTACTTGGAATTTTGAAAATTTTATTTAATTTAGTCAAACGCCACGAGCCAAGCGCAAGCTTATACACCGACCGAAACTTACATGCAAGATGAGTTATCTAGGCAGATGGGGCAATGTAAATGGAACTTATTTTTGGCACGAGTCCGTTTCGGTTTTTGGTTTCGGCCAACATTATGCATATTTTGCTCGTAGCTGCGTCCCGCTTATTGGACATAATAAATGCATTTTGTTTGGCCGCAAATGTTCTGATCGCATTGAATAAAATGCTCTGCTAACTTTAATTTGCATATAAATTATGTACATTTTGTGGTCGAGAGGAGTTATTCCATTTGCGGCAAATAGCAATGGTTAAAAGTGTCAACGCATATTTTGTTCCCGACGACACCGACGACAACGACGACGATGACGCCGACGACATGACGGATTCACTTTTGTGGTTAGTTTTTGAAATATTATTGTAATTTACGCTTGAATTGTTGTAGATGCCTAGAATCTGGTCTCATGCTGCTGATGCACGAATGGTATTCCTCGCGTTTTGGCAAGCTATGTTACATGCATCAGTTGGTGGTGTAGCCGGGACGAATGAATGCGAGTCGTTTGGAGAATGCATCATTTTTTATATGTCAGCAAAAGGAGAATAGTTGACATGCTATCCTTCTGGCAGAACAATTGAAATTCGAGATGTTCATGGCTGTGGCATCAGGGTTCTATACTAGATTTAGGTTTTGGGTGCAGCGAGAAATTGTGTTTTTTTTTAGATTGGGGTTGGAATTGGCATTTGGAGACCATGATGTGAATGTGAACGAACTAAAGCCAGATCTTACATTTTGTCTATTTTATATAATTTTGTTTCCTCCATGGATTACCAATTTGTTTCTGGTGTAAGAAACATCAGGCTAAAAACATCATCTTAGATTATTTTTATATGAAAACAAAGAGGGCATGGAGGTCAACAATCCAAATTTGTTTTTTTTTTAATATTTTTCTGTTTAAGTGTCTCTATTTTCTGTGGTATTATTTAAAGTCGGAAACGTGATTTATGGAATAAAATTACTAAATAAGTGTAAACTTGTCACTGTTTTGAGTGGATTTTGAGCTGACGACGTCATCATCGGGCCATACTCAGGCCATTACCGTCAACGGCGAGCACTATCACTCAGTGATAACAAATTTCTTTCGGCCCTTATTTGATGATATGGACACCGACGATATGTGGTTTTAACAACAGGATGCTACGTATCACATAGCCCGTACCATCGCGGAGGCGATGTGAATTGGTCACCGAGATCGTGCGATAACTAATTATAACTAACGGTACCATCCATACAACCATTATGAAACATCTAATTTATCTCGGAAACTTAAGGATGGAGTTAAGTAGCAGGAAAGAGTGAGTAGGCAAAATGGTATACTGATGGATCGTAAATGTCTCAAGGGACAGGTTCAGTAATTCTTGGCAGCCAAAATATTGCAATCATGTCGGACAGCCAAGTAGCACTCAAAGCTTTAAACTCGTATCTATGTCATTAGTTCTAAGCTTATATGGTAGTGTGTGGGCAGGCTTAATGATTACGCCAAGCACAATAATGTCATAGTTCATTGGATTCCGGGACAGCTAAGTGTCATAGGAAATTAAAGGGCAGACTGTTAATCTTAAATAGGAATCTATAACGGGGCCTAAGCTCTATTGTGGAATTGGAGATAATGTGATTAAAAATAGAAGCAAAACAAAAAATAAAAACCGTTAGATCAAAAATATCGATAGAACTCACAAAACGGTGGCACGCCAAAATCCTTCTTGGGATCTACGACCAATAATACCTTACATCCTTTATCGGATTCAACAGGAACAATTTAAGAACAATAACGTATTTTATCGGTATATAACTGCAAAACTGAAAAGAGACCTCAGTATTCTCGCCTTGGTTGTTGGATTTGTTAAGCTGACGAGGAAACGCCGCCGCCGCCGCAGCACCATACTATATTAGATAGATGTGATGCATTCGTCCATCAGAGACACGGTAGAAGGGACTGAACTATAATTTCTGAAAATGCTCCACACATTTAAGTTTATCAAGGAATCAGGTCTTGAGAAAAAACTATAGTATGATATATCTTACTCAGCTCTAGACGTGGCACAATAGATTTAAAGGAATCAGTGCACTTAAGACCCAAATAATTCATTAATTAATTTATATTTTGGTAAAAAAAAATGTTTATGAAAAAGGTTATCAACAAATAACAATACCTTTCATAGAACCGTTTTTATGAATTTCGAGAATCTCATTAGCGTTTACAGACTTCAATGAAAATTTTAATTGTATTTTAATTTGAAATAATATTGCATATACTATCTTTTACGAGAAAAAACCATCACACAAGGACATCAAAAGCTTGACAAACATTATGGGAACTCTTCACCATCGATCAGAACCATTCACAACTGGTTTAATCAAATTCGGTGATGTCGTTCTAGCACAAGTGAAGTCTCACCCAACTGAGGTCAACGCATAACAAATGCTCAAAAAATTCACGGTTTGATAAGGGACGATCGCCGAGTGAAGTGCGCAACTTTGTATAGGCTTATCGCAAGGATTAGTGATTTCGATTTTACATAAATAGTTGGACATAAAAAGCCATTCCGCAAGAAAGGTGCCGTGTTCCTCTTAATCTACAACAAACCGCAAACGTTTGACAATTTCAAAGGAGTTTTTTAGGAAGTTAAAGAAAAATTTGATACAAGGAAATAGTAGAAACAATGGCCTTCTCCTGGTAAATCAAAGCTGAAGAAGGCCAAGGTGGGTTTATCAGCAAACAACGTCATGGAAACAGTGTTCACTTCTAATTAAAGCATTCTATTTTACGTTTTCAACTAGTATTTCCTAAATTTGTTTGTTTCTTTTACTGAATAACTGAATAACGAAAACATTCTTTCAACACGCATTGAAATATATCAGATAAGTTGAGCGCACAGGAACGGCAAACGAAGAAACTCGATTTCAAATCCGGATGAAAGAATAGGTAAATAAATTTTTGAAGTAAAACTTCTTTTCCGGCGTTGGGGGTAAAAAATGTTTAATGCAGCTGTCAGTGACATGTCGAAACGACACGTTATCAGTCAAAGACAGCGACATGTTTTTAGAATACAAAATGTTTGTAGTTTATAGGTTACAATCTTACAGAGGCCTTGCTTGAGGGAAAAGAGGTTTTACTTCTACCACGTATGTCAGTACACACAACCTTTTTTTTTAAATAAAACGTTAAATAATAATGTCATTACAGGAAAAACATATTTTATTTTAAATACCATACTTCTTAGAAAGTCGCAAGAAGTATTAAAAAAGATTTTTTAGAGGGCAAAGAAGACTTATTACCTACATATTTAAGAAATATTAAAGAAGTATCAAAAAAGAATGTTTTTATAATTTAAGAAGATTTAAAGAATCAATTAAGCTTCTTAATTCCATATATTGAGCCTCCCACTATAGCACCTTTTCTCTACTTAATATTAAGTTATTTTTTTTTTAAAGAAAAATGTCAGTAACGCTTTAAAATTCTTTAATCCTTTTTTAAGTAACTCTGAGCTACTTCTTTAAGATTGAAATGAAGCATTTAAAGATGTGGACCTCAGGTCCAGGGCCTCTTAGATATTGATAATAGTAGCTTCAAAACCTTTAACGATATCCTTGTCCCCCTTAACCTCTTCTTTATAAACCGGAAGCACCCAACTCATTTATAACTTCAACAAGTTTAACCTTGTTAGACGTTTTTCTCTTTAACCAGCCTAATTATGTAAACTATTATGAACAAGTTGATGTGCCAGGTTTTTAAAACTTATTTTATTTTTTTATAATCTCGACATTAACCCAAATTTAAAAAAACAAACCTTTTCATTGAGAGATTTCAAATCTTTAAATATGCAGTCCTTAGTATCAAATGTTTTGAATTCTTCAAAGCATACATATATCCTCTTTCAAAGGTTAATGATCGGGTTCATTTTTTCACCGACACAATCAACAACCTCTTCGATATTTTTGTACCAATCAAAACAACTCGAGCAAGATTGCGAAATACTGTAGTTGCTGAAATAAAAAATTCTAAACGAAGATTATATGCTTCAAAATTTAATGATCTAACCCCCAAAAAACTTTGCCATAATATCAAGTCATTTGGTATCTCAACTCAGCAAAAGAGTACTGATGAAGAATGCAACGTTAATGAGCTGAACAAAATAATTGCTACTTCCTGCTCCTACACCAATGATGATGCAGAAGTAGATATAGTTTTAAATAGTAGTACTGATAACTCAACAGGTTTTAGTTTCAGAAGAGTTGGTGAAAGCGATATCTGTTATCAAATCGGAAGCCATTGGCCTTGACAACATGCATCACAAATTTGTTAAAATTGAAATTCTTCCGTTTATTTCGCCATTCATAACGCATATTTTTAATACTATTTTAACCAGTTCCCGTTTCCATTAACTATGGAAAGCTTCTTAAAAATCAAACTCAAAAAAAAAATGTCTATTCTGCCGTTCTTTCCAAAGGCGTTTGAAAAGGTAGTAAGTCGACAGATCACTACCTTAGAACTTAGCAACAACGTTGATTCTATTAGATTTTTCTTAAACTTTTAATACTGTCTCTCACAGAATACTTTTAAAAAGTTACAACATTACTTTTGTTTTGAAAACTCGGCCATATCTGTCATTGTGGATTATCTGACCGAAAAAACTGAAGCTGTTTCTGCAAATTCCAAGTTATCCAATTTCCTTTCAACTCACGCTGGTGTACCGCTGGGATCAATTTTAGGCCCTCTCCTTTTCACGCTGTTCAACAATTACTTACCCTCGGTCCTTAGAAATTTCGAAATTCATATGTACAAATTTATTTCATTACCCTATTGGAGTGGTTGAGGTTGCAACTTCTCGAATTAAGTAAGATCTGATGCGTATATTCGGATATTACACCTGTCTGGGGTGGTTGTCTTCCAATTGCAACAAAAATGACGATTGCCAAAAGCCTTATTTTCTGCTGTTTGCATTATGTGATTAGAAGAAATCTTCAAGTTGCATTTAACAACACCGTCCGATTTGTATATGGCTTGCGTCACTTTGACCGTGTTTCTATATATGTATATGCTAAAAATGTCCCTGATATCCCCTTAAACAAACATCTAGATTTTCCAGTACTGACATTTCTGTTTAAACTCGTGCATAGTAAAAATCCTGCACACTTACAGGAAAAATAAGTTTTTCAAATATCACAAAGAAGTAAAGTTCTTATTTTACCTACTTTTACATACAGAAACTCTAAGCAGCAATTTTTTCTGCATGCAGCTGGTCTTTGGAACTCCCTACCAGCCGACCTAAAAAGACTAAACAGCTACAAGACTTTTGAGATTCTTTTGAAAAATCACTACAGATGCAAGCATTTTTCTAAACTTTTCTTTAATTATTTAACTTAATTCTTATTTATGTACATATTTCTTTTATATTAGAAAATCTATTTTGTTTTTATTTCAATATTTTAATTGTTTTTAATAAATTATTTCTTAACCTAATGTAATAAGCATAACAAAAAAGACAATATGTCTTAATATGCATCTGATTTGATATCAATAAATACAAATACAAAAGATGAAGATTCTAAAAAACACAGTCTTAAAACTCTTTCTATTATACATACGTCAGGTCAGTTTAACCTTACCTTCAAGTCGAAGAACCTAACTGAGAAACAGAGACACGGAAAAGTTCTGGAACCAGCAGGAAGAGGAAAAATGAGAGCACAATAAGTCGTAAAGTCTTTTTTACCGGCCTTGAGGATCAAAGATCAAAGACTTGGACGAAATGACCCAAATACAAACATTTAAAACTTCTGCACATCGTTCTCCGCAAATGCATAAGTCTATGGATTTTCTTTAAACGACATTTATGAGACACAGTGACCGGAGAACCGATGCGATTAATTTCCAACGTAGCTGCCTAGAGTGCCAAAATTTAAATGGTTCTAAGATCCACACTCCAATCGATTGTGCAAAACATGCACCATATCACAACCATTAGGCAACCCAGATTTTTTTTTATATTAACTCAAGCACAATGCATTTTCAGCAGATGTTGACATCGATTGGCGACCTCTTACTTCGAGAAAAAAATCAAATTCATCCCTTTATCAAGGAGATCTCCCTCAAATATTAAAGACCCTCCATACATAAAAACGGCCCAAAGTATGAAGTTACAAACTTGCTAAGCTTTCACACATTTTGTTAAAATCTTCGAAATCGTTTTGAACGAAATTTTAAGATTTCATAGTAAGTTTCTTATGTCCCCTAGAAAACAAGACTTACTCAAACTCAACAAGTAAACCTAAGCCTCTCAGCCTTAGAGAATGGAAAGTGTTTGATGTCATACTTTTTATTTCAAACTTTCTTCCCCTTGTCTTGTTGAGATGGTTCTATATTAACTACAAAGTTCGTAACACACCTACCTTCCCCAATAAATTCTTTGCTTCCTCCGATGACCCACAAGGCAGTCACTAAGGTCCTCTTCTTTTCATTCTTATGATTAAAGATATTGAAATGGTTATGAAATATTCTCATGTTTCATTCTATTCTGATATACCTACTAATTTTTTTTCAGAATAATTTCTTCTACTCTTTATTTACTAGATCTTGACTGTTCCTCTATCTGGTGACTCAAAAACTTTCCCACAGCTATTATTCTTTAAGCAAACTGGCCTTGTGAAACTAATGGTCTATAGAATTCTCTTAATTTTTTACTTCTTTTAGGATCTGTTGACTGCACAACTTCACCTTTTTCAACAATAATGCTATTAATCTAAAAAATACTCGTCTCTTTTATCAGCTCAATGAACGTACCTCATATGGCTTCAACGAACCTATTGTATGCATGATACGTAGGTTTAATTGAAAAATTAACTGTTTCGACCTTAACCTTAAAGCCTCTAACTCCGTCTTCTCAATCATCTTTCAAATTCATCCCAATCTCTATTTCTTATTGTTAAGATTTAATAAGAGCTGATTTTAAGTTAGATAAGAATGAACTTGAATCAAGCAAAATAAATGGAGTGTTACCACCACACCAAAATTAAAAATTAAAATTAGATTTAGTATTTAAATATGATTTTTTCCGGCTTTGACAAATACGAGTATCATCATAATTATTGTTGACAAATTTGTACTCAGGAAACAATTGTTAATAACTATGTGAGATGTAATGGTTAAACGCAATAGAAGCGACGGATGCAAGGTTGTGAGGCAACACTTCTAAAAGCCATATTGTCAATTTTTTGGTAATATTTAAACAATTCGATGTTTAATGAAAGCCCAGTGGAAACGGTCATACCTTATCGTATTTTGCTTTTTACATTTTTGGTTTGACCACAAATAATAATCTGTAGTAACCTCTCAGAAATACGAGTACATAATTGCAAATCGCTCCTCACTGTGACCGATACAGTAAACTAAATCAAATACCTCCAGAACGTAATGAAGCATAGAAGTCTTCGAGGCATTTCATTTTCCAAGAACATAATATCTCATTAAAAGGCCCACAGTGCGGAATTGATTTATACCACCAACAGCAATAGTAATTTAATGCATGCAATTCAATTGAGAAACTCACCCGCTTTACATGGATCCATATCCACATCGTTGGACGTCTTGGTCTCGTACTTCGTGCGCATAAGCTCCTCTATAGTGAATTTACTATGATAGTGGCGTCCTCCAAGGGAAGACGATGGTGATGTCGACGTAGACCGCGACTTTGGAACGAATTCATATTCCTCATGGTTATGTCGATGGACATGATGATGTGGCTGATGACTCTGAGGGTTCAGCAGAGGTGGGTCGACCTCAACCTCTTGCTGCGTTATAGGGTGTTCCGCCTGGTGGCGCTGATGATTATGATTGTGATGATTATGGTGATGATGATGATTCTGTTCTGATGGATGCTGCTGCTGATGATGATGATGGTGATTTCTATGTGGATGCGGTTGTTCTTCATGTTGATTATTCCGAGGTTGAACCTCCACTTGATGTTGGTTAGATTCTGTAGTTTGATTCACATATGCACATTGCACCACACACTGTAGCTGAGTTAAAGCTATGAACACAAAAACACACAATTGACCGCATAATAACGAATGATTCTTTCGAAATGTAACGAACGCCATTGTTGTTGCACAAATTGAGATACTTTTTTCGAAGATTTATTTTTTTTTTTTCAAGAGCCAAAGTCACGAAAAACTTAAATAAGATTCTGCTTTCTTAACCGAACCGAATGGAAGCCGAGACTGATATTTTATTTTGTTTTAATTTCTTTGTGACTGAAATATTTATTATTATTTTTTTGTTTCGTTTTATGATTATTTTTGTTTTGTACTTCACTTCATTTCAATTCTGATAACGACAATTACAATATTAATTAAATGCGATTCATTTACGTTTGATAACCCGACGCGGATGCATTGTGATGATGTGCTGGGGCAGTAGTTGTAGTGTGTTCTGGTAATCTCAGTATCTCTCTCGGCAATGTGATGGCGATGGGATGTGATGTTATGTGTGATGGCTTTGAGATTTTTGTTTGTATTTATTAAAAACTTTTAATCAATAATTTTGTTGAATATTGCTGTTTTTTTTTTTTTTAAATATGTTTGTTTTGGGAAACAACTGAAAGAAAAAATAGAAAAAGTTATTAATAAAAAAAATTACACCCTCAGTTACATATTTAAAATGAAATTCAATACTGGGTCGAATGTCCTTGCAGTCCTTATGATTCAAAACTAGTTGTGGATCAGATTTTTGGCAGATTTGTTTAGAAAATGAGTCCATAAGCAGTTTTAAAATGTAATATAAGCTTTTAGTTTTCGGGCAAAAACATTAGGCTAAAAGAGTTTTCACCTCAAAATACAATTATTATTATTATTAATTATATACATATATGTACATGTTGACGACAACTTATGAGCAATGTCCCAAAAATGACATCAAAATACTCCTGGGAGATTTTAATGCCAAAATTGGTAAGGAAAACATCTTTGGTAGGATAGTCGGAAAACAAAGCCTGCACGTCATCACTTCTGGAAACGGACTCAGGCTTATCGACTTCGTAGCGGGAAAGAACATGGTGTTGAGTATAGCATTAGATTTCCCCGCCTTGATATTCACAAGGGTACTTGGCGGTCCCCCGATAATCTAACGTGCAACTAAATTGATCATGTTGCTATCGACGAAAAGTACTCCTCTAGCATACTGGGCGTACGCACGTACAGATCAGCCAACATTGACTCGGATCACTACCTGGTTGGTGCAAAACCGCGCGTGCGAATTTCCATGGAGGCTATTAGGCGGGCATCAATCCTGAGGAGGAAATTCAATGTTGGTAGACTGCAATCGGAAGAGACTGCGAAAGCCTATGCCGACCAAATATCCCTAGAGCTTGCGAGGAACCCTAGTACAGACGAGATGAGCACAGAAGACCACTGGCAGCAATGCCAACATGCCATCAATGCTGCTGCGGAAAAGGTGCTAGGATTCTCACAACCACCACCAAAGAACTCCTGGTTTGACTCCGAATGTGCTCAGGCAAACAAAGCCAAAACCGAGGCCTATATGTTGTGGTAGCAAGATAAGACAAGGGCCTCCCGTCAGCTCTACGTTAAAAAGAGAAGGGATGAAAACCGCTTGCTCAGTAAAAAGAAAAGAAACCTGAGCAGCGTGAAGTCGAGGAAATAGAGAGGTGTTTTAGCAGAAAACAGGTGCGGAGTTTCTACAAAAGAATCAAAAAGAAAACAACACGATTCACTAGTCATTCTGGTGCCTGCAAGGATGAGGAAGGAAACACCATAGTGGAAACACAGTCGATGTTGAAAATCTGGAGAGATCATTTTAACCAGTTGATGACCAAAATTCCGCCAGCAAGCAGCCACGTCAAGCAAATTTGGTAGATGATCCTAAGTGAGATCAAGTTAGCCCTCGCCAGGTTAAAAACGAACAAAACAACCGGTTTTGATGGTCTTCAGGCGGAACTTTTTAAGTACGATGGAGATGATCTGGTTAGGAGCATACACCAACTTTTCAACAAAATATGGTCGGAGGAAAGTATGCGCGACGAGTGGAACCTTAGTACCATCCGCCCAATCCACAAAAAAGGCGACCGCCTACTCGACAGCAACTATAGAGGCATTAGCCTTTAAACATAGTTTATAAGATCCTGTCTAGCGTATTATGTGAACGCCTGAAGCCATTTACTGATGAACTGATTGGCCCTATCAGTATGGTTTCAAGCCTGGAAAGTCTACTATCGACCAGATCTTCACACTACGCCATATCCTGGAGAAGACCCAAGAATATAATATCGATACACAAGACGCCTTATCAGGATGACGTTGGAAAATGCCCGAATCTCCCCCAAAATTGGGAGAGATTCAACCGAAACCTTCGAAACCACCAAAGGACTTCGACAAGGTGACGCGCTTTCATGTAGCTGTTTTAATATTGTCGTTGAGAGAGTAGTGCGCAATACTCGGCCCAACACCAATGGCACTATCTTTTAAAAGTCCGCTCAATATCTTGGATATTGCGGATGACTTCGTCATAATGGGAAGATCCAAGCGAGCAGTTACGGGTACCTTTTCTAGTATGGAGTCAGAAGCGTACAAAATGGGTCTTCTGATCAATGAGGAGAAGACGAAGTCATCAAATAAAGCCGATTCCCACCGCAGACTTGGTCAGAACGTGACTATTGATAAATATAACTTCGAGGTGGTCAGAGAATTTGTCTACCTGAGTACCGATGTGAACTCTGCAAATGAGATCAGTGCTGAAATCAAACGTAGATTAACTCTTGCTAAACGCTGTTTCTTTGCCCTAAGTAAGCAATTGAGGAATAAAGCCCTATCGAGAAATACCAAGGAAACGCTGTACAAAACCCTGATAATCCCGGTCTTGCTATATGGTGCAGAAGCATGGGCCCTTTCGCAGGCGGATGAAAGCTTGGTGTTTTCGAGAGAAAGGTTCTACAAACGATTTATGGTCCGGTTTGTGTCCATAGGCAAAATAGCATCTGCCGAAGACGATACAATCATGAATTGTACGAGATGTACAGCGACGTGTCCCTAGTCAAGAAAATACGTATTCAGCGGTTAAAATGGCTAGGGCATATAGAGCGAATGAACATCGACGCTCCATCCCGTAAGGTATTCAACGCTATGCCAGAGGGTACGAGAAACAGAGGCAGACCTCATCTCCGGTGGCGTGATCAAGTTGAGGGAGATTTAAGGCAACTTGGGACTCGAAAATGGAGGCAGCAAGCTAGAGATCGAGACTGCTGGCGGGGTCTACTATTTGAGGCCCAGGCGCACCCCGAGTTGTAGCGCCAACTAAAGTAAAGTATGTATTATTACTATATAACCGTTAAGAACTTGTAATTTTTTTTTTTTTTTTTCAAAATCACCTAAGACCCCTAGAGTACCTTTATCACAAGGGACGAAGGGCTAGGAGGGGATATATCACAATATTTTTTGAATGTTGTTACTTTTATTTAACAATAAAATGCAAAAATCACTCTTGAGAAATTATTGTGATGTTAAAATCTAGTTTGACTGTAATAGAAATTTATATCAAATCTAGCATATTATGTATGTACATAATGTATTTGTTTTAAGAAAGCAAGACAATTTTAATAAATGTCATACCGTTTTGATTTTAAAATGTTTGTATTCGAAGATGAATCTTTCTCAATAATCATAACTCAACTCTGTACGTTTTGTTAAAATTTTTTGCTGAATCCGAACGGCAATGATAAGATGCACTCCTTCTTCACAATGAATACTCATTGAGTCTGTTACTACCCCACGAGAGGTAGTACCCAAAAATTTTGTGTTTTTAAACTTGGAATCGATCACCAAATCGACAACGCACTTATCATAACGCCAAGGGAAAATAAACAAACAATAGCAACTTTTTATAATTATGATCCAAAATCAATGCCAATTAATGTTAAACTAAATTACAATTCTTCTTTAATTATTATTTTTTGTTTTATTAACAAACTTTTTTCAAAATTTTAATTTTAACTGAAAAACTCTTAATTCCATAATTTTCTATACATTCACTTGGGTCATCAAAGTTAAGAAGGTTACTCAAAATTTTTAAATTCGTTTTTAAGAAGTTATAGATGAGAAGTAAAAATTCGAATTGCACTATGGTAATCACATATATTATGTAGAAAGGCAATGGACCGTAGATATTCAAAGGCACACATCGAAGGACGGTATACAAAAAAAAACACTTTTCTGGACTTCTCCAGTATCGTATTGCCAAGTTTGATTGCTTGAGTTTGAAAAATTAATATTTAAATAATTTCCAATACAAAATTAAAATAAAATTCAAACTTAGCAGATCATACATATAGTACATACAGTGCAGTTCACATGATTAGACGCACCTTTGTTCTCTCAATAAATTGCAGTTTTCTTTTTGTTTTTCTTCATGAACTACGAAAGAATTGCATTTATTTGAAAGGTTATTAAATTCTCTGGAAGAAAAATCTAAATTCAAGATTAGTGAGAGACACTTAACGGTTGTTTTGATCTCTTTCTTCGCAGTAGTGCAAAAAAAGCTCAAATAAATCGGTTCACTTGATTAGACGCACCTGTTAAAAGTTAAAAAAAAAACAGGTTGATCAATTTTTACCATTTTCTATTTAATTTTTTATTGTTATTGAAGTTATTTTTCACAGTCTCAATACTTTGCACAACCTCTACGATTTGAAATTACATAAAAAATTCTACTTCTAAGAGATTCATACAATTTTCTAAATAATCTAATGAAATCTTAGACAAGGCTTCTTTAATTGCGGCAATAATCTCCTCGCAGCTTTCATACTGCTTACCTTTTTCATAAATTTGATAAGTCAGCCATCCAGAAAGGTTTTCAATGATGTTTAGATCAAGTGAGTATGGTGGCCACTGCAAAAATTCCACATTTTCACTGGGGATAAATGCTTTTACAACGTGCGCGTGGTGGATCGGAGCATTGTCTAGTTGTCAGATCTACTGGAAAGGTCCAAAAAGCTCTCTTATGGCTGGAAAAGCTGTTTGCATAAGAGCTTTATAAAAAATTTCTGTCATTTTGTGAGATACAAAACCAACTCAAAGGCGCGGTAGTACGAAATGGAACCCCAAACCCATACTTCTCCTTTCTTGGAATGATTTCGGTTCAAAAAGCATTCGGATGTCATAGAAATAAAACTTATACCCATCAGGACCATCGAGGTTGAACTTTTTCTCATCAGAAAACACCACATTTCTTCAATTTTAAACACTTCCAACCTGCGCATACCATGTTATGTGAAGACGCTCGAACTCCAACCGCTGTTCTTTTTTTGCAGCGTTAAGTTTTTTTTTTTTTTAGCTTTTTGAATTTCAAGTGTTGAATACCTAAAAAAGCTCGAAGAACAGTTGATCTGCTTGCACTTACCCCCGCTAATTGTTTGATTTTCATCGTGGAGTTAGTTAAATTTGAGGCAATTTTTATAATTTTTCGCTTCTCGTGTGGTGTAAAGGGTGTTTTTGTCCTTCCTTTGTTGTTTTTTTCCGTAGATGGCAGGATTTGATAAAACATTTCGAATAGCTTTATCATTTCGTCCTATTTTCTTTGCAATTTTCGGCAAAGAATACCCTTCTGAGTGGTAAGCCTCAATTTTTGCTATTTCCGCCGCCGTTTACATTTTCTTTTTACCAATTTTCACTTTAAACACTCGGAAAAGCTTTAATAACATACACTCATTAACCAAATTTAATTTGTATTACCCAGCATTAAGAAACTAACTGAATTAATTCGTGCGTCTAATCAAGTGAACCGATTTATTTGAGCTTTTTTTGCACTACTGCGAAGAAAGAGATTAAAACAACCGTTAAGTGTCTCTCACTAATCTTGAATTTAGGTTTTTTTCCCAGAGAATTTAATAACCTTTCAAATGAATGCAATTCTTTCGTAGTTCATGAAGAAAAACAAAAAGAAAACTGCAATTTGTTGAGAGAACAAAGGTGCGTCTAATCATTAACCGCACTGTACATACATAATTGATTTATTATCAAAAGACATCAAGCAAGTTTTCTTTGCGTTAGAATTCTTAGCGCTTTAAAAGTTCATAATTATTTTTAAACTTTCTTTTAACCTTTGAATTTGTCTGTCCTTCATTTTAAGATATCAAAAGAAATAAAAAGACTCTACAAATTCCAGCAACAAAAATTGCAACATTCAACAAAATGGTTCAACAGAGGCTATTCATAAAACTTTACTCTTCGTTGAAAGTTTGTTCAAAAAACCATTGCATCATCATCCATTCATAAACTAGGTAGAAACATTTTGTTTGTTTTTAGTGCATAAACTGAAAACTCAGTGCCAAGGATGGCTTGAGCTTCCTCAAAAAGAACCCTCATAATGTTTAGGTTCATATTGTTTTAGCTTAACTAACAAAGAGAATCATTTTTTCTTGAAGTCTATACTTTCTAAAATGCATGTGAGAAATATCATTGGAAGAAATTTAACATAAATTTTAATTCTCGGAATGTTTTTTACTTGGAAATGGGGATGAGTACATTTGGCATTTCTTACCGTATTCACTGGACTTATTCTAAGAACTCCAGTTACAAAATTTTTAATATTTTTGCAATTTTATTTTTTAAATTAAGAAGTATGTTGATAAAATTGCAAAAACATATTTTTTGGAAAAATAAATTTGCAGAAGTTGCGATTTCTTAGGTTAAGTTAGGTTGAAGTAGCTGCCAGCGTCACACCTGACACACTTTGATCATGTTTGTCCATTGTGATACCACATACTCGTATATCTAGAAATTGTCTCGCTTCTCGTTGAACCATTTGGAGCTCCTTATAAAGCGGGAGAGTGTATAAATGTCTATATTAATTAGACCACCAGATTTCTCGAAGAAAAAAACTCTCCAAGATTAAGCCTACTTTTATGGGATAGAGCAGGGCATATGTACTGTACTTAGAAGAAGAGGAGTCGATTCCACCTCTTCCTCATCCATACATCTTTTGCAAAAAGCGATGAGTATAGTTATATTATCCTTATCAGTTTCAATTAGCGATCATGTGCGCCATTTTGATAACATAACTCGTACGAACCTTTGGATGGAATTAATATAGAAAATTACTGACATTCTCACAGAGTCATCCAGTTTGGATTAAGTTCAAAAATATGAAAGGTTTTGATGTCTTTTATTTATTGCGTGTTTGTTTTTAATATGAAAGGTTTTAGTGTCTTTTATTTATTGCGTGTTTGTTTTTGGACAATCTTCCTGAAATTGGATTCCCTAAACTGGACTAACACACTCAAGCGACAGCATCTACACTGTGTTGACTGGTGCTGAAACAGTAGCCAGTCCCATTGAGTGATCATCCAGTCCCCCGCATACTAAACCTCCATCAAAGCCTTTAGTCCGCTAGCTCGGGATCTAAGGAATCAAACGGAGGGCACGGCACAGAAGTAACCGTAATTCATCCTAGAGCCAGAAGCTGTGCACGCCGCCGTCTATTTACTGAAAATGTCAAGGGGTGGCAAATGGAGATAACGTCTAGTGCCGAGAGGGTCATTCGAAGTGATCCGCTTGTTGGACTTTGTTTAGTTTGTTTATCTTTGCTTGCCGTTCTCATGCTGCTAAATCATAATCAAGGGTCGCCTAATTACTACCGAAGTATAAGGTCAGTTAGTTATGCGGATTTGAAGGCTCCATTTTTCCCCAATAGGATTTTTACAGGAGAAGAGTGCCACTATGTCCTTTTTGACTCTTCTTTGTATATGAGGTACACAATCTAGTTCATTTTTTATCTAAAATAAGTCCCAAGTATTTCACTTCGTCTAAAAAAGCTAGTGGAATACCTTTAATAGTGAATAGGACAAGTTGCGTTTTGTGAGGGTTGACTTGCAGGCAACACCAATCTGTCCAGTTTGTTAGCTTGCTTAGAGAGTTTTGCAGGAGTTATTTTAAGATGTAAGGATACTTTCCTGATACGGCAATCTATATGGTGAAGGGATTATTCGATAGTTCATACTATCGAGTGTAAAGCAGTAACTACCGATCTTCCCTTACAATAAGCATGATGGGCCGCAAACGGAAGTCTCTCTCAATTTATTTATTTCGTTAAATACTAACGGTACATATTTTAAATTAAATGCTAAAGGTACATATTTTTTTTTAAATTATAATTGTAACAAAAAAAAAAAAAAAAGAGAAACTTACATCTAATGTACATTTATGGGTTATTTAAAACAAAAAATATTTTCTTTGTTAATTGATTTTACATTGTCATTGCTGGAATTGATTAAATGTGAATTTTTATTGTAAATATTAATTAAAAGATTTAAAGGACTATTAGCACCGTAATTTGATCTACTGAAAATGTTACATATTGGCAACTGTCTTCTAAAACTAAACCGATTAGCACCGAAATTCAATCGACATAGGATCAATGGAGCTGAAATCGACCCATTGATAATCCCGACAATAAAACAAAATTGTAGATACGCTCTGTGACTTGTTAGAGATGGAAGATTTATTAGTTGAATACGTTGAGCGTAAGGTGGCAAGGTAATTTGATTCGACCATGGTAGAAATCTTAAGCAAAATCTCAAAAATCTTCTTTGAACGGACTCTAATCTATTTATATGAACCGCATAATATGGCGCCCATACAACACAACCATACTCTAAGATGGATCTTACGAATGAGACATAAAGAGTTTTTAATACATAAGGATCACGAAATTCTCGAGCAAATATTTTAATAAAGCCAAGAGTCTTGTTAGCCTTTTTAATTATAAAGTCAAAATGCTCAATAAAAGTTAGTTTAGAGTCCAAAACTATCCCAAGGTCAGTAAAACTTCACAAATTACAAAATATTGACAAATCAATCGCATAGTTATAGATAATCACATTTTTCTTGCGTGTAAAACACATTGTCTTACACTTGTCAATATTTAAAACTAAACCATTAATATTGCACCATTCCCAGAAACTTTTAAGGTCTCTTTGTAGAAGATAACAGTCTTCAATAGAGTTAATTGTAAGAAAAATTTTCACATCATCGGCATATATAAGAGACATAGAATTAACTAGGACGGATGGAAGATCGATAATAAATAGTACAAATAATAACGGGCCAAGGTGGCTACCCTGAGGTACACCAGAATTAACAGTAAAACATTTAGAACGTTCACTCTTAAAAACAACACTATATAACCTATCTTTTAAATATGAAGAAATCCATAACACAAATCTTTCGTTAAGACCCATATTTTGTAGTTTTTTTAAAAGTACACGGTGGTTAAGTTTGTCAAATGCTTTGCTAAAGTCAGTAAAAATACAGTCAACCTGTTGTTTTTTTTCAAACGCATCAATACAGAATGTGGTAAACTGTAACAAATTTGTAATTGTAGATTTTTTTTCTTACAAAACCATGTTGGTTGTCACATAAAACGCTGGAACAGTGAAAAGACAGATTATCACAAATAATAGATTCAAACATTTTAGGGATAGCAGATAGTTTAGCGATTGGTCTGTAATTTAAAACTAAGTTTTTTTTACCTTTCTTATGGACGGGTATAAGGAATGCATTTTTCCAAAGGGCCGGAAATTGACAGGTTTTTAAAGACTGATTAAACAGTACAAATAACGGATATGACATATATATTGCACATTTTTTTACCATAAAAGCGGGAAGACCATCGGGACCGGGACTTAGACAATCATCTATTTTATTAATATACTCTAAGATAGTCGCCTCAGAAATAGTAAAGTTAATCGAGTTAAGATGTAAAAACTCATCAACGGAGGAAGTATTATTTACATCGTAAGAAGATACTTCAAAATCACACTGAAAGTATTCGGCAAACATATTTGCTATGTCATCTGGGTTATGACTTTCTGAATTTTGATAACTCATATTGGTTGGGTATCCATCAGATTTTCTTTTAGAGTTAAAATATTTCCAGAAATTTCGCGGATTAGATTTAAGGTCATCTTCTGTTTTAGATATAAAGTGCGAATAAAGAAAATTAGAGTAGTTAATAAATTCATCTCTTAGTCTAGTGTAGTCAATTTGAGCTTCATTACTCCAGGATCGATTCAACTTCACCCAAGCCTTGTTTCTTTTATTTTTAAGAGCTTTAATATGTTGATCAAACCACGGTGGAGTGTTACTTAAATGCCTTATTTTCCGTAACGGAATGGTTTCTAAAAAACAATCAAATAAAATTTTATAAAAACGAAAGACCATTTCGTCAAAACTGACGTTTAGAAATAAGCTATTCCAGTTAATATCATTCAATAAACGGTGGAGTTCGTTTCGATGCTTGCACTTAAATGGATATCAATCAATGTTTCGAGAGTTTTTAGAAGCAATTATGATAAACTAATAGGTCTGAGATCTTTCGGGTTAGGTTAGGTTAATGGGCTGACATTTGATCTGGTCACGCTTAGATCAATGTAGGTCTTTTGTATTGAAACCTATTATAATCATATATCATTGAGGCCGGTAAAGGGTGTTGATGAGGTTTAGCAAGCTATAGCCAGAAATGTCGGAGGGTACTTCTTAGTCACTGAAGAAATGGCGGTCGTCACATAATCACCTGGCTTAGAAGAGGTAAACGCCTTTTAAAAGCGTGATCCTATCCTTTTTAAATGAAACTTGAGAAATTATCACTCCACCAGGCCTGTAAAAGCATGTGACCACTTGTAACCTCTGGTAGATAAGTTTGATAGAAAGGTGTTTGGCGTACATGTCCGTTTGTTTATCAGTATTGAATCGAAGGGGCTGTTCTTTTCATCAATATAATTTAACCAATCTTAGGGAGAGGTGGCCCCATCACCAGAGGGGAGGCATTCGATAGTGTATAGGCGAAATACCCATTCTCCGCTTGTTGCCACTCCTGCAAGAAACACGTGCATCGTTCAGTAGTTTTCGTTCGTACTATCATTGTCGTCCGTGACTCTTTTTATGTTTTTGACTGTGGTTGTAGGAGATTTCCAGTCTCGTGATCGGATGGTTGACAGAGCTTAAGAATTTTTAAGCCTTTTTAGTATCGTTACTAAATGTTGAATATGTTTTTGCTTAGAATGTCAGAGAGCTCCTCCAAGTTGTTGAAGAAGTGTCTCGCTAGGTGTCTGTTTCTCAGATGAACCAATTTCAAGGTGAATTAGAGAGTTCAATGAAATAAATGGTCATATTGATCTGGCATGCTCCAAAGATACATTTCAAAATGATATTAATAATTTATTTCTGAATTGCTGTACCTATGATAGTTATCACTTATTTTAATTTTAAGTTAGCTTTAATTTTTAATTTATTGAATTGAATCGTCAGAGCTTAAGACTCGTAGATGAATAAATAAATACTGAAGAATTATCCTTTTCTTGCGGGGCTCCACTCACGCTACATTCAACAAGAACCAGTTAAATAAAATACCTAAAATATAAATAGACTTCAAATCTTAATACTATTTAAGATTTATCCTCGCTGACTGAAAACGGGGACTTATGTCCTTTTTGTTCTTCAGAAACAAACATTTTAATAAATTCTCAATTATATCAAAACTACACAAACACATACATACTTCCATTGTAACCCAATCAATCTGAAATTCTTGGAGGAAGTGCCGTGATTTGTAATCTATGTATTATGATGCAAGACCAGGTGAGCAAAGAATAATAATGACCATTACAGTGCTTATGAGCAATGATTGTTCATTGTGCAAGTGCATTTATCAACAATGGTAAAGGCGATTCGGGTTACAAACATCGGATTGTACACAATAATAGCGCTTTGTCGATAGTTTGGATGCACCGAGTTCAATTAATTACTTAAGAGCAAATTCAAGGTATATGGTGTTAATAACTCAGCAAAATGCTAATGCAATTCAAAGTCACTATTCCATTTTGTCAACAAGGAATTAAGCCAAAAACAAATTCGGGGAAAATCCAGTTTAAATATTAGAAACTAGGATTATTATTTGTGATGTGAACAATGAAATCGTTAAATTATTATATTTTTTAGATACTCGTAGTATTTAAGAAAATAGGCAGGCGATTTTTATCAGCATTTGAGTTTTCTCAGACTTCTTGAATTCACAGTAACTAGATAAATACGGATGGGCCATCTAGTGGTTTCTTTTTAAGTCTTAGGTTATTTTGACACTGACAGCTGTTTCCCGTTCGAAATCTGGACAGAAAGTCAGTATCATACCTCCGCGGAACGAAATGATTCACTTTGCGCTTGAACAATTTTGGGGAAATATTGAAAACTTATTTCCAAACTGAGTGCTGTGTAGCCAACCAGTGCATTTTTTTAAAAAAAAAGTTTTGGCCGAAATGAAGCACACACACCGCCTGCTGTACGCAAGTTTGTGCAAAAGCTTCGTGAGACTGGTACACTAGTGTACAACACTCGTCGTCGTAAGGTGCGCTCAGACAAGAATGTATAGGTACTGTAGCCCAGAGTTTGAAACTCGAATACACGAACGTCAACCCGACATCGATCTCAACAGCTTAACATTTCATGCACTAGCCTGAAGAGAATTCTGCACAAAGTTGTCGGATTATTTAATTACAAGGTCCAATTGACTCAGCAATTCAAGGCGCATGACCATCCGCTTCAACGTGTTACATAATAAATGGAAATGTTTGCTCTTACTAATAAAACCATAATACAGTGGTAGCTAAGATTAGAAAGGTCGTAGAGCTACTTTCTCTTTCACATATTTAAATTTAAAATTGTTATTCACAATTCAATGTTTACACTACGGTCAGTCGGGGTAACGTTGACTGCCCTTGACTGATATATTGTGGTCGTCGATGGCACGTTGATGGCCCTTATGCAATTGTATTACAGAACGAAAAATCTTCTACACCATTTTAAGGAACACAGAAAGAATTCCAATAATGCCAAAAGACGTACATATATACCTATTTCAGATTCCTAATAAATTAACAGAAACCAACATTTCAAAACTGTAAGCGCCCCTCTTTATAGAAGTATTATTGAAAATCAGAAATTTCTCAAGCAACTAATACTAACCTCAAAGACATTGCCTGTGAAAATGCGATAGGAAAACGCAAACACTTTTAGAGAATATATGTATAACAATAATATACATAGGTATATTGAGCTTGATAACAAATCGTTGCTAAGACTGACTGATAGAAAGTGGAATTTAACCAAAAAGATTCCCCTCGTATAATAAATGTACTTCTTTGCTTGAAATGCTACGGATGTTCGCGAAGCAACCAATCCTTATAAATCACATTGGGCTGGTCATATCTAATTAATTTGGACATCTTAAGACGATAAGTCTATGTAGTGGCTCAGGAAGATACTCGATTGTACGATTCAATAGGTCGGAATTAAATACTCTACTTACAAGCTACTAGGTCTCTAATAGCTAAGAGTGGTAGTGGGGTGTAAGAGTATACATATTTCATTTGGATTTCTTTGAATTTGATTGAGTTTGCTTGCTTTAACATTGTGCTTTGTGATAACAATATTCAAGTTGTAATCTCTCTCTCCTCTCTGGAGAGATTAATCTTCAACGAAATATCAAAGGTCTAGGCTACCATTTCCATTTTGTTTATTTTTAGTATAACCTATACATAATTACGTACATTAAAGGTTAGATGCTATTTTGTTTTGTTCAATTTGCTTCCTGGAATTTTCATAAACTAGCAGCTATACATAATAGCCTGGGAAGTGTCGTTGCCATTTGGGTAGACGAGTACTTTAACAAAAAAAAATAAACATATTCAGAAATGCATATCTTGAAATTCTGTCGTTGCAATTAAGTTAAGTTTAATTTGAAGTGGTACATATACGGGATAGTTTTTAAAACTTTTGCGACCTACAATATGAATGTATCTGTACTTTAGAGAGAATAATTTGCAAAATTCGAGCCCCAAAATGTATATGCCAACATTATTTTCTTATGGTGACGAGGGTCAGAGTGGTCCAATTTTCAATACCTCATTTGACTGAATTTGAGGGACTGTGTTATGTTCATAGACCTGCAACTTTAGAAAACTCAACAGGCAAAAGTATAGCGGGATCAAATCTCATGACCTTGGTGGCCAAATCACGTCATTTCTGCGAGAGATAACCTTTCCATCAAATCGTTCATGCAGAATGTCAATCTTGGCTTTGTGCTACGTTCTTCAGGATTCGTCAAAATTCACAGTAAATGGAAACATTTTGAGGATACATTGTCACCTGGTGAACTTCGTATATGTAGGTGTCGTCCTAAATCGCTAGAGATGATTTTTCAGCCAAAATTGGGGTCTTTTTCCAAACACTCCGAAGCCCCAGTCAGCGAATAAACGGCTTTGTCTAGGGTCATTAGCTTTTAGCTCCTAGGTCAGTTGAATCTTGTACAGATGTAGGCCCAATTTTGCCAAATTGAAGTCTGCGAATCGACTGCCTCAGGTTTTACTGTATACTTAAACTAATCTTGCGTCTTTCAGGATATTTAACTGGTCACTATGCTTCCTCAATAATGAAGTAGACTCCAATGCTTTTTGAAATGAAAAAGTTTATCCCGAATAAGGAAACATCTATCAATCGAGGTTCATGGTTGGATTCCAGTCTCAAAAATGCTATTAGGGTCAGAAGAGTAAATTTCCGACGTTATAAAGAAACAAGCTAGGACCTGTAATGATCATATTCGACGAAGCAATTTATTGCATAACCAAAAATTAAGGTAAAAAATACTACATTGTCCAAAAGGTAATAAAAATTTTGTTTTTTTTTTTTTTATAAAAAATTTACGAAATACTAGGTAGTTTTTCTACTTTTCACTGATCACAGTGGCTATTTACCACAAATGTGATAAGTCAAGGTTAAATATCAGGTAAAAATCTGTTCTTCTCACCTACCATTGACTTTGTTTTACCAATATAGAATACTGAGGCAAGAGGGTATCCATTGAAATAAGCTACTTTGTACGCAGTGTACGTGTACCGGTAAGAAGTTTCTAAGCTTTTTTCATGAATTTGTGTTGTGTTCGTTTTTCCTTTACTACAGTTCTGAACTTTTTAAAACCGAGTTTTGTGCTTTCTTCTGATTAACCCTGGATAAGCTACCGCAGCTTTTAATAAAAAAAATCACATTGCAGCACAGTTTGCTGGGCCAGACATCTTCAAGAACATCAACAAACTGATTGGGAAAACCGATGCCGGAAACTATTATCACCAACAATGGAGAAGTTACAACGACACAGGACAAAACAGAGACATTTGCCAAATATTTTAAAGGAAATTTCATCCCCAACCCATCTGCAGATTCAGTCTTCTTGATGAAGTGAAGGATTCCATCCAACAAACCCTGGCACCCAACACGGACAGAGCGATATTTAGCGACACCAATCCAGCGAGTGACCTAGCTAACAGCCCAAACCTGAGCACCACAGAAGAAATAGCTGAAATAATCTGTAGCTGCAGGACTGAGAAATCACCTGGACCAAATGGAATATCGAACTTTATTATTAAGAGGATGCCAGAGACACTACTGATACTTTTAACTATTATCTTGAACAACTTTGTCAACAACAACTACTTCCCCAAAAAATGGAAAACTGCATATATCGTGGCGATCCCGAAGAAAGGTGTCAGGAACATGATCTCTAACTATAGGCCAATATCGCTCCTCAGCAATCTAAGCAAGATATTGGAATTGCTGATACTAAGGAAATTCAAGAAGTTCTGCAGCGAGAACAACTTAATACCTGACATGCAGTTTGGCTTTAGAGAGAAGCACTCTACATTACACCCACTCCTGAAGTTCCAGCATGACACTACCATAGCTCTCAAAACTTGGTCAATTCCTCTACAGTCTGATGACATCAGACCAACCCATCCCAACCGGTTGTGAAAACCTGCTGCATGTTGATGACTCACTTATATATGCAACCTCAATGTCACCACTAGTCGCTGTCCGGAAAGTAAGAGGCTCATATCAACAGACTGTTTCATTTTTGCAATGAATGGGGCATCAAAATCAATACTGACAAATCGGAGCTTGTCTGCTTCAGGAGACACTATTTGCTGCCAAAAAGAAAGTCAAGTACCTGGGTATCAACTTCAAAGAGTTGCTAAGGTTCAACCCGCACTCAAGAAGTATACTCAGAAAAGCCGACTGGGCATTCCACCGGCTACACCCTTTGATGAGGCGAAGATCAGGGTTTTAGCCAAAAGACGAAGGTGTTAATTTACAAACAACTTCAGAGGTCAGTTATCAGCTATTGCTTTCTAATCTGGTTCACGATCTCAAAGAAAGTGATGAAGGAACTCCAAATCTTTGAGAGGAAGATGTAAAGAATCTGCACCGGACTCCACTTCGAGCGGTAGCGAGCAACACACTACAGGAACGGGGATCTTTATACAGAACCAAAGATAATACCGCTCAATAAATACCTTCTAAATTCGGCAAAGAAGCTGGTGCATAACACTGTCAATCACCCTAATCAACACCGAGCAACGACATCCCGAGCCGAGGTACCTCAGATGATGGAAACCCTGGACGACACAGGGTCAGCCTACGCCGCGGCTAAATGCCAACACTTTTACCAAACCAAAACTCCACTGGACTACCGGGACGGAACACCCCGAGAACAAAAAAAGTCACCTGACATGCAAAATATATATTTACATATCTATATTCTTGAAAATTTACCCATTGTATAAGGTTAGGCCCCACATGTGCCATAAGTTTTATATTTCCCAATGTATTATTTTAGTTGTAAGTTAACACAAATTGGATATAAATGTTCAATAAAAATCGATAAATCATTAATTCACAGTTTGCTCTTAATTCGACGCTGCCAGATAGTGTCATGAATCATGATTCTTCCTATAGTTGATGGGGTAAATGATTTTATGGGATACATCTTATTTGTAGGAGTACTGAAAGATCTCATTACACACAAATCCGGCACGAATAGTATTGTTCTGAAGAGGTGTTCTACAACTTTGGTAAAAGTTTTTCCATCTGTCCTAATTTATTGGTCTCTTTCCGAATGGATATAAAACAGCATTTTTCCAGTCTGCCCTTAAAAAAGACGAATCTTCTTCCTCTTCTAACTTTCGTCCAATTGCACTTACGTACCTACTTTCCAAGGCTGATAATTTATAAGCTCAAGAAATGTCTTAAAGAAGCTTCTCAATGGTTTGTATATGGTTTTAATAGCAAAAAGTCCACTGGTGATCTGTTGGAATAGTCACATTTAAGATTATTGCATTTGATAGAGTTTAGCATCAAGTTCTGTTATCGAAAATGGGTGCATTTGCTATTCATTAATCTTTTCCTCATTGGATTAGGAATCATCTTTTGAACCGGTTAATACAAGTTTTATTGGATGCAGGGCCGGATCTACCTAAGGGCTGTATGGGCTGCAGCCCAGGGCCCCGAGGTCCCAAGGGCCCCCATCAGACCCCGTTGAAAACAATAAGCCGTTATTTAAATTAAAAAAAAAAAATTAAAAAACCTACCATTAGGTTGGCAATGGCAACCCTGAGATCAATCTACTAATGTATAGTCCCCGGCAAGCAAGATGGCACTAGTTTAGAGAGAGAGAGTAAATTCGCGCGTCGCTTTTACCTGGAAAAAGCGCTGCGCGAACTTACTCTCTCTCTCTCTCTAAAATCGTGCTCAGTTTGATGCCGAATAGTGTATGTGCGCGTCTATGGAACGGAACGGGGATTCCCCGTCATTTGTTTTTGATCGGTGTATTTTTTCTACTCTTAGGTTAGGTTAGGTTAGGTTGTAAGGCTGACAATTGATGTAACTATCGTCACACTTAGATCAATGTAGATCCATTGTGTTACCCGTGAGTGTAGTCACTCTTTTCTGATAAAAACCTATGTGTTCTGTTAATCAGTCAAGCCATTTTGAGGCATTGACGAAGTTCAATATGTGAATTCCTGAATATTAGAAAGATCTCCTAAATTGTCAAAGAAGTAACTACCAAGCCATTTCCTTCTTTGGTGGCATAGTGACGGGTAATGACAGAAAAAGTGTGATGTGTCTTCATGTACCTCTTCATCACCATATCCTCTACATAGGTCATCTGTACTTAGTTTCATTTTAAATTTATGATGTTTTACTAAATTATGTCCGGTGATTATGCGCGTAAGAGAGCGAAGGGACTTCTTACTAAGTTACATAATTTTGTCAGTCCTCTGCTTGTTAAAGCAAGGCCATACTTTCCTAGTGGTATCACAGGTGTCAAGTAGACTCAACCTTTCATTGGATTTCTTTAGGATTAAATCTGAAATTTTCGTCACCAAAATGACAAACTGACTGTATTAATTGTTAGAACTGTGTTAATGAGTCAGTTTACTAATGAGTAAGTGATAACTTAAAAGTTATGTCTAAATAAGTAACATTTGTTTATTAATACACGATTTCTCGCTTTTATTTGGTAAGTAAAAATATAGGATGGTGTAATTATGAGCAAAAAACCAGTTGTGCAAAGTATTTTTTTTAATCAGAGTCAAATGAGTGCATTCAATCTAAGCCAGAATCGTACACCTCTTCCATAACATTTTTAAGCTCATGTATGAAAATAAACTTATTAACGTGTTCCGTAACTGCTATACCATTTTAAATGTTTTTTAACTTTGCCAATTACTAGCTGTGAAGCAGAGCGCTCTTTTTCCAAGATGTGCTATGTAGAAAATAAATACAGGACAACAATTTCGAACCATCGACTAAATAAGTTATCACTTCTTTCGATAAATTGTGATCTAACAAAACACTTGCAATGTGATGACCAAATTAAGGAATTTGCAGCACAAAAATGCAGAAAGGTTGATTTATAAATTATACTTTATTCAATTTCATTTACTAATTCATAATAAATAAATAAAATATTTTTATTGTTTTTTTTATATTCTTATGTATATCACTATTTCGTTTTCACTCTCACCCAAAGGTTGCCTGGAAGAGATTGCTACCACAGGAATAAGGTCGCCGTTTGCACAACTAATGCTTGCGTAGATTTAAGTAAATTTTTGTTTTTTTTTTTTGTGCCATAAAGAATATATAATAATAATATATCACTATAGACATAGTTTTTTGACATGGCTATTAGTTGAGTACCTAGGTAGGCCACTAAATAGTTTCAGCCCAGGGCCCCACAAATTCACGATCCGCCTCTGATTGGATGGATTGCAGTCTAGAATTCATAAAATAAATTCTGGTGTGCCGCAGGGATCCGTTTTGTCTCCGACTTTTCTTCTCATATCCATCAATTATCTTTTATCTGACGAAAGTACTCTCAGCGTCTTATATTCAGAACATTTAGAACAGTAGCGTTTGAAAAACTCATTAGATTTTAATATCGATAGTATTGTAGAATGTGGAAGGCTTTACCCGACTCTTTATTTGCCTCCCATTATAATATTTACACATTCGAAACCAATGTGCACCAATATCTCCTTTTAAATTCTTTCCAACTTTCCTGAAACATTCGCACCGTGCTCAAAAATGTCAAGGGTAGAAATAATCTCAAAAATTATGAAAACAGTATTAAAAAAAGAGCTACAAAAATAATAGGCGACCGTTGTCTAACTGAAACATTTGTATCTCTCGAGCACCACCGCAATGTTACATGTCTATCATTATTTTAACAATTTTCCTCCCCTCAAACAATTCAACCGCAATACCCGTATTTCTAGGAATGCTCATCAGTTTACCCTTGAGCCCAATTTCGGACGTACTGTCAAGTACAGAGATTCTTTTTTTAGCCGCACAACACGAATGTGGAATGGTTTACCCGGCTCAGTTTTTCCCACCCATTTCAATGTGCAGACATTCAAAACCAATGTGCATCGGTATCTCCTTTCCAATCCCATCCTACTTTCCTAATTTCACGCACTGTGTTTAACATTATAAGGGTATTCATAACCCCTTGAGTGCGCGTTTATTATAAAAAAAGTGAACAATTAATGCTTTAATAACTTTTAGTCTTTTTAAATTCTCACTCCGCTATTATCACATGTAATATTTTGTCTATAAATATTTCAAACCTAAACACCAAAATACAAATTGCAAATGTGTCTTTCAGACTATTATTATCATTTCAACACTTTTCATAACGAAAGAATTTTCCTCTCAATTTGTATTGCACCAAGGATTACGCTTTAATAAAAATGACGCTTTTTTAAAAATTTTAATTTTCAATTAAGCCACTTAAACGAACATAAGTTAACAATTTAAAAACTTGTTACATGTCAATCACAAGTATCTTGACAATAAAGCATTTTATCCCAAATTGGATACGCATTTCTTCTTTGTATTGCTGGGCAAAGTGATGTTTTTTTTGTATCCGTAAAAATGTCGAGTATCAAATGACAGGAAATAAACATAAGGGTGTACAATTTTCGCTTACACGATTGTGCCATTAACGTGGCTTAAATGAAATTTTGAATTTTCTTATTCCAAAAGAAACGACAGATAATCTCATTTTAATTAAATGATAAAACAATGTAAGGTATTTTTTTTTTGTTTTTTTTTTTTATTTTAGAAAAATGTTAAGATAAAAGGAATTGCTAAGCTCTTTGTCTTGCAATTACACGCGAAAATCTTAATTTGATAATTTCATTGTACTTTTTTATAATACACCTGCACACATATTTATATAAATACTGAGGTTTCATGATTTGAATATTAAGGGAAGTGTACTCGTATATGTCTTTTATGATATAATCTATTTTAAAAGAATTAAACAGAACGAAGAAAGTTATTTGTATACATATTTATAATTTTTCTTTTTGTAGATAGGGAATATAAATACATCAACCCATATTTTTCATAATGAACATAATAAACAATGTAAACAGTTTTAAATTAAGCATTTTTTTAAATTCGCAATTTGGATTTGCTGGGTGGCAAAAGCCCAAAATCGACACCAAACAGTGACTTTGTGGCAAGTAGTGCCGTCCTGCTGGAATCACATGTCGTCTAGTTCCATTAGGTTCAATTTGTCCCATAAGAAATAGCACTCGCACTCGCGCAATGACGCCGTTAACCCAAAAGACAAACCAAACGGTAACATTTTGAGGATGCAATGTCAGGCGGCCCTTTTCTCGGCCGATCTTGAGTTCTTTTGACGTACAAAATTGGCTGATTGATTACCAAACCAGTGTATTTAAAAAAAAATCGCAACTCGCGCATTGTTTTCAACAACGAACACTTATTTTGATATTAAGGTCTTATCATTTGGACATGCTGTTCAATCGTGTTACTTACCATGGAGATTTGGCATAATTAATTAAATAATAAACAACAGATTTTTCACCAAAACAACATGGCCACAACTCGCTGCCAAAATCTACCCACGCACATTGAAACTCCCTTTAAGTGCTGGAAACGCTGATTATTCATAAGCTAAAGAAATATCTTAAAGAACGAAAGGTATGTTCACTGATAGTAAGTAAGATTATTACGCTTAATATTTAAAAAGCATTTAATTTAAAATAAAAATGTATCTAGATTTTTTAAATGCGAAACTGGTGTCCCGCAAGGTTGCGTCTTGAGTCCGTTGATCTTTGCGTTATTTATTATAACGATGTCGAAAAGCATATTCCAGGTGGGATTACTTTTGGGGATCTTATATTTTTAAAGTTTTGCTCTATGCAGACGATATGGTAATTTTATCGGAGAATCCACTTACTTTACAACTCCAAATTAATAAGTTGAAAACATTTTGCGATATGTGGGATCTCAAAATTAACAAATGTTTTCTATTAACTATAGTCGTAACTGGACCCTAGATAATGAAGTAATCGAAGTCGTCAAAGAATTTAAGTATCTAGGCTATGTGCTTACTTGTAATCTAAATATCTAAATATTCCGACAAGAAAAAAGAAAAGTGGCAAAATTAGCTATAAACACTGAGTGGTCTGAATTTTTTACAAATAAGTATGTAGGTTCAGTCTCGAAATTTTAAGTATACAATGCCACGATTAATAGCTGCTTTTGCTATGGGAATGAAGTTTATGGGTATCAACAATTTGACGAAATTGAGGTAATACAGAGATACTTCTTCAAACGCATTTTTAAGTTGCCTATTAATACTCCAAATTATGCTATCCATGTTGAGTCAGGCTTACCTCTACTATTTCTAAGAAATCTAAAGGCAAACGGTGATTACATAGTCAGGGTCATGAAAGGGTCTGATCGAAACCTACAAACACGAATACTTTTAGTTTCATTTCAATGCGGGTATAGTCCAATCAAGAACTAGTATGATCTTGCAGTTATTAACAACTTTGCAATGTCTCTATCCGTAGAAAATGTGGAAGATTTAAAAAATACCCTATACGATTATCGCTATCATTGATGATAAATTTTATTAGTCCTTTCTCGATAGGACCAGATCATCAACCTCTCGGACTATGTATAAGCAACTCAATTTAGGTTTGGGTATAAATAATTATTTTAGAGAAGAGTTCTCAGCTTTTGAAATGAGTTTAATTTTTAAAATTCGAACTGAAATATTTGAACTAAACTATAGGGCTCATAGAACTGATATAAATCCTATTTGTTCACTGTGCAACCTTAATCAGAACGAAGACGTCTTACAGTCTTACATTTTTTGGCGCTATGTCCGATACTACAGGAAATCCGAAGGCTTCATCTAAGTGCCAGTTTTCTTATTTTAGAAGAATGTGTTCGAGTTTTAAATGGGAACCGTGGCTGGAAACCAGGCAGACGGCCTATGCAGCCATTCTTTTTCGATCTATTTAAATAATATTTGTAATGTTTTTTTTTCTTTTTATTGAAAAGTAAAGAAATAATCTAAAGAAATAATCTAAGCATTTAATAGATTTTGACACCAGATACTCTTACCGGGACCAAACTCTTACTTCGCAATTCATGACCACACTTCGAAAGAAATGGAACAGCAATCAGTTCTCGGAATATGCATTGCAGATCACTTACCACCACATATTTGACGTGTTCAAGTTTTCTTCAAAAATTCAATTCTGACTGTAATTTATTAAGCATTTATCCGTCCAAAGCTTATACTATCAGACTTTGGCAGGTGCTCCCATTACTCTATTGAATCTCTTCGAAAGAATAAAAAAAAAATCTACATTAAATAAATAAAAGATTATAGAACTAAAACAGAAATGAATACATCTCTGAAACAACACTTCTTAAACTGTTTCATGTTTATCAATAATTTAGCACTACATATTTTAATGAGCAGAAGCAGTGTTTTATTGAAAAATATACAGTTGCATTCCTCTATAAGAAAATTCGATCATAATACTCGCACCTTTAGGAATATATGACACTCTTGAGCGTACTGTTAAATAAAGAGATTATTTCTTTAGTCGCACAACACGAATGTAGAATGTTTTACATGGATGCATGTTTTTTTTCCATTTTGGTGTTCAGAACTTTATAGCCAATAAACATTAGTATTTCTTTTTAAATTGTTTCCTATTTTCCTAATGCTCGACCCTTTCAATGGGGACTCAATTAAAAAAGGTTGGAATATTCTAACACCCACTAACAATTCTGCGTCAGCGGACAATATGCCAACCTTTCAGTTCACATTGTGTCTTTGCAAAAATATGCCAACGGAACGAAAGAAAATTCAGAAATGTAAAGCTCAAAGGAAGATTAAGGTTAGGTTTGCTAATATTCTCACTCACAGCCTTGCCATAAGCAAGCACAGCCAAAGTTTTAAAAAGAAGCTTAAATGGATACTTCATTGGACCTTTAACACCGATAACGAAGAATATATGTAGAAGAACTTACTCTCAACTTTAGGGGAAATAATCTATGTTTGATCAGGCAGTTAAACATTTCCAGGACTCTCAGTTACAGAAAAGACTACAGCATATGAAACCTGAACCAGATTGTTTCAGGGTGCTAGTCATCGTTGGAAGAAAGAAAACTATCCTAGGAACGACATCCACTCCAGCAGAGAAGAAGCATTCAACAATCACTTCGAATGTAATTTTACTGATAATTAACTTCCCAGAATTCTTGATGGAAGTTCATCAAGTACATCTTAGTAGTTGTTAGTGTTCACTAATTCTGAAGAAGTGGTTACTACCATGAATCAGTGGCGTAGATAGCTTTTCGCTATGGGGGGGGATAGATCTAGTTCGCTCATTTTTTTAAAGTTTTAATAATTAAAAAAAAAAAAACAAATAACAAGACTTCATTGAATTCATTATGTATGCCATAAAAAAATTATAGTTTTTAAAGATAATATATTATACGCATTAATTTGAATATGAACTAGAATAAATATTGATATACAGTGCCTTGCATAAGTATAACCGCACCTGTAAAAATGCGTTTTTGTAGAAAATTAAAATGGGAATGACACTTTACTATTTTTTTTATTGAATGGCATCACTAATCAAGTAAATTGAGAAGAAAAAAAGTTCCATTATTTTCTCTTCTGGTCTTTAAAAATTATAAACAGATTTTTATATATTGCAAAAGTATAACCGCACAATGCAAACCTCTCTGAAGCTTCATTCAGTTATGTGCTTCGAAATGACAAGAAACAATGCCGCTTGGTAAACATTTAAGTGATACGGAAAAAGTCAAAATTCAAGCTTTTCGGTTAAATGGCCTAAGCTTAAGGGCTATTGGTAGGAAAATTTAAAGATCCGATCGTGTCGTCCGAAATTTCTTACAAGATCCAGAATCTTATGAGACGAAAATAAGACCCAGGCATCTGCAGAAGCTGACACGTCGAGACAAGGGGCGTTTAATAAATGCTGCATCCAATTCGGCGCATTCTTTACCAGACATTCGTCACGAATTGGGCTTAGGAATTTCGGTTTCAACGGTTTTTCGTGCCTTAAAAAGCAGTAAATTGATTTTTCGGTGCAAAATGATGCCAACTCCAAATTTGACAACAGTTTACAAAAAAAAGTAAGAATTTGCCCAGCAAAACATGAAACGGAATTGGAAAACCATAAGTAACATTCCATTAATTTACACTTAACTCTTGTTTTTCCAAATGGCATAATTCAATGAATGTTTTTTTTTTAAGATTATTTTCAGTGGCGAAAAAAAGTTTAATCTTGATGGGTCAGGTGGTTTTAACGGATATTGGCACGATCTGAGAAAGGAAAAAAGTTTGTTTTCAAGAGGAACTTTGGCGGTGGCAGTTGTAAGGTTTGGGGGCCTTCTGCGACCGTGGTAAGGTTGCACTTGCCTTCACCTCTGCAAAGATGAACAGTTCAGCTTGCACCCAGGTGCTTCAGGATAATTTGGTACCCTACTTAAGACGATTTACTCGAGTTCGCCATGTCTTCCAGCATGATAATGCCCAATTCACGTTAGTCGTCAAAGTTTGGGATGGTACGAATCGAATAACATACATTTTATGGTGTTCCTGGCACGTTCTCCAGATTTTAACCCTATTGAAAATCTTTGGGGAATTTTGACCCGCAAAATGTATGCCCATAATAGGCAATTATACAGTGTTGCTGAGCTGCGAGAGGCGATTGTGGAAGAATGGAACTGTATAGACGATTCCATATTAAATAACCTTGTCAACAGTATGTGAAAAACAATTTTTAGATTGGTCGAAAAAGGGGCAGCAATGTCCTTTACTAATTTAGCCGAAAAAATGTACTTAAAATTAAAAAAAAAACAGATCAAAATAAAAAGCGGTTATACTTTTGCAATACAAAAAAAATCTGTTTTAATTTTTAACCACCAGAAGAGAAACTAACGGAACTTTTTTTTCTTCTCAATTTACTTAATTAGTGATGCCATTCAATAAAAATAAAATGCACGACTGGATCGCACGAACTTGCTCTTATGTAAAAGTACTTTGAATTTTAAGATACATTTTATATTAATATAAAACATGGATTTAATGAGATAAAAATGTTCAAATGCATAAAATTGCCGTCTGATTTCTAGAAAGGTATGAATTTATGCAAACAAACTTTAAAAAAGCGATTTATTATTAAATAAATTTTTTATATAAGAAATTTCTCTAAAATTTTTCAAGAAAAAAATTTAGGATGCGAATTTTAAGTATTAAATAATATTGATTTTAGGAAATAATTTCAAAAAATAATCGTTCATAGATTTTGAAGATATTGATTTAAATTTTTTTTTTTTTTCAATAAAACCCAACAAATATTTTTTCGAATATGTATTTTTATATACAATATTATTTTAAACTTAAGGGGACTCCTGCTGAAAATGTTGGGTTAAAATCCTTAGAGCCGTTAATGAGAAAGTCGAAAATAAAAAAAACGGGTCTATGGCAGGTACCCCTAATAACATTTTGCCCCAAAATTTTGTTTGCATTACGGGTGTATGGGGGGTACCGTTAGTTTTGGAGCTAAAACAAAAATTCAATTTCACCTCTAGGGAATCACCGAAGACCCTTAACTACCGAGATTGAAAGAAATAGGTCCAGTGGTTTAGGCTGTAGTGAGAGGTACAGACATACAGACACACTGAAACATGTTTTTTGTGTACTAAATTTTCCTTAAATTTTTTATAAAAAAAATTGATATGCAAATTGTTGGTATTTAATAAAATACATTTTGAAACGTAGTTTAAAAATTTAATCGTGTATCGGTTTTCGAGAAATTGAATTTTCAAAAAAAAAAATTGTATTATTTTTTTAAAAATCCAAAAACTATTTTTTCGAAAAAAATTTTACTTTATATTATTTTTCTAATGCAAAGCAGCTCCTGCATAAAAATGTTGGTTAAAATCGTTAGAGCCGTTCGTGAGAAATTCGAAAATCAAAAAAACCGTTCTATGACAGGTACCCCTAATAACATTTCCCCCCAAATTTTTTTTAACCAAAATATAGTCCATGTCCATTATACCACACCAATTTTTTTTTATCAAAATCGTTAAAGCCGTTTTCGAGATAAATAAGATTTTGTATTACGGGTGTATGGGGGGTACCGTTAGTTTTAGAGCTAAAAAAAATTTCAATTTCTCCTCTAGGGAATCACCGAAGACCTTTAACTACCGAGTTTGAAGAAAATACTTCCAGTAGTTTAGGCTGTAGTTCGAGGTACAGACATACAGACAGACAGACGGAATTGCCGGACCCACTTTATTCGTCTTCGCTATCATCGTAATGTCAACTTTGATCAAAATCTCGAGTTCAATTTTTTTTCCAAATGCAGAACTTGCCCTATAGTACCTATGTCGCAAGTAAAAATAGTAGGGTGTCATTCCCATTTTAATTTTCTACAAAACGCATTTTTAAAGGTGCGGTTATACTTATGCAAGGCACTGTAGGAAGTAAAATAATATTAATTTAAATAAAATGCACGACTGGATCGCACGAACTTGCTCTTATGTAAAAGTACTTTGGAATTTAAGATACATTTTATAAATATAACACATGCATTTAAAATGAAATTGCCGTCTGATTTCTGCAAAAGTATGAATTTATGCAAACAAACTTTAAAAAAAAACCGTTTTATTATTAAATAAATAAATTTTTTATATAAGAAATTTCTTTAAAATTTTTCAAGAAAAAAATGTGGGATGCGAATTTTAAGTATTTAATAATATTGATTTTAGGAAATAATTTCAAAAAATAATCGTTCATAGGTTTTGAAGATATTGATTTTTCAAAAAAAATTTTTTTTCAAAAAAACCCAATAAATATTTTTTCGAATATTTTTATATACAATATTATTTTAAACTTAAGGGGACTCCTGATAAAAATTTTGGGTTAAAATCCTTAGAGCCGTTAATGAGAAATTCGAAAATCAAAAAAACGGGTCTATGGCAGGTACCCCTAATAACATTTTGCCCCAAAAATTTTTTTGACCAAAATGTAGTCCATGTTCATAATATCACACTTAATTTTTTTTATCAAAATCGTTAGAGCCGTTTTCTAGATAAATAAGATTTTGCAATACAGGTGTATGGGGGGTACCGTTAGTTTTAGTGCTAAAAAAAAAATTTCAATTTCCCCTCTAGGGAATCACCGAAGACCCATAACTACCGAGTTTGAAGAAAATAGGTCCAGTGGCTTAGGCTCTAGATCGAGGTACAGACATACAGACAGACAGACAGACAGACAGACAGACAGACAGACGGAATTGTCGGACCCACTTTTTTCGTCTTCGCTATCATCGTAATGTCAGCTTTGATCAAAATCTCGAGTTCGATTTTTTTTCCAAATGCAGAACTTACCCTATAGTACCTATATCGCAAGTAAAAATAAATCACAAAATAAAATCCAGTTTTCTGTTCTTTTTAGATAAAACACTTATAATCTCGTCTGCTAGTATAGGTATTTCCCGATGAATAGCTAGAGCCAAACCATTCAAACGATCCTGCAAATAAGTAAACATCCAAGGCTTATCACACTGTTATTAAAATAGACATATTTTTAATAATCTCCCTTCGTTGGTCATGCTTCTTTGTATTGTTTTTATTCTCTTTACTGACTGGAGAAAGTTCTTTCAGGAGTTGACGTTGAAACCGGCAGTGTAGCTAATATCTTTAATAAAATATATATAGCTGGATGGAAGCGCTTTTTCTTGCACGTTTACCTATTATCATTTGGTGAGAGACGAAAAAAAAATTTCAGAGTGCGTTTCTTTAACTTATTTGGTTCATGACTGGTTATGTTGAACAATTATCGATCCCAATTAACAACTGCTTCAAAAACAACGCCTACAGTCCCGAAATATGGAAAACGAAAAAATTTGTTTCAGTTCTTAAGAAAACCAACCAAATACAACCAAGCATTTTCTAGCAAAAAATCTAGAATGAAGCACATTAGGGTAGGAGTACCACAAGGATCCCAGCTAAGATCATTTCTCTTCAGTACTTTTACTGTAGATAATCAAGAGAATTCAATAGGAATTAGGGAAAAATTTTATATCGATGACTGCACCAATTGTTCAACGTCTCCATCACCAGATATTGCAACTCTTAGGGTGCTAGACCATATTACCCACCTACTATTTGAAATGAGGGTTGAAGATCCAGCATAACGAAACTTATCTGCTTCCGACCACCACAAACAGGAATAAGGCGACGTTTTGTAAAATATATACATTAACTTTAAAAACAATAAGTGATAGTTTTTTATTTTATATGTATACTATTATATTATATATAATACTTTTCCTGGCACTTTTCTCATAGCTAAAACTCAACTTCATTATTGCTTAAATTCAAATTTCAGTCAAAAATTTACCACAAAACTAAACTCTCCTTCTGCATTATAATTTCCCGCAAAGTCCTTCCGCAAAATTATCTCAATAAAAGAAATCCCCATTAAGAAAATCTGTAAACAAAACTTTTACATTAAAATAAATATTCTCAAAACAAAAAACGGAAGTGAAAAATCACTGCACTGAAAATTAGAAACAGGATCTACTATACCTACATATATACATCTTCATCTAGATCTAGACCCTGGCACCACTTAACAATTGCATAGATAATACCATTATTTATACTTTGCCCATGGATTTTCGTGAATAATTTAGCAATCAGAATCACTGAACAAACCCGCCAAAGTCTTACCATTAAGAACAAAAATAAGTCCTATACACCCCCTCTCGGCACGCGACAGCGGGCGGTTGGGCGTTATAACATAGCGCACAAATTGAAAGACAAAAGAAAATTGAAAGGACAAACACACACAAATTGTTGTTTAAGGTGATGCTGTGGCAGAGAAGGGATAAAAAGATCCTTTTCCTTAGAAGCAAGCCAGCATTCAAATAGAATACAAAACCACCCTCGATTTAGCGCCAAATTTCATTTTTGTGTTGGGTTTTCTTTTTTTGTCTATCTTTCGAAACAATTAAATAGTAGACGAATGGTGGAATTCAAAATCTCATTAGAGCATTAAACGAATTCATTGCAAATACAGTTTCCAGTAAATTTACCCATTTCCATTTTATCATCATCATCATCCCGTGGACATTTCTTTGAGGTCTTTTTTCAATCCTTATTTAGTATTAATTTTTTTTCCTTCTGATACAGATACTCTTAGGGCATGTTGAGGATTCGAAATTATAAAAAGGAAATAGAAAAGCAAATGTATAGCTAAAAATAATGTCTTACCCAAGGAAATTTAAGGAAAATCGACCCAAGCGTTTCGGATGTCAGTGAAAACTGCTGAACCAGCTCTTTTCATCTTCTCTTTAAGTGTAAGATTACTCAATATGTAAAAGTAATTAGCACCATTTTCTCTGTCGTTAGGAGAATTTTTTAAATGCAAAAATCAGTGCTTTCCGGTAAATCAACAAACGCCCAGTATAGTCCAGTCAAAGCGTCATGAAAAAGGGCCTGACCTTGCGCGCAGAGGCATGGTCAATTTTTTTTTCATGGATCGATAGGTGCTTATGAGAAAAGCTTAAAACCAAATTTGCACCACACGACAACTTTTTTTACCAAAGTTATTGGTAAAAATATGTTTTGTGTCATTTTTTGGTCATTTGCGAATATCTCGGCTCCACTATCTCGTACAAACAAAACTTGAACATATATTTATTCCTAATAACATTATCTATTATGTTCTAAAAAAAACATTTGTTTAAACAAATGAAAAAAAAGTTATAGTGAGTTAAACAAATTTTTTGTTGGTTAAAAATCACTTTTTCGTGATTATTAGGTTAGGTTAAAGTGGCTGTCATTAAAGCGTCTGACACACTTAGACCATTAGAGGTCCATTGTGATACCACGATCTAATAGGGAACAAAAAAGTTTCCTACTAGTTAAAACCATTTGGAGCTTCTGATGAAGCGAAGGAGACTTTTAATGTCTTTATTTATGAGATCGCTTGGTTCATTATAGAAATATTCTCCTAGATGAAGTTTGCGTCTGTAAGAGAGAGCAGGGCATGTACAAAGAAGGTGTGGGATTGTCTCCTCTTCCTCCTCGTCCAAGCAACTCCTGCAAAAATCGTTTGATAGCACACCGAGTCGTGCGGCGTGTCTACCTATGAGACAGTGTCCAGTTATGACACCTATGACGGAGCTGATCTGAGATCTACTGAGGGACAAAAGACATTTTGACCGTTTCGGATCCAGTTTAGGCCAGATTTGTTTGGTCGCCATACAAGTGGTAGTATTAAGCCATCTTGTGTTTGATTGTTCCAGAGCGATTCGTTTCAGCATAAGTTTACTTGTAGCTATGGGCATACCTATATTTGCCTTTTCGGGTAAGATAGGCACTTCCGTTCCAATTCTGGCGAGTTCGTCGGCTTTGCAATTCCCCGGAATGTCCCTGTGACCCGGCACCCAGAATAGGTGAATGTTAAACTGTTTGGCCATCTCCATTAGAGACGAACGACAGTCTTGGGCTGTAATGGAGTTTACAGAGACTGATGCAAGGGATTTCAAAGCAGCCTGACTGTCTGAGAAGATACGGATATCCGTGTTAGATACCACGTTTTCTTTAAGCCAGGACAATACTTCCTTTATCGCCAGAATTTCCGCTTGGAATACGCTACAATGGTTTGGTAGGCGGAAGGAGAGACTAAGGTTTAGTCCATCTGAGTACACTCCACCACCCACTCCGTTGTCAGTCTTCGATCCATCTGTAAAAAAGTTTACTGATCTATTATCTGTCAAAGCCCCTTCCTCCCAAGCTGACCTTGAGGGAATGGTGACTTCAAAGTTTTTATCGAAAACCAAAAAGGGAGTGATGTAGTCAGAGTGACTTGGTAAAAAAAAAAAGTGATTATTAAGAAAAAAGCTCATTTAAGGATGAAATTTTTATTTTTTATTATTAAAGTTCTTGTAATTCCCTACAATTTAAAAAAAATCAACACTCTACGATGAACGAAAGCCGAGTAATAAATTATTGAACATAGGTAAGTCAGCGCACCCACGCATTTTATGATTTTATGTTTTAATTAATATCTCAGCCCCAGTATGTCGCAAAGTGAAAATAAAAAATTGTATTGCTAATAACAATATTATCTATCAACTTGCATTTAATTTAATATGTTTGAGCAAAAACATAAAAAGTTACCGTTGGTTTCAAGGTTTTTTTTCTTGTTTTTAATACCTTTTTTTGAAAGTTATTGAGAAAAAAACTGTATTTCACGGTAAATACTTTTCAGTTTTGGATTTTTGTTATATAGTCCTGCTAATTTTCTTCAAATTAAAAAAAAAATTAGTCCATTACGACAAACGGGAGCCAAGATATTCATGATTTAAAAATTTAGGAAAGCTTACAATTTAGTATTTTAACCTTGTAGCTTGTAATTTTGGTGTCGCCAGCAACAAGAAGCAACAAATATATGTGTAAGTATGTGTGGGGTGCTTGACGGATACCAATATATCTTGTTGCTGGCGACACCAGAATTACAAGCTACAAGGTTAAAATACTAAATTGTAAGCTTTCCTAAATTTTTAAATCATGAATATCTTGGCTCCCGTTTGTCGTAATGGACTAATTTTTTTTTTAATTTGAAGAAAATTAGCAGGACTATATAACAAAAATCCAAAACTGAAAAGTATTTACCGTGAAATACAGTTTTTTTCTCAATAACTTTCAAAAAAAGGTATTAAAAACAAGAAAAAAAACCTTGAAACCAACGGTAACTTTTTATGTTTTTGCTCAAACATATTAAATTAAATGCAAGTTGATAGATAATATTGTTATTAGCAATACAGTTTTTTATTTTCACTTTGCGACATACTGGGGCTGAGATATTAATTAAAACATAAAATCATAAAATGCGTGGGTGCGCTGACTTACCTATGTTCAATAATTTATTACTCGGCTTTCGTTCATCGTAGAGTGTTGATTTTTTTTTTAAATTGTAGGGAATTACAAGAACTTTAATAATAAAAAATAAAAATTTCATCCTTAAATGAGCTTTTTTCTTAATAATCACGAAAAAGTGATTGATTTTTAACCAACAAAAAATTTGTTTAACTCACTATAACTTTTTTTTCATTTGTTTAAACAAATGTTTTTTTTAGAACATAATAGATAATGTTATTAGGAATAAATATATGTTTAATTTTTGTTTGTACGAGATAGTGGAGCCGAGATATTCGCAAATGACCAAAAAATGACACAAAACATATTTTTACCAATAACTTTGGTAAAAAAAAGTTGTCGTATGGTGCAAATTTGGTTTTAAGCTTTTCTCATAAGCACCTATCGATCCATGAAAAAAAATTGACCATGCCTCTGCGCGCAAGGTCAAATGACGCTTTGACTGGACTAGTATAGGTTTCTGTTAAGGTACAATGTGAATTTAAAGTGATATCAACTGGCAACTGGCCCGATGATCCCCGGAAGGCGTGAACCTTCCGATTTCTTCTTCTTAGGATACTTGAAGGAATATGTGTACATCAACAATCCAACCACGATGCTTGGACAACACTAGACACGAACTTGTTAAAAAGAGATACAGGTGCACATTGGTTTTGAATGATCGTAATGGGAGGAAAATATTGAGCCGGATAAATCATTACACATTCGTGTAGTGTGGCTAAGGAAACAATCTCTGAATTTAGCAGTACGGCCGAAGTTGTCTCCTTGGTAAACTGATGAGCGTTCCCTGAAGCGCGAGTATTACGGTTGAATTATTTAAACACAGGAATACAATTGTGCATTTTACTAGAACATTGCTTATAAATATAATGGTAATAATGGGTGATTTTTTTGCTATTTTCTTTTTGGTAACACTGGTGTTGACAGTTCACGCACGTTTCGTGTTTTGTGTCACTGTCAAACATCTTCAGTTTGGTCTATAATTTAACCATGAATCGTCTTACAAACGAACAACGCTTGCAAATTATTTAATTTTATTATCAAAATGCGTGCTCTGTTAAGAAAGTTCATCGCGCGCTTCTTCCATTTTATGGTCAGTTTAAATTTACATTTTTGGACATTAAACCACCAACACGCTTATGTAGAGTGCGAACTGAGGAAAATATCGCAGCTGTATCGGCCAGTGATAGTGATGACGGTGAATTATCGATTCGGCGCCATTTGCAGCAATTGAGCCTCTGTTACTCTGTTTGCGAAAGGATTTAGGTGTGAAGCCTTTCAAAATACAGCTGGTGCAAGAATAGAAGTCGAACGACCTACCAAATCGCCGAATTTTTGGTGAATGGGTTCTTGAAAAGTTCGCCGAAGATCCATTTCTTTATCGAAAAATTGTGTTCAGCGACGAAGCTTATCTCTGGTTGAATGGATACGTGAACAAACAAAACTGCCGTATTTGGAGTGAAGAGCAGCCAGAAGCTACCACAAGAGCTACCAATGCATCCAGAAAAAGTCACTGTTTGGTGTGGATTATTGGCTGGCGGAAATATTGGGCCGTATTTCTTCAAAGATGATGCAAATCGCAACGTTACTGTGAATGGTGAGCGCTACCGTGCGATATGATAACAAACTTTTTTTCGCGCAGAATGGAAGTGCTTGGCTTGCATGACAGGTGTACCACATGCCACACAGCACGCGTAACAATAGACCAATTTAGAAGCGAATTCGGTGAACAGTTTATTTCACATTTGTGGCCGGTCAATTAGCAGCCTAGATCATGTGATTTAACGCCTCTTGTGGGGCTATGTTAAGGCTCATGTCTATAGAGACAAGTCCTCTTCGATTGACGTACTGGAAGCCAACATTGAAGCATTTATTCGTGAGATACCTGCCGAAATGTTAGAAAGAGTATGCCAAAATTGAACTTAGCGGATGGACCATTCTATCCAACAGACTCCAGAAATTTATTGGAGTACCTGCCCAAATATGGAAATTATACTCGATCTTTGGACGAATATAGGTTTTATAGATTACAGCCAGATCAGAAGGGTTTAAAAAATTCTTGCATCGTGGAATAAAATCTAAGCACTTAAGAACATTTTTGGCGACGACGTCGAGTATTTGGACATTACACACAAGGTTGTCTGCGTTGCACTTTAACGACAGGAGACAGCATTGGGTTCCCCGCTTCGATTGCTGGATGACGTAAGCGGTGATGCCAAACTCACATAATTCAGTCACGTATTACTCGATAACTGATGCGGTAATTTGGCCCCAGAATTTAATGAGCTTGTCATTCGCTGCAGTTCTGAATTCACACCCGAAGGACAGGGACGTGAATCTGGAAACGAATATAAGAAGTTGAAAGTATTGTCATTAGCAAAAAAATTTTATCGATTAGTAGTTTCAGACAGGAGATCGTTTATAAATATAAGGAAAAGAGTCCGAGACAAAACGGAGTCCTGAGGCACACCATTTATTTTATGAATTTCAGACTTAAAACCCTCCAACACAACTTGTATTGAGCGGTTCGAAGTGTTGTTTCTAATCCAAAAGAGAAGAGAAATGCACGCATTTTTGTTAAGAAAGCTTACTTTCTACAAAATGATATACAGAATTGTGAAACTATTTGGTGAGACGAAAACCATACTGCCGGTCTTTAAAAAGATTAAGTTCTTCAAGATATTTCTTCAGCTGGTAATTTATCAGAGTTTCCCTGAACTTGGAAAGGATGTAAGTGCAATTGGACGATAGTTAGAAGGGGGAGGTTTAAGAGCAGGCTGAACAAATTCTGTTTTCCATCCAGTTGGCATAATGTTAAGTGCGTTGGACTGTCGTGCGGAAGGTCTCGAGTTCGATTCTCAGCCGCTGGAAAAAAGTTTTTCAGGGGTGTACTGTGCCTCTTGCGAGGAATTGACAAAACCTTTAAGAGTATATCTCTTGTCATGGAAAGTGCTGCTCATTAGCCGTTCGTAATCGGCAGAAAATTGTATATCCCTTCCGTTTCTGGCAATCGCACACAGGAATGGTTGAGAGTTGTAAGTCACTAGGTCCTGGTTCACTTCGAGCTGTTGCACCACCAAAATTAATCCACTCGGATTGAAAACCTAACGCAATGGTTGAAGAACACCTCTCCAGAACAATGGGAGGGATACTATCCGGGTTAGCGGAATTGTGTGTATCGAGATCTTACAGTGTTCTTGCAACTATGCAAGTGTGAAAGAAGATTTGTCTCATAAGATCGCGTATCTATTCAAGTACAGAAGGAGTTATGAAACTGTCCGACACCGTTGAATTAACAGTAAACGGTGCTGCAAACGAATTCGATTTTTCTTGTGAGTTGACAAGAGGAATGTCATTGAAGACGAGCGTTAGAACCGAAGTCGAAGTAATATTAATTTTTTGTACTATTGTACTATCTTTGGGACATCGTAATATTTTTAGCACGAGTTGTTGGCCATGCAAAAATTTTGTTCGCACAATATGATTATTGTACGTCTTCCTAGTTTGTTTGAACTTATCCCGATCTTCCAGCTTGAAAAACAGACTGTATACATGTGTATAAGTTATAAGCCAGATATCATACAAACATTAAAATTATTAAATGTAAATTTTGTATTGTTTTTCTTACAAAAGGTTTTGGAATGCAATAATAAACGTACCATTTCGGGAAGTTGGTATAAAATCGGGGGAGCCATTAACGAAAACCAAAAAATAAAACAACTTTATCAAAAATAAAGAAACACATGTACTCGTATATACCTAAATTTTTGTATAACCTGAAGCACTACTTTACGAAGTTAAATCAAAATCTTTCAAGTCGTTTTTGAGAAAATTAACAAAATTGTCTTATGGCAACTATTTATCTTCTTGAAATGCACTGTAACTAATGTGAACAAGAACAAATTGTTCCAGTCGTTAAGACTCAAGTTACTTAGAGGTAGGTACGAAGAACAACTGCATAAACCGACGGGCTTCTCGATTATCGTGGTGCTTAGCTTATTTACACGTCAATTTTTCCTCATACACCTTATGAGTCTTATGAGCAAGTAAAAATACACAAGTTTAATCATATTCGAAATATGAAATATGATGTATGTATGTATGTATCATAGACAAACAAAATTAGATGACAATTATTTTCCAGGGTTAATTTTCATTCATGTTTAATATAACATAATTAATAAATGCAGAATTCTAAAAGCAATAATTTATATATTTAGTTCCAAGCAATTTAAATCCTTTTTTAAATTTAAAATTAATTAAATAGTTCAACTATCGACACTCAAAAGCAAGTTCATGCAACACAGTTATGCATTTAATGTTCCTTTAATCGCTTGGGATCCTTGTTATAGAAGATTCAACAAATCATTAATTTTATTCCTTCATAGCATATTCCGTCCCCCACACAAAAGTAATCCTATCAAGGCCACAAGAAACCAGAAACGAACAAAAAAAAAACCATTGCAATATGAAGTAGCTTAAAAAAGGATACAAAAAAAGGATCTCACATTTCACTATCATCTCATGGTCAGATGTTTGCTCTGTGCCAGCGTTCGTTCTAGTGAATGAAAGAAGACGAATAAATATCAATTATTCGTCTTTAATTTTTCACCACATTGGGCGCCAGTTTTGGTCTTATCTCATTACACCAGAAAGGATTCGAAAAGATGACGACCGTCATTCTTCAACCAACAATTGCATGCGTAGGCTAAAATATATAAAGGACTAGGTATTTGTATCTTTGTTAAGAGTTTGCCGTTATTAATTCCCTTTCCACATCAAAGAGACTGAGAAAAGAAACCGTTTTGATCCACAACGAGTTTTTTTTTATTATTCAGGGAGACAATAGGGAAAATCAGGACTAAAAGCCGTATCCGTTCATGAGGCCTTCTGAATTCACGAAGCACTTCAATTGCGTCGATATTATTGATGTTGTCTTGTCTATATACGTACATACCTTGTCCTTAACAAAAAAAAAGCAATTCACCAAGTTCCACTGGATACCGACTCCCGCACTCGATTAGTATTCAATCCGATAAATGTTCAAAAAGATGAGATTAAGCGCGTGTTTAGGGGTGAACTTTTAGGTATCTTTTAGCCAAATATAAATAAAGGCAAAATAAACAATTAAAGGGATTTCATTAATTTTAATTTTTGGAAATTATAATTGCACTGTGTAATACACAAACACCCACGCACCCACAAAAAGGATATTTGAAAGTTGCGAAGTTAAATTAAACGATATTAAGACACGACTTGAGGTCCTTTGCCATTGTCGTTTGATAAAAACAAGAAGAAAAATCAACTGTTAAAAGAAGCCAGCCGAAACCATTAAGAACCAACCGTTCCTCAACAAACTTTTCAAATAAAATAAAAACAAAAGTTAGATAGCAAGCTCTTTCCGGCGTTGTAGTCTACCACGTTTGGTAGCCTGAACTCGACTGAATGATGTATCTGAGAACAAAATTGTATCTGGCACTGGCTGCTGTGTGCTGTATCTATGAATCTGCTCCACTCACTGTGACGGTGTGTGGTGCTTGTGTGCTGCTACTGCTGTTAGAATTTTGTCTTCTAGAAATGAAAATGAAATTAAACAGCCAGAGTCTGTTGGAAAAGAGCGATGCTGCTTCATACAGCTTCTGCATGCATCGATGCTTTATCATTCGAAAAGATTCTATATCGAGGAGGCATGACTGCTGCAGCTTCCCATTTGGTGTCCTCATCCTCATGGATCCAGACAAACCAAAGAGACAACCCCCTCTTTGAACAGGAAGAAGAATGGAGCAGCACAAGTGAATATATTTTAGCAAGTGGCAGGAGCAAGAGTATGTCAGTGGCAGAAGTTGCTGTGCAGTGTAACAAGATGCGAGAGAGATGCAATTGTAAAAGATACGAGTACAGACAGATATACATTTTTTATTTACGATGAAATCTACGTGTTGATATTCCTGAGTTGGTTATTTTTAGTAGGTACTATGCACCTATATATACTTTTTTTTTATAGATAAGGGCTTCCGCGTTCGAACAGCAAGAAGTAATATTTTATTTGCATTTTTACGCACTGGCGGTAATTATTATGATAGGTGAGTTTTATAGCCTGCAATTTTAATCACACAAAAGGGAAGAAATTTCTACTTTTAAATTGAATTCTTTATGTGAAGAGACTTTTTTTTGCAATATTGATGCAGTGAATAAAACAGTTTTGATTTTCAAGAGAATGACAAATACATCTTTTGTTTTTCAAAAAAAAAAAAAAAAAAAAAAAAACAGAATTGAATCGTTTTTCTTTATTCGAAGCCCAGATTATACTTTTCCGGGGGTTGTCCTGAATCCTCCTTACTGCTCTTTTATATTTATTTGACTTTTATACTTAAATCACAATAGAAATGGATCAATGTTCAAAGCAAGACATCGCGAACATACTTTTTTCTATCCACCAGCATCCATTTGTCTTGGTCCGAATTAATTTAAGTGATTGGTCAGATCTTCCCAAAACACAGCCACAATTTCTGGTGTCCTTTTGGTGTAATCCGCTCATATTGTTGCGAACTTGTATAAGTCAAATAAATATAAAGTATTGTGTTTCAAAATATTTTTGACACTTCACTTCAAATGGAAACAAAAAACATGTGTTTGGATATAGGGAGGGGACTTTAATCGATGGTTTTGATTTTAAAATCAGTGCATCTAATTACATTTCTTAAAAGCGCTAGAGCATTATATTTGAAAAAATTACTTAAATTATAACCAATAAATTACACTTTCACCGATTTTTGGTGTTTTAAAACTCTTATGGTGTTTATTTTATAAAAAATTATCGAAAATATATCGCATTTTCGATACATCGGTTAATTTGCACATCTCTGCCTGAAATTTATATCCATCGCAATGCGTCGTCCCATTTCTGTAAAAGTTCTTCCGATGAAAGATATTAAATCTCGCTTGCTTCATAAGACGCTCCAATTGGTTGTATGATTAGGGAGAAAGTCTCCAAGGTACAATGTGTTATCACAAGCGATCGACTCATGACCTAAATGTGTCGGCACGGCTGTCAACATGATCCTTACCTATAGGGTCACCCCATATCTATATAGATATAATTTAATACTTCGAAATATGTAACTACTATGAACAAAGAATATAATAATTTGAAAGGAGTTAAAAATTAAGACCCATGCGATATTCATATTTATCAAGTGGATTTCCCAACTAATTAAGAGTAGTTATTTAAATATGTTCCTATTTTGTGTTCGGAAAACCCAACAAATCCTTCCCATTTATTGTCTATTTTCCATATGGAGATATACTCGTACAAATGTAGGCATATGTAAACCTTAGGAATGGTACAATATGTCGTTATTCAAATACTTCGATAGGGTCACGCTTTCATTTGCATATCGTGTTGCAATGCGATAGGCAATAATTAGAGTGAAAAAGGTTTCGTTTTCGAAAAAGTGTTTTTTGGTGTTTTTTTTTTGAAAAATAAAATTTGTCTCAAAAAAATAATTTTGAAATGTACTCGAAAGAAAGAAAAATTTGTAAACATGTGTAATAACAGAGATAATAAATAAACCAACACTCCAAAATCTTTCCATTGGCTGTTCGAAGTCTTTTTCGTCAAATTACTTGTCAAAGTGATAAATGCTTGAAGAAACCAATTTTTGTTTAATGTGGAGTTTTGTATTATAAATGTTAACTCGAGAAGCCGGATATATCTATTTCATTGAAAACAACAAAAAATGCAACTAAACACATAATTCCAGGTTGATAAATAGTGTTGTGAGGAAATTTGATGACAATGACGTTTAAATATTTTTTTTCTGATTTGACACATTTAATTTAATTAATTCAGTTTCGGTTTGTGTTATTATTTATTAACTCAATGATTTATCTATATATGAAGTGGATCCATTTTTGAATTATTTTAAACTTCTTTCATTTCAAATAAACTAACTAGTGTATTTATAATAAATGACTTTCTTAATTGGCGCCCGGGTAAACATTTAAAAGAAGTCAATTTAAGTTAAAGTTTTAACTTTTTTAAGTATTACCCAAGAGATGAATATGAATTCAAAGAAAATGGGTTATTGATTTAATTCAAATTTAAACTCTCTATTGATGCCACTGTTGGGGTATTTTTTTACTGATAAGAAAAGAATAAGTTTCCCTTTCAGCATGTCATGCATTCAAACCACGCATCCCACACACAAACTTTAACAACAAAAAAACTACCTCCTCTTGCTCTGTTGAATATCCTTTACAGAAATAAAAACATAAACAGAGAGCAAGAGCTACTCTCTCAATAAAATCGTGCGCAGGATTTGATTTGAAATTTATATTCTCTATATTTGCAGCGGGAACTTGGGGATACAGCGGAAAGTGGTTGGTTGGATGCTCTTCACAGTGCCACTTTACAACAATATAGTTGATAACAGTGTCATCAAAGTGATAAAACAAATTACGGGGCTAGACAAAAGGCATATAATACACAAAGCACACACATATCACAGAGGTAAGACATACTGGGTGGCCGAAATGGAAATGGTGTTACCAGAGTGCTTTATATAGTGAACACGATATTCGTTTGATGAAATATGATATTTTATGCTGGTATTCATATAATTATGGGTACATACCTCTTTGAAAATATTAAACAATATGATGTTCTTTGTTTACAAGAGTATTCAAAGCGGTATTTAATGGAACTACATATTATTTTACTTTCATTTAATCCCTGCTTGATGGTATTTATAAGCGTCGTCATAAGGATCACAAAAGCAAAGTTTGGTAATTATCTCCGTCTACATTTGCTGCGAATGAAGTTTTATAATTGTAGTTATATATGTTTTCTAAGCAAACAAACATTTTATACATGAGAACTAACCTAATTACACATTTTATTATAATGGTGAACCAACTTTTTTTCGGAAAAATTGTAAAACAATCAAATTTAGGGACATCTGCTCGGAAAGCGTGTCGAAATTTCTCTTTTTTAAATCCCGTGGAAGTGAATGCCAAAGGCAAATGTATCGAACGAAATCGCAAAAGAAATTACCGCAATCAAAACTTTCCCACCACGACAGACAGCTTAACTCCTATGCTACTCGTATTAGTTCTGAAATGATATGCCAGTGTGTGAGCAGCCTAAACGAGCTTGACAGGAACAATAATGTTACGGTTCGTTGGGTACCGGGAATAAAAGGTGTTATGAGAAATGAAGAGGCCAAAATAAGAGCAACGACATCTCTAAATGGATCTGAGCTCTATTGTGGAATAGGAGAGAATGTGATTAAAAATAGAATCACATAGAGCTGTGTAAATCGTTCATTTTAAATGATCGAATCGTTCAACAATCGACTACGAAAATAATCCGATCATTTTAACCGATCGATCATTCGATCATTTTCATTTCACTGAAATGATTCAATATTCGGTTTTAATTTCGATTTAGATGATAAGATTGACTTGTGGCTTTGATAGTTCTCACAAAATACTTTATTATTGTAAGCCATAAATTGCCAAATAACATCGAATGATGGCTACTTTGTACATGGATTAAAAAGTGTTAAAAAGTTTAAAAAAAAAGAGATTTTATTTGTTGCTCCGGAAAAGAGTAATTTTAGGGCTTTCGGCTGATATTTTGTACGAAATACACTCTGTAAGTCATAACTGAACTTGTCATATATTCGTCAAGTCATAAACTGTCAAATTCCATCAAAAGATGGCTACGATGTCGATGTATTAAGAAACGTCTAAAAATACCAAAAAAAAAAGATTTTATTTGTTGCTCCGGAAAAGAGCAATTTTACGGCTTTCGGCTGACATTTTGTACAAAATACACTTTGTACGTCATAGCTGAATTCGTCCTCTATTTTTCAAGTCATAAACTGTCAAATTCCATCAAAAGATGGCTACGATGTCGATGGATTAAGAAACGTCCAAAAATCCACATTAAACGTACCAGATCCTGATACATCAAATAACATCAGTTTAACCCAACAATTGTTTTCGGCCTGCAACATCAACAACCAACTCGATCAATCACGTTCTTCGATACCGGGTTCAACCCAAAAATTCCAGTCCACCGTCCGTTTGGCTTTCATAATCCACATTGATTGAATCAGAACAAATGGAATCGAGTAAATCATGGTTAATCGAGTTAACTGATATCGAAAATCGAGACTCATTGAAATGATTGAGATTGAGATCGATTAAAATGATTGATTTCGATCATCAGTATACTTTTCGATGATCGGATCAAAAAAATAGAATCGATCCTGATTGACACAGCTCTAGAATCACAACAGAAGAGGAAGCCTTAGGCTGCGCGTACAGTAGTGCGACAAAGCGATGCGATGCGATAAGCGATGCGACAAGCGATTCGGGATGCGAGAATTAGATGCGACATAGTGCGCACAGCAAAGCGATTTTATGCCGTTGTGTTGTTAATTCCTTGACAATTATTGACACTAAAACTCTCAAAAAGCTGCACCACACAGCATAAGCACTGAAATAAGAAAATTTTACTCGTTTGATTTTTTTTTTCTTGAAACCTCAAAACAAACAATTTGAGCCTTCTCACACAAACTCGCTTGAAAAAGTGGCCAGAACAGTTTGTGTGCAAGAAGCTTGCGATGGGCATGCGAGAAACTCGCATCAAATATCGCTTCACTGTGCGCACGTACCTATGTATATATAAGAATCTGTGTAAATATTTTTCTCGCACGCAAACGCTTCTCGCATCGCATCGCTTTGTCGCACTACTGTACGCGCAACCTAAGTAGGAGCAACCTTAGCATATACTACGTTTATATGAGCTTGAAGCTCGCTTTGACCCTTTGTAAACGGGTATTGAGTTGAAATGAGCTTCGTTCGACTCGATCTCACTCGCTCAGCGGTGTCGAGTCGAAATATGAGACGAAAAACCTGGGTCGAGAGTTGGCTTAACAAAATGTTTCAGAATCGCTCAACACCATTTCAACTCAACTCCAAATCGAGCTCTCAACTCAAATGACGAAAAATCTGGGTCGAAAATCCGACCCTAATCCAACTCGATCTTTCGATACTGCATATAAACGTAGTAATAATTACGGGTTCTATCACTGCTCACTGCAAACTGAGGAAACACCTCAGTATTATTGGCCTGGTGATCAGTGCGATATGGAGTTTCTACAATAATTAATTATGAATAAACACCGGACCATGTATTAGTAAGGTGCTACTAAAGGGTATGTATGAGGTCCATGTTATACCATTATTTCAAATGTCCACCGCGGTTTTGCTGGGCTCCTGGGTCAAATGAAGTTTATACGGGTGTACGCCATGACGAAAAATTCACCAAGTTGTGGTCTGCGAAAGACCGAGTTATTGTGCGAGGGGTGGAATTAGCTGCCTCAGATTATCCTCCACACTCGTCAACTCGAATTTATCCATGATGTTGCGAATAGTCCTATCGAATGGACGACTATGGCGACTTTAAAATGGGCGAAGTGCGCGAAAAGTTGTTTGAACAGAAAACCCACTTTCGTAAAACAATTTAATCATTTCGACAAGTTGTGCTCTCCAAATTTAACTGGCACGACAGACAATATGGCCACAATCACCTGTCAAAGTTTGAAAAAATCAAAATTGGACAACCACTTACTTACAAATTTAATAGCTTTAAGGCTATTTAAGAAATTTTAAACACATTTTAATAGTAGTTCTAGATCTATTTTCGTATGTCACTTTCTTTTTGTCACTTGGCAATTTGATCCGAAATTGCAACTTTTTTTTCAAAATATGTAGATGTAAAACAAAAATTGGAATCTATTCTTACTTGCGATATAGGTAAGTACTATAAAGCAAGTTTTGCATTTAGAGAAAAAATCCAGATCAAAATTTTGATCAAACTTGACAAAACGATGGTAGAGAACATGAAAAAACCAATTCCTCGATATTTTCTAGAAGAAAAATTGATTTTTTTTATTTTTAGCTTCAGCCGAGCATTTTTTCGTCTGAAGTTAGGCTCAAGGGTAAACCAAAACGCATTCTTAGCTTGACGAGTACTACGGCGCAATTGTTTAAGGGGAAACAGTTACGACGATGTTTAAAAGTTTCTTATAAGTTTTAGACCTCTGTTCTGAATTCTACTTTACAGACTCAAATAAGCCCACATATTAGAGTTATATATTCCGTTTACATGAGTAGATTGGGAGATCGGATCGAATCCGAATTGAGATTTCGATTCAGATATACATACATATGTATGCCCACGCAGCCGCCGCCGCACCGAATCAAAAGATTGAATTCAAATGGAATGAAAGTGACAGTTTTGTTAAAGTCTGTGCGTGGAAATTCAGTTTTTTTTTTTGTATAATCGGATTACTCGATTCGATCCTATTAGACGAGCTGGATCGTATGTAAACCTTAATCGACTAATTGAAGAATTGATCTCACAGCTAGTTGTTGGTGTATGTGCAATAAATTTGTATTTTCAAACGGTTTCCGTTATGCTTGACTTTTTTTTGTTGCATGTTGATTCTGATAAAAAAAACAATTGCATAAGGTTGTACAATTAAATCTGTACCTAATTTACATAATTTACAAAATATAAGCAAATATGTTTTTCTCTTGGTGTCGTTATTTTCAACGATACCACAACCATACAACCGTACGTATGCAAAAATAAATATCACTTCGATTCCATTTGAATTCAAACCTCCGATCCAGCGTAGCGTGCCTATCTATATACATACCTTGATCGAAATCTCAATTAGGATTCGATCCCCAAATCCACTTGTGTAATCGCGGTTTTTAATACTCATATACACGCACCAACAAGTAGCTGTAATCTCGATTTTTCAATTTTTTTTTCAAAATGCTTGTGTTAAGCATTTAACTCTGAACTCATAGAGCTCTGAACTCTATGAGAGCTCTGAACTAAATAAAAAAGAAAAACGCCTAAATCTAAATTGGATCGAGTAATCCTACTTCGTTTCGATCCTGGTCTACACGGAATCGAATCCGGATTCTATTCGAATTCAATTCTTATTGTAAACGTGTAGATGGTAGCCCAATGGGAAAAGGAAAAAAATGTCTTGTATCTTTTAAGAAAGCGTAAGCGTTTGGTTACGTGGGATATATGTATGATCGATCATTCCATGAGGCATAGTCAGTAACATACATAAGTACATACATACTGACAATGGAAATTCTATGAAATAAGTGCCATTCGGGGATAATGGCATGGATGGTATATATTTCGCTTGGCTGACAGAAGACATAAGTTATTACAGAATGCTGTCAAGATGGGAATCTAATGAGCTTAATATAGGTACGCTTCAGGGTTGAGAATCTGGAAACGAATATGACAATATGAAATGTGATAGATGTCACTTTATTTGATGTAGTTGTAATCAGTGCGCAAGTAAATACGTGTAAATATAAATTAAAATTAAGACTTCAATACCAAACAAAAAAAAAATATTTTTAAAGGAAGGGACAGTTATTCAAGATCAAACCCCTTAATAATAAATCTTTAAGTTGAAAATAAAACCGCAATAAAAACTTTAATCTGAACAAGGCTAAGCAACTAACGATTCGTGTGCAAAATAACGGGTGATTTTTTAAGAGCTTGAGAACTTTAAAAAAAAAAAAAACGCATAAAATTTGCAAAATCTCATCGATTCTTTATTTGAAACGTTAGATTGGTCCATGACATTTACTTTTTGAAGATAATTTCATTTAAATGTTGACCGTGGCTGCGTCTTAGGTGGTCCATTCGGAAAGTCCAATTTTGGGTATTTTTTTCGAGCATTTCGGCCGGAATAGCCCGAATTTCTTCGGAAATGTTGTCTTCCAAAGCTGGAATAGTTGCTGGCTTATTTGTGTAGACTTTAGACTTGACGTAGCCCCACAAAAAATAGTCTAAAGGCGTCAAATCGCATGATCTTGGTGGCCAACTTACCGGTCCATTCCTTGAGATGAATTGTTCTCCGAAGTTTTCCCTCAAAATGGCCATAGAATCGCGAGCTGTGTGGCATGTAGCGCCATCTTGTTGAAACCACATGTCAACCAAGTTCAGTTCTTCCATTTTTGGCAACAAAAAGTTTGTTAGCATTGAACGATAGCGATCGCCATTCACCGTAACGTTGCGTCCAACAGCATCTTTGAAAAAATACGGTCCAATGATTCCACCAGTACAAACCACACCAAACAGTGCATTTTCGGGATGCATGGGCAGTTCTTGAACGGCTTCTGGTTGCTCTTCACTCCAAATGCGGCAATTTTGCTTATTTACGTAGCCATTCAACCAGAAATGAGCCTCATCGCTGAACAAAATTTGTCGATAAAAAAGCGGATTTTCTGCCAACTTTTCTAGGGCCCATTCACTGAAAATTCGACGTTGTGGCAGATCGTTCGGCTTCAGTTCTTGCACGAGCTGTATTTTATACGGTTTTACACCAAGATCTTTGCGTAAAATCTTCCATGTGGTCGAATAACACAAACCCAATTGCTGCGAACGGCGACGAATCGACATTTCACGGTCTTCAGCAACACTCTCAGAAACAGACGCAATATTCTCTTCTGTACGCACTGTACGCATTCGTGTGGTTGGTTTAATCTCCAATAAAGTAAACTGAGTGCGAAACTTGGTCACAATCGCATTAATTGTTTGCTCACTTGGTCGATTATGTAGACCATAAATCGGACGTAAAGCGCGAAACACATTTCGAACCGAACACTGATTTTGGTAATAAAATTCAATGATTTGCAAGCGTTGCTCGTTAGTAAGTCTATTCATGATGAAATGTCAAAGCATACTGAGCATCTTTCTCTTTGACACCATGTCTGAAATCCCGCGTGATCTGTCAAATACTAATGCATGAAAATCCTAACCTCAAAAAAATCACCCGTTATTAAGCGAACACACCGTTTTAAACATTTATTAATGTCAAAGTGTAAATTTTAGTTCGATCTTATGATTATTAAAAATGTTTTTCTTTATACATATTTAGTTTTAAATTTTATATAATGTTAGAGGCAGCTGCTTAAGACGATTTTCAAAATTATCTTTTGATCTTTAAATCATACTAAAAAAGTCTTTATATCGTATTAAGTTTAATAAAATATTGCGCCAAGAAAACATTAACAGACATGGAAAATTGTCCTGTCACTACATTTGCAATATTAAAAAATCTACATCGTATCCACACTTGGATGCATTTTGTATGGAAGGACAGATAGATTTGTTCTTTTTAGTTGTACTTGGTCATCTTTCAATTAGCAGTTTATATGAGACGAAGGGAGATAGTTAACAGTGGCGATTCCTCTCAGTTAGCAGGTTTATCGCCGCTAAACCAAGAATTTAAATAAATAAATACTACTATGATGTACATTTTATATTGAAAACGTAACTTTCAAATCATACTTTCCTAAACACAACACAAAACTACCATACTAAAAGTATACCTTAGCGTTAAAATTTGCGATACCAAATTTCCTACAATATACTCGTAACACCATTGACATAAATACACAAAACTACTTAACCTACCCACATTCCTATTCTAAAATCATATTTACTAACACAAACGCAACACAAAACTCTCATGCAAAAATATATCCCTTGAAGCATTTATAGCGCGAAAATTTGCGCTAACAAATTCAATACAATTTATACAATACAACATCGTTTGGCTACAACATGTCCTAAGCAAAGCTCAGCTAAATAATATGAAAGCATTAGCGCAAAAAATTGCGATAAAACAAGAGAGACATCAGGTTGAATGAAAGAGGAGTATCCGAGTAGGTATAGTCGCAGTAGCAGGTAAATTTTGTGTGCGTTCTCTTGCTTGTATGCAGTAGAAAAAATAAAATGCACGACTGGGTCGCACGAACTTGCTCCTATGTAATCGACTGGGAATTTTAAAAACGAATGTTATTAGAGAAAATTGTTCATAAGGATAAAATTAATTTTTAAATTCTTTTAGTAGTAACAGAATGTTATGCAAATACGAATTTATGCAAGAACAAAAATTATAAGTCCTTGAAGTGGTTTCTTTAAAAGAAGCTTGTATATACAAACTTTTTGAAAGCTTTTTAAGAAAAAATTTTGGTACGCTAATTTAAAGTTTTTATTATTGTTCGAATAAAAATTAAATTTACGAAAAGAAATATTGACCCGTTTCGGAGATATCGAATTTAAAAAAAAAAGAAAAAAATAGATTTTTTTTTCAAAAATTCAAAAAATATTTATTTTAAAGTTTTGAAATGCAATGTGTTTTAGACTTTTTAGAAGCTTCTCTATAAAAATTTTCATTAAGATCCGTTATGTGGATAATGAGAAATTCAAAATTCGAAAAAATGGTTCTATGGTAGGTACAAGCTGTAATATCTTAATTTCAAAATTTTTTTTATTAAATTAAAGATCGTAAAAATTAATTGAAAGAAAAAAATTTTTATCAAAATTCTAGGTGCCGTTTTCGAGAAAAATACGATTTTTGAAAACCATTTTTTTTAATTTTTTAGCATTTGTATGGTAGGTACCTTTATTTTTAGGTAAAATAAAAAATTTTGTTTTACATTTTGTAGATCATATTGAGAAACTTTTATTTACAAAGTTTAAAAAAAATCTAGCATGGGGTTTTCGAAATATTGAGTTTTGAAAAAAAAATTTTGAAGTTTTTTTTAAAAATCCAAAAAAAATTTTTTTGAAAATTTGAGTACACAATTCTATTTATGTTTTTGAGGAGCTTTAGCAAAAAAAAAATGATCAAAATCGGTTCAACCGTTTTTGAGAAAATCAAAAACAAAAAAAATGGTTCCATGGGGGGTACCCTCAATAACTATTTTTCGGAAAATTTTTTTCAACCAATACCTAGATTTAATGAAATGAAATTTTTCTGTATCTTTATTTTTAAAATCTATTGAACAGTTTTTGAGAAAAAAAAATGTTTATAAAATTTCGAAAAAAATTCGTATGGGGGGTACCGTTATTTTTGGCCTTAAAAAAAAAAGAAAAAAACGTGTGGGGGGAAAAAATTAAAAATGATATTTACCTAGTTTAAAGAAAATCGGCCGAGTCGTTTAGCCTGTAGTCGAACAGACAGACAGACAGACAGACAGACAGACAGACAGACAGACAGAATTGCGAGACCCACTTTTTTAGTCTTCGCTATCATCGTAATGTCAACTTTGATCAAAATCTCGAGTTCGATTTTTTTTACGAATGCATAACTTGCCTTATAGTACCTATAAGTCGCAAGTAACAAGGAAGGAAAGGGTCTGATTATTTGTGTTGTTATTTGATTGGCCTTTAATATCTGGCGACATTAAGTTACATACTAAATCTCAAAAGTTTAGTACGAAATAAACATAAATCCTAAGATCTAAGATCAGTGTGAAATTAATTAAGTATATACATATATTTTGTATTTGACTGGATTTTTAATATGAAAAAATATAGATATTTTTGATACTCTGAAGGACGATGGTGTGATCTTGTTTTTTAATTTTTTTGTATCAAGGTATCTTAGAGTGGTCCTTATATTGATTTTTTAAAATTTTAATTTTTTTGATTTTTAGAGGCCAAAATTAATCTGTTTCGTTTCTAAACCGAGAAAACTATTAAGTTTTTAAATGTATTTAAACAATACGAAACGGCAAGGGCTTTTAAAGGTACCTCCGTACTTTAATGGCAAAATGATTTGATCAAAGCAGTGTCTGTGCTTTTAAACACGTCATACCTCTGCAAAAATTAAATAGCTTTATTTTGTTGCTATTATTCTTGATGAATCTTCTGACATTCAAATGAAATCCCAATTGTTCGTTGTGTTTCGGTATTACTTTAATTAGAAAATCCATGATGTAAGTTCTGGGCGAACAGCAGAAGATTCGCTTCAATAAGTTACAGGTCAATTGGAAAAATATAACATAAAATATAAAGTTATGGCCCAGGCCAACGATGAGGCTTCTTTTATGAGTGGTCATTTGAATGGAATTCAGATAAAAGTTGAGAACGTATAAGTCAAAACAAAGCGTCATGAAAAAGGGCAACAAATTTATTTAATAACGCCAAAAAACAAATTTTCCTGAAGAAGTAAATAAAAATCTAATTACGAACTGACCAAACATATTTGAATTTACTCAATTAAAGAATGAATTGAATGTTTTTTCATGAAAACGCAGATGCTATATAGCCAAAAGGTACGACATCAGCTGAGATTTTAAAAGCGATAACTCCATTTAATATCTTACTCTGGGTGGAGGTAAACGTCGCCGACAGTTTTTAGCAGGTGTACAAGCTTATAAAACTCCAGCTTGAACGGCGTGTAAGGAGTGCTTCTTTTATGCATAGAAGAGGATAAAAACGTACTTTCGAAGTACTCATGGTCAAAAGAAATTGAGCTATTCGGCTCTTATGTCTAAAGAAAAGGCTCTTTTAAAAGAATTAAAAGCAAGTGACGAAATTTATAATAAAGTCATCGAAAGTTTTGCTACCGTTGAACGACGAACCGAATTAATGCATCGATACATTTTTAAACATTTTATCTTATGTTATTAATTTATAAAGTATTGCTTGTGTTTTGTTTTCCTTATTAATAAAATTAAAAAAAAAAACTACAATTTTTTCCTCACACCATGGCGATAACCCAATACTAAAGATCAGGAATCGCCACTGATAGTTAACAGAGGAGAGACGAACCATAATTTGAAGTTTCTATAGCATTTTCTTTAGAACAAAACGTTTTATCTTCTCAAACAAAATACATTTTAAATTTGTGTAGATATCTTCTAGTGATTTGCCTTCCAATAAATTCTTCCAGTTGACAGTATTGTAAAAACTATTTAGTTCTGTAAAATCTATTTTAGAAAAATAAAAAGTTTTACGGTTTTTAAGAATCACGGAGGTATAATCGTAGGACTCACAATAAAAAACAAATAGCATTATGATCGTCCCTGATAGAATCGTCCCTGATCGGGAAACTATTGACTGCCAACTTGGACTGGGCCAGTAGCGCAACAATCAGTCACGATGAAGTGCTTGTTTTACCTCCTTGTGGTGGTCCCCGGACAGCTATTTGTGTATCCCTATATACATAAATAGGCCAAAATTACAAGTGCGAAAAGGTCTAGCTATCTAGGATAAGCTACGGAGGTTAGCATTATTCTTCGAAACTGAAATCAGCCCGCTACCGAAACCCACACTACGCCTCGGATTAGTAACGATAACTCGTTGATAAGTATAACCGGTGGTGATGGGAGACATGAATGCCATGGTTGGCAATAACAAAACTGTGCTTAGGCATGTCATGGGAAAGCATGGTGCTGGCAACCGAAATGGCAATGGTGAACGATTTTTCGATTTCTTGCAACGCCAACAGTCTTGTTATCGGAGGGACCATGTTTGAGCATAGGTCGTGCCACAAAGTCATCTGCGTGTCGACTGACAGGCAAGCAACTTCCAACCAAATCGACCATTTCGCGATCATTTGATGTTTTAGAAGCAGTCTCCAGGACGTCCGTAACAGAAGAGCCTTAGACATGGGAATGGCACCATCTGATGGTTGCTACCTTTAGATTACGTAGAGCTGCAGTTTGGAGATTGAAAGCAATCAGCAGCACGGAACCCACATCCATCAAAAACCATTGGCCTGCTGTGAAAAATGTGTTCATATCCGACGATCAAAGTATAGGGTGCAATTAAGAAATAGTGCTTGGCTTTCCGAAGAAACTTGGGCATAAGGATCGAAGAAAGAAAACACCTCAAAGCTCGCATCGCAGCTAGCCCAGCAACAGGGAGAAACGAGCTAGAACGTACGTACCACATGAAGATGAGGGAAGTTCACCGTAGCGTGCGACGTGATAAGTGTAACTACATCAACGCATTGGCTATAGAAGCAGAAAAAGCCGCTAGTAGGTGTGACAGTAGGACCGTCTACAGAATTACCAAAAAGCTCACTAGTGTCCAGAGCTCTTAACAACACCTGGTAAAAGACACGAACAAATCTTTGCTATTTTCGGATAAAGATCAGCTCAAAAGGTGGAAGGAACACTTTTCTGGGGTTTTAAATCGCGTTTTTGCCAGTGAAGTGAACCCTATGCCCAATGAGCCGTCCGAAGTAATAATCTCCCGAATGCGCACCTTAACCTCCAGTAAAGAAGAAATCATTACCGCCATCAAAGCACTGAAGAACAACTAAGCGTTGGAAAGAGTTGGACTTGACGGTATTCCTGCAGAGCTCTTGTGAGCAGCCCCAACAACATCGTGTGAGCTACTGCAGCCACTAGTTAGGAGAGCTTGGAAAACAGAGAGCTTTCCTGAATAGTGGAATAAAGGAATGATTGTCAAGCTCGCAAAGGAAGAAGATATCACGCAGTGCGAAAACTGGAAAGAAATATGTGTTCTGCCTGCAGGAGCCTAATAATAACACGAATAGTATGGGAGTGAATAAAAGACCACGTCGAAGACACACTGGACGCTAAACAAGCAGAATTCCGGAACTTCCTGTATGGATCACATCAACACCTTGCGGATCATCATCGAACAGTGCGTTGAATATCGATCACAACTTCACCTGCTGTTCATCGATTTGGAAAAGGCGTTCGACAGTGTCAATAGAGAATTTATCTGGCTTGCTTTGCACAGGAGGGGCACTCCAGATGAATTGATTACTATTATCAAGGCTACATATTATGATGGATCCAAATATCACGTCTTGCATGAAGGAAGGTTGTCAGTGGAGTTTGAAATCCAAAGTAGGGTTGGGCAAGGCTGTATACTGTCACCAATACTGTACTGTTCCTCCTGGTGATTAGTGACGTATTTCACGCAGCTTTGTCAAATGGAAATGGAGGAATTAAGTGGACTCTGCAATTTCACCTCAAACATTTAGACTACGCAGACGATGTATGCTTACTCCCTCATAGGATCATTGAAAAAAAGCAGAAATCCTATGGCTAAAGATCAACTCGGCAAAAACTAAAAGGATCAGCCTTGGAACTCTCGTCAATCCAAGTAAATGTTTCTGAACAACTGGTAGAGATGGTTAATGATTTCCAATAATGGGAGTATTGTCTCTATCGGTGGCGGAACTGAACTGGACGTAAACAACCGATTCAACAAAGCAAAGGCTGCGTTCTGAATGCTATCCAAAATATGGAGAAAAATCTCTTAGCTTAAAGACCAAGCTACGACTGTTCCGCTCCAATGTTGAATTTGTGCTGCTTTAAAGGTGCAGCACTTGGAAAACCACAGACACTGTCGCAAGAAAGCTGCAAACGTTCGTTGATAGATGTCTTCGAAACATCTTTATGATTTTCTGGCCCATACATATCTCCAATGCTGAACTTCATGCGAGAACAGGTCAGGAACAAATAGAATCTATTATACGAAGACGAAAATGACAGTGGATTGGCCATACGTTTCGAAAAGGCTATGGGTGCATTGCGGGTCAAACGATGCAGTGGAACCCACTCACACAAGAACGCAGACAAGTGGGCTGGCCTAGAAGTACTTGACGAAGAACCGTCGAGCAGAAATCAGCACAACTGGGGAAGAGTTGGAGAGAGCTGAAATACATTTCCAGAAATCGCACACGATGGTGCGTAGGAGTAGTGGAGGCCCTATGTCCCGTAAGGGGGGAAACAGCACGGACGTAATAGATGCGAGGACCTAAGTAAGTAAGCTATGATGAATAAAGTAAGATATTAACAAGAGGAAATCTTTCTATAGAATATCTTAAATCATTGTTAATAAATCGGAAGCAGATAACTTCTCGAAGGTTTCTAATTTGTATATACTAAATAATTAATTCAGATATTTCAAAACATACACACATTGATGAGAAAAGAATTTCTGTCTTCCAAATTAAATTTGTTGTAACTTAGATATTCATATTTCCCTTATTAATTCAGCAGAATTTATTCCCAAATTTTGTGCTTCTCAGGACAACCAGTAATCCAGTATACTCCCCCAAAGAATAATATATGATTTAAATTAATTTCCTTTGTGTTACATCTTGAATATTTTAAATAAACTTTTCAAATCGTTCATCTCGTTCGTATATCTTGTATAAATCAATATCCAATACAAAAATTATATACGCACCTAAGTTCAAAAACTTTGCTCCTTGTCATTTAAAAACTTGTCGAGGATGAGGAAACGCCAAATTTTATAGCAGCATCATAATTATGAGCACATGTTCTTATTTATTCACAGCCTTGATTTCAGGTTTACCTACATACCAGCACCTACTACCTATAAATACATTGCCTTCTACCGTCTAGTATCGTAATGATGGCACTTTTAGAATTGCATATTGTTTCAAGTAACTTAAGCTTTCTCAACTCAAATGGTAATCGGCAATCAGGCTTCCCTCCATAAAATATAATTTTATTATTCAAAACTCTTCTATGTCCTAGCCTGAGACGAGACTCCACTCCAACTGCCATGGGCGTTTATCTAACCTCTTTGGAACAGCAAAGCAAGTGATTGCAGTGAAACAACCTTAACTACTTTATGATGGAGACTTTATTATACATGCATGAGCTCCATGTGTAGGTCATACATACAATATACTACATACCCAGATACATACATATATGCATATCAACTTTCACAGGAAAAGGATGAGGCTGGGAAAATATTGCCGACAAAAAGGATTCGCAGCAAAGAAGACAACCTGATGCTTCGAAAACCCAATTAAACTTGGAATGTGTGTGCAAGCTCCTCTCACATAGTTCGCATTTTAATCGAGGACACAATTCGAACTTTTTTTTTAATTTGTTACTCGTTTCTTCCTTATGCATGAACTTACATTCAATAACACTCTATACACAACACATCAAGGATACGGCATTATAAAAGTTTTCAATTTAATTTTCTATGCGGAAATGCTTCTTCTAGTTGGTAGGTAGGTAGAAATATAGGCGAACTCCAGAGGCCCAATATGTCCCCTTCTCCCAATGTACACCCCAAGGAAGTTACTGTACGTTGAGTTAAATAGCGAACGCTCGCAGGTTTAGGATATGCGCTTTTCCTGAAAAGAGAAAATTTAACATAATTTAAATTACTTTTGCTTCTTATAAAACGAATGCCATATGATGTGGGTGAGTGAGTTTATACTCGTATCTACGAGTTTTGGGATGAAGAAGGTGATGTCGACACAGTACGGACGGTATGAGCAATGGAATTTCAGGTCACGGCGATATGATGGTATAACAAAGGAAAATTATGCGCCTTTTATAAAAAATGTCTTGAAAATTGTGTCAAGTTATTCATTGAGAATTTTAATTTTGACCTCTTTATTAAGATTGAAAGAGAGATATTTTAATATCACTTGAAGTAACAAGTGCAGTAGACAATGGTTGTTCCTTAAAGTTTAAAATGAGCTGACGCTATTTGATGGTCTTTGTTTCATAAGAGGTTTTTCGTATGACCTATTTTATATAATTATGGCTTGAGCTTGCAATGCGTTGGATCTAAATTAAAGCTATTCATAACCCTCAATTTGTATGCGACTCTACAGAGGTTTATTTCTGGCAAAAGCTTACTGATCAAACTTAATGTGTTATGTGTTATGTGTTATGTGTTATGTGTTATGTGTTATGTGTTATGTGTTATGTGTTATTTTGTGTGTAGCCTGATTGAAGGCACTATGTTTTGTTTGAATCCGACGAAAGGCTAGGGCCAAAGATAATTTAATATAAAGGGTTTCAAAAACGATTTCCTAACTTTGACAGGAGTTTGGCGTCATCTATTTGTCCTTTTCTTAACCACAATAGCTCAGAAAAAGTTACTTTTGTATTTAAAAATTATTTTTTTTTTAAATTCACTCAGTTTGTTTATTTTTTGTTAATTACATTTAGTATTCTTTTTAAGGAAAAAAAATATTTTTTTAAGAAAATGAACTGGGCTTTAATAATAAGTGAAAAAAATTAATACTCATTAACGTGTTTTTTTGAATAAAATGATATCAAAGTGAAAAAACTACTTAAAAAACGAAAAAATTGTGTTTGATGCAAAATTGCGGAGAAACGGTTGTCCGCAGAAAAAAAAGTTCTGAGACAAACTAAAACTGTAATAAATTCTTGATTGGTTATAAAAAAAATCTTACGAATCGGACGCAGTTTGGCATAGATAAAGCCAGTTAAGGGAAAAATCATAAAAACCGTTATAACTCGAAAACGGGACAAAAACGAGAAAATTGCCTCTTAAGTTTTTCGACTTAAAATGACCTCAGGAATCCATGGTTTTCTTTTGGGGCGGTGACTGTGGGACACCCTGTATATTTAGTGATTGCTCATCCATAGATTTGTACTCAATTTTTGCAACATCAAACGTTGATTATCAAATTGAATACCTTACCTATCTTTTTGACAAACATGTTCCCATTAAGACTCGGCTTATAAGATCGCGTAGCTGTTCTTAGCTTTCTCTTGAGATCCTTAATGCAATTAAAGCAAAAGACGTTTCATACCGTCGATGGAAACGATTTGGTTGTCTAGAAATGTTACGAAAATTCAAAACATCTCAGCCCTTTTAAAAGTCTCTGAAGATGTAATGTATAATGTAATGTAATGTAATTTGCCTTTAAATGATGAAACTTCAATTCGTATCTATAATGGATTTTGCATTGGTTCTTAACTAAACGATAGTTGTGTCACGTAACGTAAAATAATCATACAAATCTTATACAAAAAAATGCTACTTCATTTTAAACGAAACAGCTGTTTTTTGACAGTGTGAATTAGTTTGGAAGAAGCATATTTACTGTGAAATTTAGAAGAGAGCTATAGAGCACACACTCACCCCCGTCGGCACAAGCAAAAGGAAAGGATCTGAAAATTGTGATGCTTTCGACAAGCTAACGTCCTTATTTGAAAATATATAATAATCATTTCCATGCACAGATTTTCCTCCAACAGCTTACTGAAGAGAAAAATTCAATAATCGAGAACAAAAGTGTCGAACAAACACTACAAAGGCTAAACCGGAAGCGTCGAAGAAAAATCTCTGCTCAAACTATATTTTAATCAAAAAATATTTCTATATTTTAATTCTTTGGTTTTTAATAATTCTGAAATATCACAACAGATAACACAAACTCACAATTTGATGACAAATGGTATTTCAAAATAAATTTTAAAATGTTAAAGTGACCTTTTAAAGCGGTGGATGGGGTTTAAGTTAAGAAGCCTTTAAGTAACGTTACTTAAATGGGAAAATTGATTATAGATACCGATTTTATACTTAAGAGCTGTTTGGAGATATTTTAAAGTTAAGCTCCGTTTAAAATTTCTTTATAGATTCGGCTGTTAATTTTTAACAATTTAATTTCTTTTATGTGAACTTATTTCAAAAGATTTCGATCTAAAAATGGGCAGAAGTTTGTAATTTTGAGAAAGTACCATAAATTTATCTTAACGGCTGATATTTATTTACGACCGTGTGTGTGGTTAATTCTATTGAAGATTTGGTTCAACTAGAAAACAAAATTCTCTCATATGCCCCCCAGCGACAATATTTTCGATGTTCTGCAATCTACAAATTTAATTTAAAAAAGAAACGTTGCATACTTTCATTACCTGGTAGTTATTAATGGTCAATTGTTAGCGTTTCGTTGCTTAATTAAACTCAAAATTGTATCATACGCTTTTCATTTTTTTAAAATAAAGCTATTTATTAATTTATTTGATATTTATTTTAAATATTTTAAAATATTTTTTAATTTTAATTTCAACTTCCTGTTCCTGAATGCAAATGCAACAGCCATCATCGAAATTCTCTCTAACCTCTCAAGCACCATCGCTTTTTTGACAGCAGTCAGTAGCTTCAGCTGCATATTTTTGACATTTCCTCATCTTATGCCGCCGCTACCGCTGCCGAAATAAGAAGACACAACCAACTAAAACCAACCCAACACAGGAAAGGAGAAAAATCTATTTATAAATCATTTATAATTTTTTTACCAGTTTGCAAAACTAAAATCAAACCAGAAAATGTCCCTGGTATCTAATAAGTGCGAAACCCCCAACTGTGGCAAGGAGGCAACTCTTCAGTGTCCCACATGTCTGAAAATGGGAATTAAGGGTTCCTATTTTTGTTCTCAGCCCTGCTTCAAGGGCTTCTGGAAGGAGCACAAAATCATACATTTGCTAGCCCGTAAGTGAAAGTTCTTACTTTTCTAAAAAAATAAACTGATTTTATCGGATTCGGCTTTAGAAGGTTCCAATAAATCTTCTGTTGTCGCGGAGACAAACGGCTACAATCCTTGGCCCCATTATCGTTTCACTGGGAAACTTCGTCCGTTTCCACAAACTCCCATTCGAACTGTACCCGAACATATTCAACGACCAGACTACGCCGATCATCCCAAAGGGCGAGCCCTTTCCGAGGAGGCTATGCGAGGCAATAGCACCATTAAGGTTTTGGATGACGAAGAAATTGAAGCCATGCGAGTGGCATGCAAATTGGGCCGCGAGTGTTTGGATGAGGCAGCTAAGGCGTGCGATGTTGGTGTTACCACAGATGAGCTGGACCGTATAGTGCATGAAGCCGCAATCGAACGTGATTGCTATCCGTCGCCACTGAATTACTACAATTTCCCAGCATCTTGTTGCACTTCAGTGAACGAGGTCATTTGTCACGGAATTCCGGATACTAGACCCTTGGAAGATGGGGATATATGCAATGTTGACGTGACCGTCTATCACCATGGCTTCCATGGGGACTTGAATGAGACGTTCTTTGTAGGCAATGTCGCGGAAAAACATAAGAACCTCGTGAAGGTTACATACGAGGCACTTAGTAAGGCAATCGAAATTGTTCGGTAAGTAGTTCTGTGGTTTATCATATCCCACCGGATTTAAAGAACATTTTTCAGTCCTGGAGTCAAATACCGCGAGATTGGAAACGTTATTCAAAAACATGTACAACCACATGGCTTTAGTGTGGTCAAGAGCTATTGTGGGCATGGTATCCATAGATTGTTTCACACAGCTCCAAATGTGCCTCATTATGCCAGTAAGTTGTTCCTGGTATTCCTCTAATTATATTTCATCCAACTGTGATTTTCGTGTCAATAGAAAACTCGGCTGTAGGTGTAATGAAAGCTGGAAACAGCTTTACCATTGAACCGATGATATCAGAGGGGGTAGCCAAGAGTGATCAGTGGCCCGACGATTGGACCGCGGTCACCGCCGATGGTCTGCGGTCAGCGCAGTTTGAACAGACACTTCTGGTAACAGAGAATGGATGTGAAATTATGACGCGTCGTCGCGAGAACAACGGACAGCCCCATTTTATGGACAAAATGTAGATAAGAGGAAATGAAATCAACACATTTTGTTAAACTTTTTTTAATTAAATTGATCTTTATTTAAAAATTTCTATTCGACTATTACTATTTGGTTTCATTGCTTTCGATTTACTTCTCCAGAGGGGCATAATTGAGAAGTTTTTCGATCAGATCAACATGGCCTAGAAGCATTCGGCGGCAGCAGTATCTTTTCAAACCCAAAGCATCAAGTGCGTCACTGTGAAATTAAAAGATTTCGTTGAATTTCATAGACAAATAATACAAGTTTGTTAATCGCCCTCACCCTTCTGTGTATTCGGCTTGCAGGAGTCCCAAATACGATTCCCATTTGTTGCCAATAACTTTTCCACAGGTAAAACAGCGAATTGGGATAATCATTTTGTAGTTTAATTCCAAAAAGTTGCTTGATGAAAACAATAGGAATTTCCGCGACTGGACAAAAACGCGTATTTTGATATTCAACGTGATGAAATTGACAGATGACAGTTGAAGTGACGTTCATGAATTTAGTCGAAAATAGATTTGTTCAAATTAACACATTATTGGCCGCGTTCAGCTAATAAGACTAGTTGGTTTGTGTTGAACTTTTATACACGTATAATGGTGGATTAACATGTATCTGCATTTGATTTCTGCAAAAAAAAGGGATGTCAAATACAGAATTCATATTTGTTAGATAGAGAGCAAAATGCAGAAGAACTTCATTTCTGCATTATAGGAAATTCGAGAAATGCATAAGTCAAGATTATAATAGGGACGAACGTGTTCATCTTTATTATAGCATCTTCGTCTGCATTTTGTAAATTTGCGACATTTTTCTATAATTTTTTTTTCACGGACGCAGGATATGAAAAACACATTAAATCGAAATTATACCTCTACCGATTACCTTGGGGCTCACAAGAACAAGTAGAAAGCAGTTTCTCGACTTGAGTTGAAAGTGACCTTCAAATATTTTAGAAATAATTAAGGATCATTCAGGGCCTAGATTTCTTTGTCTATCGTTGTCTTCCATTTTGAAACACACATAAAATACAAATTAACTTTGAAGGAATAAACATAATGATTAAGGCTAGGCGCGCACATTCAATTTTTAGTTGCACAACTGTTTGGTTGTTTATAGAAAACAGATGAGCTATTTGGTTGAATGTCCGCGCAGGTGCATATAATTATAAGTTACACAAAATAGCGAACTCATTTTAGGCAATCGTTTAGTTTGTGTCAAAACACAAACTTTTTAGTTGCTCGAACCAAGCAGTTGCGAAACTGAAAATTGAATGTGCGCGCCTAACAAGTCAACAATAAGTTATAGCAGTTTATAGGAAGTAAAAAAAAGTCACCACCTGTGAATTCTCTCCCACTTTAAGGTGGGAAACTAAGCGATTGGCTAAAATCAGTTCATTATTTTGTGTTACCCATTATATGCACCTGCGCGCACATTCAACTAAACAGTTGAATTGTTTTCTATAAGCCCAAGAGAGAAAAGTGTAAGTGTGACTGAAGTGATTTCGATGACAGTGACTAGCCTAGCAGCCTCATTTATTAAATTTCACTAATACTCATGGGACTAAAACGAGTTTTGTACTGCACCGGTCGGGTAATATATATACTCTATGCTCTATACGATGAGTATTTTTTATAATTAAGCTTTTGAGGAATAGAGCCGTTGTAAAGTCAGAGAAACTTTACTCCATCACTAAAACTAGTTAATAAATAGGGCTGTTCAGGATTAGAGTCGTTGTTAAGTCGAAGTGACTTTACTCTGTCGCTAAAACGAGTTAGGTAATAATTAAGTTTGTAGTAGTATACGTATTTTTGTTTCTCTCGGCGATTAACAAAAAAGTAAAATCCAACAAAGCTATTTGTAAGCTCCTTGAACGTACTCATTTGACACTGCGCACCTGTTTTCTGTCTTGTCAAAACAGCTGTTTGGGATTTGTAATATAAAAATGGAAAATGCACTTCCGCAAAAAAGTGCAAAAAAGCCACGACAGCCACCCCACCAGGCTACGACTGCCGAACTGACCGAAGGGCACATCAAATTGAAGTGTCTTGTTTTTAATTCCTAAAGTTGGATATGTGATCAGTTTGACAAAAATATTTCTATCTGATTTCCGATCTTGGTTCTGTGTGACGTTATTATCTTTTTAAAATGGTAGGTTAATTCTTTGCAGACCACCTTAATTATCAATCGATTATTATCTTAATTGTTTTATTGTAAGTAAACAAAAATTGTTTACTTTCTCCCATATAAATTGAAAAGACAAATGCACCCATTACAATCAAAGGAATATCAAGGTGAAATGAGTGTTGACTAGTTTTCCATCTAAAAAATACTTTACATACTCGTCGTTAGACAAGCGGGAGTGCGACGATACCAATGTGTACGCATTGTACCGGTTTCTCTTTAGGTAATTCAGTAACTTTAAAATGAATTTAAAATCAGTTCTTCATGCTTGATGCTTATGGAAAACCGGTCGCCTTCTGATCTTGTCTTCTTATTTTAAAACGGAAAGAAAAAGTAGTGTTGTATTCTCTTGAATCGACATTCAAAGCGGTTTCCTTTTTGGTCTGGTAGTTGGTTTAAGTTTATTGTGAAGGTAACACATCAACGCAAAGACCATGGTAGGATACATGAAGGTGTGTGGATGTGGCATTCTTTTTTTTTTTGTTCGAATGCAATTTAGTAACAAGTAGATAAAATTGATAAGACACCAAAGTTATATGTTTTATTTTTTTTTCAATTACAGGAGGAAGTTTATCTGTACGATCCGAGAGTACTAATGCAATTGAACTTTCACAAGAGTTTAGCTAAATTTGATCCATTCATTTCTGCCGTTGCACCGGGAGAAACGTGGCTGAAAGTGCGTCCACTCAAGGATAGCGATTACGATAGAGGATTTCTGCAGTTGCTGTCCCAACTCACGGCTGTAGGTGATGTTTCAAGGACACAATTTTTAAGTGAGTTAAATGTATATTAGCTTACCACAAAGCGTATTTTTTTTTTTTTTTTTATTGTTTGTGCGTTAGACTATAATGCAGAAAGTCTAATTTCGATTTTCAGCTGTTGTTTAAGGGTACCTATAATGCCTCCAAGAGAATCTCTTATAAAGAAAAGTGCTTCTGATCTTACCCGATCGGAATCGGGAAAAAATTATAAGTCCGCTAGTTCTGCTAACATGCACCCGGGTTTTGGGGTCTCTACGCCTGGGCCTTTAACCGTTTTTAATTAAGCGGACTCTGGAGTAAGCAAGAATGAAAAGAGACAATCAACCTCTGTTAAAGTACTCCAAGTTTCTTAAGGAATACTAAGATGGGCAATTTTTTTGAAGTAAAATTCAATTATATACTATCAAAAACCAAACCCGCTGCCCCCGGTCTTACAACCATTAATACTTCTACCCATTCATTTCAATTCTCCGTTTATACTATACTAATGCTCAATTACTGATTCTAAGACGTGATTTTAAATCGTTTCCAAGAGTCTTGTAATTTTCTTGTTCAAACTTTAGACAGTGAAACATTTTGAATTTTTAAACGTTCATATATCCATTGACTATCACCGCTATCATTCTTCAACCCTTGAGCGTCAATTTCGTTCTTTCCTCTTGTTTGCAGACTTAAGAAAAATAAACTTGTTATTCTTTTTAGCGAGATTTTCTCAAATGAAAGCTAGTGGTGATTACTTCGTTACAGTCATCGAAGATTCAAGAAAAAATGAGATAATTGGAGCTGCTTCGTTAATAATTGAACGAAAATTTATTCATGGTTGCGCTATTGTAAGTTCATACAGTTAATATTCGGTTAATAAGGAATTAATGATTTCTATGTATTTATTGGTATTAGAGAGGACGACTTGAAGATGTTGTTGTGAACAATACATACAGAGGGAAACAATTAGGAAAGCTGTAAGTTAAAACATCTAAATTATAAACCTTAAAATAAATAACTTTGCTTTGTCCAGGATTGTTGTAACTGTATCTTTACTTGCTGAACATCTTGGATGCTATAAAATGTCCTTAGACTGTAAAGACAAACTAATACCGTTCTACAAGTCTTTGGGTTATGTTCTTATTCCCGGAAATTCAAATTCCATGACAATAAGATATGATGAATCTCCCAGCACCAACCCTCACAATGCTACTAGCAATACTGTAAGCCTCGAATGTCCATCTTGACAATTAGCCCCCAGTACTGCCGTCAAGTCGAAACTTTAATCGAATAAAATGCAAACAAAATAAAAATGTTCGGGAGGCTTGAAAATGCTGTGTGTATTTTCAATTAACTTTCAAATAATCCATCACAACAATTTTTTTGTTTGTTAAGTTTTTCTTTTATTGAAGTTTTTACTTGCAAAAAGTGAGCCACAATAACAACAACAACAGAAACCTCACTTTTTTACTCTAGCAGTGCTGGTGCAAGCATAAACGAAAATGTTATAGTACTTTAAGTTTACCTGTTTAAAATTTTTATTAAGAATATTACTTGTTTTTTTATGTTTTAATTATTTTTGGTGGTGGACTGTTTGCCATAAGCTGAATGCTGTTAAAATTAATAAATAGACTTATGCAAAATATACATATATTATTTTTTTTTCAAGTAATTTTTTAAGTTTTATGACAGAAAACCAGTTAAAGATGATACAATTCAACCGATTATGGAAATAAAATGATCGCAGACTGGTCCAAAATAGTCAACCAAAACTGGAAATATTTGTTTATTTTAGCATTTTGCAAATAGCAAATCCGTGTGATGTGAAACAATACACAAGCAATGTGCTTTATCGTATAGGGGCCTACAAACATGGTTTTAAATTTTTAAAATCCAAGATCGAACAAATATCCGCATTACAATAGATTCACCTATTTCAGCACCCCATTTGACATTTTTTTTATATGTATTATTTGCACACATTCTAGGGATAATGACTACCCTTATTATGTTGCGGCTTAACACAGTGCGAGCGTTTAGGTAGTGGAGAGGATTTAATAGGAGATGTCGACGCACATTGGAGTTACGAAAAAACCTCTATAATTGACCTCTATAGTAGACGAAGTTAGGCTCCAATGGCCGTAAACTGACGAGCGCTCCCAGTTGGACGGGTATTAAGGCGGAATTGTTTGAAAGAAGAAATGCAATTGGCTATTTCATTTGAGCATTGTCGATAGAAAAAGAGATGAAACAATGAAAGACATGAAACAAGAGAAACAATAGTTTCCGTAATGGATGTGTCTCCTATACGTCTTAGGGCTCTTTTTTGAATTCTATCCAACAGGTCATATTAGTAATAGGGGCACCAACATATATGAGAGCTTTACTGAAGTTTTAAGTGGATGTATGGATGTATGCTTTATAGATCGTAGCCAGATCAAAAGTGGAAAAAGTCTTGCATCTTTTAGGAAAACATGAATTTCGTTGCGTTTTTGGCTACGTTGAATATATCATTAACTATGCGTCGGCTAAATGTGTAAAGCTGCTAAGTCCACTTTGGCAAATTTTACAGGAGAGTTAAAAAACTACATAAAACCTAAATTAGAGTATATTTAAAGAATTCCAAAATCCCGTTTCTGTACGTTTACCTCCCTTAGCATTATTTAAAGGAAAATCTATTTTTTTGTGTGTTTGCTTCATTTTATCAAGAATTTTTGGATTTAGCATATTTTCTTATCTAAAATTTTGTTAAATTTCACTCATGGAAGGACGTAGCAGGTTTTCATTAAATAAATTTGTTATTGTTTTTAATTGTATCTTTTAGTTTTATTTAAAATATTTACATTATTCATAGGGGGGAGAGTACGATAACTTAGGCGCCAAAAATTGATAACGGATTTTTGTAGAAGGGTCAAATACAAGCGTTTTTTACTATGGGAGGTGGGGGGTCTATCTCGCCCCGTTTAGGAGGTAGGGGCGATTGTAGAAAAAATGACTTAAATTGAAAAAAAAAATATTAAAAAACAACGGCAACACTTACAATAAAATACTATACCGGTTTTGAAAGCCAGAAGTCTGTTCTACAATCGTAAATTTAAATTAAATTATTTATGTCAATAGTTTTTGAAAAATTTGCATGCAAACTCAAAATTTTGTTAAAAAAAATGAAAAAAAAAAGTTTAGACCAATTTTTTTTCAAAATTGTAAAATGAAGTGCTTAATTGGCTTTTTGTGGTCAATGCTACTATTAATTCTGAATCGAACACAAAAAACCGAATGGTTTTGTCCCTTCTAGTTTTTGAGAAAATCGAAAATTACTAAAACTACTTTTTATGAAATTTTTGATTTTTGGTATTCAACTACGGTGATTTCATTTTGAGGATTAATGTTAATGTGGTTCATTTGTTAGGTAAATTACAGCAAATCATTTAGGGTTACCAAGAATGCACCAGAGGAGGTAGAATTGCATGGCATTTCGCGTCTCAGTCAGTCAGTTTGTGAGTAAGTCAGGAGTTACTTAAAAATAGTCAAGTCAATTTTTCAATGTTCAATGTATTAAAACCGTGTTTACAGGCATTTTGATCACAAAAAAAATTATAGCAAGCACCTCCTGAATCTCTAGCCAATATTGAGGCCCATGGAAAAATGTGCCGATAGATGGGTTTATTGCTCTGAGATTAACTTTTATATGGATTGCACCAGAGAAACTTTTAAATCATTAGTTTTAAACAAAATTTAAGTAACGTTATTTATTAAAATAAAAGATTAACTATGTAAATCATTTAAATGTAATTTGAATTTTACATACCTACTCATACCCACCTACAAATTTGTAACTATATATTTTTACTTATGTATCTGAGTCTGTAAGAGTATAATATGCTCTGGTTGATGAATAAATAATAATAATAATATTGTATTCTTACAATTTTTGTCACCTTTTTGAGTTGGAGTTGAGGGGAGTTGACGCTTTAGTTGGAATTAGACCATTCCACTGCATGAGAGGTAGCAGCTGCCAATCACTTGTGAATCGCAGTTTGTAATAAACAAGGCCGTCTGCGTCATACTTAATAGCACGAATATCCAAAACCTATGATAATATGGTCAAAAGACGAGGAAAATTTTAATAAGTATTTGTGGTTCTACTCACAATCTAACGGAGAAACCGGGACTTAGCAAATTTTCGCTTATCATTTTTTTAAGGTTTGGATATAGCAAAAATACGTGTATTGAGATTCATCAATAACCAAGTTAAATTGGACTTACGTTCTTATAGGGATTTATAAAGCATTTTTTTCTTTAAAAAATGACATCAAAATCTCGATTTCGCCCAAAAGTGGACTTAGCAGCTTTACACATTTAGCCGACGTATGGATGGGACTATGGAAAACTTTTCAGTTTCTTTCATGCAAGTTCCATTCATGGCATGGGTGGCATATTTCGCTTGGAAGACAGAAGACAGATTTGTGTTTTCGAAGTGTTGAATTTTAAGCGATTGATTGTATTCCGTAACTAAAACGCCAGCGTTTCTCTCGCTCTTACATTCCACAATACATTCCAAACATCTGACATATCAAATTGTTTCCAAATTGAATAATTTGGTTTTGAAAATTATATATGTATGTGTGAATTTGTTTCAAACATAAGAAAAATACGAAAAACGTACAGTGTAGAAAGTTATTTTTCTTGGGCAGTGCCGACGAAGAAGAAAAAGAAGAAAAAAAAGATTTGATACTGCAGAAGATATACATACATTCAATCTAAAGCAAATCCTTTTGATTTGGCTGGCGCAAAGTATGTCATTAAATAAAAAATATATATGCAGTAGGTAATTCTACCACTGGTTTTGATTTTTTATTTTATCGCATTTGTTAACAGATTCAAACTTGTTGATACCCTTAGATTTTTTGCTAAAGCGAGCTACCAAAAGGGGTTGGGAACCACTTCAATTTGGGACTAGCCCAGCCAAGCCTAAGCTACATTCTTAAGGAAATACCTGCTCGCGTTTTATTTTTGTCAAGTTGTAATTTCTACGAATTCTTTTATTTTCCATTTTAATCGGATAGATACATATATAGATAGATCGCTTGATACAAATATGTGTATATGTATATACATATGCATATGATGGAGGAGAAAGAAATACTTGACTTTTGGGTATGTGATTGTGACTGATAACAGTTCAAATAAAAATACATTTTTGCAGGAGATGCTGGGTACCCACTCGAGCCTTTTCTTGTAACTCTTGTACTTTGTTAGATTTGTAGATTGTAGATTTGTTATTTTCACCCTTAACAAAGAATTTTAAATTATAAAAACTAAAATAAATTTTAAAAAACTTATATTTTGTATCCTGTCGTCAACAAATTTCTAGACGACAGATTTCGGCGTTTTTACAGACGTTTTTTGTATGGAAACGACTAACGGAATACAAAAAACAATATAGAGAACACGTTCCACAAGAGAGAATCGACAAATTGACGTTTATTTGGAGTCCAACGCCTTACGTAATACCAAATTCACACTGACGTTTTTATTTCGGCGTTCAACGCCTTACGGAATAAGGCTGAATATAATCCGTTTCTATACTCACAACCCTAGCTGTGGAACTGAAACGGTAGGGTATACTTATGTAGCTCATTAGATTCCGATCTCGACCATTAGCTAAGGGTCCTGTCTTTATATCGCGTAACAATGAAGTGGATTAGAAGTTTCACACAAGAGATTATTTATGAAGAAAAATAATGCCGTTGTGAGTCTGGAAACGGGAGTGCTGTAGTCAGCGAAACAATGAAGTTGATTAGAAGCAGACAAAAAATCATTAATGAAAATAAGGAAGAGTGTCGGTGACAAAACGGAGCCTTGGAGCACTCTAGCATTTATTTTATCAGACTTTCCAGAACAACTCGAATTGAACGGTGTGAAAGGTAATTTCTAATTCAACGAATAAGAGACTCATCATTTATGTACACCTTTTCCTTCAAAAAGAAATTGAGAGGCTCTAAATTAGGGGATCGTGGAAGCCATTCGATGTCACCAGTTTTTGACATTATTCGGCCAGGAAAAATTTCTCAATAAACTTGCATCGTCTTCTTGGAACCACATGTTCTGTGGGCCTTCTTCGAATTCAGAAAGTCCCGCTACCGGTCACCAGTAACTTATACAGCATTGCCTATGGCATCTTCAAAATAAATATGGCCTGATGACAAAGCCGGCCCAAAAAGCGCACCATATAGGCACTCTATAAGGGTTAAGTGGTTTTTGGTGTATAAATAGAGGGTTTTCAGTGCAACAACAAAAGGAGAATGGACATCTAGCCAATACACCAGCGATTGCCGCTGCTACGGTGAATACGAGCGTCAGTTAGTTGATGGGGCCGCCACCTCTTCCTAAGTTTTGTAAAATCCTTTTGAGGAAAGGCCCCTTCGACTTATTCAGAAATCCTGACCAAACAAACGGACATACTTAACCAATCACTGACTTATTAAACTTACCTACCAGGCGTTGCAGGAGCCCCATGCTCCTACGGGTCTGGTGGAGGGATGATATCTCAGATGGGGGTAAAGGAAATGATCACACCCTTAAAAGGCGTCTAACTCTCCTGAATCAAATGATAATGTGTGGACAGACATTACTTCAATGACTAAGAAATACCGTGCAGCATTTCAGGCTATAGTTTGCTGAAACACATCAAAACCCTTAACGGACCTGAACGACATAGGATTTATCATAGGTTTCAATATATAGTCACAATCCCCAGGATATCATAACGGATCTACTTTGATCTAAGCGTGACGGTTCCAAGATCAACTGTAAGCCCGCTTACCTAACCTAACCTTCAAGAAAAAAAAGACTGATTTTCCGAACAAGAGGAGAATAATAATTGCTCTACCGTCCCTTCTTTCCAAGGTCATGTAATCGCTCATCAGCCATAAGCTCAAAAAATATCTCGAAGACCGAAAGCTTCTTATTGACCGGTAATAGGACCTTCGCAACAATAGTTCCACTTGTGATCTCACCGAAGAGTGGATCGAAACCGCCAAAAATGCTTAGGATTTCTATGTCGGTATAGGAAGTTTTTCATCACCTCTGAGGTGGCTACAATTTATAAGGCGCTTATACATCCAAAACTCGAGTATAACTCACATCTTTGCGCAGGCGCTGCCCGAACAGAAAAGGGCGTTGAAACTGATAGGAGACAGATCTATTATGGAATCATTCCAATCACTTGATCACCGTCGGAATGTTTCACGTCTTTCTTTGTTGTATGGCTTCTTTCTCAAACAATGCTTCTTCGTAGTAGCCAATTGCTAGGAATGGTCATCAGTTCCTTATCGAGACTAACTTTGGACAAACCGTTAAATACAGAGATTCATTTTTTAGTCGCACAGCACCACGGGACTTTTTTCATTGAAATTCATATTTGAAATCTTACATCGACAACGCCTATATCTCTTTATCTAATTTTCCCTATCGCTCGTGCTGTGTTTAACATTATAAAAGTCTCAATAAACCCTTGAGCGCTAGTGAATAGTGAAAATAAATTCCTTCCACCTGTTGATTACCATCCAAAATTAGCACAAATCAATCTTTCACCGGACGTAGCTGTAAGCACCTTGATAAATCTATAAATCTATATAAACTGTGTAAAAACTATTTTTACAAATGTAATCAATTAATTAGTGCACAACTTCAGGTGCGAAACGTTCACTCCAAAAATTTCTAGTTTGTCGTAAGCTTTTTGTAAAGTTGAATTGAACTTTAGTAATGTTGACATAGAAAACGTACCTAACCTATACATTATACGATTGCTATTTAACAGTAAACATAACTGGAAGCCCCACTGTTTAGAATTAAAAAAGAGTCTAGCCGATAGACGAACAATATAAACGAATAATCGAGTAAAAAACTTAATGTACATATTTACACCCTTTGTAACATAACACGATCATTAGTCTTAAGTAAAATATATTATGGCTTATTTTTGTATGGGAACTCTCCAAAAACTACAATCACCATCCTGAAACCAGTTTATCATTCAGCCAGAAGAAGCATCAATGCATACCGTACAATGCATTCAAAACATGATGTCCAGAGCTGGACGCCCTTCTCTTGAACAAAGACAAGAAGTAGCTATTAAACTTGTACCCAAGCATTTTCAAACAACTCAATTATAATCAGTGACATTACCTCTACAATTAACCTCAAGAAAACCAAATATGTACTTGCCTTCTACCATCGTAAGTATTGTAAGTAAGACTGGCACTGCTATTAAATGTTTAAAACAAACGACACAAACTTCTCCACTGTGGAACATAAAATCAACTTCAAATTCCTTGAAATTAAAACAAATTTTAAATCTCAGGGATGGTATTAGAGAAAACATTATACAAAACCATAATACACTGAAAACTATGAGTTCCTAGCCACATCGAATGAATTTGCTGATCCAAATCTAGCTAGCAAATCCCCTATCTACCTCGTTACTGACTACATAACACCTCGCTTAGACTTTTACAAGCCCTTCAAGGCCGCTTTTCCTAGCAGAGAGGACTGGCAAATCAACGAGCCATTTGCCTGCGAATCGATCATAGCAATATATACCGACGGTTCCAAGATGTAAACACTTGGAATAGCCAGCTCATTCAGACTTCCTGATTACAGCAGTGCCTTTAAAGCTGAGGTCCTGGCAGTGACGAAAGCTGCTAGACAAGTCTCAATGATGGCAATACCACAAGCCAAGCGGCAATAAAACCGATTTCTGCCTTTGAAATCAAATCGAAGCTTGTAACTTGCTGTCACGAAGAGCTTAAGGTTCTTGGTACACAGCACAACAGTAGGCTCTGATGGGTTCCTGGTCACAGTGTGATTGGTAAAATCCTCTTTGGTATAGAGGCAGCCAATTCGATTTAATCAGCGATTACTGACCAAACAAACGAACATATACACCAAACACTGACATATTAAACTCATCTACCAGACGTTGCAAGGAGCCACATGCTCCTACGGGCCTGGTGGGAAGGATGATTTCTCAAATGGGGGTAAAGGAAAGGAATACGCCCTTAGAAGGCGTCTACCTCTCCTTAGCCAGGTTATAATGTGACGAGAGAAATTTCTTCAATGATTTAGAAGTACCCTCTGGCATTTCGAGTTATAGTTTGCTGTAACCCATCTACACCCTTAACGGGCTTGATCGACTTAGGATTATCATAGGTTCAATACAATACAATCACATATTGAAACACATATTGAAAGCCTTATCCTTAAAATGAGATGTGAATCCTGGCGTTGCAATCAAACTTACTATTCCAGATTAAATACAAATTGTAAGATCGCAACACCACCTTCACACGTCTCCGTCTGAGACCCAACATAACCACACATCAACATCTACTTAAAAAGGAGAACCCACCATCTTGTTCAACATGCAGCTGCACTTTAAGCCAATCTCACCCACTGATCTCCATAATACATATAATATATAGAAATCAGTGATCTCACCTTCTTGGCGAAATCACAGACAGTGTTTCCGCACAAATCAATACCATCCTACTCAAGAATCAAACAGGGCCCGTATTACGAATTACGATTATCGTTTAAAATCCCTCGTTATCGTTAAGTTGCGATTACGTTTTACGATACTCGTTTTTTTAAAACGATAATCGTTTTCTCTTACGACATGTACTATTTTTGACAGAAATATTGAAAGAATGAAGTTATATGCGCTTAAAAAAATAGATTTTTTTTATTTTATCAGGCAATATTTTGATGCATCCATTATCGTAAACCATAATCGGGCCATGTGTTGACTATCGTTTTCTAGGGTATCGTTTTTTTGCCTTTCGTTTCGTAATCTGTAATACGGGCCCAGTCTACGAGATTCTCAACACATTTGACCGTGATATCATCACAAAAATTTACAATTCTTTCACCACACCCAATCTTCCGATATGAACATTCTTCTTTAAATAAGTTAGGGCTGGAAGCCTTAATTTTGCTATGCCCTCTTCTTTCAAATATTTACTTGTAATTCAAAATCATATGTAAATAAATAATAATAATTAAAATAAATTCAAACATATCCCGGGAATTTCCAAGATACAAACTTAACCGCATTTTTACATGAAATACGTTTTTTATATTTTAGGGGATTTCACTTTTTTATTTTGATTTCTTTTTTGCAGAAACTACAACCTCCATTATAACATGTGAAGCAGGCATGAGTTATTTTAATATCCAAGAAAATTATATGTATAAAGAACAAAAAAAAAAAGAACGAATGAAAAAATAATTTACAAAGCTACTTAAACTATCACATGCAAGCAAACTAAACACAGTCTTACATAGTTACATCCTTCAAAACACCATCGCTAATATCGAAAATTGCATCAGAACTACAATTATCAACGTTCTCTTTAAAAGAAAATACGTTGTTCGAGAAATTTTGATCATTTTCATCCGAACTTGGTGCTTTCTTTTTGACACAGAAACTCTTATTGATGTCTTCGTGAATCGAATTTGATTTATCTGCATTGAATATCTGCCAAGGATAAAGATAATTTATCAAGGATACAAACAATTTAATTATGTGCATACTTACATCGAGATAATCAATTTTAATTGAGGGCGAAGTTTCCAAAATCGTGCGATCATTTAGTAAAATTTTGGGAAAATCCTTTGGATCGAATGGAACTAAGGGATCCAATCTACCCGAAGGACTAGTACTTAGATTTTGAAAATTCATCGATGCATCCTGGACCTTTTTGAAAGCCGAGATTTTTCGGGGAAATAGTATATTCCCGTCGGCAACACCACTGGATCCACGTAATAACGAAGTGTCCAATTGGTTAAGGGCCATGGTGGTTTTGTCATTCGAATCTAATGGCGAATCAACTGCCACCGAGACCATGGTCTTACATTCATCGCTCTCCGATGTATCAGCCTCTTCGGGACCAAACAGATTTTCGTGTATCTTCCATTTTGAAGCCAGCGATGAAAGATTGCGGGATGCATTCTGGGGTTTTGAAGAGTCCTTGTTCAAGGTGCGCAACAGTCGCAATGGATCAACGATCTTAGACTTCCCAACTGTACTTTGATTGAGTCTCATCGAAGTATCAAGTGATTTTTTTACAGACCTCGGCGCGGTCATCGCAGGGAACAGGTTGTTCTGCTGATTTATGTAGCAAAACGACTCAATAGATCTCTCCACAGCGAAGTCATCTAGAAATGGAAGTCTGGGATTGGTGCTCAACTTGTTGTCAATCATATCCAATTTTATTGGAGGCGTGTTGACGAACTTTGAAAATAGGATACTTGCTCCAGTTGGAGCCAAAGAATTTTGACGAACAGGAGTGGTTTTGGATTGCGGATTTCTATTGAACTCTCCGCTGATGGACGATAAGAACTTCGTCGCCTGAGTTTCCACTTGGAGAATATCCGTTTTCAAAATAGAAAGTTCTTTGCCAATAAAATCATTCCTGTTCCCTTGCTGATTGACTGCAATGATATTGCATTCTAGATCCGGGTAAATAAGGTTGAAGGCGTTAAGTAGAGTCCCCATTTGCAATTCAGATCCGTGCATCAGAGGACCGACTTCTAGATCCGGGTAGAGTACTTTTATTTTCAACAAAGATCTCTTAACCATTTCCTTGTCGTACTTAACTCCAGCTTCGTGATTCTGAAAACGATCTAACTTTTCTTTGAGATCTCTCAATGGCTCCTCAACGGAGGCAATCTTTTCGACCCTCTGTTGAACATTGCTTTTGAATAATTGACGATTGCTCGCAGCAAACTCTGAGAGTACGGAGTCATCAAACAACTCCGATGTCTTGAGATTCGGAATTGAAATGCTATTGATATGCTTACGTAAGTTCTCGGTGTTTTCTTTCAAGTTTGCTATTTGAAGATCGATTGCCTTAATATAACGCGAGGCATATTCTTTGTGAATCTTATTCTGGGCTCTCATGCGATCGATGGTGAACTCGGACAATTGTTCGCGCGATATGTCACCCAGAATAGACTTTTCTCGCTGCTTGATTAGTTCTTTGACAATGAAATCTATGAAATCCAATAGGAATACAATAAATTTCATACCTCCCGGCATGACAACAAGGTAGCTCTTTATGTTGGTCCATTGTAGATTATGTTTCTCGTTCAGATGCGTCAGGTACTGTACTGTAGAGGAACGAAAGTTTGCTTCGGATTTCTTATCGGCGATCGGCCAGTAGAAACGTTTTTTAAACTCTACTGGATCCAATAGAGTGAATAGATAGTGCATAACATGGAAAAATGCCTTTTGATTGGGTTTCAAGAACATGTCCTGCACAAAATACTTCTTGAATTCTTCTGTAGGCGGATGGATCATTGTTGTAAGGGCCGTAAGCTTGCAATGCAGTTTCTCGCCGAATTCTTTTTCTTCAGCTTTCCAGGTATCGATTACAGTGCGATCCATTTTGCTAGCAGTGTAAAACTTTGATTAGAAATTGAAATAAAAGTACACAAAGGATTTACGGATAAACAATCAAAAACGAATATTTTTAAATCAACATTTTCAAAACAGTTGACAGTTCACAAAATAAAAGAAACTGGCATCACTTTTTTGCTGTGTGAAGGAATTCAGATGAAAAGAATTGGTGAAATGAATTAATTGTTTTGACTGCTTTTAAACAGTGCAATTGTGATTTAACTACGTAGTCTAGAGCGTTGTGCCGAGACTGCCGAGAGTGCCGAGTAGACAACAAGAAATAGACTACATAATTCTCTATAGGTAGACAATCCAACGGAGATAATTAGTAATTGTATCATAGCAATTTCACTTCATATTTCTTGTAAATTTTGCTTTTAGGCGCCTGATAAATATTAGCAGACTTCTTACATCTATTTATTACATAAGTTCAAATATCTACGGATCTATGTAGATCTGGACCAATATTAAATTTTAACACGTATAACAAAAACAATTTCGGATTCTGCTCCCTCAGGCTAGGCGCGCACATTCAATTTTTAGTTTCGTAACTGCTCGGTTCGAGCAACTAAAAAGCTTGGCGCAAAATTTTAATTGAACTAGTACAATGCTATAAAAGCTGTTTTTGTATGATACTAGGTTAAAACAACGAAATTGCAAATTTTAATCCCTTTTATTAAAGTTAAAATCATCGAATACCTACTTTATTTTTTTAGTATCGTGCTAGCTTCATATGACTCTTTGACATTTGCAAACATCAAAAAAGTTTCGTGTACTTACTTTTTTACACGAAATGTAATGATTTAGGTGTGTTCAGAAGCAATTTATTAAGAAAATTGGCTTAGTACGATACTATAGTTAGAAAATGTTTAAAATTAAGAATTAGTTATAATAAACTACTATAAAGTTAGCAAATTGCTAAGTAGTATCATACTATAGGTGCGTTTTATTATTCACAAATCTATCTGGATCCGGATCTGGATTAAGTTTTAACATGTATTACAAAAACAATTTGGGATCCTGTTTTCTATCGGGATCTATTTCAAAGATCCAAAAATTAGTTATTACACTGCCGGGTAGATGGCTTTTTATGGTAAGGTAGTGTAAGCTATAGTGTAAAGAAAAAAGACAAGACATAATTTAAAATTTACAAACCCAAGGATAAAAAGAGACGGGCTTAGAACACTGCTGTCAGTAAGATCCGTATCGTTTTATTTTCAAGGGATGATCCAGATCCGGATCCAGATAGATTTGTGGATAATAAAACGCACCTATTAATACCTGTTTAAAATTTTGCGTCTTTGTTTTGATACAAACTAAACGATTGCCTAAAATGAGTTCGCTATTTTGTGTAACATATACTTATATGCACCTGCGCGGACACTCAACCAAATAGTTCATCTGTTTTCTATAAGCAACCAAATAGTTGTGCAACTAAAATTGAATGTGCGCGCCTAGCTTTATAGAAAGCAGATAAACTATGGTTGAATGTCCGCGCAGGTGCATATAATTATATATTATAAAAACGAGCAAATTTCTGAACAGAGTTGAAGTGTTTGGAGTATGATCTGAACGTCCTCTACATCAAGAATGCTCTAACCATTGACTTACTATATATGGACTGCTAGTCGCTCATTTTCTTCATACAAATCCTCAAAAAAAGTGGTTCCACTTTTAAGGTTCTCTCTAACGAAAATGCGCGATCAAAAGATGTCACTTAAAAAAAGGAACTAGTTTTTGACAATTCAACCCCAGCGGTTGTTGAAAATTCAAAATGAACTGTCATTATTTTTTTTCAATTTTGCAATTGCAATCAATTTGATAGTTCGACATTCTCTTAAAATAAAAAACTTGCTGCAAAATCAATGAAACCAGCACAGAAAGTCAAATCAAAAAAAGATTCAGTTCCTGTTAAAGTTGATCAAGCAACTGCATCCCAATCAAAAGCCCAGAAAAAAGATGTTGGAATTCCTGAAAACCCAGGAAAGAAACAGAAGAACAAAAACAAAAAATAACCTGCATCCGGTCCTGAAGGTGAACCCACTCCGAAGATAGAAAAGTTCAAGAAAATCAGAAAGCCCAAAGAGGCGTTGCAGGATAAGAAAAAAGCAAAGATTGCCTTCAGAAAGCAGAAACTGGCGACCAAAGGCGTTCCCAGAAAGAGAAGAAATCCGATCCCTACGACGAGGACCAGTTCAAAGGAATTGTCAACAGCGAGAACATCAAGAAAATCGACGTAGCCCTCAAAAACATAGTCCAAAAAGGAAATGAAGACAACAAAATCTTCGATCTTTGACGACTATCGCTACTTCCTGCAAGTAGCAAACTTCAAGATTCCCAATTCCCCCAAGAGAATGGTCAGACTGTGAGTATAGTTCGATGTATTCTAAAGAATACGGTGGCTAATTTCTTGATTTTTTTTAGACACCTGAAGCACTCGCTGGTGGACAAGGATGACGATGTGCTCCTGGTAGTTGCTGATTTACAACGTGGTGGCAAAGTGGACTATGAGCCCGCCAAGCATCACTATGAAGATCTGCTACGAAAGAAGGGTATTGAGCGCATCACATTCATGCCAATGAATCAACTGAAACAGGAATACAGCACCTTTGATCAGAGGAGGCGGCTATGCACCAGCTATGAGCACTACTTGGGCGAAGGGCTTATAATGGGTCATGTCGGCAAGCTGATCGGAAACGTAAGTTCTTCAAAAAAAAACATGAATCCCCGTATTAAGTCTGATTTCTCTTAAAGTTGGGCCAAAAGATGAGGAACGCCTTCCACCCGGTGAACCTCAATGAGGACAAGGACATCAAGGCTGAGTTAGAGAAAGAAAAAGACTGCTATGTGGTAGTTGACCAAATGCATATTCTGGGATGTGCCTGCATCAGATCCACAACTCACTTATAATGACCGCTTTGGTTACCACCATTGCATTATGGCGGTGGCATATTGGCCGCTACTCATGCTTGCAATCAGAGATACACAAGATGACCGAAAGCATGTTGAGCGAGACATTCGATTGGGGATGTATTCAAGAGATCTTTATTTATAACTATTCAGGTACTGATTAAGGTTCAAGTTCAAACGAAATATGGTTTTAAATACATATTTTTCTTATTTAGTGCTTCATGGGCCTATTTACCAGGTTATGCATTTGTTTGGCCTATTTTCTTCCCGCATATAGTATGGCTGGATTGTGTACTTATTCAACGAGTAGTGACACTGAAATTTATTTGAACATGGGTAAGTACATCACAGCTCCAAGGGATTATATTTATTTGGTATCTTAATTTTTCTAGGTTTTATGCTCACGTATTTAACCGTTATTCAAACTTTGGCAGTCTTTTGTACCCATCTGCTACCAACGAAGATTTCTGCCACCGTTCTTAGTACCCTTACATTGGCCTTAACAGCAGTTGGTGGAAATTCAATACATTCGAGGAATGTTTCAATGATGTGGCATTGGCTGCAGTTAATTTCACCACAGAAATGGCTTTTATCTGTTCTAGTGGCAGATGAATATAGCCCTGAGACCTTGATAAATTCAGCTGGGCTTCAGCTATGCCAAAATAAACAGTTAAGTTTATTAAATGAAAAATTTCAATATTCTCTGAATTCTAGTTTTTAAAACAGGTTCAACGTCAGGAAATAATTGTCCAACAACCATGTCCAACGCCAAATGGAACACAAGTGCTAGTCGATTTTCAGCTACTACCACATCATGTTCTTGATCCACCGAACATGGAAGAAACAACATTTATTGCTTTAATTTTATCATCTATAATACTCTTTGTGTTTACATTCATTATTTTTAGTGTCAACTGTAGAAGAATTTTTGAACGTGGACCGAGGAAAACGTATTGAGGTGTTAATGGTTAAGAGTTAAATAAGACAATATTAGTTTTTTATAAATGCTTTTTTATAGAATACTAATTGTTAAAATTTTATTACATCACATTAGAAAATAAAAAGAGAAATAAATTAAAAAAATACGAATAATTTAGTTAATATTTAAGACTTTTTCAATACGAATATGCATACATAAACCTACATAAATATTTTAAGAAAAGTAATTTATGATTTTTTTTTATTTAATAGTGGATATTGGATACAATGAATGACAATTTTATACACTAATATATGTATTGTGGTGAGTTCTTTTCGAAAAATCAAATCAGCACAAAAACATAAATATTAAAAAATAGCCAAGTTCTTCTATACAAAAACCTTTGTGTAAGAAGTCAGCCGTGAAAAGTACTGAGATCTAAAAGTACGCCAAGTTCTTACTTAAAATATTTATAAAATTTCGAAAAAAAATTCGTATGTCAGGTAACGTTATTTTTGGTCTTAAAAAAAGAAAAAAACGTGTGGGGGAAAAAATAAAAAATTCTATCTACCAAGTTTAAAGAAAATCGGGCGAGCCGTTTAGGAAGGAATCGAACAGACAGAATTGCACCCACTTTTTCGTCTTCGCTATCATCGTAATGTCAACTTTGTTCAAAATGTCGAGTTCGATTTTTTTACGAATGCATAACTTGCCTTATAGTATCTATAAGTTGGAACAAGAATGGTATTGTTTTTTTTTTTCATGGGATAACCTTTCATTTACGATACTTAAATAAAATAAATACAATCTCGTTTTGTAATGCCTCTTGCGAAAACCAAACCAAACATAAGAAATATGGGACATATACATAAAGGTTTATTTTGTTTTTAATAATTTGTTTTTGTTATGAATAATTGTTTTAATTTTTTTTTGAAAATAAAAACCTTGTATGTAGGTACATGTTTTTATTAAAAAATATTTTTTTTTTGAAACAAATCATTTTAAATTTGTGAATAACAGCAATTTTTAAAAATATTTCTTCCTTGTACTTTTGTGGATCACTGTACAAATATTGCCAAGAAAGAAATGAATGAATTGAAATTATGACTTTAGTTTTATTGCTTTGGGATATTCAATAATTTCTATAATAAATTAATGATGGAATAATCTGAGATTCGTGTGTGCCGAGTTCATTGCAAGCCTCAATAACACCAGTATCATTTGTAGAACCAGCTGGACTGCCGATGTATGAAACTCCACTCTGTTAAGCGAAAGCACTTATTTTTACTAGAAATTCGAAAATGTCACATGCTTACCAATCTAGCGCGATCAATGTTGTCTCTAAAGGGGAAGAAAGCATCAGAACCCAAAGCAACTCCATTCAGCTGTTTTAACCATTCGGTTTTATCTTCCTGTGTCAGTTGTGAGGGGACAATTTCAAACCTATCAAAATAAAAAATGTATTGGTTTATGAGAGAAAGTAGTATTTTTCTTCTCGCGTTCAGAAGCCCCTTACATTGATTGAAACTGAACTAGCGGCATATCCTTGCCAACAGTTCCATTTACATAATTATCAATTGCATTCGATATTTTGGCACGTTTTACACCGGGTTTGAATTTCATTGCTGCTACACGGAGATGTTGGCGTAACCACCAGTGATCAGCCTTTTCACCAGCCAATCGTGTGCAGCAAATTCTTGATTGTTGACCTGTCCCAATTCCGATTACCTGGCCATCTCTGGCATAGCACACAGAATTGCTCTGAGTGAATTTCAATGCAATTGTTGCCACAATAAGGTCTCGAATTGCACGGTAAACCTTGATTACATTCGTCAATATCCTCCGAACAGTCTATTCCTTTAAAGCCCGATGCACAGGAACATGCAAATGAGCCATTTATAGGACTTGTATCACAGATTGCATCTGGGTGGCACGTTCGATGTACTAGTATCGTCGAGATGGCACAGAAGTCCTGTTTTTCCAGGTGGACAACGACAGTGAAAACTACCCACACCATCAATGCAAGTTGCACCATAAAAACAAGCTGCTACCACAGTCATCGTGATTTTGAGAACAGTCGGGTCCTCCCCAGCCATTTACACAAATACACGAGTAACTACCGATGGATTTGCGTTTAGACATGCGGCGGGATTTTGTAAGCTCCTACTTTCCATCATGGTGTAATCAAGTTTAGACAAAATATCATCCATATTTGTTAATGCTCTGATGCTCGATCTAAAATGACACGTCCTCCTCTTCCCAGTCGAAGTCGTGCAAATCCTATACAACGAGTGGTCTGAAATAGAAAAAATTGTTTAGTGTTAAAAAAATTAAATTAAATTAAATTTTATCTTACTAATCGTATTTTACATGGGGATGTGTATAATGTTGAATATTCCGAATATTCTAAATGCAAAATTTAAAAAACAATAATGACAGTTCATTTTGAATTGTCAACAACCGCTGGGGTTGAATTGTCAAAAATTAGTTCCTTTTTTTAAGTGACATCTTTTGATCGCGCATTGTCATTAGGAAGAAAGCTTAAAAGTGGAACCATCGTGAAGTTGGCTACTAGCAGTCCATATCTAGTAAGTCAATGGCTCTAACCATTCTGTCAAATCTTTCATTAAAATCTCCCTCCTAACATACAACGAATTGTTGGCTTATAAACAGAGTTCGGAGAAATAGAAAGAAACCGAATTTATAACAACAAACTTGAATGACTAATAAAAACGCTAGTCCTCAAGTGATAATTGATAAACGATAAAACCAAAATTGGGATGGACCTGATCATGTGGTCTCGGTAGTGATGGCCTCTGACGACGTTAGGTCTGGGTTCAAATCTCAGTCAAGGCAAACAATTTTTCGATTAAACTTGATAGTATAAAAGCTAAGCACCACTAATAAAGGAGTCTGATGATCGGCTTGGCAACCGTGAAATAGCTATAACTCCAGCCAAATAAGAACCCCCTTGGTGGTAGTTCATCCAAGTTGTTGTTGTAATATTCAAAAAATCATAAACATTCTGTATTATGCGCGAAACAGATTAAACCAGCAACAGCACCAGCATCGTCAACAGCAAACAGCACGCTCAGCAACGTCATTTCATCTGCTTGACATTTCATATGGAAAAAAAGCTTTTCATTGTGGTGCCACTGAATATTGCAGTGGGAAAGTTGACAACACCGCACCAGCAACAGCAAATTTAGGACTTTGGCCTAACGACGCTGTTGGCGTTGCTGTTGCTGTTCTAATGTGTGTTGAACAATTGAAATACATTGGCTCTAAATTAATGGCTGCCGCTGTTGCTGTTGACGGTGCTGTTGCTGGTTCAATCTGTTCCGCGCTTTATTTTTGAAACTCACTTCAGTACTAAGTTTTCGAAATGATATTCCACAAGCAGAAATCAATTACAGTATATTGGTCACACTTTTTAATTTATAGTAAACATTTTTCTGGCTGAACACATCCTTTCCTTCCAATTCTAAACTTCAAAAAATGACAGCTGTCATTTTCATTAACAAATTTCTCGGCAACTCCCGCCGCTGCCGGTATTTAAGCTTTTTATAAAACTCAACTAAACTAGTTATAATTAAACTAAATTCAATTAAAAAAAATATTTAAAAATGGAAAATATTCATCCAGAAAAGAAGATCAAAATAGATTTGGGCGAAACTGAAAAAAGAAAAGAAGATGCGCCCGGCATATGCTATTGGTAGGCAATCCTAAACACGCTTAACTTATCGGAAATTCATTTTATTTTTTTGTTTTGTTTATTTTAAAGTGGCAAAGACCGCAACTTAAATATCGTAGAACTACTTTGTGCCAATTGCAACCGATGGCATCACGAATCTTGCATAAGCTATCAACTCGGTCGACTGGTCCCATTCATAACAAATTATGTTTTCATATGCAAGAACTGCTCCCCCAGTGGTCTGGAGAGCTTCAGGAAAACGCAAGCGAGTAAGAGAAAATTAAACACAACTGATTTAATTGTAAACAAAATAATCACTCGCTTGGTATTTTATAGCTATTCCTCAGATGTGCATTACTGCTATTGCTAATATGCAACAGAATTCAGCAAAGGAAGGGAAGAATCAATTGCTTTTCAGTAAAGACAAAGAAATTATACCCTTCATTGATCATTATTGGGAGGCAATGACCACAATGCCACGACGGCTAACAACCTCATGGTACCATTAAATACTTAAACTCTCATTAAAACCTATTTTCTGGATTCACAATGAGATATTTCCTTTTAAGGCACTCGACAGTTCAACGCGCACTGCTCAAAGACATTCAAATTGCTTTTACATATGAAGAATCAGCTGAAAATGGAGCTATGTTCGGATTGTTCAATGGGGATCTGACGAAAATAAAGCCCAATTACGATGCAATGGTAAAACTAGGAGCACTGCGTTTGACAGAAGATGGTTATGCACAAGGTAAGAGCTTCCCTAAAACTATTTGTTGTTTAATTCACACCTACATTACGCTGCCCTTCTTTGTATAAAGGTTACCTACATACTAAGGCATATGTTCGTATGGGCATGTACATATGGTACGTAAATATTATAATAAGCTCTACAAATACAACTTACCAAACATGAAAGCTTGTACAGCTTGTATTGGTGTTGCCTTTAGGTTTAGATACATTTACTGCGAATCTTTTCTTGCTAGGCATCATGCTTATAAGATTATTTTTGTGCCGATTTAAAAATATAACTGACTGTAGGATGTTCATATGTAGGTATACTAAAAAATGAAAGTGTTCGAACAGAATTTAAATGAAGTCTTGATATTTTTAAAATTATTTTTGGAAAGTAAATATGTTTCTTTGATTTCGGAGCATTTATTACATTTATAAGTTTCCCATCGAGGGCGACGTAAGGCACAAACATTTGAAGGCCAGACAAAGAACCGTTATAATATCTTAGTCGAAATATGAATATACCTAGAAGTTAAGAACGTCGTAACTAGTAGCAAAGAATTATGCGCTAAACCTTAACTATGGTTAGTTTATTGATGTGCATTATAATTTGAAATTGTACATTTAAGCATGGCTTAGCCGTCTGCCAAGAATGAGCAACAAATTTAGGATTTTTATTTATAAAAACAAATCAAAAAATGAAAATATTTATAGCTGGGCAAATAAATGGGATTAAAAGTTTTCGTCTATTATATTTTTTCTGTATATAATAGCAATTTTACAATATGATGCAAGTGTACTATGGTTTCGACTATCATTTAGTATGTTTTTTAACTCCTCCAATGTCAGTATATTAGCACCAAAATGATTTCTCCTGATTTCTTTAAGCATGGGACAGTATCCAAAGAAGTGTACGACGTTTTCATCATTTCCTGTATTGCATAAGCTGCAACGGTTGAGGAGGTCCTCTCGATGAGGCATCCAGTTGAGCTTGAGCAGTTGGGCTCGGGCGCGTATTTTGATCGAAATTTGTGCAATACTTAGGTTAGAATTAATGTAGTCAACTTCGTGATGATTGAGAATTTTGTACAGGTGACGTGAACTTGAGTTCTCTGCTTGGATGATGCTTTGCATTCGTATCACATGTTCCACTTCACTTATGAAGGATTGAGTTCGTCGCTGCCAGTTATGCGTATTATTCTCATTTAATTCGAGCCGGATATCATACCTAGTAGCAATATTTTCCCAGTCCTTAAAGAAGAGTGTTTTGGTTCGTACCGCTCTTTTTGCAAGAACCTTAGAAAGTCGTGAATCATCTTCTGCGTTGATAGCTTTTGTAGCAAAGTTCATGCACAGCTTCAGCGTGAAAATATATAGTGGTGCTAAGCCACATTCGATTTTTAGCACATAGTTTGGTGTGGTTGACGGAAGTTGAAATAGTTTTTTTATGAAGAAACGCAACAATTTTTCTACTTCTTCGTAGTACTTTCCTCCCAAAACTCATAACAGCTTCAAAAACTTTAATTTTTGCAGGTATTGCTATCCTCGGATTTGATATGAGATTTCTCCACGTACAATTTATGGCCTTTTTTGCTTCAGTTAACTTTATTTCAAAGTGTTTTTTTCATCGAAAGATCATGGCTTAAGATTATACCAAGGTATTTGTATGACTTAACGACCTCTAAGTCTTCACCTCCATAACTCCATTATTCGTTTCCTGCAAAACGACCTCTTCCATTCCTGAAAACTAAGACTTTTGATTTGTCTGTATTAATTTGAAGACTATTCAAGAAGCAATATCTTTCCAGCTTGTTTATCATTAGCTGTAATGAATTTGGTGATTCTGCTAATATCACATTATCGTCTGCAAAAAGTAAACATTTTATCTGTAATCCTTCAACTATGATTCCAGCTGGTAAAAACTCTGTGATATCATCCAAATACAACGCGAATAATAGTTGACTGAGAAGACATCCCTGTCTTACTCCTACCGTTAATTCAAACGATTTTGAAAGTTCGTTTCCATTCCAAACCATCGATTCATTGTTTTCGTAAAGGATTTTAAGAGAATTTAGAAACTTGGACGACACTCCGATTTGCGATAATTTGTAGAAGAGGCAGTTTCTATTTACTTTATCAAATGCTGCTCTGAAGTCTATAAAGAACGCGTATAGTTGAATTTTTTAATCGTCAAATGCAAATGACAAATTGAAGTTATTTTCATTCATCATTATTTGTAAGCTTGGAGAAAACTAGTTTGAAAGATTTGATCCTATTTGCGAGGAATATTCCTCAATGACTTCCATTAATTTCTGCTGGTCTCTTTTACTTCGAGTAAACTCCTTTCGTAAAAATCCAACGAAATTCATCATCACTTGAAAATGAAATGTTTGGGTTGTAGTCGATGAAGGGAATATAAGAAAATCTCATATAAAACATAAGACAGCTTATAAGACACTTATTGTAACCCACCAAGCACAAGCACATCTGCATAAAGTTAAGGTTTTTTTTCCTTTATAATTAAAATTAGGGTTTTGAATGTTTGCAAATTGAAATGGCAAGGGGAAAACCGTGCCGGGTAAATTATTCCATAATCGTGTTGTGCGATTGAAAAACGAATCTCTATATTTGAAAGTACGACCAAAATTAGGCTCCAGAATGAACTGATCAGCATTCCTAGCGAGAGAGTATCACGGTTGAACTGATAAGGGGGGAGGAAAGCAACTGTCTACTTCGAGCATTGCTTGTGAAAGAAGCGATAAAACAAGGAAATACATGAAACATTCCGACAGTGTTCAAGCGATGGGAATGATCCATGATAGCTCTGTTTCCTATCAGTTTTAACGCTCTGTTCTGAATTCGAGTGTCTTAAAAATGTTTTTGTTATTTGTATTTTTGGTTTTGCATTTAAATGAAGGGTGGGCCATGTTGTTTCCATGTATTATGGCTTTATTATTAAGAGCAAATATTCCCATTAAATATGGAACATAACGTCGTTCAAGTGGCTACCTCGGCTGGTCGGGCGTTTTCAATTGCTGAGTCAATTGGACCTTATAAGCGAATAATCCAAAATCTTTGTTTCGAATTCTCCTCAGGCTAGAAATGTTGAGCTGTTGAGATCGATGGCGATTTGATGTTCGTGAATTGAGCCATAATCTCTACTGTGCCGCACGACGACGTGGACCATTAGAGTTGTCCACTAGCATACCAGTCTCAAACTTGCGTACAGCAGGATGCTTCATTTCGGCCAAAACTTCTTTTCAAAAAACGCACTGTTTGGGCTGCACAGCACACTTTATAAATAAGTTGTCGATATTTCCCAACGTTGTTAAAAAAAAAAAAAAAAAAAAAAACAAAACAAATAGGAGATTCAAGTTCTTGGAAGCAAAATATTCCACTAATGAAAACATTACGAAGAGGTGGATGCCGTCAAGGATACTCTACACAATGAACGACTTCAAAAAAATCTTGACATATTATAATTATTATTTATTAACAGGTAATTTAAATTACTTGTACCCGTTGGGACTGTCATGCCAAGAAAGCCTTGGGTTAGATTCTCAGCCGCTGCAAAAAAGTTTTTCAAGAGTGTACTGCCTCTAAGATTATCTCTTGTCATGAATAGTGCTGCTCATTAGCCGTTTGTAATCGGCAGATAACACGCACACAGGAATGGCTGAGAGTTGTAAGTCACTAGGATCTGGTTCTCTACAAGCTGTTGCACCACTAAATTTAATTTTAATTTAAATCAAATTACTTGGTATTGTTAAATTAAACAGGCCTTAGCTGCTGGGAATATTAGCTCCATTAAAATAAATTATAAATTATATGTTAGCTTTTTTTATAACACTATTTTTATCTTCTACATATATTGTAACGGAAATGATTTTTAGAATTTCATATATTGACTTCTATTTAAAAATATTTTTGATTATAAGTTGTAATACAGACCACTGTTTTAAGATGTGTTAGGTCCAGTGTTGTATTGCAGGTTGTACAAACTGGTGGAGATGCTGGTGTGAGGTTAAAGTTTGCGTAAGTCGCAAACGTGAAAAGTTGTATATTTTCTGTTTAAAAGCATTGATGGATAATATCATATTGAGTTTTTCGGGATTAACTTTTATTAAGTGGTGATACTCGTAATATAGTTTCAGTTGCTTTTGTTTTTTTTATATTTCCAAAGCAAAGCCGACTTTGGTGAAGATATTGAAGCTATAAAAAAGCGAGTTTTTGGCTAAATTGTCTGTGTATTCTTTTCCCAGAATACCGAAGTGTCCAGAAGTCAACATTCGTATTTTTTACGATTTCCCAAGCTGATATCTAATTTCAGATTTGACATCAGTATTATTACTTAAACAAGTTGGCCAATATTTAACTGCACCAAGTAAATTGCATACAAATGTTCTTCGAAATACCTTTATAAGTTGTCGACCTGCTTATCTTGAAACTTGGCCGCAAAGTTACTCTTTTTATATCATCTGGCATATAAAATACCTTACGAAAGTTGACCACAAAGGTAATGTATGTATATTGGGAACATTTTATTTCACATTTTCAATTAACATTACGGGTTTTATATTTGGACAGATACCTTAACATTTTGTTAAATTTTTCAAACAGACAAACTTCCTGATTTCCGATTCCCAATGAGCACCACTTTTAATGGCTAGAGATACTCCTGGAGGATTTGCAAAAGGCCGCCGTACAGCCCCGAAAAAACATTTTTTTAGCGGCTAAGAATAGAACACAAGACGCTATTTCGTATGACATAATGACATAACAGTCGAACACCAACGGACTAAGCGGTTCGTGGCAAAGGGCATTAAAAAGGGAAAAAACATAAATACATACATACTTAGAGCTTACAAGCATGTTTCCAAAAATCAGAGGGACAAATATTCGGATTCTGATAGTAGATGGTCCGCCGCCGCAGCATACTATGTTTAGATACCTTAACGTTCTTTAATTTTTTTTTCTGTGAAACAACATCCTCGAAATTTTTTTTTGTTTCTCGGTGAAGAGCAAAAAATGGGAAACCAAAAAAAAAAAACAAAAAAAATACATAATTACACCGTTCACAAGGAGAAATCAATTCGAATAGAATTTCGTGTAGAACTGGATCGGATCGAAATACGATTTCTCAATCCGAGAGCTGGAACCAATTCCCTTCACAATCAAACAACAATCACCAAACGGAGACTGTGAGGCGTAGTGAAAGGGAGCGCCGATTACCAAGTAAGTTTTTTTGATTATGTAATGGGGTCGAAAGCAAACTCTGCCGAAGAAAATATTTCCACAGACATACCCAAAAATTATAATGACATTTTTGGACGAAATGATTCAGATTTATGGAAGAAAGCTGTCGATGAAGAGTTGAATTCCATGATGAAGAACAATGTTTGGAAAATCGTAGATGTACCTTCTAATGCGAAATTGCTAAAGTCAAAATGGATCTTTACTATAAAAGAAGATCAAAATGGCAACAAAACTAGGTACAAAGCTCGATTGGTTGTTAAAGGTTTTTTTTACAGAAGTTCGGTATAGACTACACTGAGACATATGGCCCAGTTGTGAAGTTGACCACCATACGTGTTTTGTTGGCAGTCGTTGTTTACCGAGAATATCATATTCATCAGTTAGATATAAAAACTGCGTTTCTACATGGTGATCTTAAGGAAGAACTTCATATGTCCATACCAAAAGGAGTACAAGCCAGAGAGGGTAAAGCATGTAAGCTTTTAAAATCCATTTATGGTTTGAAACAATCACCACGTTGCTGGAACCAAAAGCTTAATGAACATTTGCTTTTACTTGGATTTATAAGATCAAGCCATGATTATTGCTTGTACACCAAATTTAACCGACAGGAAGAGGATGTACTAATTGTGTAAATCTACGTTGATGACTTGCTGATTGCTGGTAGTAAGATTTCATCAGTTCAAAAATTGAAACAAGCGTTATCTTCCCGATTCGAAATGTCAGACTGTGGACCTTAACAATTCTTCCATGGTATGAAAATAGATTTTGTGGAAGGATGCTTAAAAATACCACAGGAAACAAGTATTGAAAAGCTTTTTCACAAATTCAGGATGATAGATTGTAATACTGTCAAAACTCCTATGGAAAAAGGATTACAACTTGAAGCTAATCACACAGGACCAGAATTGCAAAAGCCTTATCGTGAACTTTTTGGAAGTATCATGTACATTATGCTGTGCTCAAGGCCAGACATTTGCTATGCAGTTGGTTTTATGGGGAGATACCAACAAAACACATCTGAAATACATTGGCAGCATCTTAAGAGGATTGTTCGCTACTTAAAAGGAACCAAGTTTTTGAAATTAAAATTTAATCCCAATTATGACCAACCAATTATTAGATATGCTGATGATGACTGGGCAACTGACTTGGTAGACAGAAAGTCAGTAAGTGGATACATTTTATGGCAGTACTGTGTCCTGGTGTAGTAAAAAGCAAACCACGGTTGCTACTTCATCGAGTGAAGCTGAGTACATAACACTAAGTTCAGCAGCTGCAGAAGCCATCTGGTTGAGAGGAATAATGCAGGACTTACAAGAAATTAGAAACGAACCTGTAACAATATTTGAAGACAACAGAGGATGCATTGGAATGGCTCATAATTTAGAAAGCAAAAGAGCAAAGCATATTGATATAAAATATCATTTTATAAGAGACAACATTGCCAAGGAAATAATTGAAATTCAAGCTATTGGAACAAAAAAAAAAACTTGCTGACGTTTTTACAAAAGCGATGGATCGTACACACTTCGAAGAATTAAAAAGAAAACTTAAATTAAATTGATGAAAATTAAATAACAGTATGGATTGATTGAGAGAGGGTATTGAAAATCAAGCAATCGTTTCAAAATTTGTTTTCACTTATTAGTTTTTAATTTAAAATTTATATTCATTCCGAATTCAAACTCTGTACGAGCAAGACTAATACACTTTAGTTATTACTATTTTTCATTATAAATATTTTTGGAATCCTTAGGCACATAGAATCTCAATAATTTATAATAACATATTTCTAAGCAATAATTAAAAAAAAAGACATATGAAACGTTTTTTTTTTTATTTCAACTCTAGTTAATGAGTTAACCAATACATATCAATAGATATTTTATCCAGTGGCAACAAAAACAATCACTTTAAAGAAAATAACTTTTTTTGGTGCATCCTTCTGCATTCTTCTTAAAAAATCCAATGGGTTGATAGAACTGTAGCTGATACTCTAATAAACTAAGCCAATTGCTGCTTTAAAGTTAGCTTTTTGTTTTAGATGAGCCAAAACAAAAACTCGACTTTTATTCAAAAAAATCACACATAAGATTGTTATTACTAAATTTTGAAATTAAAGTTGTGTATTTTTTCTCAGTATTTTGGAAAAAAATCAATGTGCACTTTCTGACCAAAAAATAGCATAACACTACGAAAAACTAATTTGAATCTCTCGAGCACCGCCGCAATGTTTTCTGTCTTTTACGTTACCCTAATTTTTATAAACTATGGCCAATGAAATAGCCAGTTGTATTCCTTTTATTAAAAAATTTAATCGTAATACTCGCGCTTCAGCCGCACTACAGGAATTTGGAATGCTTTACCCGACTCAATATTTCCCTCTCATTATGATATTCAGACATTCAAAAAGAACGTGCATCCGTATCTCCTTTTAAATCCTCTCCAAAAAATTTGGTGGTGCAACAGCTCGAAGTGAACCAGGACCTAATGACTTACAATTCTCAACCATTCCTATGTGCGTGTTACCAGGAACGGTGGGGACCTACAATTTTCTGCCGATTCCGAACGACTAATGAGGAGCACTTTCCATGACAAGAGATATACTCTTAGCGGATTTGTCAATTCCTCGCAAGAGGCAGTACACCCCTGAAAAACTTTTTTGCAGCGGCTGAGAATCGAACTCGATGCCAAGGAGTACTACTCCTCTTCAACTATCCTAAAAAGCTCGCACTGTGCCCAAACATTTTAAGGGTAGTTTTTATGGTGACGTCGAATATATGGCACGAATATGTCGTTCGGTTTGCTCAGTGCAATTGTCGCTCATAGATAGTGGCATGGGTGTGGTTTACGCTTTAATGACATAAGACCGCATTGAGTTTTTGAAGCATTCAATTCTACGTGGTCTATTGTTCCCAATTTGACAATGCTATCGAGATCAGAACTTAATGAGCTTATCATTCACTGCCGTTCTAAATCCACATACGCATGAAAAGGACGTAAATTTGAAAACAATTTAGTGGATTAAAGGTTTCAGACAAAAGATCATTGATGAATATGAGAAAGAGAATCAGGCAGGAAACGGAGCCCTGTGGTATACCAGCATTTACTTTGAATGAATTACAGACTTAAAACCGGTTCGAATTGGCGTTTCTATTTCAACGAAGAAGATATTGATTAATACCGAATGCACGCATTTTCGATAAGAGAACTTGATGCCAAACTCTATCAAATTGTTTTGAAAAATCAATTAATAAAGATCTGTGCCACTGTTCGGTGAGATATCTGATCAGATTATCAGTGGAAATATTGTTACGAAAGCCATATTGCCGGAAAGAAGCTTTTGTTCTTCAAAATATTTCTTGGGCTAATTTAATTTTTCAGCGATTCCTTCACCCTGTAAAGAAGGGATGTAAGTGCATTTGGGCGATACTTGGAAGGGAAAGAAGATACGCCTTTTTTAGGGACAGTTTTCCATCCATTTGGAAAGATATCAGTATAGTAGGACAGATGGAAATGCTTACGCAATGGTTCTGTCCGCATTGAAAAACACCTCTTCAGATGTCTGTCAAATCTATGAACTCTATGGTTTAACCGATTTTGGTACAATTTTTGTCGAATAAATAAAGATGGCATAGGTCCAAACCTTTTTTTTTCAAAATATTTCAAATGAAATGGTCCTTAAACCCACCTGTAACTTGACATACCTACACACCGCTGGGTTGGGATTCTGTACATTCTCAGAATCATGCCTACAAAAAGAAACTGATTTGGAATACATTGTAGCTAAAGTTACATAATTAAAAAAACTGATCTAACCATTTTTGTATCTATAAATGTATAATTATGGTGGAATCAGATAGGTTATTATGTAGGTGCTCCATTGCATGCATTTTATTTTAATCCTCGGAAAATTGTTCTAGACTACATTTACTTTTGTATACGGTGGAAAAACATGTAGGTATCTGCATAGGTCTGATAACTTTTCCTTTTATCGACACTAAATAAATATATATCTATTTTTTTCAAATCAAAGGGTATAGATAAAATTACCACTGAAAATACAATAATACTATGACTATAACCCAGCTCAGCTCCTGCATTGTCAATTAAAACATGTCAGACAACATGTTGCACAATAGAATTGTTTATATTTACGTTATTTAAGCTCACTATTATAAACAAACTCAACCCATAATAATTCGAAACATTACCATATCTACATTGTTCTTCATCCATGTATGCAAACTTGTGTGGGTTAACCCATATTTGAACTCCGTCCGTATAGAAGAGCTTTCATTCGTTTTTTTGTCTATAAATAGAACAACTTGGTCAGTCTCAGTACTGAGTGATTCAACGTCATTTTATACGTCCCTGCCTACTCTGTAGTTGGGGGTTGTTTGGAATAAAATTACAAAAAAGTACATCATTATCGGCGTCCGTAGCTTCAGTTCGTTATCGTTTCTTAGGCACTCAAACTAGGAATGAGGTTCTTCTTCTTCGCAATGGTTTGGTTGACAATGCACTGGCCGTCTATCTAAAAAGCTATTCGCTTGGATTATTTTTGTTTGCCTTTGTTTTGTTGGTTAACTTTCTCGGCTATGTATATAATTCAGTTTGTTTTGGTTTCTGTCGCTCTTTTATTAATGATCCGCTTCACCTATTATTGAGAACACCAATAGGTTTATTTATTCTTCAAAATCTAAAAAAATACAATAAAAATATGTATGTAATTAACTTGTTTACTAAGTCTTGGTTATATAATAAATATTTTCTCTTCTATCAAGTGTAGTGTCGTTTAATCGACCCCAGTCTAAACGCCTGCCAAACTCAAACTACAGTATAATTAATTTTAATTGTGTGCTATGGAATAAAGCCACTGAAGTTTTTATCTACATAATGTAAGTACAAAAAACTATGGTTATATGTATGTAGGCCTGTTCGGTCATATTTTCTGGCGACATGACATCCTACATGTTTTGGCTTTAGAGCTTATCTATCGGTGACTGATATTTTAATTTTTTTTTTACTCAGTAGAAAGTTCCTACTTTTTCGAATGCAAATACCTACCTAGAAACAAACATTTCAAAATCTTGAAAAGTTGGACCTGCAAAAAGAGAACTTTCTGCTTTTGTTTTGAGAAGCGTTTCCCGTTTTTACTTACTTCCTCTGGTCGTTCTCGGCGCGGCGTTATTTCGTGTTTCGTCATTGATTTTTTTTATTGATATTTTTCTTTCAATGTTTTTTGTTTTTGTTTTTCTTAATTGGTGATGTAGTGCTGTAGTTGTATGATTTGCAATCGCAGTTTCGGGTGACTGTGATATACTTCAGGCAAGAACTTATTGTTTTTCGTGTTTATGAAATTTAAGATTACAAATTTTTGCAAAAGTTTAACAAAACGAAGGCTTGTACCTATATTAAATCGAATCCAAATAATGGACCGAAATAATTGCATTGATCAGGAAGGTATGTTTCAATTTTTCTATTAGATATTCCGATGTTCATATGTATGTATCACGGGGAACCACTTTTCCAACCAAAGATAAGATGTTTGCATAATTGTTAATCATGTTAATTTGCACGTACGTACGTATTTGGTGAAATTAAGGGATAATCTCAAAATGTATAGGGAATTAGATAAACAACAACTTTCCTATTGTGGTTTGTCACTTGAGAGTTTTTTTTCTTTTAATTCAATGCATTTCTTTTTGTTATAGGTACCTACCCTACACAGCTAGGCATTCGTTGCACTGTGTTGGTTTCTTTTTTGCGCAGCACCCTTCCTCGAAAAATTAGGTATTCAAATATTGAAATCACCACCTGTTACTAAGCAGATTATACATATACATGTAGGTAAACGCAAAACATAAAAATAGGTCAATCTGTGATTAGAAGATGATGGTTTTTATATTTTTTTTTGGAAGATAATATACATAGGTACCTGCATACATATTATGTACATATTGATTCAATGCATACATATGTATGTACAGCTTTGAAGATATGTAATTAATTATATAAAAGATTTTAAAAAAATCTAACTATATTTAATTTATGGATATCCCTTACACAGGCGTTCGATGTTTTTGTTGTGTATATAGTTAAATTTTTTCATTCAAGAATATGGACCCATTTTCGAGTGAATATATGTATATCAACGTGAATTCAATATTTCCGTATTATAACAAAATCCATAAGAATTTATAGACTGGAAGTCGGGGCATAGGTTGATTGTCAACAAAAAACCGATAGGTAATACAATTTTTGTTGTTGTTTGTGTTTTCAACAGAGGTGATAGTAATAAGACGAGAACGGAGAGACGAAAGAAGGAATGTAATTTTCAAGGTTGATCTGTTACGTTTCTTGTTTTAAATCAAAATATTGTAGGAATCTCTTAAAATTAAAAAAAAAAAAAAAAAATTGCGAAAATTTATTCAAAATGGGAAAAGTGAAAGTTGAAATCTGCAAAAGGACGAGTTCTTGTGCACGATGAGGAATCGACTGCATGTGGTTCTCGTTCTGCTGTACACTTTTACGGACTGCGGCGATGTTCTCGACCGATCTTGCGTTTCTTCCTTTGACGTACAGTAGTTGGCTTACTGATTACCGAACCGGTCGTCTTAAATTTGGCCACTTAAAATTCAATAGTCAACTATGAAGAGCCACCACGTCTGCCGTAAAATGGGAGCAACGTTTGCACTAAAGAACACTCATTTTGACCATAACCCCGAGCGCCCCACTTGCACTTCTTTTTAAGCTCAGAGCTCTATCGATACTCGCCTGAAAAGACTGAGACCGAGCAGATGGAGCCAAAAGCTGAACACGTCTAATTTAATTATTATTTTTTTTTCATTTTGCACTAAACAGAAATAAATTAAAAAGAAAAAAATAATTGGTGGGTGTGGGAGTAGGTATATTGTTCCAGCAATCTAGTATTCCACAGATTTCAATGATGGACATTGACCCTGGACTCTTCTATCCATCTCTCCAAAATCTGTTAGAACGATGTCGAGAACAGTGGCTTATTTCGAGTTTGGTTTATACAATTGGGCACTTATTTTTAACAATTTTTTCACCTACTTCAGTTATAAAAAAACACGGTTTTTGTTGTAGCTCAAGGTCTTCCTAACCGTGGTTCATCTAGAAGACATCCGGTTTGAATATGTCATTCAATGATAACTTCAACTGCGATTTGCCTTCTATAAGAAGAGTGATGTTTGAAGTTCGTATTTACGAAAGACAAGAACGTTTAAAAATAAAAAGTCTGCCTTTAATATAAAGCTCAAATTTTCAAGCATTAATTTCTTATTCGAAATTCTATCGATGAAGAGCCAAACATATTCTAAAAAGAAGCGGGCATTCTGAAAACATCCATAGCATTTTTATTCGCTCGAATCACATTACAAGATTTAAACAATATCATTTGAGATTTACACAATTAAAAGAAATAGTCGGTTTATATTTCTTATAGGTATCTCCTGACATTTTTTTTCCATCAAAAATTGAACTGCAAGATTAAAAGTACATATCTCATAGTACGAACCTGAAATGGATAAAATATTATAAAAGGTTATATGTTCCAGGTCGATGTTTTTTTTCCAATAACTTTTTAATGAAATACATTAATAGAATTTATATTTTATTGATTTGTTATGGTTTTTAATATTGTTTATGGAATATTATGTTGTTTGGGGGCACATTTTTTATAACAACTCGCAACCTTGTGTTTTAATTTCAGCAATTTCGTTTCTAATGTTGTCTTAAATCATCGTGGTTGGTTTGCTAATGTACACCTTTTTCTCCAAGTATCCCCATTAGAAGAAATCGGGAGGCGTCAAATCAGGAGATCGTGGGGCCATATCACCATGATATCACCACTTTTAAACATTTTGTGACCGGGAAAAATCTCTCGCAAGATTCCATTGTAGTACGAGCTGTGTGCAATGTGGCACCGTCTGTAGTCCTAATTGATCCAATTCGGACACAAGAAAGTTTTCCAACGTGTCCCGATAAGCGGCGAACAGTATCTGAACCAATGGCGCACCATATAGTTAATCTACGAGGGAGTAGTGGTTTTGGGTTTATCAATCGTGGGTTTTCAGTGGTTCAATATTTCTGTTTACTAACTAAGCCAGCCAAGTCCAAATGTGTTTAGTCGCTCATAATGTTTGTTTGCATACAATGGGGGTCGTCTATAGCCAGCTGTAAAACTAGAGCACTTCAATCTCGCCGACGCACGCTGATGGTCATTTCCCTTCAACTATTGTGTCAATTGAGACATTCCCAATTCTTCAATTCTTGTGCTCGGCGTCGATTAGAGGTGCTCTCGACCTCACTGCATCAATTTTTTTCTGGCGTACGTTGGCTTACATGTCGCCCAGTCTTTAATTTATCTCCCACTATATGCAAATTTTCAAACTTAAAAATTATACGCTGAATGATTTGCCAAAAAAGTCACGTTATTTTGTCTGCTTATTTACATTTCAACAATTATTAAAATGAAATGATTTAATAAATTTGACACGTTGTTGCTACGTTAGATGCTCTATATTAAATTGTTATCGATCACTGTCCTTTCTACGACTGTCAGAGCCCAACTGACAAATTTCATTCACATAAGAATGGCAACCAAATAAAATCCACCTGGAACATAAAAAAATTGAAAAAATCGTATATGTAATTGTAAAATAACATTTTTCACAAAAAAATTGCGTAACCGTTTTCAAGATCGAAAAATATTTGTACTCTCATCGAAGACGAGTCACAATTCTGGAATAATATTACCATCACGTTGAAGTCTGTCAAAATAATTGAGTTTCTATTGGAAACAACAGGTTTGTTCGTTGAGCCCTGAAGTCACCCTGGGGTCGCCCTAAATCGTTTTTTGAAAAACCTGAAGTCACCCTGGTGAGCAAATTCTGTGTTTTTTGAGACCTGGGGTCGCCCTGAACTCGCCATGAAGTAGATCTAGGTATTTTGCTGGGGCGAGTTCAGGTAACGCTCAAACTGTCAAAAGTCATATGGGATTTCATATGTATTTCTTTTGTTGTCGTTTGGCGATTCGCATGTCGCATGTTATTGCTTGTATTTGCAATTAAATATTTGTTGTACTCATCGGATGAAACATTCAGCAACAACGCAAAATTGTTTTCGTTCGTTTTTAAAACTAATTTATAACAAATTTTAAGTTTTATCAGATCACAAAATTATTTTGTCTTGCTTTTAGTTGTCAACAAAACAGTTGAAAGCACTTGGGTGTTTTTTGAAAACCGAAAACCCCAGTTTTTGTTGACAACTCTGAGGGTTGTCAAGAAAACCTGGGTCAACCCTGGGTAAAGTTCAACAAACGAACCTAACAATAGCAAAAATTAAACTGCGTCAAATTCTTTGATGCAAAACAACTTTCCACGATTTGGCGTTGTTCGAACTCAGAGTTCGAAATATGCAGGCTCTTGGTGTGGTCACATTACCTATTAACACTACTTGTAAAGTAAGGATGACAAATTTTCAAACTTTTTTGAATATTATTATTAAAAAGTGCTATAATTTGTAGTTCTATTTTAGAAAACCTTTATTTGATGAACTTAATTAAGTTGGGTGATATATTAAGCCTGATTCTGTTATAATATTTATAACATAAACTATACAAAAATGAAAATTATCATGTGCCGTTTTCTAACTTTAAAACGACATTAAACATAACATGTTGCATATTCTTTTATCAGCTTCTCTCGCGAAGAACAACAGACAGCGTCGAAAGCTGCCTGGAAATGATTCGGGCACAACAACTAAAAAAGGAAGACCAAGTGCTGATATTGCAGCAAATCTTAAACTCCCAGCTCACGGCTATCCTCTTGAACATCCGTTCAATAAAGATGGGTACAGATACATATTGGCGGAACCAGACCCACATGCTCCATTTAGGCAAGAATTTGATGAAAGCTCCGATTGGGCTGGAAAACCAATTCCAGGTTGGCTTTACAGAACACTCGTACCGAATTCAGTACTTTTGGCTTTACATGACAGAGCTCCCCAATTGAAAATAGCCGAAGATCGATTGGCGGTAACAGGAGAAAAAGGTTATTCCATGGTTAGAGCAACACACTGTAAGTTAATTGACGATATACAAACGTTAATGGTGATTAATTAAAAGATTTTTTATTTTCATGTAGCTGTAAATCGGGGAAAATGGTATTTTGAAATAACTATTGAAGAAATGCCCGAAGGGTCAGCCACTCGTTTGGGCTGGGGCCAAGAATATGGAAACCTTCAAGCTCCGTTAGGATACGATAAATTTGGCTACTCCTGGAGATCCCGCAAAGGAACTCGATTCCATGAAAGTCATGGAAAACATTACAGTGATGCATATATTGAAGGAGACACATTGGGATTTCTAATTGATTTGCCCGAAGTTGAACTTACCGAATATTTGCCAAGCACCTTCAAAGATAGAGTGAGTACAAAAATAGTATAATGAAATAAATAAAAGAACAACATACAAATAATAAACATTTTTCTAGCCTCTCGTAAAATTCAAAAGTCATCTTTACTATGAGGACAAGGATAGAGTGCAGGAAACTCTTAAGAGTTTCAAGGCATTGCCTCAAAGTAAAATTGAGTTCTTTAAAAATGGCAAGTCACAGGGTGTTGCATTTACCGACATCTATGGTGGGTCGTATTATCCAACTATTTCAATTTATAAAAGTGCTACTGTAAGCGTTAACTTTGGACCAAACTTCAAAAATCCAGAGATTCTCACTGAATATAATGCAAAAGGGGTAAGTAATTGGGTGGAAACCATAAAGATTTTTCTTAAAAATGTTTTTCATTCTAGATGTTTGACAGAGTGGAAGAACTGATTAGCGAACAATCATTATCAGACTTATTGTTCCTTACAGAAAATCGGGGAAGGCTAAGACTGGATAACTATCATTTGTAGGATATTGTGGATGAATAACACATTTAGTTTAAGGTTTTAAAAAAAACAAACAAGTACGTGTGTGTACAAAATTACGTTAGTAAATCATATTTTAAGAACCAGACAAAATTCCTGTTTCACTTTGTAAAACCAACTAATCGACTAAAAAATGTTGGATATCTCAAAATTCAAACTCAAGATAACGCTGTTGATAGAAATCAAATAATAAATGCTTATTATTGGCGTTTGGTGTCAAGACACCTAGGAGTTATCGCATGTAGGTTGCTTGTGAGACAGATTATATTTCAATTTCATTATTAATGTCTTTCCGATTAGAGAAAACCAAACAAATGTTCTCACTAACACAAAAATAAAAAAAATTGGTGGTGCAACTATTCATGCTTGTGTGCTACCATTTAAATTCCTTTTTCTAATTACTTTTTTATAAACGTTTATGGATTCCTAGGTTGTGTGGAAAGCATCCCAATATACGAATAAAGTAAGATCATTCCCCAATTTTGTTTTCCTAGTTTCTTGGAAATTAAAAATTATAAAGGCTTCTATTGCTGCTCTTAATACCACGCTGCGGAGTATTTATTAACACTTAAATTATTTTTGTCGCCCAGTGATATAAATTTGACTAACAAAAACTAAAACATACTAAAACACAAACTTTGTCAACGCTGAAGGAGGTGTTAGGAACAGTTCAGAAGAACTATTCCATAGTTGCACATTGCACCGCGTATTTCAAATGTCCCGCGTTATAATAGTTAAATTAATTTACTTGTGATCGTGAGTTTGACCATCGCCATAAAAAAGCTCCCAACGATAAATGTTATAATATGCGGCTATCCCCTAGCATATGATCACCTTTCCTTTGGATATAGGACACTTTGAGTGAAAAAGTTACCTTCGGAGCTCGTTAAAAAGCTTTATTTTTATAAACCTTGGATTTTATTGGATTTTTGTCAAAAAATCGATGTAAGATGAACTGAGTTTAACAAAAATTGCGTATTGACAAGGCCCTCACAGTCAACTGATGAGTCCATGTGTGATCGCCCGGACGAAACGCCAATTTTTGTGGATTTTAAGGCCAAAAAAGCTTTTTTGAATCAATAACCAAGATCGTTTCAAGAACTGTATCAGCTTAAGTAGGAACAATCTACGAATAGTAACGGGACTCCTCACGGGTCACTGTAAACTAAGAAGCCACTTGAGTATTCTTGGCCTGGTAAACAACCTCACATGCAGATTCTGCAATACTCATGACAAAACCCCGGAACAAATACTAGGCGAATAGGAAGCAATAATGTAACAAAGTATACGGGAATAATTTATCCTCTTTGAAGTTACTCCAAATAATCAAATTCATCAAAGGGATAAACTGGGAGTATGGGAGCAAAATAGACCTTTAGATCGCAGTGCAAACCCCCCGTCAATATTCATTCATTCTTTTCAGGGTTTCTTCCCTTGGGTGGTTTTGGCTGCATCTTTGATGATATCGCAATACTGGGAGCACTGGTTCAGCGTCACCGTCGAATTTCTTTTTCAGCAACTAGGATTATTTATTCCTATAATTATCCGTTTTGGTGTAAAATACTTCCTCAATTTTTGATGAAACAAGATATGTGAAATCTTAGAAACCATCTTTTTTTTAAATCTTTTCACTTTGCCGGTGCTTTCATGCTTTTAACAGTACCGATAAGCCCCGCTAATAGTTACTCGTATATTTCCATTCAAAATTATACTACGTCGGAGCACTCCTTCGTGGCAAAGGAAATTCCATAGGCCCACATCAATGGACTCTAAAGTCCATTCGTAAATCCTAATTAATATGGAAAAAAGGTTTCACCCAGTATTTTCTGAGTTAAAGGAAAATATATACAATTATACAAGGGTAAGTTCAAGGCTCAGTTTCAAGATAATGTTTTTCATTAATGTCAAACCAATACAATACACTTTATGTTTGAGATTGTATGCATATGGTGCTTAAGCGAAACTTCATTTATGTAATTTGCGAATACTCTCACCAATTAATAAATTAATCCGTTTTAAACACCTATATTTTGTGAACTCAAGCTGTTCAATTTTTTTTTGTCAATATAATAAAGAACATTTAAATAAGTAAATTAGACCAAATACAAATAAATTTGAGAAAGCACATGGCTCCAGTTTGCCTTGCTCTTAAACAAAGATGAGTGCATAATAGTTCGACTACTCTCTTCGGTATACAAATTAGTTAGACTATGACCATAGAGTTTCAGTTAACCGTTATTAAAAAAAAAATGGCATACACCTGTTTTGTTGTTTGTTGATCTCTTGTTTTATGTTCATCAATCAATAAATTAAAACTTTCGAAACCAGATTATCAGGTTATAAAATCGCAAAACATATAATTTACCTCCCTCATCGGTTCGAAACATATATGTCAAATTTCAAAAATAGTGGAAATGTGAAGATTGGTAAAAAAAACGGACTAGAACATAGAAGGTGAGAAACTGACTCTTCTTCTTCTTCATCCATGCAGCTTCTGCAAAAATTATTTGCAGCAACTCCATGTCGAAAAGCATGTCTACCTATTAGGCAGTGTCCAGTAAGGACACCTATAACGGAGCTAATGTGCAATCTACCAATAGAAATTAGTTGTTTTGAGCATTTAGCATCAAGCAATGGCCAAATTAGTTTGGTAGACTGGCAAGTTGGGGTGCTGGTCCATCTATGGTTCGCTTTCTTTATGGTATCATGCTTTAGCATGGAGAGAAAGAATAAAAAACGGTGTTCCATGGGATACTCAAAAAAATTGGATACAAGTTTTAAAAGGTTTGTTTTAGTTTTATTAAAATTAGAGCTATTTAATTCGTTAAAAACAAAGGCCAAAGAAAAACCACTTTAAACATCTAAACAGAAAAAAATCAAACTAGGGCGGAGCAAACGACGGAAAAAGTATAAAAAGAGTAGTAGAGTAGTCAATAGCCGTGTTTTTTTGGAAAAGTTATCCGTAGTACAGTAGGATTTTATATGAAAAACAAATACAACATCCGCAGTAGGATCACTGCCGATACTCGAATAAACGTCAAATCTCTATCCGCAGCAGGATTTCACTTCTCTTTTTATCGGCAGTGATCCTACTGCGGATGTTGTATTTGTTATTCATATAAAATCCTACTGTACTACGGATAACTTTCCCAAAAAAACACGGCTAATGTCAGCCCGTTATTTGGATTGGTGAGTCAGGGCGGGCGAACCAAAAAAGTTTAATTCAAAAGAGGATTTTCAGAAGGACTACTCTAAAAAACGGTAAAGTTTCCAGCATCTCTAATGATATAGTGATGCCTGTCTGGGCGGAGTTTAGGTAATTTATATTTTGTAAATGGGATTGTAAACGCTGCCAAGTAATGGGATAAATGAGCTTCTCCCATCAAAACAACGTTTTCAAGCTAGTCAAGGAGACAATATTTTTTTCAACAGGATGATGCTAGTTGCCATACATCAAGACGTAGTTATCTGCTGAATCAATTCCTTTACTTGAATGGCCTTCCAGCAGCCCTGACCTTAAAATTTTTTCATTTTATTGTTTTAAATCTACCCACTTTTATATATTATTTTTTGTTAATGAATAAAAATCCGGTGAGTATGAGTTTTTGAGTTGATATCTTCTTCTATGAAAGATCATTATGCTTAATAAAAAAACAAATCACAACTTATTTGGTTAAAAACTCTATATTCTATTAAATTTGTACATTGAAGCAAAACTATTACATACTTACAATTAGAATAAATATACAAAAATAGTTATGTAGACACGCCATACTGTCACTACAAGCCGCCACGTTTTCTTCTCTATTTATGAATTTTGAATTTAGCAGCGCTGTAAGGCAAATAAGTCCAGCTCATCTGCCGATTATTAAACGCAGCGGAAATTGACCGACCGCCGCCGAGTGGAACTACTTCATGAATTCTCTGCAAGTTCATCGCTGGCAATATAATGCTGTTCTTATTGATTTGGCTATTTAGGGGAGCTCCTTGTGGGAACCATCGTCTGCGTCTTGTGGTGACAGCTGCAGATTGGGCTTGGTTCGGGGCAGTTAGTTGAACAAAGCTTTTGTGCTTGGAATAGGCTTCGCGAAAGTTGTGCTTGGCTTCGATTACTTTCAGAATGGGTGGCATTCTTGCCATGGTAGCTGAGCTTGGTCCATTTCTCGATAAACCTTGTTCCGGATTACTCCCTGAGCTACTATCGAATTGACGTGTGAATTTAGGAACGGGGTGTGCATTATTTTCTTTTCGTGTGATAGGAGCTCTTCGGCCGCTCAGTTTAAGATCGAGTGGAGCTACATTTCCTAGTCGCCGTACTGCCATGGGAATAGAACTTATCTTGAGGTCATTCGCAAGCATGTTGATGAGCTTTTCATGTGCGATTATTTGCTTGGTAGGCAGTGGTTCTAGAGACTTTGCTGAATGTTTTGGTTGGTATAAGGAACTTGGACCTTCATTTGTAGGAGTTACCGTGCCATCGTCGGCTTCGTCATCATCATCATCATCATCGTCGTCGTAGTCTCTGTAATCATCGGAAGTAAAACTTAGACTCGAGAGCTTCTCAATTCCCAATGAAGGTCTCTGAGATCGCAATATGTTTGGGAACTTTTTATGCCACTCAAGAATCTCATTCCTAAGCTCGGGTTCTGCCTCGGAAAGGTCTTGTTCACCACGAAACATCCTCTCAACTTTTTCCCAGTCGAGTTGGTTTTGTTTGATGGCATCGTCAGCCCAGGGAATTGATCCGATGCTGCTCCTGTCGATACTGCTTGACGAATATTGTACTTCATGATAGTCTGAATCGGAATCGGATGACGGCAGACTATCATCACGGTAGAAGAATCTTGCAGACATCTTTATTTAAAGCTAATTCATATCAGGAAAATTATGCTTCACTGGTAGGTAAGTGGAATTTTTTAAGAGGTAATAATTATCGATTTAAAAAAAAAATGCACAAACAAAACAAACACTTCTATTGACAGTTTTCTTGTGAATTGTTATGGCGATTTCCTAAGCGTTGAATTGAGGGTTGATGAATTGACTTAGGGTTGCTTAAACATCGATAGTCTATCGATAGTATCGATAGTAAAAAACTATCGCCTACATCGATAGTTTTAAAAAACTATCGATTGTTTTTCATCTCACAAATTTATTAGTGGTGAAACCCGTAATAAGCAACATAAACTAAAAATCACACTAACACTTATACATTCATACGAGATGCGAGTGAGAAAAGGGATCAGATCTCACCTTCGCACTCGTTTAATTTCAAAAAGAGTCATGATTCTTGAGTCAACGCGTAATAGCTGACAATTTAATGACCTGACTCTAAATTTCACAACAATGAACAAGTATGCGATAAAAATAAGTAATAAAACACATTGGCGCAAAATTTTAGTTTTAGTATGAAACTAGGTTAAAATAAATATTTTGCAAATTTTAATCGAATATAGCATCGTACTTTTTCTATCTTTTCATTAAAGTTAAAATCATCGAATACCTATTTTAGTTTTTTAGTATCGTGCTATTTACAAACTCTGCAAAAGGTCTGTTTACTTAGTTTTTTGCCCTGATTGTCATTGTTTTAGGTGTGTTCAGAAGCAATTTATTAAGAAAATTGCTTCAGTACGATACTATATAGAAAATGTTTAAAATTAAGAAGGAGATAGCAATCTACTTAAAAGATAGCAAATTATTAAGTAGTATCATACTAATACTTTAATAATAGTCTGTATAAAATTTTCCGCCATTGTCATTAACTAACACTTGTGCTGGACTAGCCATAGTCTGAATTTAGAAGCAAGCTTAAAGTTACAAATCTGCACAACACGCTTATTATTAAAAACAATGGCGCAAAATTTGAAACGATTTAGTAATATGTTAAAGCCATTTTGGTAAGTTACTAAGAAAATTGTTAATTTTGAACGATTTTAGCATTTTATTATCTCTTAACATTTTACTAAAGTTAAAATCAAAAACTGGCTACTTTAACTTTTAGTAACTTGCTAAATCCATATGAAATCTGTCATTTTCTTAGAAAAAAAAATCTCGGCAATTTTATTTGAAGGTGTTAAATTGTATTTTTTATGATTCATGAGCTAATTGTTAAAAGTAAATAAAATAATATAAAATTTTTTCGGAAAACGAAGATTTTGATATGTTTGAAGACTCAGCTTTATGCAGTAAAGTGCGTTATTTTAAGTCCCGAGCTGGGCGGTGGAGAATTTTACCGTAGGTTTCCGATTGCACCAGAATTTCAAGTACATACTATTAATATTACATGATATTAAATTTATTTCCTAATGGAACACAAGGGATATATCTATACCAATTATTCTTACATTATATGGACTGGTACAGATTCGTATTCGTATGGATGTTACGCACCAACGGCCAGGGCTTTTTAAATAAAAAATACTATCGATACTATCGATACATTTATATTAAAACTATCGATACTATCGAAAGCGCTGACTATCGATGTTTAAGCAACCCTGAATTGACTATTAATTTTGAACAAATTCTATTGTGAATGTTCATTTTAATTTTGTTTCCTCAATTCCGTTTGATTTTAAGCTCTTCTTGTAGAAGGTTTCAGTTATATTTATTAAAGGGTGAAAGACAAAGAGGATCGTTTTTTTTTTTACTCGTCGGAAAGGGGGCTTTTTGTTTTTAATTTTGTTCACAAATATCATAGATAACATAAAAAGTCTTTGGTTTACATTTAACCATTTCAGCGAATTTAACATACTTTGAATTGGTGTATATCTATTACATTTCAAAATGATTCTCATTATTTTATTTTGTTGTAACTGCAGTCTATTTTTATGACTTTGAGGACACATATACAGTAAAATGGCACAATAATCTAAATGAGGTTTAATTAAGACATTACATAGGTTAATAGCCATACTCGTAGTTATATTTTTCCTAATTTTTCTTAGCACACCAATTTTTTTTGATATATTTTTACAAATATAATTTATGTGTTCGTTAAAGTTTAGTTGTTCATGTAATACAATACCCAGACATTTCATTTGTTTAACTTGTTCAATCTGCTCATTGTTAGAGTGAGACGGATCTACTCTGGGTAAGAGAGAAACGAATCTTCAACGGAGTTCTCACTCAGAGTTGATTTTGAAGCCGAGACGGAAGGAAGACATTCAGAAAACTTAGCCTCTATATTCAATTTATATAAATCTTATAACTTAACTTAATACTATTATTCTTGAAAATAAAGAACATTGAAGTTAAAAGGTTTCTTCTGCTTTTTAAATTCGATAAGCCGCCGCCGCCGCTCCGTTGATTTTATTCCAAAATACTTTAGTTTTTTAATAAAATGTTATGATTTACTGTTTCAAAAACTCGTCATAAGTCAAGGAAAACCGCAATTACAAAAGCATAAAACTGGTGTCTTATTTTTACTTTTTATAATCAAAATTTAAAATAAATAAATTATTGTTGAATCACTAACATCACCATTGTGAATAGTTGTGATCAAAATGAATTTGCTCATTTCGACCAAATTTCAGCTGTCAACTGTCAAATTGCACAACAGCTGATTTTTCTATTTTTTTTTGTATTTGATTATTTAACAGAGCTCACAAAACCAAATTAAAGTTTTGTTCAGTGAATAAAAGTTCAGAGTAGAACAGAGCAGAGTAGAGCAGAACAGAGCAGAGCAGAACAGCTTCCATGAGAAATGTCAGACAAGTTAGAACAGTCAGTTATCTGTTCTACCTTTCTCTAACTAAAAAGCGAGGGCAAGAAATCTTGTTCTAAGCTGTTCCAAACTGTTCCAGACAGACTCATTGAACAGCAAATCAGAACAGTTTAGAACAGAAAATTTCTCATTGAACAGCAAAAAGGTGTACTTTTCTGTTCCAAACTGCTCTAAACTGTTCGGAACAGCGTCACTGAACACAACTTAAATCATGTTTAGGAAAACTTTTTTAAAAATCGCTAATGGTGAATGAAAACATATTTAATAACACTCAAATTATATAATTGTTACTTCTAGTGCTAACTCTAAGAACGTTTACTGCAAAACCCGGTCCCATTGGAACAGAAATTACCGAAATCTTAACAAAAGAATTGGCACCAGTGCACTTGGAAGTTATAGATAGTTCAAATGGATCGGAGTCACATTTTAGAGTTTTGGTAGTATCGGAGAAATTTAATAATCTTTCCTTAATTAAAGTAAGTTTGAAATAGAGCTATCATTTTAGTATTTCAAGTAAACCTAACCCAAAACTTTCCAGTGCCACCGCTTGGTTACGGATCTCGTCAAACCAAAAATAGACAGTGGAGCAGTGCACGCCTTTTCTGTTGAAACATTGACTCCAAATAAATGGAAGCCCTCAAAAGAATAATAAATGACACATCAAGGAAAGGTTTCGATTTATAGTTAGAAAAAAGTTTAAAAAAAAACACGTGTGCTCGAAGTAAACAAACAGAATTTAAGGCAGGAGGTGATTGTCGTTTCTGAATGATCGTTTTCATTACCGTTGGAAAATAAAATGCGAATTGGCCTTTGCATGCTTCAAACATACTTGTTCAGCCAAGTAGTTGGGTCTTTGAACTTGATTAGGTCTAAATTACGCAGAATGTTGGTCGTATGGCCAATCTACAGGATCATAACGATGGCCCACTACGATGAGCCATCAAGTAGGTGGATTATTGGCATGGGATAGCTTATGACTTGGTGAGATGCCTTGGGATGGTGTTGATTTCGGATTTTCGCGCGCACTTCAAAGAATAGTGGGCTGTACGCATCCACACGTGGACCACTACTCATTGTTTAGCTAAATACATTGCATCAGTGTTCTCAATTTTTAATTCATCACTTATGATATGCGATAATAACGGTCTTTTTAGACAAACTGTCATCCTAGGGACCTTGTTTTATAATTACGCGCACTGAAGGCTTTATGACTACCTTTACTGCCTTTAAAATCTGTAAGCGCAGTTCGAGCGCTTAGAAAAGTTGTAGAGGATTTAAGAGGAGATGCCAATGCACATTGGTTTTGAATGCCGGAATATCTTAACGGGTTAAGCATTCCACATTCGTCTGTCCTTTTTATTTGGCAACCCGGAATCTCTCTGATCCGGGATCTCAACTGAACACTTTTTTTGATTCTGACGATTCTGAAGTTTGGTGTATATGCTAAACTATTTAACATACAAAACTAATAAAACCTTTTAAATTTTAAAAGCTTGACGATATAAATATTTACCTGTTCCTCTGAATATCCTCCACGAAGTTTTACAAGACAATAGGATTACTTATGAGTAGGTTTTTAATGTTATCCATTTCAAAATCAAAAATAATGCTTTTTGAAAGAAAATCACCTCGCACAATTAGAACACTAAAAATGACGTCTAGGTATATAAATGTGGGAGTGTTTCTGGTTTCGATTTTGATTTCAAATCCAGAAGCAAATTTCTCTTATTTTCAAAATCAGAACAGTCATTTCTTCACAAGTAAAGACTTCCGGATTGCAAAATAAAAACGACAAGAGTACGTCTGAAGTTGAGCTCACTTTATAAACAGTAAATAACGTTAAAATACTGAAAGACAAAAAACATTGCGGTTTCTCGAGAGATTCAAATGTTTCTATTATTGTTCACCTTTAATTTTTAAAGCTCTTTTTTGGATTCTATCCAAGAGACTCAAGTGGGGCTTTGAAGCACTTGCATAAATATAGTAGTTATACTAGAGCGTTGGACGAATATAGGCCTTAGATCAAAAGAGGTGACAAATTTCCTGCTACGTCGAAGGAAACCTAAACACTTATTGAGCTTATCATACACTGTCGCTCCAAATCCACATCCGAAGGACAAGGACGTGAATCTATTAACGAATATAAGAAGCTGAGAGTACTATCGTTATATTAGAATTTTCAGACAAAAGATCATTGATGAATATAAGAAAGAGTCGGAAACAAAACGGAGCCCTGTGGCACACAACTGTATATTTTGTGAATTACAGAACCAACACCGGCCCAAACAACTTGTATTGAGCGATTTAAAATGTTGTTTCTGATCCAACGAAGAAGAAATTTATCAATACCAAACGCACTCATTTTCGATAAGAGGGCTTGATGCAAACTCCATCAATTAGTTTTGAAATATCAAGGTCAATAATCTTACTTTGAATACAATGGAGGTATTGTTTACTTTACACAATAAGGGGTCGATACCTACAGCTACGCATACATTTATTTGTTATTTAACCGTTATATTACAAGAGGTACAAATTTTAACTTCCGATCTAGGGAATTATATAAGCCCGTTTAATAAAAAAAATTTACGAAAATCTCAAATGCAGTTAGACATTAGACATACAAAATAATACAGAATTGAGTGAATGTAATAAAATTCATGGCTCAGGTTCAGTTTCAAAGTTAGGCTTAAGTGTCCAATTTAGAGGACTTAAGTACTACTCATCCTGGTACGTCAGATAGTGCACTAGGCCATACAATTTTAAAAATTGAACATGAACAACATGGGCGTTATCAGGGTAAGATAATCGAAGTTATTAATCTGCATACATGCAGATGATGTTCAGATGTATGTATGTAAGTTGTTTTTTAGGGCTTATCGAACATTTTTCAACTTGCGTAAATGAAGATTTAGTAAAGATCGTACTGTGGTGACAAAACTTTGATCTAATAGTCAATCCAAAAAAGACTAAGTGCCTAATAGTTTTTAAAAATATTCTTGAACTTTCTTACTTTCCTTCAATGTGTTCCGTGCTTTATGGACAACACAGCACTTCACTCCTACTAATATTCGCAAATTGCTCGCCAATAGCCTAGTAATTCCGTTATTGACTTACGGTTGTGAAATGTTCGGTAAGTAAGATTATAATAGTAAAAGGAAAGTTAATGTTGCCTTCAATAGCACTGTGAGATATGTATATGGATTACGTCGTTACGATAGAGTCTCACCTCGCCCTATCGTTACTTAATATGACAATCGACAACTTCATGTATTTCCGCGCTGTGGTCTTGTTTTCGGATATTCTTTTAACCAATCAACCTTTAGATCTATATTTAATGAACTACAATTCCTTTCATCAAGCAGGAATAACCATTTAATTCTCCCTCGCTTTAATTGTTTAGCTTCCGAACGTCAGTTTTTTGTAAACTCAATTCTAGTGGAATTTATTGCCTCGAGACATAAGAATAAATAGCACCGTTAAAAATAAAAACGAACTTAAACTTTATTTCCAAAACAACTAATTAAATTGGTAATTTTGCTTTAATATATAACTATTTAACTGAATTTCTAAAGTAACATTGATAAAGTAGCTTTTAAATAAAATATTTTATTTAGCTTTCACTAGTTTTCAAATTCAAACTAAATATGTGCGTACTAAAGGAGGTCATATTATTCTTAAGATGATTAACACAGTCCGAGCTCCAAGTAAATATTTATTGATGCTCATTAGTTTTAAGGTTCTGAATATTTAAACGAAAAGGAAAAACAGAACCAGCCAAGGGATTCCACATTCGTGTGGTACAGCTGAAGAATGAATCTCTGCATGACAGTACGTCCGAAGTTTAGCTCAATGAAGTATATTCCCTGAAGAGCTTGTATTGTAGTTGAACTTTTTTAAGGTGAGAAATGCAACTGGCTATTTTACTAGAACACTGTTTGTAAAAATAACGATATGATGATTTTGAACAAGAAACGTTGCGTTAGTGCTCTAGAGATGTAAAGTTAAGGTACTATCATTTTTAGAGCTCTATTTTAAATTCTATTCAAGAAACTTAAGTGTGTTATAGGAGCACCTGCCCAAACTTCATTCAATTCAATGTATTTTGGAAACAAAAATTAGTCATCCCTGGAGTAGTTTAAAAAAAATATTTTATATTACAATTCCGATCTATTGGACATTTCCATTGGTGACATAAAAAACAGTCCTTGTTCTGCGAAAAGAAATAATTTTCTTTGATTTGTTATAAATAAAAAAATAATTTTCTCCAAACCAATACGTGGATAGGGCTGATTATAATCTTTTTTGAATCTAAAAACAAATTGTCTGCGATTATTACAATTCTGCAGCCTTATTTATTACATTTCACAAATACTCGGTCCAAGCTCGGAATAGTTAAACCGATTCGAGGCACTTCGGGTTTCCGCCATGACAAACAAATCCTTATTTCTAAATTATTTTCTAAGACGTTATAGCTACGCATTCCTTAATATGTCAAATATATTATCATAAAAATCACCAATCTAAAATTATAAACGTGAACAAACCACAGCTGATTTTCATTATTATTCAATACGGAATAGCTGCCATCACTTACAAATCAACTGGGATAAGCCATCCTCTTTATCATCGCTTATTAATTTTTTTATTCGAAAATCGATACTTCGGAAATCTGCATCCCTCAGTGTCATGGGACTAAAACGAGTTTTGTACTGCTTTGGCCTTCTCCTTCTTACATGAAGAGCGTTTAAAGAGTGAAAAACATTTATAAATATAATATAACTATCCATTTTGTCTCAGTTACAAAAAGAAAAAACAAATTGTTTACACTCCTTTTTGTAAATTTCACACGATGTAATGTCAAAATAACATTTAGGTACTGCAACGTCCTTGAGACTCCTATAGGCGTTTTTCTTTTTTAGCCCCGAGCAGGGCACAGAGCGGGGCCTGAGCGCTTAGAGCTCGCTCCGAACCGAGCGTGATCTGAGCGCTCCGAGCTATTTAAGAAACACATCTAAGCACTGAATTGTCATTGTATCAATTTTCAAATAAACTGTCAAAATTCTCAGCTGTGTTTGTGAAATTTGTGTTTTCATATTCTTGAAAACTTGTTTTTAATTAATTTCTAATTAATGAAAATGGAAAAAGCAATTATTTTAAGGGAAGCGTTCAATTTGTTTTTTGATTTTGATGATGAGGAAAACTTTGAGCAAAACTCGCTCATAATTACATATATTTATTTTTCCTTTCATTAGGTTTGTTCGTTGAGCCCTGAAGTCACCCTGGGGTCGCCCTAAATCGTTTTTTGAAAAACCTGAAGTCACCCTGGTGAGCAAATTCTGTGTTTTTTGAGACCTGGGGTCGCCCTGAACTCGCCATGAAGTAGATCTAGGTATTTTGCTGGGGCGAGTTCAGGTAACGCTCAAACTGTCAAAAGTCATATGGGATTTCATATGTATTTCTTTTGTTGTCGTTTGGCGATTCGCATGTCGCATGTTATTGCTTGTATTTGCAATTAAATATTTGTTGTACTCATCGGATGAAACATTCAGCAACAACGCAAAATTGTTTTCGTTCGTTTTTAAAACTAATTTATAACAAATTTTAAGTTTTATCAGATCACAAAATTATTTTGTCTTGCTTTTAGTTGTCAACAAAACAGTTGAAAGCACTTGGGTGTTTTTTGAAAACCGAAAACCCCAGTTTTTGTTGACAACTCTGAGGGTTGTCAAGAAAACCTGGGTCAACCCTGGGTAAAGTTCAACAAACGAACCTATTAAAAAAGTAACATAGTTCTTTTTTTGACAGGTCAGTGCCCCGCTCGGAGCTAAAAAAGAAAAACGCCTTATGAATCAGTTTAAGCTTACTCCGCCTCTATTCCTCGTGTTTTTTTTATTTATATAGGCTTTTCAGGATTAGAGTCGTTGTAAGGTCTCCGTCGCTAAAACTAGTTAATAATTAAGGCTTATGGGGTTTTCCATTGGCAAAATTGAGATTTCAATCAAAAATTACTTTTTTCGCGGCAAAAAGAGTGTAATTTTGTATGGTCTCATTTTTAAAAAAATTCTTCATCCTTAGCTTACTTTCATTAACCGAATCATTTTAAACTGCTTCCATTTTTGACTAGAAATAATTTCCCTTCGTGTTTTGACATAACTTTCACATTAAAACAAATTGAACGAACTTAAAACAACATTTGCAAACTGACAGCTGAATTAATTTTACCAATGGAAATAGAAAACCCCATTAGTGAGGCGTACTCTCAATTGAAAACTAAACAAAAAATTTTCATCATAAATGTACTGGGAATCGGTCAGATCACAATAGGTTTTTATTTTTGTAGATATAAAAGTGCTCAATTTTGACTAAACATATGTTCGATGTGGTAGCAAACAAAACACATAAAATGATAAGACAAAATTTGTTAAAAGTTATAAGCGGTGAGTACGACTTTACATCTTATTTATTCAAATATAGTACACAAAAATCAATTCATATTTTCAGTTGCTACGGAGAAGAAACTATACGCAAGCATGTCAGGGCCTATAGAATCAGCAATTCGGGAAACCCTTTCGGAGAATTTATCGCCAGTTCATTTGGAAATCATTAACGAATCTTATATGCACAATGTTCCTAAAGGTTCTGAATCACATTTCAAAGTCTTGGTTGTATCGGATAAATTCAATGACCTTCCACTTATTAAGGTAATCGTTACATAAATCGTTTGTAGGAAGCACGAACTGACAAACATCATTTCTCTACAGCGACACCGTTTGGTAAACGAACTTGTCAAATCCAAACTAGAAGGAAGCTTTGTCCATGCTCTATCAATCGAAGCAAAGACCCCAAAAAAATGGGATCCTTCATACGAAGTGGAACCCAGCCCCAATTGCCGGGGTGGTTTTGGAAAATAAATAAAGAGAGTTGCATAAAATTAAACAAAATAACTTATTCTTTTTATTGACAACCCACAATCCTATCAACCTGATTCCTTGAAGACAAGATTACATCATTAACACCAACGCCATCATACGCTGACCCACAAAGACTCAAAGGAAGTCTATGTTTCTTAACGTAGTCTCGAATTCCATCCACTCGTGCTTTATGTCCGACAGTGTATTGAGGAATACACTTACGCAGGATGTGCACTCTCGTGGTCTTGGGCTCCACCTCAATGCCAAGGATGTCACATACATTTTTCAGAGCAACGTCAAGTATATCCTTCTGCGTTGGATTCTTTCCAAAAAGTTTCTCGAACCAATGTCCACCCATCATGCAAGTCAGAACAGTATTGCCTCGCATATTAAAGCAACAACTGTCGAATATCACACCCAGGATTGGTAAATTCTCTATTGGAGGCACTAGAAATCCAAAAGCTTCTTGTTCTAATAAATCTGGCGATCTATACTGCAGGTTGACAACTGCGACATCAACATAGGGGATTTCTTTCAATCGGCAAGCTAACTCTGGATGTTGTTCTTCAACTACTGAAGCCAGCTTGAATGCTGGCAATGAACTCACTACATGGTCAGTGGCACTAGCGTTACCATTTATGCAGACTTCCGCTGTGCCGTCATTTAGAAATGACACTTTTTGACACTTGGAGTTTAATTTGATCTCGGAATAATTGGCTAAGTACTCGGCCAATGTTATGGGTAGCATCTCGAGTCCACCTTTGATAGAATAAATGCTCCACTTTTGGTCTTTTGCTAGTTTGGGTAAAACTCCACCTGATGGTTGCCTTCTAACTCCCTTCTTTTTGTCTCTGAAGAGAATTCCTTTGATTACCCCGCCATGCTTCTGTTCCCATTCAAAAAGATCATTCATTAAAAATCTGACACTAATTTCCTTCGCATTTCCAGCACAAATCCCACAAATCATTGGACTAATTGCATAATCAGCTATTTCTTTGCCAAATCTACGTTCGACAAAATCATACATCGACTCATCGTTTATTTGTTGCTTCTTGCTGCCAGCTCGGAGATCATGAAATAATGCTGATATTAGAGGTTTCGTAAATGGAGGTATGGTCTTGAACGCCCCAGCCAAACTGTTTGGAAGCATGCAGAGTTGACCTAGAGAGAAGAATTTAAGACAAAAATGACATCGATTTCAGTATCTGACCTTTTGCATAGACCATTCTATTCCTTGCTGCCGGATGGGTATCACAAATCGGGTAAATTTCTTCCTTTAGATTCAATTCTTCGATAAGTTCAAGTGTGTTCGTGGCAGCTGGTCCTTTTGTTCGTATCGTTCGAGGACCTGCCTCGAAAATGAAGTTTTCTTCGTAATGATTCTCGGAACGAATCCAACCACCCAGGCGATTGGATGCTTCATAAATCGTCACTGGGTTAACGTAGCGTCTTGCGAGGTAGTACGCTGCTGACAGTCCACCTATTCCTCCTCCTAAGACAGCCGGCATTGTTTATAAATATCTTAGTTTTAATAAAAGTTTGTTATAGTTAATGAACTGTTGTCATAATCAGCCAAGAATTATCTAAAAGGGAAAATAGTCTGGTTTTTGTTGACAGATAATAAATCGAAGAACTTTATTTTTGCTTTAGTTTTGTTATGAACATATCAAGAAATTGTGAAAGGTTTTAAAGCTTCAATTCTGCTTTAGTTGATAAATAACGAAAACGAATCCCATTTGTTTTTCGAAAGTACTTGTTGTAACTTTTAAGGGTGGTTATGGTGACGGTGCGCCAAGGTTGGGGTTTTAAAAGTCATCAATCAGCTGTGGTTTATTATGACGTTTGAAAATGAATATTCACCGAATAGTGAACTAAACATTAAATTAGGCGCGTTCAGATTTTGTAAGCTACTATTTCTTCATAGATTTTTTGATTGCTTTTAAACGATGCCATGTCATTTTGCGTTATTTTCGGGGAGACCAAGAGCGCACATTCAATTTTTCGCAACTGTTAAGTTGCTAAAATGAAACATATGGGACTCCGCGCACATATAGCAACTGGATTCGAGTAACCAAAAGGTTTGCTTTCTGCCAAAAATTAAACCATTGCCAAAGATCAGTTCGCTATTTTGTGTTACACATAATCATATGCACCTGCGCGCACATTCAACTAAATAGTTCAGTTGTTTTCTATAGACCCAAGAGAGGAAGTGAGTGTTGTGATGGGGTGCGCATCTCATTGTAACTTGGAAACGAATATCAGAGAAAGTGAAACTATTAAAATTTACAGCTCGATTCTGGCGTTGTGAGGACTCACAAGTCACAAGCTCTTGTGAGGTTGTTGTGATCGATAACATTTTTGGTTTTCTCAGACAATCCTCATAAGAAACCTCACAACAAATTCACCACAGTAAACTGAATCTCAACAGCTGATTATAAAATAAAAAAAAAAAAGATTGTGTGTACTGACGTACGCGCGGTTGAAGTTAAACTTCTTTTTCCTCAAGCAAAGCTTCTGTAAGATTATAACCTACAAACAAACATTTTGAATTCTAAAAACATGTCGCTGTCTTTGACGGATAACGTGACGTTTTGACATGTCACTGACAGCTGCCGGAAAAGAAGTTTTACTTCAATAAACAATTATCAAATTCAAGCGGAATCCAAGATACAAATAAAATAATGCAAAGTAATTTTATATTTTTTAAGAAAAAAAAAAGACGATTTATAAATAAATATTGATTAAGGCCGGTATTCACCGAGCGCTCATAGCTTAAGAAGCTCATAAACGTATTCACCAAGCAATCTTAGTGAAGATCTACGAGCGCTCTTACAAGTTAGGAGTGGTCCCGACCACTCCTAACTTACGAGCGCTCTCTTCGAAAATTTGTTCGCTTGTGCGTGTGCCACGCACGCATTTGACTCGAATCCATATGAGCAATGCCAAGTAGAAGAGTATCCATTTGCTGTCAAGACCAACATTACACAACATTTCACAGTTTGGGTATGCCTGAACAAGATAGAGTGGCTCTCATTTTCGAACTTCGAAAAACACTTGCGAGTGGTTGGTGAATACCGCACAGAAATTTCAAGTTAAGAGCCTCGTAAAGTTAAGAGCCGTTTAGGAGCGCTCGGTGAATACGAACCTAAATATTTTAGTAGGAGATTCTCAGGGTTCCAAGTCTTTGGAAAACAAAAAATCTTAATAAAGATACTATTTTGGAGAGAATAAGGATCATTTGTGTTTTTTAAGGATCTTAATGGGAATAAAATTTCTAGTCTTTTTTTATAATATATATTTTACGTCAAATTAATGTCAAAACTCTAGTAATTTGTGAGTTGTGATCTACTCTGAAGGAGATCACAATATCGATAGATCTTGTGAGGCTCACAAGTTGTGAGTGTGCTGTTAGAATACGAAAACCTCACAAAATCATATTTACCTCACCTTGTGAGGTTGTGACTTGTGAGGTTTCAGAGGCAGAATCGCGCTGTTAATAATGATTAATTGTAAAGTTTCCGTTGTTCCTTCCATGTGGTTTTTATTATTGTTCGAGTATGTTTATTTGCAATTCGGTTTCGATCAGCGAACTTCAAGTTGGAACCACATTTAACTCGCGTGGTTTCTATGGGGTGGTCTGTCACTATCGATCCATGCAGCCATATTTGTGAGATGTGGTGTAATATGTCGAAATCCGATTGGTCGATAACACACTAATGTCACTTCGATTTTCTTCTGAGCTTGAAAAAGAAAAAATAGTGCTATCAGAAAGAGATACAAACTCTTTGTTGTAATAAGCGTAAGCAAATAATGGGGCTGCAAGCTTGATTAGTGCGTAATTTAATTAATTCTACGATTTAAAATAAGTTATGAAATTTCATTTTTAATTCTAACGAATTTTAGACGAAAGTCCCTCAAAGTTCACATAAAAAATAAAATTGTGTAGAAATTAGCAGGTTTGGATTGGGTAGTATACGAAATGACATAATCATGCTCATAGTTCTCTACTGAAAATAAATTAAGGATGCAAGTTTTTTTGAAATAATGCCACAGAAATGAAATTAATACAACGACAAATTTTTTAATGAATAACATCATTGATACATACTATTTCGGATGCCAAACTGGAACTCTAGTTCGAGATATTCGAATCTAAAATCGCGAACTTGTTTTTGATTATATTCGAGCTGATACGGATACATACCAAGTTTAAAAGAAATTGGAGAAAAGAAAACTTTGCGGCTTAGAAACGTCATCACAAACAAAATATCATTGCTACCATAGAATGCTATCACTTTCACTATTACTTCACTACGGGTTGTAAAGAAAAAGATGAATGAATAAATAAATAAAAATTTTTAAATTTAAAATAGGTGTTTTCATTAATTAACTCGTAGGTTATTTAGTGAGGAGTTTAAAAACGAACACAGCTCTTTTATTAACAAAAACACTCTTGATCCATGAAAATAGAAGGTGATATTGATATAAATACTTCAGTTATACTTAGAATAAGAAGTATTGCTTGTGAATTTTCGCAGCTGCAAGAATTTTTATATGAAGGTTGAACATACCATGTTGCTCTAACAAAAATAGGAATATACAGAAAACTATTGGTTAAATTTGGTTGGACATTGCCCAAGAAAACATGTTGGAATTCACCAGAGAATAAGCTCCTTATCTTTTATAATGACTGGCTTCTTTCGGAACTAGTAGATCTTCGAATAAGCTCCTTATCTTTTATAATGACTGGCTTCTTTCGGAACTAGTAGATCTTCGAACTCTACGACGACCTTGATATAGCCACGGAACAAAGGTTAATCATAGGGTTCTGATATAAGAATAAGTTAACGAAGAACCCATACGGTCGATTTTATTATAAATAAGTAGGTATACGAAATTTAACGAAGATGAAGAATATTACGTAATTTCTTCTGAATAAGTGGAGTGATGGCCGCGTTGAGGATCCATTAATATTTTCTGAACGACCAAAACCGAATTCGATATACATAGGTTTGTTGTTAAAAATCAGCTGATAGGTACGCAGAAAATTTAATAGAAATATTTTCCAGTCGGCAAATTTGGTGCAGATATCAATGTTTTCTTTTATTTATTTCTTCAATAAGTACATATACGAGTAATACGAGTATATACATACATATTAACCAAAAAAACTCAATTCGATTAATTCAATAATTATAAATAACTTATTTATGAAAAAAAAGAAAATAACTCTACTCAAATAACAAACTCAAATCTGTAGCGAGCTGTTTTTGAAGTTTCTTAAAGGGAGGAAATATGGAATTGTTTTAATTCGCATAGAAAAAATGATCAAAAAAGCCTATAAAACAAATAATAATACATTGAAACGAGTTTTCGTTAGTGCAAACTTTGAGCGCTTCCTCACAGTCGGCTTACGTCAAAAAACGCCGAGAACATCGCACATTGGAGTTTTTACATAAAAAACCTGGCCAAAATTATTTTTCATAACCTTTGTCACTATTTCTGTTTAAAATTAGTATTTATTTAATAAAACACAGTTTCTTAGTTTTTTTTATTAATTTTAGTAGGTATATATTTTTGAAAAAAAAAAAGAAAATTAAGACGATACAATCAATCTGAAAGTTTTAAATATGAATATATTTGTTTAATTTATTTTTATTTTTATTATCTGAAAAACGCTCACATAAAGTGTTTGTTCTTGGCTTGTGCTGCTTCTTCATATAGCTGACCAATTGGAAGAAGGGCATTTTCTATGATAATAGACCCGTGCATTAAGATTTTGTGCATGGTCGGAGTCATAGGATGCCATGGGTATAACACGGATTTAGTCTGGCCTTATCCATTTCTTAAAAAAAATCTAATTTGCCACTTTCTTACTGGAAGTTTGTAAGCTATATTCAACAGACTCTCAAAAAGTCTTTGATAAACCAAATTTAATGGAGTTTTCATTAATTTCGCTTATCGATGTATTTAATTTGTTAAAGTCTTTTGATGTTGACCCGCAAACATAGCATTTCTGTGTTCATTTAGTTTCAGTGATTGCATTGCATATTTTTCCATCGACTGACTATGGTAAAAAGCAATGTATGCTTCACTTATGTGGTCAAACTTATTACAGTCTTATTAAGTTAATCTATTTTGACTCGATATAGCTGATTTTGTTTGCTGGCCGGCAAAATCGTGAAGAAGATGGAGTTGGGTTTTGCCAGATGGTTTTTGAAACACTAACAAATCCCGAAGATTTATTTCAGCGGATGTTTCCGTTATAGTAACAGTTTCTTCTATTGGATATCAATTCTTTTTGGCTTTTTGAAGTATACTGTAAAGAGGAAAAAAACACTTATTCGTTGCGGCTACAATTTCATATTATTTTCGAGATAGTCCGGCTTCAATGAACATAGAAAGAGCTTTTAGTATATATTTTTCTTCTTTATCTGTGAGGCTGTTAAATATGCTTCTTTGTACTTTTGTACTCTTCCAGGAGATTTAAGGATTTCTGTGAAGACTTTTGAAGCAACAGTATTCCCAGTTTCTCTTAACTTCATCTGAGTTGCAAAAGTTAGTTCCTCAGTTTTAAGTTCTTCGCGGATATTTTCCGTTTTTCTTCTTTTGGTCCTTTCACTCGATTCTTCAAATGACTTTTAAGGGCACCCTGCTGATCTGATAATCATAATTGGAAGTGTTAAAGTCCCTTCAAGACACCCTTTATTGTTCTATAAAAACAAATCCTTTCTTCTACTAGAGGCTAACCATCTTTGCTTCTGTAAATAGATTAATTTTTGGTTTAAAGTAACCTCTCCACTTTCTTCCATTATCTTAAAGATAACCAGATGATCCAAAAAATGCTATCTATTAAAAAATCAACTAAAATGCTTACTTTTACACACAAAAAACAATCACGACATGAACACGATAAAAATTCGTAACGCTTGATTTCCGCCTCCAATCTCTTACCAAGTCACAATTTTGCTTCACTAAAAACGTATCCCAGTGTATTTTTTATCTTGAAAATAGACAAGAACAGTATAGTAACATTGCAATAACTAATCATTAAAAACGTTGCGTTGTATGGCGTATGAGTGTTTTTTTTCACACGATATCGAAAAACTAAAATCTTCGTAACATTTCGGATAGCAGCTAGTGGCAGCCAAATCTTTTTGTATTATAAAGTGGAAACCATTACAGAATAACACGATATCCTATATTAAAATGATTAAAACTTAAAAACATTCAAAGAAATACGACAACTTTTTGCTGTAATGCGTTTGAACCCGAATTGAAACAAAATCAACAACACAAGATTCCCAAAAACGTATTTTAATTGTCAATACATACTTGCAGTAGAACTCTCCAATAAAAAAAAATAAAGATTTATATCACAACAACTTGAAATCACTTACAGAAGAACACTAACGAAATTACATTATACAAAGAAAAAATGCAAAAAAATCCAAACCGTCAACTTTGAACTCAGTTTATCACCACACACGATAAAAAAGAAAAAAAAAAAGCTACAGTGTGTTGACCCATGTATGTATGCATATTTAGGTTCCGCTATATCAAACTTTTACTTCTTGATTTTACTTTTTAGAAAATTGAATTTTGGCCAGCTTTTCGTTGCAAATACTCCTATGCGCATCGGTACGAATAAAAAACACAGCTATACACCTCTCTTATATACATGGCTGTGTCTTGTGTCCAAATTTCTAATTCAATATTTTTGAGCTTTAATGATTAGTGAATATGTTTTTTCTTATATATTTTCATATAGACTAAGAGCCCACTAGAGCATGCAAGACGTTTGCATTTTTTGTAAATAACTACTTAAGGCCTATCTAATTTTGCTAATTTTTTTTTTGTTATTAATCACACCCAAAAATTGCTGTGGACTCTCGGTCTAATACTTTAGAGAACAAAATACTGAAAAAAATGTTCCACATACGCCACCCCACACCGCACATGAAAAATTGAATTGAAGATTATATCAGTACTTGCCCTGCAACAATAATAATGAAAATATTTTGTATCTCCAAAACGGTGTGAATTTGCATGATAATGGTGGCCGTGAGATTAACCAGTTTTAAAACTTTTCGTTTACAACTACGAGCCTTGTGTCGCTTGTATGGTATGTATCGCGCGCCGTCTTGTTACAACCACAACTCAAGCTCCGGCAACAGGAAGTCGATTTACATCGCTTTTTACCCGAGGCTATTGGCGGTAAGGGTGTCCCCTTCCTCATTTCAAAAGAAATAGAATCAGTCAGTCTTTGTGGATGCATTGGTGAACCACTTGTGGATTTTATTTGCTTCAATAACGGAAATTTGGCATAATTGCTGAGCAAAAATGGGGTTCGTCCGAGGAGTTGTTTTTTTGCCCAAAATCTACGAGTAGATCTCCTGCCAACATTTCCAGCACAATTCACATTGTTGCCTATTATGGTCGTCTGGGTGGAATGGCAAACCATACTGAATATTTTGACAGCGGAATGTTATTGATAACTATCATTGCATTTTAGTCAACCTTTACATAATGTATAGGTTATATAAATTCTAAAACTCTAAAAAAACACTTAGAATATTAATGTGAGTAGTGATTTATTTTGTAAATGATAATAAAAAGTAAATGATATATTAATTAAAAATAAAAGATTAAGTAACCTCAAAAAGGAATTATCCCTTTAAAAGTCGGCTTCTAAGCTTATGGCATGTAAGGATTCAAAAACATTTTGGAAAACTTATTTTGAAACCCTCCTTTTGCCTGACCCTAACTTGAACACAATAAGCTTGGCTTTTCCTTTTGTTAAATTCCCGATTTGGATTCTACTTTCACAATGATGGAATTTAAGGCAGCACTAAAAAAAAAATGAAAAATTATAAAGCATCGGGCTCTGAGTTTACAAGCTACCTTTGAGTTTTTAGATTACATTTAAGATCATTTAAATAGAAAATTCAGTGAAGAAAATTTCAACAATTTTAAAAAAAGGTAACCGCGAACTTTCAGAAGACTATAGGGATATTGCAGTGTTTAACTCTTTAAGAAAAGTTTTTACACAAATACTCCAGATAAGACTACTGTATAGGGTCGAGCAAATAAATATCATAAGCTGTATCCAAGTTGATTTTCGATTTATTGATAGAAAAGTGTTTGTACACCTTTTTCGTTGACACGATCAATAGAAGTTCTTTGCTTTATAAATTCTCAGTAATCTGTACAGAACGGCTCCAAAAAGTCAAGGGAATTTAGATGAGATACAGGTGTCCCTCAAGGAAGTGTTTTAAAATTTAAACCATCTCATATTTGCTTTATTTATTCCGCGATGTAGAAAACCACATACCTAGAGGAATCCTCTTTGGAGATGTATCTGTCAAAGTTTTGCTCTAAGCAGATGATTAATATACTGTAACAAAATCTACTCAGTGAACACCCTCCGCACTGATGAATGCTGGTTATCTCTTTCTCTCAGCGATATATTCATTTCATACTCGTACAACGAAATGTCAGATTGTTCGAGAAGATTAACAGCGATAACCCGACCACGAGGGGATTTTTGTGTCATTCAAGTTTTTGCGCTAATAAAGTTTAAATTACCACGATAAATTTCTTCTATTTATTCAGAGAGTTTCTTTATTAAAGTGTTTTTCTGTGCTGGAATTAAAAGAATCCCTTAAAATCGTAATATTGGTGTCAGAAGTGGGATTCTGGCAGGATGGCACTAGAACCTTCAACGCAACTCGATGAAATTCTTGCTAAATTAAACTTACTAACGGAAAGCGTGGTAAAACAAAGCGCTGAAATAACTGAATTAAAGAATGAACAGCAACGGCAAATTTCTGAAATGCGAACTTTAGGAGCTACCACTTTCGTCGAGAAAGTTTTCCAAAGTTCAACCCCATTAATTCAGTCTACACCTAATCCAACCGATGGGACTCCATCAGCAAAACAAAATAACAATGGGAATACCGACAATGTGTCGACATTTGCGACAAGTCCTTGCAAAATAAAGCCTCAGCCTTTCGACAGCAATGCAGCTAATTGGCGTGATTACCGTATCCAGTTCGAGATAGTCGCTGAAGCTAATAATTGGGACAATCAGCAAAAAGCACAAATTCTAGCTTCGATGCTTCGGGGAGAAGCTGTTTCTATTTTGTCTAATCTAAGTGCCAGTGATCGCGGTGATTATAACAAACTCACGTCCGCCCTGGAGCTTAGATTTCTTTCTCAGCAGGCGTATATTACCCACGCAACTTTCAGAAGTAGACGCCAGCGCTACAAAGAAGACTTGTGTGCTTTCGGCTGTGATATCCAACGACTTACGCCTTACGCGACCTGAAGCCCAGGAGCGAATCTCGTTGATGCAGTTTCTTGACGGAATAACTGACCGCTCTATACAAGATGCTGTTCGAGTGGCTAATCCAGCAACCCTAAGTGACGCGCTAAATAAGGCCATCGCTATCGAAGCAGCTCATATCTCTACTCAGACGAGTCATTTAGCTCGTGCTGCAGCTCTTGAAGACAGGAGATCTCATCAGTCATCTTTCAGCCGAAGGGAAAATGTTAACAACACGGGCGAGCAGTCGTCAAATAGCCGGCAAACAGCTTCGGAAAACTTCGAGAGGTCAGCGTCGAGAGGCGGCCGTTGACTCAAGTAAAAAGTCCTCAAATATCCAACATCTATTTCAATGATCAGTCAGGTGGATTCCTTGTGCCTGTTTGTGTCGGTACTGTCACTTGTCAAATGTTGATTGACACTGGCTCGTCAACTACTATAGTGAGTAGAGATATCATCCCGAACGGTGCACATGGCAAGAGTACGATAACTTAGGCGCCAAGAAATTATAACTGTTTTTTGTAGAACAGTTCAATACAAGCATTTTTTACTACGGGAGGGGGGGTCTATCTCCCTTCGTTTGGGCGGGAGGGGCAATTTTATAAAAAAGGTACTAAAATGGAAACAAAAATATTAAAAAATAACGGTAATACTTACAATTAAGTATTATACCTTTTTTTAAAGCCAATACTCTGATCTATTAGATCATTTTAAATCAAGTAGAATCTATGCACAGTTTTTGAAAAAACGAGTTTTAAACTCAAATTTTGGTGAAAAAAAAAACATAAAAGAAAAGTTTAAAGTTTAATTTTTCAAAACTGCAAAGATATATATTATTATTTTTCCTAAAATTCGTTTCGTTTATTCTTCTTCAAAAACTGAAAACTAGATGACTTTATGTTATCTAGTTTTTGAGAAAATTGAAAATAACTAAAACTACTTTTTTATGGGATATTTGCTTTTTTTGCTTGCTTACGCATTACGGCGTATAAACAGTGCAACCCCCCTGCCAGGGCACACTATAGGATTTGGGGTAGGTGCGAGGTTGGGTGTATGCAAGGTTTCTTTTGCATTTACAGAATCTGGATTTAAAGAAACTTTGAATTTACCCTATGGTCTATATCCAAAGTCTACTAAATAAATGTATGTACGTAGCCCAAAGTTGCACATTTAAAATGTTCAGACATGAAAATTTAATACATTATGAAAAATTCACATTACCTAGGTACTACTGTACGAATGCAGCAAATTTATATAATTCCTTAATTAATATGTATGTTTATTGTTTGTGTCTAACATTTTTAATGCTAATGTGGCACAGGTTATTGTTTACCAAGGTCATTCGTTATTCAACCTTTGAAAGAGTGAAGTATTTTTTTCTTTGAATAAAGAATGGCGACTAAGCATCCACTACTTCATCCTAAATTAAATAGCTTTTCAATATTTCAAAAAAAATATTTCAAAAGCGTCGCGTTCTTAGAAGAAATTGGTCTAATTCCAACTAAAGCGTCAACTCCTCTCAACTCCAACTCAAAAAGGTGACAAAAATTGTAAGAATACAATATTATTATTATTATTTATTCATCAACCAGAGCATATTATACTCTTACAGACTGAGATACATAAGTAAATATAACTACAAATTTATAGGTGGGTATATTCAAATTACATTTAAATGATTTACATAGTTAATCTTTTATTTTAATAAATAACGTTACTTAAATTTTGCTTAAAACTAATGATTTAAAAGTTTCTCTGGTGCAATCCATATAAAAGTTAATCTCAGAGCAATAAAACCATCTATCTGCACATTTTTCCATGGGCCTCAATATTGGCTAGAGATTCGGGAGGTGCTTGCTATAATTTTTTTTTCGTGATCAAAATGCCTGTAAACACGGTTTCAATACATTGAACATTGAAAAATTGACTTGACTATTTTTAAGTAACACCTGACTTACTCACAAAACTGACTAACTGAGACGCGAAATGCCATGCAATTCTACCTCCTTTGGTGCATTCTTGGTAACCCTAAATGATTTGCTGTACTTTAACTACAAATGAACCACATTAACATTAATCCTCAAAATGAAATCACCGTAGTTAAATACAAAAAATCAAAAATTTCATAAAAAGTAGTTTTAGTAATTTTCAATTTTCTCAAAAACTAGAAGGGACAAAACCATTCGGTTTTTTGTGTTCGATTCAGAATTAATAGTAGCATTGACCACAAAAAGCCAATTAAGCACTTCATTTCACAATTTTGAAAAAAAATTGGTCTAAACTTTTTTTTTTCATTTTTTTTAACAAAATTTTGAGTTTGCATGCAAATTTTTCAAAACTATTGACATAAATAATTTAATTTAAATTTACGATTATAGAACAGACTTCTGGCTTTCAAAACCGGTATAGTATTTTATTGTAAGTGTTGCCGTTGTTTTTTAATATATTTTTTTTTCAATTTAAGTCATTTTTTCTAAAATCGCCCCTACCTGCTAAACGGGGCGAGATAGACCCCCCCCTCCCATAGTAAAAAACGCTTGTATTTGACCCTTCTACAAAAATCCGTTATCAATTTTTGGCGCCTAAGTTATCGTACTCTCCCCGTGCACATTTACACTCAAGTAAAGCAATCCTAAAGACGTTATGTGGAAACACTCTTCAAGTTTCACATGAGTGGCGGACTACTTTGCAGCTAGGTAGGTTTAAACGGCGTGTTAAGCTTAAGGTTGTGGATTTTTCTCTATCGGCTAACAGCCAAGGAATTCTGAGCATCGATATTTTAAGACCCTCCAAAGGCATTTTAGATTTTTCATCAAATGTTTTGAACATCAGAGGCCATAAGATCCCGTTAACTAATGAGTGCAGCGAATCTTCCTCTTCCCAAATTGGTGATCAAGTGGAAGAAAACATTCGTGTCATCTCACTCAGAACGTCTAACTTTATTGACCTTCCTCCTCGGAGTGAATCATTCGTCTGCGCTAAGACATCTGGTCATGCACCAGCTGAAGGTGTAGTCAATCCAGTTTATAATGAGTTACCGAAAGGAGTTTTGATTGCAAAATCTATAAATCGTAATGATAAAGGTAGCATTCTGGTTCGACTTGCAAATCTAGCTGATCACGTAGTAAGTGTTCCATCTCAAACGAGAATTGCTACATTCGAGGAAGCTGTCTGCATTGATTCTGGCCATATGGTTGATAAAGTCATACCTCCACATTTAGGTGACCTTTTGGAAGAGTCACAAAAGGATCTCTTACCATCACAGTCGGAAGCTCTGAAGTTGCTTTTACTCGAGTTTTGTGATATCTTCTCAGCAGGCCCGGAGGACTTGGGGCGAACAAAACTTGTACAGCACTCAATCGATGTTGGTTCTGCAAAACCTATTAAACAACCACCGCGACGGCTACCGATATCAAAGCATGAGGAATCTCGAAAAATTATAGATGACATGCTCAAACGAGATATTATCGAGCCCTCGTCTAGTCCATGGGCATCTCCGATCGTCATGGTCAAAAAGAAAAATGGATCAACTCGGTTTTGCGTGGATTACCGTAGACTTAACGATGCGACGATAAAAGATTCGTTCCCTCTACCGAGAATCGATGACACATTGGATGCTGTGGCAGGATCTACTTGGTTCAGTACCGTCGATTGTCAGTCCGGCTATTGGCAGGTAGAGATGCACCCTCGGGATAGAGAAAAGACGGCTTTCGTCACTCGTGATGGCTTATGGCAGTTTAAAGTCATGAGCTTTGGCCTCACAAATGCACCAGCGACATTCGAGCGCCTGATGTCTAATGTGCTACGTGGTCTTCCGATGGAGCAGTGCTTGGTGTACCTGGACGATGTCTTTATTCATGGTAAAAGTTTTGAAGCAATGTTTTCTAACCTAAAAATTGTTTTCAGTCGACTGCGTGCTGCCGGGCTAAAAATCAACCCATCCAAATGCCACTTGTGTCGGAGAGAAGTGCGCTTCCTAGGACATGTCATAAACGAAAAAGGGGTGCTGCCTGACCCTTCAAAAATTGAAGCCATTGTGAACTGGCCAAAACCAACAAACATTTCTGAAGTAAGAAGTTTTGTGGGATTATGCACCTACTACCGCCAGTTCGTTTCGAATTTTGCCAATATTGCGCGACCATTCCACAAGCTAACAGAAAAGAACACCCCGTTCATCTGGTCCGAAGAGTGTGATGAAGCCTTCCTGCACCTGAAGAAGTGTCTTACCACTCCACCGATTCTAGTCCATGTACGTGTTGATAGTCAATTCATCCTGGATACTAATGCCAGTGATCGTGGAATTGGTGCAGTTTTGACTCAAGTTCAAGACGGACTGGAAGTCGTTATAGGATACTTCAGTAAGGCACTTAGCAAAGCTGAGAAAAATTATTGTACTACAAGAAAAGAGTTGCTTTCTATGATCAAGGCAATAGAACATTTCCATGTTTACCTTTATGGGCGTGAATTTTTAATTCGAACCGATCATGCTGCCCTCCAATGGCTACTGTCATTTAAAAATCCAGAGGGACAACTTGCCCGTTGGTTAGAAAGGTTGCAGCAATACAACTATAGAGTTCAACATCGTCAGGGTGCAAAACATGCAAACGCCGATGCGTTGTCTCGAAGGCCATGTACTGATGAAGATTGTAACCACTGCGCAAATAAAGAAATACGATGTAATGGTGGAGTGAAGCACTCCGTTAAAACCTTATTATCTATCGACAGCGCATTGGACTCTGAGCAGTTAGAGCAGGCGCAAATGCAGGATGATGTTTTATCGCAAGTTCGAAAATGGGTAAATGACGGTCAACGACCAGATTGGAAACATATATCTGGTGAGAACAATCTTTTCAAGGCATATTGGGCACAGTTTTCCGCTCTGGTAATGAAGAATGGCATTCTTTGTAGAAAATGGGTATCCACTTTGCGTTGTGAGCCTGAAAGGGTGCTGGCTGTTGTACCCAAAAGCCAGATAGCTGCTGCAATTGAAATGTTTCATAACACACCTTTCGGTGGACATTTTGGATCTAAGAAAACTCTCGAGAAAGTACGAAAACTCTTTTACTGGGTCGGCGCAGGTCAAGACGTGGCTCTATATTGCAAGTCCTGTGACACATGTGCCTCCAAACAAGGCCCGAAAAGTAAGACCAAGGCTGAGCTGAAACTTTATTTATCCGGTGAGCCGTTTCAACGTGTAGCCGTCGATATTTTGGGACCATTACCATCGACAAAAAAAGGAAACAAATATGTACTGGTGCTAATGGATTATTTTACAAAGTGGGTTGAAGTATTTGCGCTTGTGGACCAGACGGCCGACACTGTAGCCCGGAAACTTGTAGATGAGGTGTTCTCTCGTTTTGGTGTACCCCGAGAGCTGCATTCCGACCAAGGGAGAAATTTCGAGGCTGGGCTTTTCCAAGAAGTTATGAGGATAATGGGAATCCATAAGACAAGAACTACACCTTTGCATCCTCAATCGGATGGTCTTGTAGAAAGGATGAATAGGACGATCTTACATTTTTTATCGAAATTTGTCAACGATAAACAGGACAATTGGGATGAATGCCTACCACTATTTGCCATGGCTTATCGTGCTGCTCAACAAGAAACAATCAAACAATCTCCTTTCTCGATGCTCTTTGGAAGAGAGATGAGGCTGCCCTCGGACCTACTCTTTGGAACTATACCAGAAGAAGTGTGTGTGAACGATTACGCTAAGACGCTGCGAGAACATTTAGGAGAGATACATGAAAAAGCGAGATACCAAATGCATCAAGCTTCTGCCAAAATGAAGTCCAGGTATGACTTATCTTCAAATATTATTCGTTTTCAGGCTGGACAATTTGTGTGGTTTCACAATCCTAAGCGAGCAGTTCGAGTTTGTCCAAAATTGCAGTCGGATTGGGATGGACCCTATCGTGTAATGGATTTGATTACAGATGTTACTGCTAAGATCCAAAAGCTGCCCAGAAGTAAGCCGAAGATCGTCCATGTAGACCGTTTAGCCCGCTACCAGGGAACCAACCTTGGTCCATGGGAACTCTGGGAGAAAACTTCCGCACACGCTCCAGGCCAAGTAGGGGGGAGTGTAACAAAATCTACTCAGTGAACACCCTCCGCACTGATGAATGCTGGTTATCTCTTTCTCTCAGCGATATATTCATTTCATACTCGTACAACGAAATGTCAGATTGTTAGAGAAGATTAACAGCGATAACCCGACCACGAGGGGATTTTTGTGTCATTCAAGTTTTTGCGCTAATAAAGTTTAAATTACCACGATAAATTTCTTCTACATATTTATTCAGAGAGTTTCTTTATTAAAGTGTTTTTCTGTGCTGGAATTAAAATCGTAATAATACCATTATGGTCTCAGTTATTTTTCCAAAAATTTCGTAAATCCAGTGTTAAAATTCAAAGTCTTCAAAGCTACAGAAAGAAATCGAAAACATGCAAAGGTATTTCTTTAATCGAATTTGTAGGTTACCTTTCAACACTACAAATTACGCTATTCACCTGAATTTAGGTTTACCCCAAATATTCCTGAAAAGTTAAAAGGCTAATGCGATTATATTCTCAAAGTATTAAAGCGATCTGACAGAAACCTGCAGAAATGGATTCTTATGATTTGTTTTAGATGCGGTTTGTTACAGTCCAATCAAAAACTGGTATGATCATTGAAAGTGGACAATATAGAAGAATTAAAAAAATCATTATATGAATGTAAAACTGTCATAGATGATACAATATACTCGTAACAGCGGTACGTTTTGCGAGGGACAGAATCAATAGTAGCTCGGAGTAAACAACTATTTTAGAGAAGAGTTTATTGTGAAGATTAGAACAAAAATGCTTGATTTGAACTTTAGGCCTAATAGATAGTTTTCTTTCACTAGAGGAATGTATCAGGCAGGGTTCTAAATGGAGATGGATATCTTGATTGGAAACCTCTTATACGCTATCTCACACGCAAGAAACTTTCAAAATGAATATTTGAATATGTTTTTAGTTATAATGAGATATTCTTTATGATTGTTGTTTTTTGTTTTAGCCAAACTAAGAGCCTTTGCCAAAAATAAATATTTAACTATACGGTCCTTCTTTCTCTTTTTATTTATTTTTGACAGTCTTAAAAGATGTATCTCGATTATTTATTATTTTAGCTAAACTAAAGGCTTGTAATTTTCCTCAAATATTTGAAACTGTAATTTGAAAACCAAACCTTTTCTATATACATATCTTATTTTTTGTTGCTGAAATTAAAAAAAAATCTTTTCTACTTTTTTGTATTCAAACTTTAACTTTATTGTATATCTACAAGGTGGCGCAAAATAAATTGGAAGATGTTATAATTTTTGCAAATTTTGTCGAACGTCAATCATATTTGACATTTGTACTAGACAGCTGCAGTATACAAACAGACAAGTAATGGAGCGCTATATTTCGCGAGAACGTGAGATAATTGTGTCAGTTTTTTTTCAGCGCAGCGTTAATTTCGACGTCGATTTCCTAATCGTGTCGCACCTACTGGGCAAGCATTCCGGCGCTTTTGGCTACTCGACTCGAACAGATCGAAACCATAGGAGACCATGCAGGGCGAGCCGCAACCAGACTGGTTGTTCGGCCAAGAATATCGCGGCTGTGGCTGCCGATGTCGAGTAAAATGAAGAAACATCAATTAAACTACGGGCCACGCAGTTGGACATCACCAGACGAAATTTTAGTGAAAGACTTACTCATGTTCCCGTACAAAGTGCAAACAGTGCATTAGTCAACGCCTGCTGATCGTGCATCGCGTGTGAATTACTGTAAAGCCATCCTCAATTTTAATAAGGGAGAGGACCATTTGTGTCATAAATTATCATGAGCAACGAGCCATTATATCCACTCAAAGCCACTGTGTGTTGCGGCGTTCACGCTGGAGGGGTGATTGGGCAATACTACGCTACAGGGCCATCATAAACGACTTATTACTTCCGGAATTGGATGAGCGGGGCTTGGTGAACAAGTGGTTTCAACAAGATGGTGCAACCCTACACATAGCACGAGCCACAATGGATATTGTAAAGGAAGCGTTTCCTGGTCGCGTAATTTACCGTTCTTGGCGATTTGACATGGCCAGCAAGATCACCCGATTTAACAATCCCAGACTTCTTTCTTTGCGGTTACTTGAAGTCGCGGTCTTATGCCAACCCAGCTTCAGACAGCCTCCAGCTCTTAAGGAGAATATTCTTGCGAAGTCATGGAAAATACGATAAACCGGGCACAAATGTGTATCAAAACTGGCGGCAGCCACTCTTTACGGATATCATCTTTTCCGATAAACAGAAAAAGAATGCAAAGGTCCAAATAAAGATTTCCATCACTCAAATTTTTTTTTTTAGTAAAAAAGTAATTTAAAAAAAAAAGTTGGATGATTGATTTTGCGTAACTTTGTAGGTATAATATCTTTGCATTTTTAATTAAACATAATAGGACTGTCCTTTTTGTGGTGACCAAACTGAAAGTAGCAATACTAAATCTGTAGATAGATAGATAGATAGATAAGATTTTTATTATTTCATTTTTTTAAAAAGGTTGGTAACAATAAAAAAAAAAAAAAAAAAATCATTTTAGCATGGCTTTGCCGTCTGCCAGATTGACAATCCAATTTATAAATATTTAAATGAAATTATTACTTTTTGAATATAGCAATTAATTTTACATTTTTGAGTTAAAAGTGTTTATTAAAAATCAGCGTTTTTTATGCGACTCCTATATTTAAGCGCAGGTTTTAAGAATTTATATAGTCTCTCAACATCCATTTCATTTAATAATGAAATACAGCGCTCCTCTGTTATAGTATCACTTCCAAATACGTTACGTCTTATTTCTCGCAAGACTGGACAATATCCCAGGAAATGTATGATATCTTCTCTTTCTCTTCGGTTGCATAGATCACATAAGATCGGCAAATCACTTCTATGAGGTATGTAATTAAGGTCCAACAATTCTCCTCGTAGGCGAAACATTAATGAAATTGTTTCTCTGTTAAACTCATCTTTAAAATAATTTTTTTCCTTAAGAGAAAAATCAAGACGATTATACACAGATCGGTGTAAGGAGCTTGTAGCTTCTTCCTCGTATTTTGATCTATATCTTAGATCTACTTTTCTGATCAATTCATACAACAATGGCTTCCATGTACTTGGTTCCTCTAAATTCATATTCAGACCTATTTCGCACGTTTCTGCTAGCTCATTCCATTCCTCAAACCATCCTTTTCTACTTCGCAGCATTTGCATAGCGACCCTCTTAGGGAGACGGTGATCCGGCATAAGCATAACTCGTATAGCGTAATCTATTTGAAGCTTGAGTGTCTTGATGAACAGTGGTGACAATCCAGTTTCTATCATTATCATATAGTTGGGAGAGTTTGGCGGGAGGTGGAAAGTTCTTTTGATGAAGAATCTCAAAAGTTTTTCAACTGGCGCATATTCCTTTCCGCCCCACGCCTGTGCAGCATAAAAAGAATATATTCAGCTACGGTCTCAAAGACTCGATATTTACTACTGTGGCTAATTTGATTGTTGTTGAAACAGTTTTTCCAAGTTGCATTTATAGCAGTTTTAGCCTTTTTTAGTTTTCATTTAAGTGTTTTTCCATTCTCATATTATGTGTGATCAGCATTCCAAGATATTTATACTCTTTTACAATTTCAACAGGATTCCCATCGTAAAACCATTTCTCATTCCCACACGTTCTTCCTCCTCCCTTCCTTATTATCATGACTTTGGATTTGTCTAGGTTAACCACAAGGTTCCACAGATAGCAATATTCTTGTAACTTATTCATCATAAGTTGTAGAGCATCAGGAGAATATGCCATCATCACTACATCGTCTGCAAACAGAAGAGCTTTAATATGCAGTCCTCCAAATTCAATGCCACCAGGTAAATAGTCAACTAAATCGTTTATAAAAAGAGCGAATAAGTCTGGACTAAGGGCGCAGCCTTGTCGTACTCCTGTTTGAGTTGTAAACCACTCCGATTTGTCTTTACCATTCCAGACTGCTGATTTTGTGTCTTTGTATATGTTTTGAAGGAGTTTTCCAAACTTTTGCGTCATACCAAGTCCATACAGCTTGTACATAAGAGCATCACGATCAACGCAATCGAAAGCTGCTCTGAAGTCCACGAAGAAAACATACAGCTTTTTACTTCTTACAAGAAAGGATTCAGCAATACTTTTTAGTACAAATAAATGGTCAATAGTAGAATATCCTGATCGGAAACCAGCCTGGAACTCGTTCAAAAGATTTTTCGAAGCTACCCAGGTTTTAAGACGATTCTGAAGTGTAGCAGTGAAAATTTTATAGGTAGCATTAAGAAAGGAAATACCTCTATAGTTTGCTGGGTCATTTGTACAACCTTTCTTATGAATAGGAAAAATTAGAGCTTCCTTAAACTGATCTGGAACTATTCCATCTTCAAAAACTTGGTTCATCAAACCAGTCAGCTTTTGAATGAGGATATTTGTCCCGTACTTATAAAATTCTACTGGTATTCTGTCTGCACCTGCTGCTTTGCCATTTTTTAGTCCAGCTATAGCTAGCGAAATTTCTTGTTCCGAAAGTGGTGAGTCTAGAATAGGATCATAGAAGGCAGGTGGTGCGTAGTGAAACTTTAAAAGTTCGTTTGGTGTTGGGTTTAAGAGTTGTTGAAAATGATTACGCAAGACTTCAGGACTTAAATTCACGCCAACAATAAATTTTGTACCGTTTAAAATATGTATATACATATGTATATATTTGTACACATTATTATCCTTGATTTTGAATATTGGTTTGTATACCTACTTATATTTTAATTTTTTTTTTGAGTACTTCCGGCAGACGGGTTATCAAGCCATGCTTTGTTAATCTTTTATCAAATAAAAAAAATAAATAATAAAAGAGAAATTCAGTTTAACACGGTCAGAAAATGCCTGAGAAAAACACACCTGGTGTCAATCATTTAAATAATTCATGAGGGAAAATGCAATCCAAAAACTAAAAGTGACATATCTACATTTTAAATTTCAATCAATTATCATTTTTTTTTCATTTCCCCCAAAATTGAATCCGTTCCAAATATACTAAAAGTGCGCCACAATACTGGAATTATATCAAGTAACAACAATAATTACAGTAACTCAAGAAGTAACCTCAAAATCAATAAAACACTTTACCAAACAGAACGATAGAAATTGAACAAAATCCAATAAAATATAATAGCCCTCCCAAAACGAGGTAAATACTTCAATTGAATCTCACCGCCTTGACGTGTTCCTGCTGTGTTTTGTGCTGCACCAAGTGTCCCGCAGCTACATAACCCCAGCTCCTCAATACACAGAAATCTCCAACAAGTACATAATTACAGTGCCAACCAAAAAACCTAGACTAAATATGCGTGTTGTCGCCAACTTGTGACATCCTTTCCGCAGGACACCAACAAAAAAATTACTCTTAACTTGGCCAAAGGGATGTTTTCAACCTTTCCCTACTCTACTACCCTTATAGCTGGCACTCCACCCTCTCCATCACATAGCCATAAAAAGGTTGAGCACAAAACAGACGACACGTAAAGTAGCAAAGTGTACCAGTAGTATCAAGCAAGCAGCATTAGCATTTAACACCAACAGAAGCAGCAGCAACTAACAACAAAACAAACCGAAAAATTTCCCACGACAACCTGAGCAATTCCTATCTAGATAGATAATTCGCATGCGCTAGTGCATCTCACCAAGTCACAGATATTGATTCAGAGCTTTTCCCTACCGCCGCAAGATGAAAAGCTGAACTCTTCGCCCTTCTGGTCAACAAATTCCAAAGGAAAACTCATTTTCTCAGTGGGAAAATTTTCATTCCTCAGAATAGTATCGGCTTTTATCGAGGAAGGTTTTGTGTGCTGTGTCCGTCGTTCGAAGCAAAGTGTACACATACATACATTATACATAAATCTATATGTATTAATAGTGAAGAAAAAATTTTCATTTTATATTTTTCTTTTAAAAAAATGTAAGAAAAATCCCTGTTCTTTGCTAATTTGTCTGCTTAAATATAATTCTACTGGATAATTGCCAGAAAATCTAAAAATCCTACTCACCGTTAAGTAACAATTTCGTTCAAAAATTAGTTGCAATTTAAATTTTGTGTATGCTTTCGAATAATTATCGACGGAAAAGTGTAAATTGTGATCGAGGATCGTGAATTGCGGTTAAATAAATACAATTTTCTGCAATAAATTCGTTGAAAAATTGAAATTTTTCCTTAACAAGGATAATGGGGAAAATCCATTTGAAAATGTGTATATAATAGAAATGTATTCATATGCCTGATTGTATGAGAGTGAATGTGTGTGTGTGTGCGGTGGAAAAACTAGGGCACTGTGCTTTACATACGAACATCGACGACACGACCACGACGAGCGACGGCATTATAGAGGAACAAAAGGCAGGATTTACCTCGGACATTTTCGATTAATAAAAGGACCAAACAAACAGAAGCAAAATAAATAAAAAATAGTTAGATCCTTTTTGTTTTTAATTCTTAAATATTTTTGCAATTCTTATTTCAAAAAATAAGAAATTTCGGAAGTGTACAGATACATGTGTCATCGAAAGATATAAAATCTCGAGCAAACGGCTCAATAAGCAAAAAAAAAAAATGAAAACGCCAGAAAAAAGGAAAACCCTCACAATTTTATAAATTGAGACGGTTGAAAAGGAAATTGCGCTGATTATTATCATTTTCGAGAGATAAAGAGAGAGCTTTTTCTTACTTTCTTAATCACTCTCTCTTCTCTCTCTCTCTCTCTGTTTGGTTTTCTCTGAAGAGGATTTATTCTCAGAAAATTGTTGTTAATTTTTAACAACATCCTTTCGATGCTTATTGCTCGCGCTAGGCTTTCTCTTGTTTTTTTTTGTTATCTCTCTAGCCAAGCTATCTACTGTCGATTTTCTGTGTCGCTCGTCCTTTTCCGTATATCTTGAACTCGTGTATCTGTATTTTGCTGTTGTTATCCTTATCATTGTCAGTTCTTGCGCCATATTTTACTCAGCTATGTACTTACATTGCCGTAGTGACCTAACTGTATAATATGCTTTGGTTGTTATTCTTTTATAGTAACACATCATCACATATGCGTGCCTCTATCGTCCTTTTTGTTGTCGCTGTTTCTAATGAGTAACTCGTTAGATAAGATGTATGTAAACAGTGTCATCGTAACTTATGTTTTTTTTTTTATCAAACCAAATGCGAATGTATTAGTGCTAAACTTTTCGTCATTACGTACCTATCTGTTGTCTGTATTGAAGTGTTTCTTTTTTTTTTTTTTTTTTTTTGCCGCGTGGTGCATCTGAAGGACAGATTATTAAATTTCATTCTTAAAAAATTATACAGTACGAGTGTATGTTTATTATTTAATTTTTTTTTAAAGCAGCATGAGGTACAATCTAATCAAACAATTCAAAACAACCAACTAAAATCATACCACCAGTGAATATTTACGTAGAATCTTAGTTGGAAGAAGAAAAAATAAGAAATAAAATTATAAATACTAAACCAGTGTATTTCAAAACAACAAATATATTTCAAAACCAATTCTAAATAATATTAATAAAATCATACATATTTGAGTAAATAGTTTCCAATAGTGCTTCGAATAGATACAAAACAAAAACAACCGACAAAATAGTGCATATGTAATATTTTAAAGCCGTAATCACATTAAAGAATAAATAAATTAATTAAATACAAAAAATATTTATAAATGTGTAAAGTTAAATGTATTTATAATAATACACAAAATATAAAACACAATCAATGTGCCTGTATTCTGTTTTCATGTAGTGTTTAAAAATTATGTGCGTTATTTGTGTAAATACAAATAATAATAGAAAACAAATATTTTTAATTAATTAAACATATCGTTAAGCATAAAAGTATAAATACAACACAAAAATATAATTTCTACTTAACAATAAATAAAATTAAAAATTCTAGCATCGAAAATTAAAAAAAAAAATAGATAAAATTGAATTGCCAATCAACACAACACAATTAAAGTGAATTCTCGAATAATAAATTTAACAACAAAATTATATTTAACGCAAAAGATTATTATAAGTATATCTACATCATTACAAAAAAGTATACTTAGCATTTATTTAGTTCGACGTGCGGTGTAGAACAAAGTGTTTTCTCTTCTTAAAATTTTTATAAATCTGAGAGCTATATTGAGATAAACTATTGAATACAGTTAAAATTATAATCTCCGGTGTGGATTACTGAATGTAAGCAAACAACATTTATGTCTACATATTTTCTCTTCATTGTGGATGGTGTTTACAGATGTTTCACTCTATAGTGTGAATGTTGGCAACCCTGGAGTGCCTCGGTGGTTTAGCGTGTACTAGGTAAGTGTTGTTTTTAATCTAAAATTTTGTGAAAGAATTTCGTCACTGTTTTTGTTTATCTTTTTAAGAATCAATCAGAGTCTTACCGAGATTCTGAAAATCCTAGACTTCTTTGTATATCAGATGTAGTCGAGGTTATTGGATTTATCTGGTCGAAGTTATTGTGGAAAACTTTTTTGATGTCACTTGAGTTGCATTTCTTTTTTACGCAAAAGAAATATTTTGTTATAAAGTTAGTGTTATTTGGTTGCTCAAATAGATATTCTAAAGGGTTTCACTCAAACGTTTTCTTCCAATTTTCCATATCAGGCTGAATTTAACCATTGATTATGTTGGCCTTAAGAGCAGTGGCACCACGATCTTGCGATCGCCGTTGACAGTGATGACCCGTCCAACGTGCGTCGTTCTGAAAGAAGTATTGGCCGATGATGAAGCCAATTCAAAATCCATACCGTAACAGTGACTTTCTCTGGATCCATTGTAATTTAGTGAATCTCGTGTGGATTAAGATCGTCCCAAATTCGATTGACGAACCCAAAAATGGGCTTTGTTTTTTTCGACAGAAATTGGGATTAACTTCCAACTGCTCGAGAGCCCATTTAGCGAACACACGTCGTTGTCTATTGTCGTTAGCTCTGACCTCCTAAAAATCGAACTTCGTTCGGATATGAATACATGGCGTGACGCAAAATTCGCCAAGTTGCGGCCTGCTAAGCCTCGAGTTCTTGTGCGTGGCGCAGATTGACTGCCCACTCTCACGAACGGCGGTAATATTTTCGGCAGATCTTGCGTTTTGTTGACGAACGGATGTTGGCGGATTGTTGAGACTCGAATAGACAGGCTATTGAATGTTGACATGCTTAATAAATGACAGCCAATTTGACAGATGTATCTTCAAAAATATAGCCGCAATCATCTGTCAAAATTCGGAAATCCCTTTTGGCAAAAACCTCTTAGATAAAAATGATATTTTATAAGAAATTTTTAACGGTGTTAGCCGATCACTTTGCGCTTATATTATTTTAGAGGAGAGTTTGGCCAATAAGTGCGTTGTATTTAAAATTTTAAAATTAATTAATTTTTGAAATTGGTATGCAAATTCTTCTTTGAATTTCTTCAATAATTTGTATACATTGATATTGACTGATATTAATTAAAACAACAGAACTTAATGATCAATTAAAAATTAAAAATAAATATAACTTTAACCAAACAAATAGATTTTTTTGTACAATTTTGATTTTTATTAAATTTAAATCGACTTTGTTGGTGAAAATTTATATATTTTCCCTAACATCCCTAGTGTTAATTTTACCCAGAAGGTTTGAAGCAAGATTACTATTGCTAAGATAGTCATACAACTCAGTCGAATCTAAGACTATAAAAACCTCTTAATTAACACTTAATTATTATATGAATTTAATATATGTACAGTTAATTACCGCATTTTATTTATGCTTGAAATAACTATTATTTTACGTTTTAAATCCGATTTTTGGAACCGAATCAAACCGTGTTTGTTAGCGTTCTTATTTGAATCTCTTTAAATGAAATTCCGCAGTCCTAAGGCCAGGCGCGCACATTCAATTTTTAGTTTCTCAACTGTTAAGTTGCGAAAATGAAACATATAGGCTTATATGGGACACCGCGCGCTTAGAGCAACTCGATTCGAGCAACTAAAAAGTTTGTGTTTTGGCAAAAACTAAATGATTGCCTTCGCAACAGTTTATCTTTTTACTTGCGATATAGGTACTATAGGGTAAGTTCTGCATTTGGAAAAAAAATCGAACTCGAGATTTTGATCAAAGTTGACGTTACGATGATAGCGAAGACGAAAAAAGTGGGTCTGACAATTCCGTCTGTCTGTCTGTATGTCTGTATGTCTGTATGTCTGTACCTCGAACTACAGCCTAAACTACCGGAGGTATTTTCTTCAAACTTGGTAGTTAAGGGTGTTCGGTGGTTCCCTAGAGGAGAAATTGAAATTTTTTTTTTAGCTCTAAAACTAAGGGTACCCCCCATACACCCGTAATGCAAAATATTATTTATATCGAAAACGGCTCTAACGATTTTGATAAAAAAAATTAGGTGTGATATTATAGACATGGACTATATTTTGGTTAAAACAAAATTTGGGGGGAAATGTTATTAGGGGTACCTGTCATAGAACGGTTTTTTTGATTTTCGAATTTCTCACTAACTGCTCTAACGATTTTAACCAAAATTTTTATGCAAGAGCTGCTTTGCATTTGAAAAAATATAAACTAAAAATTTTTCCGAAAAAATAGTTTTTGGATTTAAAAAAAAAAAAAACAATTTTTTTTTGAAAATTCAATTTCTCGAAAACCGATACACGATTTACGTTTTAAAATGTATTTAATTAAATACTAACAATTTGCATATCAATTTTTTTATAAAAATTTTAAGGAAAATTTAGTACACAAAAAACATGTTTCAGTGTGTCTGTATGTCTGTACCTCTCACTACAGCCTAAACCACTGGACCTATTTCTTTCAATCTCGGTGGTTAAGGGTCTTCGGTGATTCCCTAGAGGAGAAATTGAAATTTTTTTTTAAGTTCCAAAACTAACGGTACCCCTCATACACCCGTAATGCAAAATCTTATTTATCTCGAAAACGGCTCTAACGATTTTAATAAAAAAAATTAGGTGTTATATTATGAACATAAGCTACATTTTGGTCAAACAAAATTTTGGGGAAAAATGTTATTAGGGGTACCTGCCATAGACCCGTTTTTTTTATTTTCGACTTTCTCATTAACGGCTCTAAGGATTTTAACCCAAAATTTTCAGCAGGAGTCCCCTTAAGTTTAAAATAATATTGTATATAAAAATATTCGAAAAAATATTTGTTGGTTTTTTTTGAAAAAAAAAAAAAAAAATTTTTTTTTAAATCAATATCTTCAAAACCTATGAACGATTATTTTTTGAAATTATTTCCTAAAATTAATATTATTTAATACTTAAAATTTGCATCCCACATTTTTTTCTTGAAAAATTTTAGAGAAATTTCTTATATAAAAAATTTATTTAATAATAAAACGCTTTTTTAAAGTTTATTTGCATAAATTCATACTTTTCCGGAAACCAGACGGCAATTTTATGCATTTGAACATTATTATCTCATTAAATCCATGTTTTATATTTATAAAATGTATCTTAAATTCCAAAGTACTTTTACATAAGAACAAGTTCGTGCGATCCAGTCGTGCATTTTATTTTTATAAGAGCAAGAGAGAAAAGAGTGTGAGCTTAAGTAAAGAGTTGCCAGTGCGCGGTTTTCTTTCAAATGGTGATTAAACTATTTAATTTCAATCACAGTTACCAGTGCGCGACTAGCCTAAGGCTTCCCCCACGTATAAGAGTATTTGCATCATAACCTTGACCAAAATATTTAAAATATTTGTCATTATTTGCACCTTAAATTGGCATAAAAATTAAAATACAATTTTAACTTGTTTCTTTTTACTAATATTATAAATTTAGTGATGCGGTAGATTCTTTAAAAAAAAAAACATTTTTTTTAAATTTCGTACACAATACTGTTTATACTTTTCAGAAGCTTCTGCTCGAAAACATTGATCAAAATTAGTTTGAATGTATTTTGAGAATCTTGAAAATTAAAAACAAAAATTAATTGAATGTAAATTATATTTCCTTTAATTTAGAAAAATATTTATATGGCAGGTGACTTTTTTTGGTTAAAAAAAAAACAGCGGGGATAAGAAATCGCCCGACTCGGAAACGCTTTCTTTACAATATCCATGGTTGTTCGTGCAGTGTGTGTGGTTGCACCGTTTTGTTAATAAAAAAAGTACAGTCTTAAATATTAAAATATTTCCAAAACTCAATTCAAACCACAAACATATATTTGCAGTAAGGCGTCTCGTTTTTAAAATATATGCCCTTTACTATAACAATAACAATTGGCCTCCAAAAAGTTAAGTGAGTGGCAAATATAAAAATTAAAGTCAGTTTTTCAATACACACGATATCTGACCAAATATTGGCTTAGTACTATTACTTCTTGATTTAAATTAACAAAAAAATCCTTAGACGCACACATTACTCGATTTTTGATTTATATTCGGGAATGAAAAACCAGGCGATACTATAAGATCACAATTATTTTCAATGGAATAGCTTTTTGAAATAACTGATTGAATTTGTCAAATATAAATCTTGCAGCAAAATGAGAGGAGAAATAATGTTACAAATGCGTGCACTAAGCGATTAAGGGTGAATTATGAAATAATTATTCATTAGCCGCGTTTTACTATCGCCAATAATCCATATAGATTAACCCTTGAAAATAAAACGATACAGATCATACTGACAGCAGTGTTATATGACCATCCCTTTTTATCCATATGTTTGTTGATTTGCACATATTTCTTGTCTTTTTTCCTGTAGCTTACACTACCTTATCATAAGAAGCCATCTAACCGCCAGAGAAAGAACTAATTTTTGGATCTTTGAAATAGATCCTGATAGAAAACAGGATCCCGAATTGTTTTTGTAATACATACGACGTCATACGTGTTAAAACTTAATCCAGATCCGGATCCATATAGATCTGAAGATAATAAAACGCACCTATTATTAATATGTTTTTCAGTAAATATATTTGTTGGAAACTCCGAGCCTAGTGACTTACAACTCTAACTTTGTGGGTGTTTTCGGAAGGAATAGATGGAACGTACGATTTTCCATCGAGTCCCAAGAAACTCTATTTAACGAGGAGAGATACTCTTGAAGGATTTTCCAGGTTGCAGCGGCTGGGAATCTATCACCAAACCTTAAAAGTTCTCTCAGCTTCTCCATTGAAACTCTTGGCCACATCTTGGTGAAATTCTGTTTTGTTGTTGAGCCCTGTAAACTGCTGCAGTTACGGTATCAAAAGCTGATCAACAGTGTCTGTCTCTCCCTGGACAAAACCGAAATAAGACTAATAATACTTGGAGCAGATATTGGTTTTTGGATAATGCAAACGTTTTTTAATAAGTTCCTTAAGGTTGTTGTGGAACAAGTATCTCGTCATCTCTTACAAATATAGCCTTCCATATAAATAAAACGTATCCTCCATTTTTTCAATGAAAATGTCTTCATAATAACAAGGGGAATATTAAATGAAATAAATAATAAATAATGCAATTATTGATAGCTTCTTAGAATAAAAAATACATTTATGAAAACAAAGACAGCTCATATTAACATTAAATTTTAAGTTTTCTCAATAAGAAAAAATAACTTAAGCAAAATTTAAAAATCAATAACAGACACGAGAAGGTTACCAAAAGAAAATGCGTTTTTCTTTTGTATGCCCTTAAGTTCCGCCTTGCGTCTTAAAAATTATTCAAGGCGAAGACCATTGAAGCTTATACTCATATAAGACAAAAAAATAAAAAAAAAATACCAGACTTAATAATTGTTGTCGCGCAAAACAATGACAAGTGAAACCATATTGATTTGCACTTTTGTTATATTTTCTGGAAGAAATGCAATTGACCCAGGGTACTCGTTTCCGCTATTTTTTTTTTTTTAATTGTATTTTCTTTGTTTTGTTGTAATCCATTTTTACTTTCGCAAAGCATTTAAAAAAGAATAATGTGGTTTTGGAAAAATTTGTTTAACATGGTCATAGCTTAGTTAGTATTAGTTATGGCGTAAACTCAGCTTAACTGCTCGAATGGGTTTTTATGGATTTGCTATAAGTTCTTCTATGTCTTACTCAAAGTCAAGGCTTAGATCGATTTATATAAATTGACTCTTATTAAGTTTAGTTTACTAAATTACTGTCGACTAAAAACACACACAGGATTGGTTGAGAGTGAACCCTGAGGTTCCTCTAGTGTTTAATTTATTAGTAAACCCAAAAACGTATTAAAAAATTTAATTTCTCTTAGATTTTTACAAGAAGCTTTTATTATGCTTATGTCGTGTACACCAATTTGTTCTTTAAAATAAAATAAACACAAAGAAATTTCAAGGTTAAACAACCTACTTCTCTTCAGACCCAAGCAAGGTTTAAAATAAAACAGATATAATATTTCTTACAAAATTCAAGACCAATGTTCAAGGGATCTAGTCTGGTGGAAAAAGGCAATAAAATGACCTAGTGTAGAGTTTCATGGACGATCGATTATAGACATACATATTCCATATTATTACCAAGAACAAAGTGGGTACTGACCTTACACGCTGTTAAAAGTACTTAATTGTTAGAGCAAAACTATAATTATATATTTTTAAGTCTTGAATGCATTTAGGTTTTGTTTGGTGAATTAAGATTCGTAAATGTAAAATACTCCCCTGAAATATTTTGAAATTACGAATATAAGAAATGTTCCAAACAAACTTGTTTACATGGTTTAGGTAATTTTTTACTAGTTACTCGTACTTGCTTATGCTGCTCATTATTTATGGAAGTTTTCTGCCTTAGACACGGCGACTTTTCAGCCCCTGTGATCTCGAATAAGGTGCTTTCAATCAATGAGCATTAATGCCAAGTGCTCTAGGGTCCGTAATGAATTTATTGGTTCAGGTCATAAAATTCACACTTGTTTCTTCTCCTCCATTCAATTTCCTTTCAGACAGAACTAAATATCCTACGAAGAATTTTCTACCTTTCTATTTTCTTCTTTTGATGCCGTAAAGCAGGACAGACAGTATAAGGGTTTTTGTACTTTGTATGAAGCGTGAGTTTTGAACCCATTTGTTTCGCCAATCTGAATGAATTAGCATCGGTTTTCTAGATCGATTCTCTACTAAGGTGCCCATCTATCTGCTAAGTTTTATAATCAATAGTGACATTTGGTATCATATGCAACGTGTCTCGACTCTAAATTCATTAGTCTTTTCCAGTTTCTTCCACCCATACTTTGTTGTTCTTATGGTTTTTTTTATAGTTAAGCCTACCTTTTCTGTGGTGGAATTGGTTTTCCATTGGTTAAAAGTGATTACTCGCTTTGCATGGTTCCAATTTAGCACTTGCTATATTCTAGCTTCTTAAAAACATCTCAAGTGTTTTTTATTAAAATTATTTGATTAAAATAATTATTAAATTAAACAAACTTTGAGTGAGATATCATTTAAATTTTGTTAAATTATTTTACTGAATCTGACAAATAGTATAAATTATGTTTGCTTTTAGGGTTGATTATGATAATTTGTGGTTAGCATGGATCTTATACTTGAAAAAAACGCCACGAGGAGAAGAAGTCTAACTGAACCAAATTGCGACCTACGAAAGGCCAAGTTTTTGCACATGGCGCGGAATGAATACGGATTCTCTTTTACACACACCCATGGACAGCAATCTAGCTAGAAAAGAAGACCCACTTTCAAAAAACAATTTAATCATTTGTACATTTTGTTGAACACTGTTACTCTCCATGTTATAAAATGACTTTCAATTTGACAGATTCAAGAATATGTCCGCAATCACCTGTCAGAAATCCCTATTAGACTTAAGAGACTCTGTACGCCCCCTTTTTTCTACACAGGATCCTCTTTTCATGACTTCTTCTTATTTGATAGTCTTCTCTAGCATCTTTTGTTTTACATAATTTCTTAAGATGTATTTCTTCTTACCTGAAAACCTGTTATCACGAAGTTCGATTCAGATATCCTTTCTCTGATGATTTCTTAGCTACCTCTGGGTCCCCACAAGGCAGCCACTTAGGACCTCTCCTTTTTTCTTTTTATTCTTACTAAATTGATATTAAAGTGGACATTAAATATTCCCATATTTCACTCTACGCCGACGATACAAAGTTCATTATTCCACTCTTCTACAACTTCATCTCAACAGTTTCATTATCTGGTACCTGAAAAATTGCTTATAGTTAAATATTTCCAAATGTAACTCAATCACTTTTTCACGAAAATTAATACAATCTACCCCTCGTCTCTATCTTTTCCATTATCAACCAATATCCACCGCTGAGGCAATTCGCGACTTTGATGTTTTATATAACAGAGAGCTCAACTTTCTCACAAATATTGACGAGATTATACTTAAAGCAAACTCTGCGATAGGCTTTTGAAACGATGGTCCAGAAAATTCTTTGAGCCTTGCGTGACCCAATCTTTATACATGAAATACGAAATTAACTAAAAAATTCTAAAATCAATCCTAATACTATTGTTGTAAAGGGTTTTCCAATAAGAGGTGTTATTTTGAATAGCCCGCTATTTCGGTAGCTGTCACTTTTGAAGCTGTCATTTTTTGACATTTGACAAGTAGAAACTACGCTATTAATAAAAATGGAACGATACACGCTTCAACAACGCATTGAAATTATTAAAATTCACTATAAAAATGGTGAAAATTTGGCAGAGACGGTTCGTAAAACTAAAACATTTTTGGGTCGTCGTGAAGCACCTTGTCGGACCGCAATACAGAACTTGGTGGACAAATTCGAGCTGTTGGGACAAGTTAGTGATGTGAAGAATAAAACCCGTGCACGTCGCTCAAGAACAACTGAGAATATTGCTGTTGTAGCCCAAAGTGTTGAAGAAAACCCAGGTTTGTCCATTCCTCGTCGTTCTTTGGAATTAGGCATTCCACAAACGTCATTACACCGTATTTTGAATAAAGACTTGGGTCTTAAGACTTATAAAGTTCAGTTAACACAAGAACTCAAGCCGACTGATCATCAACAACGTCGTGTCTTTGCTCATTGGGTCCTTGAAATGCATGAAAATGAACCGGAATTTCATCGAAAAATCATCTTGACTGATGAGGCCCATTTCCACCTCGGAGGCTACGTCAACAAGCAAAACTGTCGCATCTGGGGCTCGGAAAACCCAAGAGTTATTGTTGAAAAGCCTCTCCATCCTCAACGCGTGACTGTTTGGTGCGGTTTATGGTCCCGCGGGGTCATTGGACCTTACTTTTTCGAAAATGAGGCTGGAGCAACAGTTACGGTCAATGGATTGCGCTATCGAGAGATGATTAATGATTTTTTATGGCCTGAATTGGATGGTATTGATCTGGACAACGTTTACTTTCAACAAGACGGCGCTACGTGCCACACAAGCAATGAAACCATCGATCTTTTACGGGAAAAGTTTCCGGACCGTGTTATCTCTCGAAGAGGTGATCACAATTGGCCACCGAGATCTTGTGATTTAACACCTTGCGACTTCTTCCTTTGGGGCCACGTGAAAGATAAGGTCTACGCCAACAGCCCAGCGTCGATTCAAGACCTCAAAGATGAAATTCGTGAGGCTATCGAGGACATAGGGCAGCCACTTTGCGATTTGGTTATGGAAAATTTCATGAAAAGGATATGGTCCTGTAAGCGTGGTCTTGGCGGCCATTTGGCTGATGTTATGTTTCATTATTAACGTCATATCTTCCTCTTTATAATGAAATAAACATCAGATCATTTATCTCCAAAAATGCCATTTTTCTTTGAATATCAAAATAACACCTCTTATTGGAAAACTCTAGATATCTAAACCAACTTTAAGATTTCTCTTTACAACCCTGTTCGAATCGTCTTTCACAGCTGCAGTATAAACTGCTTAACGCAGGTCTAGCAGTTAGTTGCAAGAATTATATTATATGACATATTGGTAAGTGCGTTGGACTGTCATACAGATGATCTTGGGATCGATTCCCAGCCGCTGTAAAAATGTTTTTCAAGGATGTACTAGCTCTTGCGAGGAAGTGAAAAATCCTTCAAGAGTTGACAGTTTTAGTTCACTAGGCTTAGGCTCCCTTATCAAGATCTAATTGGGCTGGGCTAAGGCTTATTTAAATCTAAATAACTTTATCTCGCAATTATATTTATATTTGACCTTTCAAACATAGTTGCTCTACATATTTTATGATTAAGTAAATTCTATCTGACTACTCGTATTTTATAGCTAAAATATTTTAATTCGTCTATATAGAGTTTTCTTCGGCTTTATCAATCACTGGATTGATATTTCAATAAATATTAGAATTTCCAACCCAATTTCTTAAACAACACCATCAAGATCAAGATTTTTTAATTGAACTTTTGTTTAACCCGCATTAAAATAATTAATTGCTTCACTTGAGTTATTGTATTTTCAAAGCAATTGAATTTCTCTACAAAAATAATTAGTGAAACGTTGAATGATTGAATCAGTTTCACACCAAATTTTTTTTTTAGACATTCTGATTAATGCTGTTTAATTTGTATTCGTGTGGCATAATCCGTAAAATCAATGAAAATAATGATTATATGTGTTGGTTCTTCTGCCAATTTGTTAGACTTAAATAAATGTAAATTGTTTATTTGACTAAACATTAAACTCCAATCAATACTTAGTGGTGAAGACGAAACGGAGAATACAAATTCGTAAGCAAAAAATGTTAATGGGTTCTCATAGCACGAGTTTTTAATGTGAGTCATAAATTAATTCCTTTATTTTTTATCATATTTACACAAATAAATTTACATAATGAAATGGTTACTTACATGCTTCGTGATAAAAATCAATCATAATTAAGATTTTGGTGGAACCAGTGAAAGATGTCGTTCGGATTTCTATCATATTTGAATTATTGTCACCTTAAATTTGAATACTTGAAATGATTCCATGCGAAATTTGTATTATAAAATTTAACTAACTAATTACTTTTTAATTACTCCTACATATTTTAAAATTTTTAAATACAAAAGAATTTGGGTTGAGATAAGGTAAGGTTAGGTGTTAAAATAACTCTTAATAGATCTTTTGGACTTTGCGTTAGTAAGAAGATAAAATGAGATACAAGTATAAGGGATGAAAATAAAATACAAATATGTATGAAAATTTTAATTTTTTATTTATTAAAATATCGATACACAATTTAAAATTTAGTTTAAAAGTACCTCTCTAAATTAATTTGAATTTTGTACGAATTTTAGAATGTCCAATTTACTAGTTTCTCTTAAGAGAATTCGTGCAGTTTGGTGAAAAAGGATCTTACAAAGGCTGATTTTATAGTATGAGCTAGGCTAGGACGTTTACGAAGAAAATGAGCAAATCGGTCTTTAACGTCCTAGTCCTGGTTTTCGCTACATATATCATATATTTTGTATGGGTTATCATGATGTTCTGACTCTTTAGGACGTTGTAAGATACCAATGCACATTAATTTTGAATGTCTGGATACCATAATGGGAGGACCATACCAATACATATTCTCTAGTAATTCCACAACAGACTTTACCGAGACCAATTCTCTAGAAATTCCAAAATATACATAATTAGGAAGAAAATACACAGTTCACTGATCAAGTTTTCATAACTTTTCAAATTGTGAGTAATAAGTAAACAATCGAAAGTTCTACTTGGGTGAAGTGATAATTTATAAGAATTTTGAGAAAGTGGGTGGATGGCACGCCCACTGAAGGAAAAATTGCAAGTTTTAGATTTATGCCTTTATATGCATCACAAGATCTACCGTTGTTGTTGTGTAGGTTCAGCGCTGTCGGGAAGTGCTACATAATTTTGATGATCTATCAGTGAATCAGTCAGTTAAGGTTTTAGCCATTTTTGAAGACCTATGTCTCAGGAACCACTAATGCCAAAGTTTTGAAATTTAATAAGGCAAACACTGTGAAGTATGAAGTTTCTGACTCTATTGGTACTGAAGTTAGAAAGGGGTAAATCGCCTGAGTTTTTTTTATATTATACGTTATGAAAACCCTTATAATGTCAAACACAGTGCGAGCAATTAAGAAAGTAGGATAGGATTAGAAAGAAGATACCGACTGTTAAAATGGGTATAGTCCCAAAAAATTAGCTGGGCACTACCGTACCCTTTGATTTTTTCAAATCCAGTCTAATTGATTGGAGAAATCATACAAATTCGAAGACTATAATTTCTTAATTTTGAAAAGTACCGAGTATGCACAAAAATCTTCACCAACATCAGAAGCAGATTGATTCGATCTTTTTGTCTATAGGAGATTCAAATTCTCAAATATGTTTGACAAACATGGTTTGATTGACCCGATTTTAAAACGCTTTATCAAATGGATTCTCAAACATGCTTGATGGATATCAAAATATTTTGATGGCTTGACAAGCACATTTGTGAATATAAATGCATTCTTATCAAACCAGGAGGAAATTTCATTGAAATAGAAAATTAATTTTATTCGAACCAGTATTCGTCTAACAAATTGAAAATTGTAGGCCCTTTTTTAGCCATTCTTAAGTCCAAACTCTTTTTCCTTTTATTTTGTTGCATTTTTTTTCTTCTTGGTGTTCATCTTCTTCAATTACGAGAGCTGAAATGAAAACCTCAGCCATGGTAAAAATTTTAAAGAGAACTGATGTTTGACGGCATGTTTGACAAACATTCATCAAGCCATATTTCTCAAACATACTTGAGAATGTAAATGCCCCTTATCATGATATATTTTAAGGATTTGTTAGATATGTTTTTTTGATTGGAAATAAATTAAGGATAACAGCAGGCATTGGCCTATATACGTCCGCATTTAAAAATGAAAGGTGTATGCCTTATGTCGTCAACGCCATATCTAAAATCAAGTTTTGAGGCTTGAAGTTTACTGCTTCGAGAAACAAGTGTACCTATTTTAGTATTAATTATGAATATCAGTCGATTATTTTTACCTAAACGAACTACTCTACCACATAAAACATCTTTAGATCTTCCGTAAAGATAGGAACATGGTAAGTATCTTTCAGTCTTCCTTTCTGTATTATCGAATCTAGTAAGACTTATGTTAGTTAAGTTCATTATTCTTCTTTCTTATAATATCTTTCTTAATTTGCATACTTCTAATTATAACACAGTTATTTTACTAAAAAAAAATATGCATTAAACTTTTAAAGTATACAATAATTCTAGCACAGTAATCATGTAGTACCCCTTGGCATCATGGTTAGTGCTTTGGACTGGCATGCAGAAGGTCTTGGTTTCGATTTTCAGTCGCTGCAAAAAAGTTTTTCGGGGGTACATTCCCTCTTATGAGGAATTGACAAATCCTTATTATTTTTTTTCATGAAAAGTGCTGCTCATTAGCCATTTCGAAGCAGCAGATTGTAGGTCCCACTATTGGCAACACGCACACAGGAATGGTTAAGAGTTGTAAGTCAAATTTATTTTACAGGAATCATGTTCTATTAGTTCCTTTACTTTTGAAAAAGTACACCTCTCAATTCATTAAGTATTAAGGTGCTCAAATGGAATCATGAGAAGAAAAGACTTAAAAAGCATACTTGTATTGTAACCAATAAATCCATTTTAGTTGAGTAGAAAAGCAATTAAGAGAGGTGCAATTCTCGATTCGGGTACCAAGTACCAACACTAAATTTAATTCAGGTACCCAGGCTCATTTGGGATTGATTCAACCTCTTCATAAAACAAGCGTTTGTAGTTAAGTAATGGTCCAAGAGGCGATAGTTATATCTATAGTTATATCTATTCTTGGCGTCACATTTGATCGCAAACTCGAATTCATTCAACATATAAACTCCATTTCAAACAAAGCTAATTCAATTCTTGATTGGATAAAAAGAGAGTCGAAACAATTTTCCGACCCTTTCGTGACAAAGCAGCTTTTTATATCTTTTGTTCGACCCATTCTAGAATACGCTTGTCAGGTTTGATCACCTCATTACGAATGTCATAAAAATAGACTAGAACAGGTGCAACAGATTCATTAGGTTTGCCCTCAGGGGACTTATGATCTTCCACCTTATAATAACAGACTTAGACTTATTGATTTACCTAGTCTCGAGAACAGACGTTCCTATTTATATTTCGTTTTCATTGTAAAAATAATCAACGGTAACATAGACTGTTTGCACCTTCTGTCTCGTATTAATTTTAATATTCCTCAAAGAACTTTGAGGAACATACCGGAGAGTATACTTATTTCAAACTATCGTACCAATTATGAAAAATTTTCTCCATTAAATAAAATGTTTAAACTATTTAATATTTACAATCTTAAATATAACAATTTGTTTGATAAAACAATAATTAATTCATGTCAATTTAAAACAACATTTTTCCATGAAATTGTTTAAGAATCTTAATGTACACATTTGTAAGAAATTTTTTGTAAAACTAGCAATTTAGTTATGTAAATAAATAAATAAACTTCGTACTTCAATATTGGGAAATAAATACATACATACATATGTATATCGTCATCAACTTATTTGTGCAATTATAAATTCATTGAGCATACAATAAATAAATTGACAGATTAAGCAAAAGTAACATGAACTTTCTGTTTCAAACTACCTCATCGATACTGATCTCACTTTATGAAGAATTTGTTAATATATATACATACATACATACATATTCCTGTTTTCATTAAATTTGTTTTTCGGGGTATTTTTGTGTTTTCAATACAGTATAGGTCAAATATTATGAAAAAAGATTAAGAAAAGACCTCGGTCTTCAGGTTATCATTTACTATCAAATAAATAATGAGAACTCAAAATAAGATTTAAAAAATTTATTTTTTCTTAAAATACATTTCAACTGAAAAAATAAATAGGTAAGAAGATAATGTTATTGAAAATACATGCACGCCTTAAATGAACTAAATGTATCTTTAGGGTTCTTTATAGAGGATATAAGCTATTCGATTACTTATACTTATAACGAGATAGTTAAAAAAAAAGTACTAAGAAGTTTTCAAATTCGAAGCTGCACTCTAAAATGGCGAAGTAAATATCTTAATTGACTATTAATATTTGCATTTCTTACAAAAATTATAGAAAATATTGCAAGATTTAGTAAACCAATAAGTGGTCATAGTGATTCATAAGAGAAAATACGAGTAATCAAATATTAACGATAAATTATAAGCTTTGTGAAACATTTTAGAATGCTTTCAATTTCAATCTCTTGACAGCTCGTTTATAGAAAAAGATCTACATACATAACAGAATAATATTCTAAAATAGTACAAAGGCGATAAAAATATATTTTAAAGAGAGAGAAAGAGAGAGGTCAGCGAACTCCTTAGAATTTATTATGATAAATCCAAGTCATTAGTCTCTGTGACTAATAAAATTAAGTTTACGATCAAATGATTGACGTTTCCTTTTTTATTTTATTTGTCTATTCTTAAAATATTATAAGAATAAAAGAAAGTCAGGTTTCGAAAAAAAAATTAAATAATTCGTAATTTTGAAATATTCAAAAATAAAAATATTTTTTTTCACACCACTCTTCAAATATTTGAAGTTTTTCTTGAGATTGAATTCAACCTTAAAGTAAGTTTATGGATTAAAATATCAACCCAAATGGCTTTCTTGCATAACTTCAGAAGAAACTTCAGTTTGATGAGAATTAAAAAATCGAATATAAACATGTATGACATGACATCACTTTATAATCTTTTTAAAATAGTAACAACATAACTACTGAAAACCATAAAGGTATGTCTAGACCAAAGAAACATTATTTGTAAAACTTTTCAGAAACTAATTTAAACATTTCTGAAAAGTTTCTAAAAGGTTTATGTGTTGTGTTCCCGTTTCGAATCCTTCTCTATTTCTGAAGCATTTAACTGGGGAGTTAGTGTTAATGCGTTGAAAATCAAAATATAAGGAAAAGTGTAAGTGTAGTAACGAAGATAGTATTCAATTAATAAAAATACATGAAACGAAACAAATTTTGTAGGATCCTCTTGAAGAAAATTAAAAAAATAAAAACAATAATTTTCCACTATCCTAGTTATTTTGTTTGCTTCATTATTATGAATCACGACTATATCCGTGCTACTTCTTCCAATCCATCTTCAACCGCAAAGCTGGAAAGATAAAATGGGAGACAAACTGAAATTTCAGAAAAGTTTTTTAAACACTGTTTCCTTAAATATTGATGTGGACGCACCTTATGATTTGTCAAGGTAATTTTCCAGTGACAAAATCTTATTGATAAGTTCAAAATATTTTCTTTGAAAAGAAACGACAATTTTTTTGAACAATATTCTAAATAATTTGGAGATTAAAGAGTTTTGTGAGTCAGGGGATAATAAATTTGAAACATCCTGCTTTTGAATAGCAATTATTAAAAAATCTCTTTTCTTTCAGAAATTTTACTTTATAGAGTTAGGCTAAAATAAAAAAATAAAAACATCAATGCTACTCAAAGACTATCAACTGTATTATGGTTATCAAATATCAACAAAATTAATGAATCAGTTGGTAATCGTTTATCAAAAATTGTGAATTGTGTACTAATTTTTTATCTATTGTGAATAGTTCGATTGATGAACTTGGTATTACGGTTGTAAAATATAATGTTGATATCTATCAGTCACAAATCTTCATTGACAGATGTATCAAACATTCAGACATTACAAATTTTTATTTAGAACAAAATTTTTAAAGTTGTTTTCTGTTTATTTTTTTTATTGAAAAACAAGATTTTTAGAACAAAATGTCTTCGGTAGAATTATTTATTTGAAGCTAATATTTATAAGGCAGAAAATGTAATGGGGCAGGGCATTACAATATTCCTTAAATAAACCCGATGAACTTGGACGAAAAAAATATGTAGTTCCAATGTGATATTGTCTTTTTTTTTATCTTCTGGATTTTTTTCAATAATGCTACCAGTTTTTTAATTTCTTTAGTAGCTTCCAATTTTTTTGTTTATAATTCACTCGTGCTCAAGGGTTTATTGATATCCTTATGATGTTAAACACAGTACGAACGATAGAGAAAATTAGGGAGGGGGAGAAAAGAGGTGTAGATATACATTGGTTTTAAAAGTTTGCAATTATTGCAGTAAATTATTCCATAATCGTATTGTGGATTAAAAATGAATCTTTTTATTTGACTAATGAGCATTCCTAGCAAAAAGGGGAGTATGGGTGAACTGATTTAGGGAAAAATGCTGTAGCTACCCAAAGATGTGAGTTTTACTCGAGTTTAGGACGTATAAACACCTTATAAATTGTAGCCAGATCAGAAGGAGAATGTGGTCATCCCAATGGCTGTAAAGATCGTATTTTAATGAGCTTAATATACGCTACTATTGTAATTCACCTTCCGAATGAGATGAATAAGAAATTGAGAACAATTATGATAAGCTGAGCGAAAAGTCGTTTGTAAAACAATGAAGATAAGTGATCGTTTATAAAATATGAGGAAGAGAGTCGGAAACAAAATGGAGCCCTGGGCAGCAGCAGTATTTATTTTTTGAAGATCAGACTTGAAACCATCTAGTATGTATTGAACAATCCAGCAGGTAATTTCTAATCCAAAGAATAAGAGTTTCGTTAATACCAAATGCACGCATTATCGATAAGAGAGCCTGGTTCCAAATTCTCTTAAATTCCTTAGAAATATTAAGCGCAATAATCTTTCCTTCTAGAAAACAATGTACATTCTATCCGATTACCAGTAGCACGATTGTTGCGAAAGCCGTATTGGCGATTATTAAGAAGCTTTCGTTCTTTGAGAAAATAATGATAATTGATCAGTGATTCCATGTCCTTGGAAAGAATGGACGTAAGTGCGATTGCTCAATAGGCAGAGTGGGAGGAAGGGTCGTCTTTGTTAGGGACAAGCTGGACAGATGCTGATTTACAAGATTCAAGAAATGTAGGAGCGACGGAAAAACTTATGCAAAAGAATTTAATTCTTTTTAAAATTACCATGGTTTCTGACTTGTTTATGCTCTTTCTGATTATTTTCAGTTTAATTGGCTTATTAAGAGCGGAAACTTACCTCTATTAACTTGCTTATACTGCTGAATTCCTGTACTCCTTAATGAACGAAATGTCGTTAAGAAAAATGTGAAATAGTTTAAAAAATGTCAAACTTAAAACCAAAACTAAACATCAAAATAAAAGCCATTAACAATGGCATCTTGATTAGTACTAGCAATGGGCAAAAAATTATCAAATGATACTCATAATAAGAAATTATCAATGAATTGATAGAATTTATCAGAAATATTAACAAGGAGATGTCGATAATCAATACAAATTCGTCTTCTACCTTTACCTGTTGTTTTGTACCAATCAAGTTTACATACAGGAAGAAAATTAAGCTGATTACATTTAATTCGGGAACCGAATAAATTAATTAGCAAGTAGGATAGGAACACACTGCTGGGTACTAGTGTACTAGATAGTAGTTCCGAAAAACCGTTTTGGGTTCTGAATCCCTACCCGCTACTTAACCTGATCTGTCACCCCACGTTTATTTCTGAGCTCCACTTCTTCTAAGTGTAGCGTGGACAAGGCTTGACCTAAACTGATTTTTCTTCTAGTCTTTTTCTGGAAGCAGGGCCGTATCCCCACCGATTCCTTCTGTAGCTACGCTTCTTCAAAGTGTCCCACAGACACGCTTGTTGCCGCGAATAAAGCACCGATTTTTTTTCTAGTTCGTTGCTAAGAGCAAGAAGGTAATTGTGTCTGTTTATTTCTGCGCTCCACTTCTTTTAAGTGTAGCGTGGACAAGGCTTAGCCTAAACCGATTTTTCTTCTAGTCTTTTGCTAGGAGCAGGACCGTGTCCCAACGATTCTTTATGTGGCTACTCCTCTTCAAAGAGTACCACGAGCACGCTTGTTGCCACGAACAAAGCACAGATTATTCTTCTAGTCTTTTGCTAGGAGCAGGGCCGTCATCCCAAATGATTATTTCTGTGGCTAACCTTCTTCAAAGAGTACCACAGACAAGCTTGTTGCCGCGAACGAAACCTTGATTTTTCCTCCGGTCTCTTGCTGGAGGCATGATTAAACCGTAAAGCCAAATATGAAATACCATGTTATTTATTGTAAGAATATTCATTGTTAATTATACGAAATACTTTCTTAATTAAATAATAAGAAGTAACTAAAGAAATTGTAAACGATGTAAACTTTTGGAAAACTTTTAACCAAGTTTTTTGCTTCTTTGGGACAAATCTTAGTCACCAATGAGCCTACCTCAGCCTGTAATAAAAAAAAGCATTACAAATTGGCGCCCGAGCAGGGACTCAAGTCTGAATGTTTTGAGGTTATATGAAGGTTCATTTCATTCACTTAGGTAGGTTTATCTTGTTGTTATATTTGTTTCCAATTTTACAGCCTCTTACTTATTTACATAAAAATGGTGAAGAGTTGCAAGTCACTAGATCCTGATTATCCTCGAGCTGTTGCGCTAAAAATTTATTTAAATTGTTTAGAGTATTGACTTTCCTTAAAACTCGAAAGAATGGTTGCAAAACTACTGCCACTAGCTCCTTATCAACTATGTACATCATGCTCATGATCATATAATAATATTGACAAAAAAAAACTAATTCAGATTTATTAAAAGTTATTAAAGTAATAAGAAAAAGTCGCCCTATAAATTTGTTCTCAATAAACCTCTCTTGAGTGTGTGGTGTTCGGTGAGATGACAATTTTTTGTATAACAACAAGAAATTGTCATCTGACGCCCTTTTATACAGACCCACTGAACTCTCTTAATAAATCGATATTTCCGCCCACCGCTACCACATCATCTGCAGGAATCTCAAATGAGTAGGTATGTGTATACATATACTCGTATGAAAACCCATTACTTTTGACCTTCAAATCGATTATGTGTGTCACTGTCATCTCCTGGCTTAAAAAGAAAAGGCAAGAATGCCGTCACTCCTTTTTTCCGATCAATACTAATAATAGGCTCCATACTTCATCTCATTTAATATTATTAATGGATCTACCGTGTCATAATAGGTTATGCCTAGAACAGTTAAATTGGTTCCAATTAAACTCTCACATCACCGTTTGGTGGTCGTTGTGGATAATATATTCAAGTTCTAGATTTGTGCAAAAATAAAGAAAGACCAAGTTCAATGATAAAATATATGCGCTCCTTTAATAAAAACATTATTAATGATGGGAGACAGGCAATTCATTTAATGCCATAGAAGTCTATAAACACACCCAACCCCATTGCTCAATGCAGTGCCACTGAGGAGCAGAGAGATAGAGAGTTTCGCCCTTTCTCCTGAGAAGGAAGGAATTTTTAATTTCATTAATTCTGAACGAAACATAAAACTCTATAGGGATGCGCCCAAAGCGTCATGGTGATGTCATGCTCGAGCCAAACAGTTCAAAAATGCATAACACACAACAGCCCCGTGGTGTTTAGTCGACCTCAGAACCAACCACGCTCAGTGACATGCAACAATTCTCTAAAGAGAATGTACTTGCTAATGCACTCTCCCAGCTCCTTAGATGAAATTAGCTAATCTATTAAAATTAGGTCTCTACTCTATATCATCGTCGTCGTCGTTGTCGTCGTAGTCGGTCGGTTCTTCAACTCTGGTGCACGATTGATCGACCACGAGTCGAAATTTTGCTCCAACGTTCGTTATTCACGTTTCAGCCTCCACTTGTGTCGCCATCGCTGATGCTACCGTACCGCCAACGGATTGCTATCGAGGCTTGTTAGTGTTTTTTTTTTGCTTCTGTAGGCATCGTTATGTCTTTGGCAGTGAATTATAATTATAAGCCTCTTGGAAGAAGCTTTTTCTTAACGTGTCGTTGTTTTTAAAAATAAATCAAGTTGTGATCTATTTTTGGGTTGTTGGGTGTCCAATTGGATTGGTTTTGCTTTGGGAGGCTTACGCATTTTGACACTGACAAAAATGTTGAAAGAATTGGCTGGCTGTTTGGTGAGTGTGCTGAGGTGTATTTTTGTTTGTTTGTCGGGAGGGGGTCAATTTACTCAGATATTTGGGACAAATTTGTTGCATTGAAATTTAATTTTGTGATTAAGTTTGTGTGATTGTTGTGGGTGATGATAGAAATATTATCAAATTGTATTTTTAACACATCGCATCGCGATGAGTAAGAAAAATCATCAATGAACGTTTCCGGATGCCTATGATCTGTGAATGATCTCGTCATAATTTGTGTTTTTTGCTAAAATGATGAATTAGACAGTAATTCTTAGTTTATTTAGCAAAAAGTTGTTTTGTTTATTTTTCATATTTATTACGTGTTATTAGTGACATGATTAAATTGCGTTGCATTTCTGTAATTAAGTTTTATCTACAAAAATCTATTATTTAGTAAAGATATGAAAAAGCATCACTTTGAATGATTGGTTCATCGAAATTAACTTACATGTATGTATGTACATTTATCAGACATTAGCACAATAAATTCTATTTATTTTTGTCTGCTTTATTTTTGTTGCATTTTTAAAATGCCAAGCCTTTTCTTTGTATGTAAATCGCGGGATCAGGTTTGGGGTTATTTTTCAACTATAGATCATAACTTAAATATTGTAATAAATTAGAAATCAAGTTTCTGATCTGTCAAATCCCTTATAAACAAAGCTCTGGTTTTCACTTGCGACATACAGTGTTGGATAAAACTAAAGCACGAAATGAATTCACTTTAGAAAAAAATAACAGAAATTAAGAAAACCAAAAATAATTTTATAATTTTATTTTGTATTTAATCTAAATATATTAGTTTTCAATTATAAATCTTTACTTTATAATCAACAAAATAATTTTAAACTCATTAAAAATAAAGTGGATAACTTTCTCCCTAGTCGTTAAACAAATTGAAGCTCCTTATGAAGCGAGCAAAACTAAAGCTTAGGTTTTCAATTATTTGCACAACAATTTTCGCTTGTTCAAGAATGGATTCTAAATTAAAACATTTAATCCAATCAATTCATTGATCTACAATTTTCCGTAGACATTTTATGGGTTTGAGGTCTGGGGCTTGTGCGGGCCATTTCAGAACAGAAAAACGGGTTTCCTTAAACCAATCCTTCATAACATTTGGGGTATGTTTAGGATCATTGTCATGTTGAAAGATCAATCGCGATGGCCTATTTTTCTCAGTATGATATTTTGAAGAATCTCCTTGTACATGAAACGATTCAGGCTGGAGAAATATCCTTGGGCAATTACATTCCCTCTACCATGCTTAACTGTGGCCTTTGTATACTGAGAATATAAGGCCCGGTGCACACATGCGTTCTTTTAACGCGCGGTCGCGCAGCGGTGTCGCTGCGGTGACGCGATAGTTCAATGCACACATGCGGGTTTTTCTCGCAGAACTCAATCTGCAGTTCGCGTTTTGAGTACAGCAATGGAGGTTTATAAAGAAAAACCAGTAACTTTCGCATACCTAATGCATAAAAAACTATCCTTTTGTTGATTTCTTCTTCTTCTTCTTCTTCCTTTTCTTCGGCGCTGTTATCTCGATGTCGAGGGGATCATAACTCTCCCACGTATCTGCTTCACACTAGTGATCCGCCTGTGGGGTTCGCCGGGTTGACCTCAGAAATCGGCGGCAAGCCTCCCGGTTTTGTATTGTTCCATTTCTGAGGCCAACTGAATGCTGGTGTTTTTGCATTTGTTTGTACCAGGAGTGTTTAGGCCTACCTTTCTTTTTATTCCGAATTGGAACGTTGTATGATATTGCCTTTTTGACGGGGTTCTCAGGATCTCTCCTTTGAACATGGCAATACCAACTGAGTCGGTCGTGTTCAATTTTTTGGGAAATGGTATTCTTAACATGAAGGCTTCCTCGGATCTTCGTACTTCTAATTCGATCAAGCTTTGTAACTCCTGCTGTCATACGAAGCATCTTCATCTCAGCTGCCGTTAGCTTACTCTCATACTTTTTGTACATTGTCCAACATTGTGAACCGTATGTGAGTGCTGGACGCACAACAGAAGTGTAGAGCTTTCCTTTCAGCTTAGGGGGCATTTTTCGGTCACAGAAGATAGCAGAATTTTCCCGCCACTTCATCCACCCTACGCTTACGCGATGATTGATATCGTCATCACAAGTAGCTTCGTTATTTATCATAGACCCCAGATATTTAAACTTTTCACACTTGGGAAGCACTACTCCATTCAAATAAATGTCTGGAATAGGCCTGTGTGGATCAGAAAATGGGCAGCATAGGTATTCTGTCTTTTTCGCGCTTATGCGGTACCCACTTCCTTCTAGAACATCCACCCATACGTCAAGGGCTCGTTTTAGGGATATCGGGTCTTCACTTATGATGGCTCCATCGTCAGCAAAGAATAACTGATGCACTTTTGGATCCGTCACTTTGCCTTCAAGCAGGTAATCAAGAACTGTAATAAAGAGCAGGGGACTCAAGACACTTCCCTGGTGTACACCTACTGTGATTTCGAATTCTTCGGTGACTCCAGCCGCGCATCTTACTTTAGTAACTGCTCCATCATACATGTCCATAATTATTCGCACATAGGTTTCTGGAACTCCTCGTTGCCTGAGGGCCACCCATATTAGATCTCGTGGTTGCCGATCGAATGCTTTTTCAAAATCAACCAATACGACATGCAAATCCTCCAAAGAATCCCGATGTTTTTCCATAATTATTCTTATACTCTGGATTGCATCCGTGGTTGACTTATCCCCGACAAACCCGCACTGGTCATCAGATAGCCTAATTATTTTTCGCAGTCGGCTACCCAAGACTCGCTCAACGATCTTCATGGTGTGTGACATCAGCTTAATCGAACGGTAATTATCACAGCTTCGAGTATCACCCTTTCCTTTATAAATTGGAAGAAGGTAACTTTCCCTCCATTGATTAGGCATGCGATCACCTCGTATAAGTTTGGAGACAAGAATCATGAGCCATCTAAACCCGATGTCTCCCATCTTTTTCCAAAACTCTGAGGGTATTTCGTCTGGGCCAACAGCTTTTCCCTTTTTGGAGTATTTTACCGCCTCACTAACTTCTTCAACTGTGACGTCGGATACTTCGTTTAAGTTAGGTGAAGCTATTGGAAAGTATAGCCTTGGAAATTGTTCGTTTAGAAGTCCGTCACAATACTGTCGCCACCTGTGAAGAATTTCGTTGTCTTCCACAAGTAGTTGGCCTTGAGCATTGTTAATGAACCTTGCCAAACAAATCTCCTGGGCATTTCTTCTTCTTTGAGCGGCTGTTTTGAAGATAGTTGCGCCCTTATTCGTGTTTTGCCGTAGCAATGTAGCTGTCGGGGTAGAAATTTCATCCAGCTCCCGATACAGGTTTTCTGTATTCTTTGCTTGAATTTGGGCGCACTTCTTCTTCGCTTCTTTCTTGCAGTTTCTATATTCCACTTCGAGGCGTGACTTTTGCTCTGTATTATTAGAGTCGCACTTCGACCAAGCCTTGAAAGCCATTTTCTTTTTACTTATAACTGATTTAGCTTCATCATTCCACCACCATGTTTCTTTGCCTTGTTGGTTGTGTCCTTTTGAAACCCCTAACAGTGTTTTGGCTTTTTCTTTGCAAGTTCTCTGTAGGAGATCCCACATACTTTGTGCTGTACTCTCTTCATTTCGAACTATATCGGTGTTGTTATACAGAACGTTTTGCATATTCGAAATAAAAGCTTCGCCTTTTTCCTTATCCAGATTATACCATTTGATCTTCCCAAAAGTTTTTGTATGTTTGTTGTCGTTCACTGTCTCCATAAAAAATTCTGTCAGTAGGAGACGGTGTTGGTGGGCGATCGCTTCTCCTAGTATCACTTTGCAATCTTTTACCCGGGGTTTCATGAAACTAGATACCAAATGGTAATCAATCTGGGTTTCATTTCCACCACTGCTGTAAGTGACCAGGTGTCGGCTTTGTTTGACGAACATGGTATTTATTACGATAAGACCGTATGTTTTGCACATGCTCAGGATGTCTTCACCAGGAGGGTTCCTGGTGCCGTATCCGAGGCCTCCATGGCAATCTTCATAGTCTTTGTTTGTCTTCCCGACATGTCCGTTCAAATCTCCGCCCACGAACAAAAACTCTTCCTTTGGGATGTCCTTAAGTAGATTGTGAAAGTCTAGCCAAAATGCATCTTTTTGCACCTGCTCACATCCACTTTGGGGAGCATATGCAGTGACAATATTCCACAACTTTCCTTTAATCACCAATTTAAGGGACATCAAACGGTCGCTGGATTTCGAAATGGTCAATACGCTGCTTAATAGATGTTTTGCAAGGATGATTTCGATTCCGTTTTTACCCTTTTCCGTTCCATAGTAGAACATCTTATAGTTTTTTGTCCTCGTATCCAAGAAACGGGCCCTGTTTCCCGTGTTTCGCCATTTTGTTTCTTGAACACATAAGATGTCCACTCGCCTTCTTTTCATCATCTCTTCCAACTCGAAGCTTCGACCTGTCATACTGCCAACGTTCCAACTCGCAACTCTCAGATTTTGTATAATCTGTGGCATTACTTTGCTAGCCCCCGGAATCCGTCTAGCTCTGACCCGAGCATTGCTGCTCGGTCCAGGATCAGTACCATGTGTAACAATGGTAGTGCCTGGCGGGGTAGTGTCATTTTGGACGAGTACTTCCATATTGCTTGAATTCACAAAATCCGTTGTAAGTATCGACGTGTGCATGCTCCAGTTTTGTATTTGATCTCTCTTTTACGGCACCGGTGATCTCCAGTCGTGCCAACCCAGGGACTGGCATGCACACTTTTGGGAAAGTTTATAGGTGTTACGTGTCGCTAGGTTCACCTTGCTGTTTGTGGCCTAGATGTATTTACTCCTTTAGTCGCCTTTTACGACAAGCGGGGAGGCGCTGCAGGAATATTCTAACCCGTCCCTGCACAGGGATATCCTTTTGTTGATTATCGGCTAAAAAAAGGAATATTCTGTACATCACTATTTTCGAATGAGTGTAAAATCATTTGGTGAGTTCACAAAATACTTGACTGTCCACGTAGCCCTTTTCTTTTCCGGTCATGGTGTGTGAATCGGAAGCAACACTCCATATTTCTTGAAACTTTTGTATCTCTTTAATAAATAATTTAGCTTCCAATTCTTCCATGTTTGACATCTTTCTTTCGAATTAAACAAGCGTCAAAATCACGCATGTGTGCATTGCTCAATAACAAACAATGTACTCAAAGACGCAACCGCGTCTGCGGTGAAGCAGCGGTCTCGCGGAAACCTGCGAGTCTTTTTACCCGTAAGAATGACGTGCGATGCCGCACCGTCATCGCACTTGTGTGTGCACCATTCAATTCATTTGTGAGTGATTTAACTTTGGTTCCTTTGTTTATAATTTTTTGTTACCTAATCAGAAAATATATGTATTCCTACTGCGAAAATTTTGGTTTTACTGCGATTTCTTGGCCAATGTACTGCGATCTGCGATTTATGAAGTCCGAACCCTGGTGTCAATCTATATGGCGACATGGCGTTAAGCAGTTTAGACTATGACTGCAATCGAAGATCTTTTTATGTGTGAGAGGCGACAGATCAAACAAAATATGAATAAAGATTTGTAGTAGATTGTGTGTGGGACACTACGGTCAAATGTAAACAGGTTCCAGTAGCTTAAGGGAAACTTTTGTAGTATTCTGTATAGGTTGAGGTAGATCGATCTCTTAATTTTCCGCCTCTAGACGTTGGCGCCCTTGTGCGCCGTACGCGTACATATTGCACATATTGTTGCAGCGGCCCTTTCCGTCAGATACCTTGAATAAATTCAACTTGGATTCCGAGATGTAAATTATTTTTTTTTAATGCTCGATGAGTCCAAGAGCCACTACCAACCGCTCTTCGCCAGATCGTCCTGTTTAAGATCTCTAAGTCTAGTTTGACATATATGTACATATAGGTACTATATGGCAAGTTAGGCATTCGCAGAAAAATTGAACTCGAGATTTTGATCAGACTTAACATTACGATGATGAAGAAGACGAAAAATGTTGGTCTCACAATTCCACTGCAGCCTAAACGGCTCGACCGATTGTTTTTAAACTTGGTAGATAGCATTTTTGAATTCCCCCATACTTTTTTTAAGATCAAAAATAACTTTACCTACCTTTTTTCTTAAAACCTGTTCCACAAATTAAAAAAAATCACAAAATAGTATTGTGTATTCAAATTTTCAGGCATTTTTTTAATCTTTAAGAATATTTTCATTTTTTTTAATTAAATTTTTAAATTTTTTTTTTAAAAACTTGACAGTTAAAAGTTTTTTAATACAGTTTAAAAATCTAAAATCTAAAAATGACGGTTATGTTGAAAAATATTAAAAAATCTTATTTTTTTTCGAAAACGTCACCTAGAATTTTGATAAAAAAAATTCTGTTTCGCTTAATCTTTACGATATATCATTCAGTAAAAAAAATTTAAAGAATTATCTGCATAATGAATTTAAATGAAATTTTATATAAAGAAGCTTCTAAAAAGATTAAAAACATAGCATAACAAAATTTAAGAAATTAATATTTTTTGTATTTAAAAATAAATAAAATCTCATTTTCATCTTAAAAATAGTTCAGTAATTTTTTTTTTAAATTCAAGTTTTATTTGCACAACAACAAAAGCGTAACATTAGCGGACCAATATTTTTTTAGAAATGTTTTAAAAATTTTATATAAATAGAATGTATTTTTTTTTTAACTGCTTAAGCCACTTGCTTGGTATTCTGGTTTAAGTTCCAACTACTAAAAGAGTTGTCTTAGGCAATTAAATAAAAAGCACAACTGGATTGTACACACGCTCTTATGTAAAATTACTTTGGAATTTAAAAATTGAATAAAATTAGGTTCTGATTTCAAGAAAATTATGAATATAGGCAAAGAAAGTTTAAAAATTCGTTTTATTTTTAAATTATTTTTTATGTAAGAAATTTTTAAAAATTTTTCTAGAAAAAAAATTGGGATGACAACATACATTTTAGGAAATTATTGCAAATTGCAAAAATCCAAACAAATATTTTTTAAACAAATTTATAAATTAAAGCTGTTAACGAGAAAGCGAAAATAAAAAAATAACTTTTCTTTCACATGTACCATTGATATCATTTTTTCTAAAAAGTTTTTTTTACCAAAATTACCAAATATACCAAAATATAGACATGCCTATGAATTTTGGTAAAAAAAAAACCTTTTAGAAAAAAAATGATGTCAATGGTACATGTGATAGAAAAGTTATTTTTTTTTATTTTCGACACCTAATGTTTTTCTTATCAAAATCGTTAGAGGCTTTTTCGAGATAAATAATATTTTGATTAACGGCTGTATGGCAGATACTGTTGGTTTTGGAAGTCAACAAATATTTCAATTTCACCTCTAGGGACTCACTGAAGATCCTTTAATACCAAGTTTAAGGAAATTCGCTTCAGCGGCTCAGGTTGTAGGTCGAGATTGTCTGCATGCAGACGTACAATCATAAAGGCATAAAGATATATGTACAAACATACAGGCATACAGAAAAACAAAGAAAGACAGGCGGAATTGTGGCACCCACTTTTTTCGTGTTCTCTATCATCGTAATGTCAACTGTGATCAAAGTCTCAAGCTTGATTTTTTTTTTCAAATGCAAAACTTGTCCTATATTACCTACATAAGTATATCGCAAATAAAATTCACGACTGGATCGCGCGAACTTGTTCTTAAGTAAATTAAGAAGAATTTCAGAAATTAATGTTATTAGAGAAAAAAAGTGTTTGTAACATATACTCGTAATTCATTCTTTAAATGACTAAACCAATTCCTTTAGTAGTTGGAAAATTTGGTACGTAAAATTGAAGTTTTTATTATTGTACGCATAAAAAATAAATTAAATTAAATTTTTTTATTGAGCCGTTTTAGAAATATCGAATTTTTCAAAAAAAAAAAGATTTTATTTTTACTTTTTTTAAGTCTTGAAATTCAATGTTTTTTTAAATTTTACAAGCTTCTTTCTCTAATTTCAAAGTTTTTTTTATTAAAATATTTTTTAAATTTGAGCTTTTGGGGAGCTTTAATGGTTCCAAAAGTTTGTTCAAAATGAATTCCAACATTTGTACCAAGCTTACCAACTACATACATATCACTCAAATTTAACACATGTTTCTGTTATAGTCGTAATCTCATCAAGATTTTTAAAGCTGATTAAATTGAACTTAAAAGAGACTGAAGTTCTGAAAACAAAACAATCTAAAGATACCACTTTCTAAAAAAGAATAAAAATGGTAAGACTATTTTTCTGAATCCCATACAAATTATTAACCCCAAATAATTATTATTGTGTTTGCCATGAAAAAACATCTAAGATTAAAAGCGTATTACGTACAGTGACAAGCAAAAGTCGTCAAATGATTTCGCTTTTTTGAAAAATTGATTTAAATAAGGATTTTTTAATAGAATAAAAATCTTTTTTTATTTTGTTTATTTAACTCACATTTATTATGTATAATAAAATTTTCAAAAAATTATATATTATACAAAAAAAATAATAATAATTTTCTGGTTTTGTCCAATTATGCACGTTTTAGTTTCAAGAGATTTAACATCGTTTGCTCATTCAGAGATGCTCCTCTCTATCGTGCTTTGTTTGTTTTACTGTTATTTAACAAGTAACAGTTAAGATAATTTTATTTGTTGATAGTTTACTGTAGGTAAATCATTCATTTTAAAACGTGTAAAGCTGATTATTGTCAAAATGAAAAAAATTTGTAAAAATTTTGAAAATTTCAAAAACTTCGCTCACATCACATCGATGTCCCCCCAATGAAAAAAGGATAGAAACGACTATTTTCTGATTTGGAAGCTAGAAGAATGGAAAGAGAGTTGAGAAGTTGTGGGTCCAAAACACCTAAGCAGCCAGCCCAAAACATAGACAAGCCAGTTAGGGAATGGACTGCACGCCGGGCACTCAAAAGAATTGAGTTAATCGCTAAAGAGAAACCGAAGAAGTCTCTGCTTTCAGCGAAAAATATTAAAGCTAGCTTAGCTTTTGCTAAAAAGCACAAACACTGGACCATTGACCAATGGAAAAAGTTATTTGGTCGGACGAGACTAACGTAAATAGAATAGGAAAGGATGGTAGATCTTTTTATTGGTCATGTCCTGGAAAACCACTTCAACAACATCAAGTTCAAAAGACCGTGAAACATGGAGGAGGTTTGGTGATGGCTTGGTGCTGTTTTTCGTGGAACTCTGTTGGTCCTTTGATGAAAATAGATGGCATCATAAACAAAGAAAAATAATAAACAAATTGATTTTGAACGTGCATAATTGGACAAGTCTAAAAATTAATGGAATATTTTTTGTTTTGTATAATATATTATTTTTTGAAAAAGTTATTATAAATAATAAAATTTAGTTACATAAACAAAATGAAAAAAAAAAATAAAAAAAAAAGATTTTAGTTCTATTAAAAACCCTTTAAATCAATTTTTCAAGTAAGCGAAAACATTTGACTACTTTTGCTCGTCACTGCAAAAGTGCAAAATGAATTCCATTACTCTAAACTACCCTAACTAACTTTAATGTGAGTATTAGGATTTTTTAAAAATTTTATGTATTAAAATTCTATCATCGTTAATGAGCAATTATGTTGAATAAAAAAAACTGTTAGATTCTTCTTGTGCTTGCACAATTAATATTGTAGAATGTCAAAAAAAAAAACATAAAACGCAATACTTTTTGCAAAATAATTATTAATTTTACTGCCACCTTGCACCGTCAACAATTAATATTGTTAAAAGATGAAAAAGTTGTATCTGAAGATGGGTATCAGGTTTAGAGCGTATTTAAATCATATTTAAAATATTAAATTAAATCAACAGTCGAAATTCTGGTTCTTCAAATTTCTTATGAATAAAGTTTTGGTTTTTTATCTCATTTACATCGAAAGTATTGGTTAAGTGTGAAATTAATTAATTCGACTTAAAAATGCGATTATGGAGAAATTAAAAAATTAAAATTGTTAATAAATTCAGTTTCGCTGATTTTCAGTTTCTTGACTTTAAAAAAAAAATTGTGTTTAAAGCAGTTTGACAATCGATTTAAGTCGATAGTGATATAATACGAACAACCTTCCAAAAATCGGAATAAATAATATCAATTTTCTTAAGAATTTCAGATTTTAAAAATGAACTCATTTTTACCTTATAAACAGTAAAGTAAATCTTTTTCAAACGCACAATAACTCGTGGAGAAAAAAGATCTACTCCCAAACCATTCCTGTGTGCGCGTTTTTAGTCTTCAAGAATGATGGAAATCTACAATTATCTGCCAAATCTAAATGGCAGATGGTGGGAGCCCATAATACATTTGAAAAAATGTTATTTTTAGGAATTGACTGGATGCGTCCACTATTGAAATTCGAGCGTTCTCATTTCAATTTGTGGATTTTTCAGATTTTTCCAGCAACTCCGTGTTTTATAATCGCCAATGATTCATATAGATCATCCATTGAAAAAAATAAAAGCTCGATACGGGTCATAGTGACAGAATCATACTTATATGCCCACATAATTAATGAACCTACTTAAATGTATAACAATTTGAATTTCGTTTTTTTTTAAGATTAAACAACTTCTGAATTTGTCGTAGTCAACATCTGATTGAGATACAAATATCAAAAATGTTTTTTTTCTCAAAAACCGCATCTAGAATCTTGACGAAATATTTTTTGTTTCACCAAATTTTTGGAGATCAATCAATGAACTGTTTTTTGAAACTAGGTTATAATTAACAGTACCTAAGAGTTTAAAAGTTTAAAAAATATTGCAAAACTTGAACAAAAAAATATATACATATTTAATTTTTTTTTGAAAATTCAATATCTCAAAAACAGGTCAATGATTTTCTTTTACTTGAAATTGCACTTGCACAATAATAAATACCTAAAACTGGCGTACCAACATTTTTTGAAAATCTTTTAGGAATTTTAAATATAAAAAAAAAACGCTACAACGATTTAATATTTTTGTTCTTCTATGTTATAACTTCTTATTTCCATAAAAAAAATCACAGGGCATTCGGTTTTCAGGTTCCGCTAAAAGATTTGAGGCTTTTGGTTTGGTTCCGTTTCTTCAGGATGCGAAGAAATTTATCACGATAAAAAGATGCGACAGAAACCAGGCTTAAAAATCAAAAACGTAACTGAAATTTAACGATTTTATTGACAGAAATACTAACAGTGATTGTCATAAAACTGTGTTTTTAATTTTTGGCGAGGAATAAACATAAAGATTAAGGTTTTTGAGAAATTTGCCTTATTTTGAACTATTCTCCTATATTTCTTAAATATCAAAACAAATTCACTTACAATTTTATATGAAAGTACTTCTAAATACATACTACAAACAGAATTTAAAACTTTTTAAGCAAAAATTGGAGAAGATATAAATTTGTTTGTACTAATAGTCTAATAGATGCTTTCAACTACTTTTTAAAAACAAACAAATAATGACCCAGGCGTTTAGGGTGTAATCGAATAAATAAACAGAATTGTAAGACCATTCTTTTCGTCATCATTGTGTCGTGCTCTCGGTGCATGAAGGGAATCTCCCTGAGACACGGCAGCAGAAATAAAACAATCGGACCTCAAACAGGTTTTTCTAACCTCTTCAAATACTTGTATCATTAGCCTTGACAGGATTGGCCTTGTACATTTTTTTTGGATCAATAGAACTTTTATATTGCTTCGACAAAGAATAGACATCAAAAGGTATTGAATAATTCAGAAACTCATTACTATAGAGAAGTCATTCAAAATCACTTCCAACAATAAGATCAAAAGTAATTTGTTGTTGCAGATGCATTCCATCAATCAGCATAATTTGTGTAGTGTATAAAACTTTATTAACCTAAAAGGGGCTGTGTTTTTTCTTGATAATTAATTATTCGATTTCTTGTAATTTTATCTTTAATAAACAAAAAAAAAAAAAAAAAAAACAAAAATACCATGTCCCTAGTTTGTTTTGTTTTTGATTTAAACAAATGCTTATATAGTAATATAAAAAAAATAAGACTTATTTAATGATTAAGAATTCATTTAATAATATTTTTAGTGCGAATTTATAAAAATCGAGTTTCTTGAAAAAACTACGAGATACAAATTGCAATGAATTTCCTTTGTTCTTGAAGCATTACTTAGCTGTAAGCAACAATACTTTATACAAATTATTTAATAATTTTAAAAATTCTAAATATATAATAACATAATATTTTTGTTATTAATACAAACTTTTAATTTTTTATTTTTTTTTAAAGGGGATGTCGCGGTGTGACGAAAGCGGAGTTGAAGCAGCATCAACAGAAACAACCGATTCACCATATGAAGATGACGATTGTCTCAAAGTTCGAAAATACTGGTGTTTCCTTTTGTCCAGCATCTTCACATTTCTCGCTGGACTATTGGTTGTATTGCTATGGCGGGCGTGTGCGTTCATATGCTGCCGCAAGGAGCCCGAACTTGGACCAAACGATCCAAAACAGAAAGAACAAAAGGCATCCAGAAACAAACAAGAGTTCGAGGGAACTTTTATGACAGAAGCGAAAGACTGGGCTGGTGAACTTATATCCGGTCAAACAACAACTGGTCGAATTTTGGTGAGTTTTTTTTTTAATTTTTTAATATAACCATAATTTTAAACTATTAAAGACAGATTGAAAAAAAAAACAGAAATTCCGAAACGACAAACAAATTCAATAGAAACAATGTTGGGTCACTGTGGCGTATGTGGGACATTTTGTTGAAATTCTACATTTTCTAAAATTAGTTATATGATATTAAGATTTTTAAAGACAGCAACAAACTTAAAGAAATCTCTGTAACCATACCCTCAATGTTAAAGAAATGGTGAAATAATAAACATTTTGTTCTGCGAAATGAACCATAAATTGCTGCGAAAATAGTTACTTTAACATTTTGCCCTCGTCAACTATAAGTTTGCCTTTGTCTTTGGCTTAGGGATTTCATTGAATAATTATTAAATGTAAATGACATCTGTCATCAAAATGCAAATAGTTAGGTATTATGTCAGCATTAGATTCGATTACTTATTCATTAAGTTCTTTTTTCCTTATATGTATTATTGTTACGAATGCAAATATGTATGTATATGACATTTGTCATTGACACACGAATAATTACATTCATTTGTTTTGTTATACATATTTATGTTGCAGTTAGATATTCATGTTTTTTTGTTTCAATCACGCAAGAAGTCCTGATATGGGAAAAGGACTATCCAAAAATTATTCTTAGACATTTGGGTAGAGTAGCAAGTGTATTTTACATTACATATGTTTTTTCGCCCAGTCCACATCACACTAGGTACATACTCGTAGATTTTAAATTATTCAAATGCATGAACTAGTTTCGGGCACACTTCGTGTTCATGTATATTTTTGCTTGTTTATGGTCCGATTTGATCAGAGATACATTCATGCGCAATGTATAGGTTCCCATTGAATACTCAGAGTTGTATACACAAGAATGTATGGACATAATGTTCATGTATTCGGAGTTTCTACTCCCTAAGGAACTAAATCCAGTGATGTTATATTGTGCTGTTAGAGTAAGTGGATAGCTTTTATAACTGGGAGTATGGAGATTAAATGCATATGATATAAGTCGTTTAACTAATAAATAGCCGTTGTATTTAACAACGGATGAAATGGGATATTTCGTAAGTGGTGAAATTGTCTAAGATGAGTTATTCAGAAACATAATATTGATGACTTAATTTTAAGAAGAGATATATTTTTTTCATTTGCATCTTAAATTTTTATTGCAATGTGAAAGGTCGTCATTCTTTTTTTTTTTTGATTTGATTTTATACCACGTCTGTCATCAACTTAATCGTTTTTGATAGAACTCTTAAGGTAATTCACTATTCTACTATTCCACAAAACTTTATTGGGCTACCGAATCTGGGAAAACCCAGAATTATTTCTATAACAAGAAAAGTTTAGAATTGCAGAGGGCTAATTCTCAAACAAAAAAAATACTAAGGTAGAAATTTGAAATTCAATAAAAAAATGAGAACAATGAAGAGTCACAATGGGCACAAAGCGAAACCACATTGGGAACAGCAACGAAACTTTGAAAAAAAAATTTCATGAGCTCCTCAATTTTTGGAGGATGAAAAAGAAACGAGATACATTGTTGCCAATTTTAAGGCCACAACCAAAACGAAATTCAATAATTTTATTTCACAAAACTAAATAAGCGGTTCCTATCTCCTCCAAAATATAATTGGTTGGCTCAACTGACTAGGTGTCCTGAGTCACGAAAAGTTTAGCTGTTTCAAAAGAAATAATACAAAAAATACATAGCTTCTATATTTTTTCTAGAATTCCTATTGATCGAATTCTCCAAGAACAACTCTTTTACACTTATTTCCAATTTTAAAAAATCGGAATAATTTTTCGCTAATGATATGATCACCAACAGCCACTCAATGGACGAGTTCAGTTCCTTCTCCGTCAATTCCAATTAAACGGAAAGTTATCAAAACTACGCGCAAAGTCCCCAACCCAATTAAGTCAAAACTGCAAGTTTGGAGGAAAACCATTCCGTCGGATAGGATCCTTGTCATTTTTTCTCACAAAAATGACCAGGTAGGATCCGGTGACTCACGTGAAATTTACAATTCTCTTAATACTCTTAGTTCGTAGACCTTCGAATTTGAAGGGATGTAGAAAAACGTCGCAGTCATTTTTCTATCGTATTCTAGACACATTTGGTTGGGCATTAAGGCACAATAAGAACAGATTTGTGTGAACTATGTACCACACATATCGTTGAACGTATATTAAATTCATCATGTTATATTCCCGTGTGAACCCTCTCGTAACTATCGAACGTTAACAGAAAGCTGCCTTATTTCATGTGATAGGCAGCGCCAAATTTTATACTCAAACAAATCGACGAAAAAATCTTAGATATCAAAAAAGGACATACTGCCTAAACGACTTTTCCAATTTTTTTTTTTTTTTTCAAGTCCAAAATTGTATTTTCATAAAAACTATTTCACAAATTCAAAGGAAAATAAAAATGTATTTCATTTCTTTGTGCTTGAAAACAAATTTACGAAAATGATTCACAATTGCAACTTTCAAAGAACCTTTTTGGGTACTGAAATCTTCAAAATGTCCTTCTTTCTTTTGGCTCCAATTTTATTTTATGGACACGAAAGTGGCTGGCGCTTCTTGCCACATAGCCCAGAATGGACATTTTACATTTTGTAAAAGTGATTTCCGAACATGGTTATCTCACGCGGATGAAATGTGAATTGACCACTATTATCGTGAGATTTGACCTCGTTAGATTTCTTACTGTGCGGTCTTATTAAGTGAGAGGTCTATACTAATAAACCAAAAATACCAACGCCCTGAAAGCCAACATAATCAATGCCATTGGTCAGAATCTTTCTGATTTATGCGCCAGAGTTATATATAAATAAAACATTTCAGTGATCTGACTTACAATATGTTTTATTGAAATTTTAAGATAGAAAACACTTCATAGGAAACCCCTTAAATTGAAACTAAGAAACTATTCCTTACATTATACCGTAGATCCATTTTTTTATTTTTGATTTAAATTAAATTTCATATGCAGATATTGCTTATCAGATTCAAAATTACTTTTTTGGCTGTTAGTCCATTAAAAATTGGTATTTCGTCCTGGCGATCGCTTGGACTTATCAGTTGACTAGTGAGAGCTTGTTAAATCTCATTTTTTATTAAATTTAATCAATCTTACATCAAGTTTTGACAAAAATCCAATGTGAACCATATACAAGATATAAATACTTAATCATTAAAGCTGGAATTTTGATTTTCGAAAAAAATTACAGGCTTTTATTTTGACGATTCCATATCTTACAAATAGGTCAATGATTTTTTTTTTGAATTCAATTTTCATTGTAGGAAAATAAATTATAATTAAAATGTTTTTGAAATCACATTACATTCCTCTGTTTATAAAAAAGTTGTTTTAGCCTTTGAAGAAATGAATTAAATGCTTCTGAACATTTTCCTCAAATAACATCTAACTTTAAAATTCGGATTCTCTTAAGCACAAGAGCGGGTACTTTCGGTCCAGCCATGCATCTTATTCTTATAAAAATCTTTGAAGCCGTTTTTAAAATAAATAATTTTTGTTAGCGTAACGGAATTCCGTTTTTTATAATCACATTTTTTCTAAATCCCGTAAAAAATTTTTAAAATACCGTCTACTATAATACATTTTTACTTGCGACTTAAAGGTACTATAAGGCAAGTTATGCATTCGTAAAAAAAATCGAATTCGAGATTTTGATCAAAGTTGACATTACGATGATAGCGAAGACCAAAAAAGTAGGTCTCGCAATTCTGTCTGTCTGTCTGTCGGTTCGACTACAGCCTAAACGGCTCGGCCGATTTTCTTCAAACTTGGTAGATATGGGTTTTAATTTTTTCCCCCCAGACGTTTTTTTCTTTTTTTTTAAGACTAAAAATAACGGTACCTGCCATACGATTTTTTTTCGAAATTTTATAAATATTTTGTTCTCAAAAACTGTCCCACAGAATTTTTTAAAAAAAAATTGAAAAATTTGATTTAGTTAAAGCTAGGTCATGGTTGACAAACAAATTTCCAAAAAATAGTTGTTTTTGGTAGCCCCCCTGGGTCCATTTATTTAGTTTTTGATTTTCTCGAAAACGGTACAGCCGATTTAAATCATTTTTTTTTATGCCAAAGCTCCTCCAAAGTTTAAATATTATTACATATTCAAATTTTCAATTTTTAATTTTTTGGATTTTTAAAAAAAATTCAAAAATTTTTTTTGGAAACTCAATATTTCGAAAACCCCATCCTAGATTTTTTTCAAACTTGACAAATAAAAGTTTCTTAACATAATCTACAAGATTTAAGAAAAAAAATTTTGTTTTATCTAAAACTAATGGTACCTTCCATACAAATTTTAAAAAATGGTTTTCGAAAATAGTATTTTTCTCGAAAACGGTTCCGAGAATTTTGCTAAAATTTTTTTTCTTTTGATCAATCTTTACGGTCTATAATTTAATAAAAAAAAATTTAAATCTAGATATTACTGACTGTACCTACCATAGAACGATTTTTTCGAATTTTGAATTTCTCATTATCGACTTAACGGATTTTAATGAAATTTTTTACAAAAAAGCTCCTAAAAAGTTTAAAGAACATTGCATTTAAAAACTTAAGAAAAAATATTTTTTCAATTTTTAGAAAAAAAAGTAATTTTTTTTGTGAAAAATTCAATATCTCAAGAACGGCTTAGTATTTGTTTTTGGAAATTAGACTCTTATTCGTACAATAATAAAAATTTAAGGTTGGCGTACCAAAATTTGTTCTTAAAAATGTTTTAAAAATTTTGTACATAAAAGCTTATTTTTTTAAGGAACCACTACAACGACTTATAATTTTTGTTTCTGCATAAATTCATATTTGCATACCATTCTGTTTTTATCTCTTACTACTTAAAGAATTTAAAAAAAATCATTTTATCCTTATGAACAGTTTTCTCTAATAACATTCGTTTTTAAAATTCCTAGTCTATTACATAGGAGCAAGTTCGTGCGACCCAGTCGTGCATTTTATTTTTTTAAATACCGCTTTTAAAAATCCCGTTTATTCAAAATCCCGTTCTATTATAATCCAGCTTTTTAAAATCCCGTATTATACCGCTTATCCTGTTTTTTAGAAAAGGTAGCTAAAACTTATTGATTTTATGTTTAGCCCAGTCAAATAAGCCAGAAAAAGGGGCAAACCTCGGAATGGAAACGAATAAGCTGAAAATTTGCACCAACCTTTATTTTGATGTTCTAATGACTGACAAAAAAGTCTCATATCATATCGTGTCGGCGTCACAAGTTATTCGAGGTCAAAGGTCAGGTAAATCGATTTTTTGCAATTATTTCGTTTTCTATGCGAAATACCGCGTTCGAGGTTATTATGAATTTTGTAGACCATACACTTATCTACAATTTTCATCTCAATCATTTTTTTATAACTCCAACCATTCTCGAGATATAGCGCGGAGAGTGAAAATTTAAAACGTAGATATGCATAAAATGCATAATGACTGATTTGTGTTTTATATGTGATAAACCGCTCTCGGAAGGAGAAAGAATTTATATTAAAAAAGCTGAGAGATGTCATTACAGGCTATATTCCTGATGATAAAACAATAATTTCAAAATAAAGGGAAAGATATTTAACTGAAGTAATAATAACGACGAAAATAGGATAATTTACTATTATTTGTTTTCGTGATACGCAAGCTAATATTTTATCTAATGCTTGGTATAATAATAAAAAAGGCACTGGGTAGAAGAACGAATGCGTGTAGTAGAATTTACAGCTGCAATTATTAGAGAAGATATCGTCGAGACTAAATCTTATCCGCCTCCAAGTAAAATGATCTACAATTTACTTGTCGACGCCGCACAGTGGGCATAAATCGTGATTTAAGGGGCCAAAAATATTTTTTTTTTGTTTTCGAATCACATAAGTTTAATTTTAATTAATTAAAGAAATATTTATACGTTAAGAGAAAAATAAATTCAAAGTAAATCGATGTGTGAAGCATTTTTGGCACAATTTTTATTTCCCGATTTTTTTGAAAATCCTTTTGGAAAGTAATCGAATTTATTACAGCTAATTATTTCACATATTTATATGTTATAATACGCAAAAAAAATATAAAGAAACGTTAAGTAGTTAGTACCGTTTGATTTTGAAACACCCATCTTAATTTTACTCAATTTTCCAGTTTATAAAGGCGATACAAAAATTCACAACTTTAATTTGTTTACGAATTGAAAATAGATTATGTGCTCTATCGAAACTCGAAAGATTCATATCCGCATGTATCCGCATTTACGAGTTAGAGCGAAAAAACATTTTACATAGCGACTCTTCTGTATGCAAAATCTTACATGTTGTACTGTAACCATGTACCAAGACTGTCGTTCGTCTCCAATGAAGATGCCCAAACAATTTAATATTCACCTATTCTGGGTGCCGGGACACAGGGACATCCCGGGGAATTGTAAAGCCAACGAACTCCCAGAACTGGAACGGAAATGCCTTTTTTGCCCGTTAGGGTAAACATTATAGGTATGCCTCTAGCTACAAGTAAACTTATGCTGAAGCGAATTGCTCTGGAACAATCAAACACAAGATGGCCTAACACTACCACATGTTTGGCGACCAAAGAAATCTGGCCCAAACTACATTTGAAGCGGTCAATGTATTTATTGTCCCTCAGTAGATCTCAGATCAGCTCCGTAATAGGTGTCATACTATGTGTACTATGAAACGATTTTTGCTGGAGTTGCTTGGACGAGGAGGAAGAGGAAACAATCCCACACCTTCTTTGTACATACCCAAACGCAGAGGATGCATCTGATCACACATTATCTTTTCTCGATTTAAAAATTAAACGCTTGGGTCGAAAAATTCAATTTGACGTGTACAGAAAATCAACAACTACCGATAGATACATTACACACGACTCATATTGCTCTTTTCAAAATAAAATAGCATCTTTTAATTCGATGATTTATCGCATGTGTCGTTTACCTCTTTCCGTTTCTGACTACAAACGAGAATATGAACAAATTCTTCATTTAGCTCAGGTCAACGGTTATAAAAATTCCCTCATCGACCGCTTGATTAAGAAACATACACAAAGAATAAAGAAAAACAATTGTTCTACCCTTTTCTCTTAAAACGCACAGCACAACAACACTGAACGCCGTGTCGCACTTTCGTTTGTGCCTAAAATCTGCAATCAACTTAAGCACTCATTTAGTAAAGCCAATTTGACAATCGTAAATTCCAACAACAACAAACTCAGCTCTTCTCTTGGTTCTTCCAAAGACGTCAAACCCATGAACAAGAAGAGCGGAATTTACCAAATCACCTGTCCTACTTGTGGCAGCAAGTACATCGGCCAGACTAAGCGTGCTGTTGAGTGTCGCATAGCTGAACACCAGAGGTACATCAACAACAAAGACATTCAAAAAGCAGTTGCAGCTCACGCATTTGATTTATCCAACACAGAACCCCACAATATGATACCTCTCATCGACAATTACAAACTAATAAAAAGTGTACCTTTTCCATCAAAACTGGACGCATATGAATCCATTTATATTCATATCAACGAGAATTTGATGAACATAGATGAAAGTCCAATAACATCTAATTTACTTTCTCTTGCAAAATAATTTGTATGTGTTGTATGGTTAAATATAAAATATTAATGTCACTCTCTGTTGTTAAAATTTGTTATTGCATTTATTGCATTTAATTCTAAGCTTTTTAGTTGTCACGCGTATTACGCTGAAGATGGTAGTTTAATTTTAATTTTGGTGGGGGCAAAACCCCCATTTATTCGGCTTAATACAAGCTAATTCTTAATCTAACTTAAAAACTAAGAACTTAAGCTAAGGTTAGTGAGGGGGAGGACGGTTCAGAAGCAGGAGTTTTAAGGAAGGAGTGCTCAGGTTAAAGTCGAAGAAGCATATGTTTAAATTAACAGCCCGTAGCATGCGAGAGACAGGTTCGTTGGAGCCGTAAGAGGTTCGGTGGGTGGGTATATAAAAGAGACGAGGGTTTCGTGTATTACGGGGATTAGTATTGAGAGAGATGGAGTTGTAGAGCGACATGCAGTCAACGGAACCGGAGAGTAGTCGATGAATGAAAAGAATGTCTGATATCTCTCTTCGTTCTTCCAACGAATTCAGATTGATTAGTTTAAGTCGATCTAGATAGGGAGGCAGAATCAGAGGATTGTTCCATGATAGACCTCGAAGAGCAAAGCGTAGGAATCGACGTTGGATGCTTTCGATTCTGGAAATATGAGTAATTTGGTAAGGGCTCCAAACTTGAGAGGCGTATTCTAGCAGTGGACGAACAAACGATATGTATAAGGACCGGGTTACGTAGGGGTTGGAGAATTCTTTGGACCATCTTTTGACGAAACCGAGCACTGAGTTTGCTTTGAGAATGATATCGTCTATGTGAGTGAGAAAATTAAGCTCTGGGTCACATAAAATGCCAAGGTCACGAATATTATCAACTGTGGGTATGGGTTGATTATGGAGCAGGTAGAGACGGGGAGGAGATTTGTTACGTTTGCGTGAAAAAGTAATTGATTGGCATTTGACGACATTAAGCTCCATGCAATTTTTTAGACACCAAACTGAAAAACTGTCTAGATCCTTTTGAATAAGCGAAGAGTCATGTGTTGAGGAAATGGTCTTGAAAAACTTGGTATCATCAGCGTACAGAGAGACAGAAGAATGTTTGATGACCCTATCAATATCATTAATAGCAAGAATAAACAAAAGTGGGCCGAGGTGGCTGCCTTGGGGGACACCGGAGGTAGCTAAGAAAGGGCATGAGGTGGCAGATCTAAATCGAACGCTGTAATAACGGTTTTCAAGGTAAGAAGAGATCCACTGTAACAAAGAGGGTTCAAAGCCGAGAGTGGACAATTTGAAAAGAATAAGCTTATGGGAAATTTTGTCGAAGGCCTTGCTGAAATCGGTTGAGATTACATCGACTTCGTAGCCTTTTTCTAAGGCTGAAAGGGTGACGGATACAAATTCAACAAGGTTAGTGGTTGTAGACCGGCATTTGAGAAAGCCATGTTGTGAGGGGGAGATGAGAGATTTGCAGTGGAAACTTAAGGTTTCATACAAAATACTTTCAAAGAGTTTGGGTATGTGTGAAAGTTTGGCAATGGGACGATAATTATTAACATCGCTCTTCGGACCCTTTTTGTGAATAGGGGTTATGAAAGATAATTTCCATATCTCAGGAAACTCTCCTTTATTTAGGGAAAGGCTGAAAAATTTTTGAGAGGGGAAGAGAAAGGATGGAAGAACATTTTTTTAGAAGGATGGCAGGGAGACCATCTGGACCAGGATTGAATTCATCGTTAAGTTGATTCAATTTATATTCGATGATATGGGGATCGACGGAACGAGGGAGAAGCGGTCCAACAGAAAAACTTTGTAGATAATTGAAATAGTCTGAATCAGGAACAAAGCAGTCATCAACAAAAGATTGTTTGAAGAATGTAGCAAAAAGGTTGGCGATAGTGTTAGGATCGTTTGATGTTTCGTTATTGAAAGAGAGAGTGGTTGGGTAGCCATCGGATTTTCTTTTGTAGTTAACAAACTGAAAAAATGACTTAGGGTCTTTGATAAGGTTGGATTGCGTTTCCATTAGATAACGCTGGTAAAGGGAATTGTATAGCTCGGTGAAATGGAGATAAGAACCCAGATAGTTAGAGTAGTCAGTAGGAGAACGAGAACGGAGGTAAGTTTCCCACAACTTATTTCTTTTATTTCGCAGAGAACGAAGTTTGCGATTATACCAGGGTGGAGAAGTAGACGAGGTTTTGTGGCGGGAAAAAGGAACATAAAGAGAAATAGAGTTAAATATTTCTCTGTAGAATAAGGTTATGGCATCATTTACGGTTAAGTTGTCAAAATTGAAGGAGACTTTGTTGAGGTATTCATTTATTAGACGATAGTTTGCTTTATGGAAGTCGTAAGAAGACAGATCCGTAGGAGGGGTGGACCGTAGTGGAGAATCGTGAAAAAATGAGACAAGAAGGGGAGGGTGGAAGTTGTCGATGGTTGATAGAAAAAGGGGACTAGGTGAGACAGATGAGTTAATGGGGTCTGTTGTGAAAATAAGGTCTAGTTGCCTACCCATGAAATTTGAGATGCCACTAATTTGGCAGAGGCTGGAATCAGCGAGGCTATCTAAGAAAAGACATTCTTTGGCAGATGTGGGATTGGAAGCAATATAAAACGAAAGATCGTCTGATGGAGACCATTTTAAATTAGGAAGGTTGAAGTCACCGAAAAGAATGATCTCATCATGGGGGTCACACAAATCGGTGATGTGATCAATCGTTTTAATTACAAGTTCATAGGATTCGATGGTTTGTGAAGGTAAGATGTAACAACAGACAACGTAAAGTGATTTTCGGGGTAGTGAAATCTTAATTGACACATAATCAAGTATAGGGGAAGAAGATATGGCAATGAGGGAAGAGTCAATAGTATTTTTTACAGCAAGAAGGACACCACGGTTAGGGTAATCATTGGTGGGTCGGTTAAGATCGTCATCGCGATAAACGTTAAAAGTAGAAGGGAACAATTCTTGATTTTTGATGCTGGGGATAAGGTTCGTTTCAGTTAGTGCGTATAAATCAAAGGGTAAGGCATGAGTTTGTTGCAAAACTGACTGAGTTTTGGAACGAAGGCCTCTTACATTTTGATAGTAGAAAGAAAAAGGGAGATTTTTGGAAGAAGGGGAAGCGGAGGTTGGGAAAATATTAGAAGCGAAAAAACTTATCATGGTCAGCTCTGCTACGTTGAAGGTGCGAGATCCGCTTTGAGTGAATATATTGTCCCAAGGCTTCAAGGTCATTCGCAACTTTTTGGGGAGACAAATTAAGAAAATCATGGTATTTCATGAAGAGGTTCCTAAGACTGGGGACATCGGTGGGGAGACCTTCTTGTTGAATCGAAACCATTACACTTGTTTTCGTTTTACCTTCAAAGCAGACGGAGTCCGGTTTATTGTGCAGATATGCCAAAAACAGACGAATGTTTTCGTAGGTTTTTTTATCTCTAAGCCTAGAGAGAGCATAGCGGCATTCAGTGGATTCACTAGATTGTTGGGTGCATTTGACTGTAGGGGGTAGAAGGGGGTCTATAAAGGAAGATGAAGGTGAGATTGCCGTTGGGAAAGTTGTAAAAGACTGAGTGGTGATTAAGGGAGGGGTAATTGATGTCGGGGGAGAGGTAGAGTGGACTGAAGAATAAGAGACGGGGATTGATGGGTTTGGTGTAGAAGAGGATGTGTGGTTAGGTGTTTTAGAAGTTGGCGAGGGGTTAAGAATATGAGATCTGCGAAAATTAGAATATTTGGCTCCAGAATTGAGGTTGAACTTTGAATTAGAGTTTGTTGGGGGTAAGAGATGAGTTGAAGGAGTTAGGTTAAAGGAAACCCTTTGACCTTTAGGTTTAGATGGATTACCGGATAGAGATGAGTTCTGGAATAGGGAACGAGAGAAGTTAGGTATGATGCCCATTTTGAAGGACCAGTTATTAGGGTTTTGTTTATTTCTGGATGTCGACGGCTGATGTGGCTTACGAAAAGGGTTTTGACGTTGCTTTGGTACAGAGGTGGGGTCTGGTATGGATAGGTTAGATGAAACATGTTTCTTAGAACTAGGATTTTTATGTTTAAAAGTTGAAATTCCGGTCTTCCATTTGGATAGCATCATGTTCTCTAGGCGAAGCGATCCACTAGGGTGGTGAAATATCCAGGCGTACTTTGAGGAAAACTGGATTTTATAACATCTGGACGACATCCGATGACATTCAGAGACAGTGATGGAGAATCGACGCTTAAAGTAAGACTTGACCCAGGTTACATTGGCAAATTGGGGAGTGTTTTTCAAGCAAAAGTAGCTATTATTGGCGGTTTCCAATTTGCTTAATCGATTATTCCATTCAGTAAGGTTCCAGGAGACGCCAAATTTTTGTATCGTGGGTGGGGATGGACGTGTAGAAGTGACATCGGTGACTGTTGGTCGGACGGGTGGTAACTCACGAACAGGAGGAGAAGTTACATCAGCAATTTGTGAGATTGAAGGAGTAATAGGAGGCACGGTATTCGTTTCGGTGTTCTGGATTTCCTCCAAAACAGATAAATTGTTATACACCGTTACGGGTTCGGGTGTGGGATATCTAGGTTCATCCAAAATGTCATTGATCTTCAGCCGTAGTTCACGCGAATTCGAATTCAAGCGGCTCATGTCATGCTGAATTTCCATCGTCCGTTGACCATTGCTGCTAACGTCGTATCCGATAGATATCAGCTCTGCTGAGACTCTAGATAGCAAAGACTTCGAACTTTGAAGTTCATCAAAAATCCCGATTAGTAAGGGTTGGTCCGGCGAAGAGAAGGGAGATACAGTTTTAGATGAGTTACTTTGGAAGTGAACCTCTAAGTCTGATTGGAGAGACTTAAATTTAGAAGATATATTATTATTTAGAAGTACAAACGAATCATTAATAGAGTCAAACATATTATGAAAGGAGTTGAAACGTTTATCAAAGTCTGAGATCTTGGAAACACATACTGAAGTATTTTGTTGACACTGCTGGTGAAGTTCTTCAACACTTTTTAAAATTAAATCAAGTTTTTTGGACACATTCTGAATTTTATTGAGGTGGTCAGTGTTATTGTTATTTGTTGAGTCACTTAGGCATTTGATAGCTAGCATAATATGGGAAAGGGATATGCTTTTACACTCATCACAGTAAAAGAAGAAGTTTTTTTTAAAGTCTTTTAGATAGGCAAGTGGTCTCTTACTTAAACCGACACAGGAAGGGTGAAAAGAGTTTCCACAAATACCACTGCAACTTATCCATTCAACACTGGGTTCGATGTTGACACAAATGGGGTTTCCGCACTTGGATGACATAATTTGTTATTATTATTATTATTTTTTTTTTTTTTTGCAAGAGTTTAAAGTAGGTGCGTGTGTAGTAAGCACAGTTGAGAAATGAGGAACGGCGGCGGTGGGCAAATTATGTGGGTCACACGCGCTATAGGTTTGGATTTAATTATTTTAAAGCGAATTGGGTCACAGAGTTCGTGGTTGGAAAATGTGCAGGGATAGGCGAAATTGTAACAGAAAAATTATTCACAGGAATACGAATGGAGAGACAAATTGAAAACACGTCTGTACTAGGCGGCGGTTGACAACCAAACAGGCCAATGCCTTCCGAAATGCATTCGGTATTAAGAAAAATAAATAGATAAAGTACAACTAAAGCTAATTGTCTTTTGATTTTGTTTTTGTGTTTTCATTTTATTTTTATTTTTCTTCAAATCTTTTTGCGGTCAATAAGGAAGAGACTTTCAACAATTAAAATATAATATAGACCACAAAGTTGTTCATTTAACAGATTAACTTGTTAAAAAAGTGTTTTTTATCCAAACGCAAACTTCATCTAGGAGAATATTTCTATAACGAACTAAGCGATCTAATAAATACAGACATTAAAAGTTTCCTTCGCTTCATTAGAAGCTCCAAATGGTTTGAACTAGTAGGGAACCTTTTTGTTCCATATAAGATCGTGACAGCCACTTTAACCTTACCTAACCTTACATACCATATTGTTTTTATTTAGTGCGGTTAGTAAATTTACTTGCACTTATTTTCTGTGGTATGCTCTTTTTATGTGGTTCTCATTAATTGTTCCGTTACATTTAATAATTGGATGATGGAAATGACCAAATTGATTTAAGGTTTTGGTTACTATTCTTAAACAAAGTGTTGGCTTGAAGAGGACAAAATGGGAACTACAAATTTCTTTTTGAATGTTTTTGTGAAGTCCCAAAGGGCAAACCTAAGAATTTCAAACAAATAGTTTACTGGTCACTATTTGTTGGATCTTCAAGAAAGTTCTTTTAAAATAAGTTTTGTATCCAATTTAAGCCAATATTGAATAATTTGTCATCCCACATTAACAGGGAGAAAAACAACTTTTTTTTATTATTTATTTAAAAATCAAAATAACACATATTTGATAAATTATATATTGAAAGGTACTTAAATAAAGTTACAAACAAAAAAATTATAAAAAAAACTCAACTGGTTCAAAAGTTATGGATTTTTGACCACTTAAACCACGCTTTCTGCCCACTGTGCGCCGTTTAGTATAGACTTATATCTTATATCTCGAGAATGGTTGGAGGTATAAAAAAATGATTGAAATGAAAATTGTAGATAAGCGTATGGTCTACAAAATTCATAATAACCTCGAACGCGGTATTTCGCATAGAAAACGAAATAATTGCAAAAAACCGATTTACCTGACCTTTGACCTCGAATAACTTGTGACGCCGACACGATATGATATGAGACTTTTTTGTCAGTCATTAGAACATCAAAATAAAGGTTGATGCAAATTTTCAGCTTATTCACTTTCATTCCGAGGTTGAAGGCTTATTTGATTGGTCTAGTTGGTTATTTTCCAGATACTAAAGAAACTTTGCATACACCCTACCTCGCAGCTACCCCAAATCCTATAGTGTGCCCAAGCACTCACTGTTTATACGTCGCAATAAGAAACGGGATTATAAAAGACGGGATTTTAAAAATCGGGATTATAAAAGCGGAATTTTAAAAAAGCAGGATTATAAGAAACAGGATTATAAAAAACGGGGTTTTAAAAAACGGGATTATAAAAAGCAGAATATCGTACACAAACCGGTATATTTCTAGAAATATCAGAGAGAACTTCGATTTTTACATTAACCTCTTCTAGCTCCTTGTTGCTTACGCCTGAATGCTGACTTGACTTTACTCATTATTAAAAAATAACAGCATGTTGTGTAGAGAAATGCTTTTTCGCGTAAACATTATTTTGTTATGTATTTCCAATTGTTAAGGGAGCTTAGTGAATAGGAACAAAATTCAGGCCAATTTTATATAGAAAATAATTAGAAAGGAAATATTTTGTCCTTGCTAATGACTCCATTATCGAATCGTAGTTACCAAATTGTTCTTGTTTTTAAAATCTTCCTGAAATTGATATAACATCACTGTCCAAAAGCATGTTGTGTATATAAGCGACCGAACTAAATTAGACTTGTTATATTTCTAGCTCGAAAAAAAATACTGTTCCAGGTGGAATTTTAACGTATGTTACACTCATACTAGCACATAAGAGTAATGTGAACGAGCTAACAAAAATACAATGACATTAAATAACCGATTTTTGGTGGACACGGACAGGACCCTGGGTGCCAAATGAATATTTAAAACGCGCCCCTCTTCTGCTCTATGCAGTGTCCTTCTGTCGTGTTATTTTTTCCTCTACCGTTTGTATTTCACACTCGAAATAACAAAGTTCAGTTGCACATATTCTACTACGTACGTAAATAGTAAGTACGGTGGTCCTTTGTACCAGGCATAAATATACTTTTTCACGTATTTGCCGGGTAAAAATAAAAAGAGCCAAAAACCACTTGGCGATGTAGATTCTATGTCTGCGCCCCAGTACCCGTGAGAAAGCTCAAAAGATATACAAAATGCAAAAACAAAATTTAAATGAAGCAAAATTAAAATACATATCAAAATGTATGCAAAACATTTATTTTTAATGTTTATTTTTGCTCACTATCACAAGTTGAATAGATTCTATTTTTTTTTTATGTGTGGTGTTGTTTTAATTACACTAGCTTGCAGTGAGTACTCAGCTCGTGTATCAGTGTGTCTCTTGGGGGCCACTTAGAAAAGCGAAATGAAAGTTATTACCACAGATTGTAAAAAAGAATTCTCTATAGCGTATGTTGTATGTGTGTGTGTGCTACAGCGAGGACATCTTTATTTGTTTTGGAGCTTTGGGTATTGAATATTAGATTTTATTTAAGTTGCATATGTTGTTTGCCGTTGCCTCTGGAACGGACTGTAAAGGTTTTAAGCACTTTTTTTTTTAGGGAGCTGGTAGTAATGTAGGTATTTGTTTTATTCGAAATGTTAGTGGTGCAGAAATATATTTATAGCCTAAATTGTCTTTGTTTTGTTAAAACTATATTTGAATAAGTAAGTTCAAACTAAAATTCTTTCTTCCTATTGCTTTTTTCTAACATTGATACGAGTGTGCTGATATATTCAAACTACATACATATATTCGTTCTTATAAACAAAAAAAAAAGATTGTACAGATACATTTACTAAGGGTTAAGGGAATAAGAACTAACCGAGCTTGCTTAAGTTCCAAAAATTGGTATACAAAAAAAGCATAAAGTCGCTAACAAAATATTAGGGGAAGCAGAAATCATTTCAAAAATAGCGGCAGAAAAGGAGTGTATTTGCAATTCCCGTGACTCAGCCGAAACCAAGGTTTAATGCTTTAGTATTCCACAGTCAAAAATCAAATCATCTTAAGAGACTATAACTTCAAAATAGGCCAATGTCAAACCATCTACAAAAAAGTATAAGAGGGGTTGAATAGACACAATATGATTTGTTGTTAGATATGTAGTTTTTCGGATGAAAAAAATTTCATCATAAGATCATTGGATCTGATGATTTGCTTTGACATGTTTTTTTAATTTTGCGCGCCTTGAAGTATTTGAACACAATGCGAGCGTTTAGCAAAGTAGGAGATGATTTAAAAGGAGCTGCCGATACGAATTGATTTTGAATTTATGAATATCTTAATGGGAGGGAAATATTGAGGCGGGTAAAGCATTCCACATTCGTGTAGTGCGGCTAAAGAAATAATCTCTGAATTCAACTCTACGTGAAAACATTCCTTAAGCACGGGTATCATGGGTGAATGGTCTTAGGAAAGAAATTCAACTGGCTATTTCACTAGAATACTGTTTATAAAAATTAAGATAGAATAATGAAAGACATTATACATTAAAGACTTTCAAATGTTTCTGTTATACTTCTATCAACTATTATTTTTAAAACTTCTTTATTGGATTCTGTCAGGAGACTCAAGTGGTTTATTGGAGCATCTGTCCAAAATTGTACTCAAGCTTTTGACAAATATAGGCTTTATAGATTTCTATCAGATCGGATTCTTTTCATTGTCGAAGGAAACAAAAGCAATCGCGATTGATTCGGTCTTTGTGACCGGCTCACCTAAAAGATTGATTGATTGCAAAAAAAAAATCAAAGAAGTATGTTCCGCAATCCTGCCTATCTGCGTATCGGTGTATAAGCGATTTTCATCAATCTATGTTTTTAGCTGAATCCTTAAATTGGAGTTCCAAATTTTTTTTTATCTAAAAATAAAAGTAGCTACAATTTAAAAAAAAAATTTTACATTTCTCGAAAACGGATGTAACTTTTTTGATACAAAAATGTAGTTATTGTCTATCTTTTGATAAGCAAAAAACAAATTGCAATTGAAAACTGTTTTATTAAGTGTTACTGTCAGAAAACGGTAGTCCCTCTGATTTTTGACTTTCTTATTAATGGCATCTCCGATTCCTACCAAAACTTCTATAAAACATCTCTTAGCAAGTTTATGCAGTATAGCAAGATGGTTTGCCGACTTGCGAACATGCGATATATATTTGTTCATGCGCGTAACATGGAAATACCAAGCTAATTTCGCAAACTTTCAACGAGTGGCCCTCAGATTTGTTAATAGTCATCGCGAATGCAGCCGTTCAAACTCGAATGGCGAGTCTGTTGAAATTAGCGGGATGCGTGGAATTAAAATATCATGTCCTTTGTACATTCTTCTGATAATTGTTGCCTCGATGACGTTGTCCATAGGCTTTTTCATAGCCAGTCTCATGAATCATGTTACGCAACATGATGATGACTGAACCTACTTTCAGTTGTTAATGTGATGTGGTAATTCTAGTTTATTCAAGAATTCTGCGGGTCAATTGTCTTTCTGTGAAACTACATATGTATGAAGTGATAAAAAATTATCATTTCAGTTTTCACAGCCATTTTTCATTTTTCCAATTCATGAATTCACATAATGCGATTCTTGAACTAATTCTGATAAATGTTTGTCACAACATATACTAGACAGTACTTTATGGTAAATGCTTTCATTTTGATGTCATTTTTGAGTTTAATTTTGTTTGTAACTGTCATATTTCATTAGGTCTTAAAGTGTGATAACAAATTTAATATTTGAAAAATTTTTGTCATTTTATTCATTTTTCTCATGAATTGCGAATCACAGTGTGTGAAGTTGGGAAAAAACTTAACATTTCACAGTTTCACAGATTGAGAATTTCGAGTTTCTAAGTTGGTGATAGTCAATTTGAGGACCAGATGCACGAAAAATTGTAGCAGTTTGAACTCAAATGGCAATTCCGTTCGAACCATCATAAATTCGTGATGTGTGAAGCTAAAACATCTCCTCCTCTGTACTTTCCTTTCACTGAACCAAATTTGATAGTCATATTGATAAAAAAGCTAGCGGATATCAAAAAAGGGCGAACAATATAAGGTCGATGAAAACTACCCGTTGATTATAATGTTGTTCTATTAAAAAAAAAAAGTGTGAGTGCCAGAACTCACGGTTAAGATGTGTAAACATCAACGTTCGTCCGAGTGCCGAATTTTTGTTATCGAACGTACCCAATAAACATACAATGCAATCGTACTAGTTTGTGACTTTAGATATATTCAAATGAAGGCCACTATTTTTCCCACAATTTATCCCTTCCACTTATACTAAGGTCCAAAAATATGTCTACATAGCTGAACATAACGCTTTCAACCTAAACACATGTATCTTTTGCACCATGTCCTGTAAAAGCGATTTGAAATAATCAACTATTTTGTTGTCTTTACTTATTTCTAGTAAAATATTTATATCGGAACGAGTCCAAAAACATTTTTCTTGTTCATTTTCCATTATTACTTGTGTTTAGGATACTTTTAATGTAATAATCAAAAAATTATAAAGTGAATTTAAGATTAATGGGATCAAAAACACTAGTTAACAACTAAAACCGAATAACAACATAAAATTTGTGTCGACGAACTATTTCGATCCTTTTAAGGCCAGGCGCGCACATTTTTTTTTCACAACTGTTTAGTTGCTAAAATGAAATATATGGGACACCGCGCACTTAGAGCAACTCGATTCGATTTTGACACAAACTAAACGATTGTTTAAAATTAATTCGCTACAGTTGAGCTGTTTTCTATAAGCATAAGAGAGAAAAGAGTGTGAGCGTGAGTAAAAAGTTGCCAGTGCGCGGTACTCTATCAACTGGTGATTAAACTATTTGATTTCGATCACAGTTGCTAGTGCGCGGCTAGCCTTACACGCCATGTCGGCATACTACATCGATTCCCAAAGTTCGCACTGCCGTGTCGACACTTATTCATTTCACACGACCCAAAAACCTTATCGACAATATGCTTCGATGAAGTAGTTCGTGGCATGTGTTAGGAGTAAGTGGACTCCGCTACGTAACGTAAAGTTTGTTTGACTTATGTTTAACCAGAGATGTTGCTTGTGACAGCATTATATTTGTACACTTATATTCAAACAGAGATGTTATCTGATAAAAAATAGACTGTTTTTACACGAATCTGATTTTAATATCTGTTTCTCTTTTGGATTGCGAGTGCATCTGTGCTTTTAAGCACAGCGATTTTAAATATAAGTTAACTTTGTTCATGCGAAAAGAAGTCATCTCTTCGCACACCTTACTCTACTCAGTTAAGCGAATTGCACTGAGCGAACGCCAAATATAAAAAAGAAAACCACAAAGAAGAATGAACGATAACTCCGCATTTTTCTCAACAATTGTAAGTGTTTAGTGAAAAAGTCACACGTATAGATTGGATGTAGGCTTGAAGAAAAATCAAAATCTTTTCAATCTAGCGTACTGCATAGAAATATTGTATATGCAAGGTTGATGATTGATCACGTATTTATTGGTTCATTTGCGTATATTACGTTGAAGAGATGAGAACACAGCACAGCATAAGCACTGATTACAATATTAAAACAGCAAACGAAAATTATATGATAAAATGAACAGACAAAATAAAACAAATTACTCGGATAAAATTACGAAAATCTCAAAGAAATTCGTAAAAACACAATTTTTCTGAAAAAAAAACCACAAAGGGCAACGTTCTCTCGCCACTGAAATAATAGACTTGTACGTACTTTTCATGCATTTGAACAATGTATATCTGGCTTAACGCCACAAGCAAATATATGTACTTGTCATGCAGCGAAAAAGTCAAAACTTTTTTTTTGACAAACCACTAGATGGAGCGTTCACCTTATCAAAATCAAACCAATCCTTTAGCTCCTTTTTTAGGTTTCTGTACTTTATCTTACTCCCTCTGTCAGAGATTTACAAACTGATTGACATCATTCCCACCTTGTAATGGAATTATAAGTGGCAAAAACTAATTTTTTTAATACATTGAAGTCGTAGTCATCATCTAGTTCATGGCTTTACAGATGGAGAACGATCTATATTTTGATATAGTGAATGCTAAAAGTATATTTTGATATAATAAAGAATATCTAATTCGATAATTAAAATAATTATATGGTATGACATATAAGGGACAAATTAAATTTTGACGTATCGAGAATATTTCATTGCAGATGTCAACTGATTGCCCTGAAGAACATTTTTTGGATTTTTAAAGTTCAACTCTGAAAATGCATTTTTTGCGAGCATAAAATAAAATGTTATCGTCCGTCAATAACGTGAAGTGGATTTTTTAAGACATTAAATGAACCCGCTATAAAATTTTACACCGGTTGATTTGTCTTTCGTCTTTTTCACATATTTAGGCCTATTCGGCGAGATCTTTTATTCTGTTATTCTGCTATGAATTTCCATACAAATGTTTGAGCTGTCAACAAATCTTTTATGAATTTTAATTTTGGTATTCAGCACGCTAAAATCTGTTATAAAATCTGGTAAGAAAACTTTTATGAACTGTCAAACGTTCGAACATAGAAAAAATCTTTTACGAATAGCATTTTTGGTATTCAGCATGCCAAAATCTGTTATGAAATCTGTTAAAAATCATAAAAGAATTAAAGACAAACTTCTGTTACTTTTATCATAAAATATTTCAATAAGTACACAGGTGCATCAAGTAATAATGAATATTTATCTTGTATTTTGTCAATGAAATGTTCTTTAAAGGAGACAAATGAAAGAAAATGTAACAAAACACATATCATATAAACATATAAGTAGAGTATGGCCATGGTATTCCCAGAAACATATGAGATAAAATCGTGTTCCGTTGTATGGATGGATACCCATAGTGTGTAAGGCTAGGCGCGCACATTCAATTTTTAGTTGCACAACTGTTTGGTAGCTTATAGAAAACAGATGAACTACTTAGTTCAATGTCCGCGCAGGTGCATATAATTATATGTTACACAAAATAGCCTTAGGCTAGGCGCGCACATTCAATTTTTAGTTTCGGAACTGCTTGGTTCGAGCAAGTAAAAGTTTGTGTTTTGATACAAACTAAACGATTGCCTAAAATGAGTTCGCTAGTTTGTGTATAATATATAATTATATGCGCGTACATTCAACTAAATAGTTCATCTGTTTTCCATAAGCAACCAAACAGTTGTGCAACTAAAAATTGAATGTGCGCGCAATCATTTAGTTTGTGTCAAAACACAAACTTTTTAGTTGCTCGAACCAAGCAGTTTCGAAACTAAAAATTGAATGTGCGCGCCTAGTCTAAGAGTTTACATTTTTGTTCGTCGTCCATTTAAATTATGTCAGATGAAATATTTTACATATTCACAGCTGATTATGATAACAGATTTAGTTCAGTTTTATAACAGATCTCGTTTTCGAAGTAGCATAAGGCCAGGCACGCACATTAAATTTTTAGTTTCGCAACTGTTTAGTTGCTAAAATGAAACATATGGGCTTATATGGGACACCGCGCACTTAAAGCAACTCGATTCGAGCAACTAAAAAGTTTGTGTTTTGACACAAACAAAACGATTGCCTAAAATTAATTCGTAATAGTTGAGCTGTTTTCCATAAGCGCAAGAGAGAAAAGAGTGTGATCGTGAGTAAAGAGTTGCCAGTGCGCGGTTCTCTTTCAACTGGTGATTAAACTATTTGATTTCGATCACAGTTGCCAGTGCGCGACTAGCCTAACAAACTTTTATAAAAGTTCGAACCTCTGACTACCAATCATAAAAGATCTTTTAAGGTGGAAATCTTTTATGATTCATAACAGAAAATCTATAGCAGAATAAAAAATGTGGCAGAATAGGCCTAATTAGTCGAGAGGTGAAGAAATTTTGATTGATTGAATTAAGTTCTAGTCAGCAATGGAAAGTAATAAAATCGAGATTTCAGTACTCAAAGTCTCCAATGTAAACACGATGTCGTAAGTACGCAATATTTACAATGTAAACATGGTGTTAAATGCAATCGTCGGTAAGGTAGGTTGCTACACGGAACGTGTAACCGGAACGTGTAACCGTAACGGGTTACACGGGACGTATAAGTTTTACACACGTTTTCAATTCACTCTACCGCCGGGAAAGATGTTTACACATCAAAAATATTGTATTTGAAATATTTGAAGAAATGCGTAAGATGATTCATTGTGGTGTTAAATTCACAAAAAGGTTTGGATGATTCAATGCTCAAACAAAACTTAAAAAAAGGGTATTTCAAAATAAACAAACTAAAGATTTTAAAATAAAGATCATTTTATTCCATCGAAATACACGATCATGTATTCTGGATCCAAAATTGTCCCAGTGTAACAATTTAGGCAGGCGATGAGGATTATTAATGTTCCAATTCCTTTTTATATTCAACAACAAATATTCGTAGTAGGCTATGTTTTTATATATAGCTAATAAACTGGAGCTAGAACACTTCACTTCACTTCGTTTCGAACTATCAAGTTGATCAGATAAAAAACTAATTTCGTTCTGAAGAATAAAGAGTTATTAAATTCATTGGTTTGTCTTATTAATAAATTATTAATTATTAAACCAGTGACAATGACTAGAGGGCAGTGGCCTGAATGTTGTTTTTTTTTGTGTTTCCGGATAATCCCGTATTGAAAAGTGAGATTGGGTCTTGCCTCTACCGCTGCCAGTAATCAATTTTGGCGTTGCGTTGGCACAATAATACTGTGAATTAAATAAAAAATAAATAGGCGCTACCAGCTAAAATAAAAAAAATATTTATGAACCACTGTAATGTGCCCTGCCTGTCCTATAAAGCTATGGAGGATATGGGCTTCCTCAAGCCAATTATATATGATGGCTAAAGAGCCGATCTGTTTTGACTTCTCTGAAAATTAAAAGAAAGAAGGCTGAGGAGCCGATGTATTACTTTTAACTTCCAAATCGAAAGTGAATTTTTATTTTATCAGACTTAAGCTATTTATACAAAAATTATTTTCTTACACACTAAGAACTTAAACCTATACATAGTATTACTAAAACATATACATTGTATTTAATTCTAATTCGGTGGGAGACAAATGACAGAATCAGGCAGCATACTTGCTATGTCATCAAAATCATAACCAATATGCATGCCCCTTTCAAAATGCACAAATGCATCCAAATTCGTTGAACCTTCACGAATAGATAGATACACTTGACCATAGTAAAAGTAATCTGAGACTCAAGTGGCATTGAACATTTTATTAGATAATTTTCTGGAGTGAATGAAATGCGAGTACATATGAGAAATGGGTTGGCTATAGGAACGTGGAGTATAGATCTATGGCAATGACCTGCAATAAAATTCTTATGCAATATAGTGTAGTGTATGCGCACTACATCCTCACTCTTTTAGGAAAAAAAAAAAAATTTTTGATTTAAACATTTTTTTTTTTTTTGTTTATTATTTTTTTAATCTATTATTATGTACCTCTTTGGTTTCATTATTAATCTTAATTTTACTATTTACACCATTTAATTCAATTACTTCGTATGGTCCTTTATATGGGTTTTCTAATTTTTTCTTATTTCCTACTTTTAAATATACCTTATCTCCTACTTTTAATTGTAATGGGTTGGCAATCTCATCTACTAATTCCATTCTTTCTATTTTACTTTTCTCTAATAATTTCTTAGCTATTATTTTCTTCTGGTAGTTTAACTAATCTTTCTTCTGTATTTATAATTTACATATTTTTTCATCATGTTATTCAAATTTTTAATTTTATTTATAGTTCTTTTTATACCTGAGTGTCCACCGGTATGAGGTGTATTATGAAAATTCTCTATTATCTCTCCTTTTTCTTTTTCATCAATAACTCTTATTGGAGGATTATATATTAATATTTTTAATCGTACATTTTCTTCAACTTTCTGCAGTAATTTATTATATAATTTTTTAAATTCATCAATACTTATGTGCTCAAAATTTTCATCATTATTTGCAAGTACTAATTGTTTTATGTTCTCTTTACTCATTTTAAATATTAGCTTCTCCAAGATAAGACCTAAGCCAAAACTCGGATTATCACTATATTCTACCATTATATCTTTATTGTTTACATGCATTTTTGTACAGGCTTCTCCTGAATCAAACCTTAGTTTAGATGAGGATTTTCGCTGATGTACTTCATGTTTCTGTAGCACTCTATTAAATTTCAATTTTCTTTTATTTTTAACTTCTGTTAGAGAACCATATTCGCAAATAGGTGTATAATTAATCTTTAATCCTGCATTTTTGATTTTATTTCGATTTTCATTTGCTATTTTATCCGATTTTGATCGTGACATAATATTTATTTTTGAAGTTGGAATCAATTCTTTTGGCGGTATTATTGAATTCGCGATGAATACTTCTTTTTGTATTTCTTGATTAAGAACAATGCTGTCCTCTATGATTTTTATATTTGTTGGATGAAGTGTTTGCGTTCTTGCTGGTAAAATAATATTTTGTGACTTAGGACATTGTGTTAACATTGGGAGAATGAATTCATCATTTTTGATTAAAATAGATAAAGTAAAGTTTTCATAATCTATTTTACAATTGTTTTTTATCAAAAAATCTCTACCCAGAATACCATTTGTATTGATTGAGAAATTGTCATCGACTATTTGAAATTTTTGCTCGATGTCTTTATTTTCAATTCTTATCTGTCCTTTAACAGAACCTATGGTATATATTTCTGAATCTGTAACTCCTCTAATTGTAATTTTATCTGTTGTATCTATTTGTCTTTCTGAATTTAAACTACTTCTTTTTAAGATTGAGATATCTGCACCTGTATCTATTAAAAGTTTTTGGTCTTTAGAAGTAATGTTAGATTGAGCTACAATATAATTTGTCATTTGGAGATTCACGTTCAGAATTGCCTTCACTGTATGTTTTCTAAACTCTGTTCTGAGTTTCTCTGGGATTTGGAGACTCCTTGGGTGTTTCTCGAAACTTTCAACATAGTTAATTGTTCTTTGGTTTTGTGTATTGTAGTTTGTGTTATTATATCTTTTATTATTCAATCTGTTACTGTTATATCTGTTATTGTTATATCTCATATTGTTGCTACTGTTATTGTTATTGTTGTTATTGTAACTGTTATTGTTGCTGTTTCTTATATTGAATCTAGTGTTGTTGTTTTGATATCCTGCTCTATTGAGTCTATTATTATTGTTACTATTAAAATTTTGGTAGTTTCCTGTAAAGCTATTTATCCTGAAATGGTTAACCTGTGCAAACTCATTCGACGAATCTACCTCTGCAGCTAATTCTATTGCTTCATTGAGTGTTTTGGGTCTTGCTGAGAAAACTGTCGATTTTGTTGGTGTCTGTAAACCATTCTTAAAGGCATTTAAACCTAATTGATCATTTATTTTGCAAATTGTTTCCCTATTCTCATCTCCATGTTCTAATAACTGTTGGGAATTGAGTTCTGATACCAGCTTTTCAATTTTTGTTGCAAAATCTGCTATTGTACTTGAATTCTGTTGTATTGTAGATAATTCTGAAATAATTTGGAGAGTATTCTTTTTGCTCCTAAAAAGCTGACGAAAGGTTTCCTTAAGTTCTTTAAATGTTTTGGGCTGTTTTACTGTTATTAATCTATTCCTGACCTTTTCATTTAATTTTGTTCCTAGAACAAACTTTATAAGTTTTTCTTTTTCATTTACCTCATCAAGACTTAAATCAACGTATTCTACTAAATTTAAAAAGTTAGTCAACTTTTCTACTTCTCCTCCAAATTCTGGAATAATTTGTATACTTGAAATGATGTCAAATTTCGCCATATTGCAGTAAAATATTCCTAGGCCTACATTAATCTCTTTTAAATTTTATCTAATTTCTGTTTCTTCTAACCATCTCGTTTTACTGTCTGATATTTCTTTCAACCTTACTAATAAATTATCTATAATCGTTTTCAATGCCTGCTGCTCCGTATCTTAAAAGATTTTTGTATTTTATATTAAAATCTTCTTCCAATTTTTGTATTTCAGATTATGTACGAGTATTTAGCAGTATAGACTCTGTTTTTTTTTTTTAATTTTAATTATTGTCTCAACATATTTTTACACTATTCAAATCAAACTTAAGTTTATTATAGGTCTAGCCTTCCATATATGTTTTTTTTTTTTTTTTTTTATACATTCTTGTATTTTTAGCTTTCCAAATTATCTTCTTTTGCTCTAGGAATTATTAATATTTTTTCATATTTTGAATTATTAAGAAATTTTTCGTTACTTAAATAATTGATACTCTAAAAGATTTTACCTTAATGCATCTTTGTAAATTTAATTTTGTTTTTGAAATAAATTGAATTGAAATATTTTATGCAAAAATATACATTATATTTTTATTGTCAATATATTTTTCATTAATTCATTTTTTTTTTTTTTATTTTATTTTTTTGTTACAATTTCTTACTTTCTTTTGCTATATAAAAATTTAGTTTTAGCTTAGCAATTTGTTTACTCTTTAAATGATATTAATATTGCTTGGTTACATTTTTTTTTTTTTTTTTTTTTAATAAAATTATGAAGTTCCTTATTTAACTGAAAAATATATATATCGTATATATTTTTCCTTTTTTTTTTTTTTTTTATATAACAATAAAAAAATAAACGGTTTTCCTTGATGATGAAAAATCATAGTCCTTTTGTTTGTGGAATATTTGGGTTAAGTGTCTGTAGTTAAAATCTCTTCCAAGAGACGACGTTGTGGTAGGTACTATTTTAATTTTTTGTGTACTTGCTTAGGAAGGTGTGTTTTCGGGTTTGCATTGCCTTTTTATTATAAGACATAATAAAAACATAAAATAAAATTCGGTTTGGCAAGATCGCCATGTAATGTGCCCTGCCTGTCCTATAAAGCTATGGAGGATATGGGCTTCCTCAAGCCAATTATATATGATGGCTAAAGAGCCGATCTGTTTTGACTTCTCTGAAAATTAAAAGAAAGAAGGCTGAGGAGCCGATGTATTACTTTTAACTTCCAAATCGAAAGTGAATTTTTATTTTATCAGACTTAAGCTATTTATACAAAAATAATTTTCTTACACACTAAGAACTTAAACCTATACATAGTATTACTAAAACATATACATTGTATTTAATTCTAATTCGGTGGGAGACAAATGACAGAATCAGGCAGCATACTTGCTATGTCATCAAAATCATAACCAATATGCATGCCCCTTTCAAAATGCACAAATGCATCCAAATTCGTTGAACCTTCACGAATAGATAGATACACTTGACCATAGTAAAAGTAATCTGAGACTCAAGTGGCATTGAACATTTTATTAGATAATTTTCTGGAGTGAATGAAATGCGAGTACATATGAGAAATGGGTTGGCTATAGGAACGTGGAGTATAGATCTATGGCAATGACCTGCAATAAAATTCTTATGCAATATAGTGTAGTGTATGCGCACTACACCACCGAATACTGTAAATATATCTGTCATTTTTAAAGCTTGAGAGTTCATCTCTTTATGCATAGGTAAGCTTTGTTCCCAAACTACTAAATTACTGTATAAAACTAAGATCTCACGATTTGTATACACAAAGATTTTTTTTCTAAATCGGTGTACTATTGACAGAAAATATTTTTTGAAATACCAAATTACAAGAAAATCTACACAAATTTCTATTATGAACTGGTTAAAGCGGGCTTTAGGTCAATAAAAGATGTTGATTTAATGCAACGTTTCGAACGTGTATACGTCCTTCATCAGGCAAAAATTATGTTAAAAATGTTCTTAAAAAACACAGTAAGAATCAAAATTTAATACAAGAATTAAATGCATTGCAATTATTATAGTGCAAGCAAAACTAAATTATTCACAAAAGAAGAATAAGAAGAAGAGTAATAACAATCGGCTTGTCATCATCACCCCCGCACAAGCAGACACACTTGTGTCAATACATTAAAGAAACTTCTTCAAATTGACCAATTTCGTCAAATTGAAGAACACACTAAATTGTATTCCAAGAAATTTATTCAATTTGAAATATCAATCAGATATTTTCTACAACATTTGACTCAGTCAACGGATTTTGTTTTATCAATATGACTAAATTTCATATGTTTGAAAAAATTACTAAATCGTATATTTGAAAAAACCTTAATGATTTCGAATATTCGACTTTTAATAAGAAGAAAGACTTTATTAAAAATTATTCATTTTAATAATTGTTTCTTCAAAAAATAAACAACAAATTTTTGTCAATATCACCTACAAGATTTTGTCCAGTTATGGATTTCTGTTTTTCAATATGACAGCATTTATTACTTTTGAATGAAATACTAAGTCAGACAGCATGTGAAAAAATTTCATCCAAATCGGTCGATCCCTTCTAGAGCCTTAGCTCACATACCTATATGGGCTTATCCGTGCAAATTTTAACTTTTGCCATGCGTCGAAATATATAGACATTATTATTAAATATTCAGGTTTTGGAACTTATAATATTATATATATCATTGAGTTTTAACTATTCAATTTATAAAATGAACCATCGAGATAGTGCGAAAGTGTTTGAAATCGAAAAAATCATCGAATATTGAGACTTTTGGCTGATGCGTGCGTGGATAATTAACGTTTTGTATTATTGCAAAAATAATGTTTAACATAAGATTACTTAGTACAATTTTTGTTTTTTCAGATAAATGAAGGTCAAAATTAATTGAAATCATTCATTTTGAGTGCGTGCCTTCCTTATAAATAGTCTGCATCATTATTTAAGCTATCTAGAGTAAAAAAAACTTTGGCTTCAATGCGTGCTTCATTATGTACAAATTTTATGAAGTTAACAAAACGAACGTAAAAAACGTAACTGTTTCAGAAAAGGCACATTTTTTACTAGCACACCAAAGCATTGTTTGATTATACCCTTACAATGAGCGTAATTTAAACTGTAGAAACTATAAAAAAAATGGTAAAAGTGTTAAACAAATAAGTTTGAAAACAGAAGCTGTGAAGATTAAAAATAAAAACCAAATCAATTAACTCGGTGCTAAAAATAAATTATTTTAAATTAATTTTTCTATACATTATACCTTTATACTCTTCAAAAAACAATACATATAAGTTATTATGAAGTTTTTTATTTATTTGTGGTCTATAATTGAAGAAAAACTCAAATTTACATGGGTGCCTTAATTTTTTTTTTTGTTTTTTTCAAACTCAAGAAGATAAAATTTACAGGGATAAGCCCATATACGATGTATATTCAAGTCAAATATCTTTAATATTAAGCCACTTTAAATATAATATCAGTCTGGTAGAATCCAGTTACGTATTTTATTCTCGGTTAAATTTTTCAAAAATAAAAAAAAATATTATGTATAAAATCATGTCTGAAATAGATGTTCAATTTTGATTTTACAAACCAATACTTTGTTTGTGAAGTTGTGTTGAACTGCGAAAATGTAACGTCCTCGCTCAATTGTCCGGCATGTGTCCTTGTATGTAGAAATCTTTCGTTAGTAAAAAAAAGGAAATTGATAACTTATGCAAACATAAAAGCTTTTAAAATCGTCTTCCTTTTTTCATGTAATCCATCCTTTGTTATAGGTATTACCAGCTAAAACAAATCAGTGTAAAAAATTCATACAATAAATTGATTAAACAAAAAGCCAAGCAACTCAACCGCACCACACACCATTTACAGGGCGATTGAACTTTCGAGAAACCATTATTTTTATTTCGTCCCAATATACATACGTTCACACAAACATACATCCAAATGGACTGCCGTTCTGTTCCTATAGACCTACCCAAAATAATGTTATTCATGTTTAAAGGGTTATAAACAACGAACAAACATGAAATAGAAACAAAACAAACCCACTGAAGGATATGTATGTTTTTTTTTTGGATCGTACATATCCGGTATCTATATCCATTTGCACGTTCCTTGACGTGGTATAAAAATAATATTTTTGTTCGTGTGTTATTTCATTATATCAATCGGCTTGAACGTGACTTTTCCAATTTACTTAGTATAATGTTAGTGCTTATTTTTGTTGGAGTTTCTACCGAAAAAAAAACGACTTGATTCAAGATGGTTCACATGCCCGCCATATTGCGCTTTCTTTTCTTTATTGATTCTTACACATTATGTACTCGTATATTTCTACTTTGAATGTGTGAATATGCAGGAGTCTAGGAATAGTATATTCCTTATCGTTATAATACAGGTGAATAGCCTAATGTTTTGTTCAACAAAATAGATGATTTTAATGAAATTTTGTAAATTGAATTTCGATTGTCAACAATTATGATTAATTCTGCTACCAAATACTAATATCTTATATTGTTTAAAATATGCCATTGCATTTCCTCTGGGTGAAAAATAAACCTGTATACTGGAAGTACATGTGACCATTATCAGGGGCGGGACTAGACCAAAATGGGACGTGTGCAAGATTAGATTTAGGGGGCCCATGGAAAAATGACAAGTTTTTGAAATGAATGATTGATTGATTCCTTCATTATATGTACTAGGTTCTTAAAAGAATTTTTTTTTAATTAAGGGCTTTATTAATGTTTTAAAAAATATAACCTAGCACAAAATAGCACTGACTATTGGAAAACAAGAGCAGATGGTACTCAAGACAGGCGTTAACACGTAGGGCACTACATTCAACAAATCTATGCAACTATTGAGTTATCCTGCCGTTCTCATCGTTCTGTAATACAGTTCTTCATAGCTGTTGAAGACCAGGCGAGATTTGTTGGTCTTGAAGTAAATGAGGACATCACATCAAATCACGTTGTAATAAATTGCTTCTAAACACACCTAAGACAATGTGAGTTCGTGCAAAAACCAATGGCGCAAAATTTTAAACATTTAAAACTTACTCTAAATCAATTTTAGACTGGGAGTCGAATCTAAATATTGAGTATAAAACGAGAACCGACTTTTTGTTAATTTTAAAGGACATGAACTATAATTTAACGTTAAAGAGCTCGTCTTACTTTAACAGCAGCAAATAGCTAGTTTATCTTTTAAAAGTATACTTTATCCATATTGAAAATGGTCATTTCATACCAAAGCAAATCGAAGAAAAAATGTCTACTGATGTTTTATTCGATTTTTTAAAGATGTTTTTTGTAAATAGACTGAATCACTGAATATTATACCAAATCTGTACACACAAATGTATGCACGTTCGCCAAGACGAGTATAGCTAAATGAATATGCACCCTGCAACCACAAATTGAGTTTTTATGCTGTGAATTTGCGATTTATACTTTATTTTTATCTAAAATAATGTAAATAACTTATAAACAATCAAAATCCGTACCGAGGTTGTAAATAAAATGTACTTTTTTCGGCGAAAAATTATTTGGTTTGAAGTTGTCTGTTCTTTTCAGTTTTTTTGTGTGTTTTTGTAGTTGTGTGTGTTATGTATCTGTCAAATTAAGGGTTGTTCAACGCAAATTCGCTTAGGTTCTGTTTTAAAACCCACATTAGTCAGAAGAGTTGTCTAAAGTGATTAAAATTATGAAAAAGTTAGACAAACTCTCCAAGCTAAACGACTGCTTTAAGTAGAGCCGGTTTTATTGCTTAAACGAGAACTGTTTAAAATTTTGCGCCAATTTGTTCATTTATTCAATCATAAGCTCAAGAAATATCTCAAAGATCGAAAGCTTCTTAATAATAAAGCAATACGACTTTCACATCAACCGTTCCATTTGTGATCTGATTGTGATATTTCACCGAAGAGTGGAACAGATCTATAAAGCGTTTTGAAGAAAGTAAGATTATTGCGCTTGATATTTGATTGACTTTGGCACCTATCTTCCCCTATTGATGTAAGACATTTTCACCCAGTCTGATCTGGCTGCAATTTATTAAGCGTTTAAACGTCTAAAACTGGAGTACAATTCACATTTTTGGGCAGGTGCAGTCCAAATTTCTCTTCATTTATTGGATAGTATATTCAGAACAAGGCGTCAATCTCTTAAGCATCGTATGAATGTTTCATGTCTTTCCTTGTTTTATCGATTCTTTCACAAGCAATGCTCACTCGAAGTAGCCAGTTGCATTCATGCCCTCAATTTATTCGGCACAGATTCCCTTTGCCATATAAATTTTCCAAAAATTTGTTTGTAGAAAATATGTTAGCAGATAAAGAACTGTACTGCACGACATGTATTATAGGGCAAGAAATTGGGAACAATTTGGGCATATTTTGAGACAAATCGAAACTAAATTAAAATTTTCGGGTTTAAAACACATTCCTTGGCCGCCGCACAGTGCGGCAGAAGGCATCTTTTTGCTGCCAAAAGTCCAAAACAAATGTTTTGAGTTATGGGTTTTTTGTCATCAGGCTGTCTAAATGAGACCCCTTGGAGACGAAAAATGTTCGTAGTAGAGTGTCTTGCCGTAAATCCCCCCCATAATCTTAGTCTGAATGTGGCTGCTAAGTTAACGTAGTCACGCGTCGTTAAAATAGGTTAATGGACACTTCCGTCAAAACACGTGTAAAAGTTTTTATTTCCAAGCAAATCTATTGCAATGAAATGGATTCAACAGCTGCAGGTGCGTAAAATAAGTTAAAGAATTTCTGAATAAAAATTCATAAATAGTACATTGTTAGACAGAGATATGTCATCAGTCATCACTATTTACATATTTATTTGAAAAAAAAAAAAAAAAAAATAAAAAAAATATTTGTTTGAGTGAAAACTTTTTTTCTTGCTATTTCTTGTTCTCAAATCTATTGTATTGTAAAGTATTGTGTACCAAATAAATTAAAATTCAGCTGCCCGTTGAGTGTTTTTTGTGCATTAAGGTACTAGTACGGTCTAGAACGCCAAAAAAAGCAAGATTTTTGAGATTTTTTTTCTCGGAGACTTTATAACATAAAAACATAATTTTTTTTAAATAAAAAATACATGCGTCAAGAATAAATTTTTTTTGAAATTTTTGAATTTTGGCCGAATTATAGAGGGCACAAATGTCGACTCATCTCAGGATTGGCTGAACTGAAACAATAAAAAAACAAAGTGGGTTATTTAAAGGAAGGTTTCTTACGAGACAATTTACCACAATTTGTTTTAAAAGTAAAAAACACAAAAAATGTCAAGCTTTGAAAAAATAAATTTTTTCTTGGAAATTTGTTTGGCCATTTTTGGGTCGCCATTTTTTTTGTTCATAACTTTTTGGTCAAATTGTGGTAAATTGTCTTAGAAAACATAAAAACAATCAAGTTGCAATAAGTTTTTTGAAAATCGGTTCAGTAGATCCGGAGATTAACTGTTCGCAATGGGACAATGTGTTTTTTGTAGAGTCAATGTTGGCGCTCTCTATAATTCGGCCAAAATTAGAAAATTAAGACAAAAAAAAAATGTTCTTGTACTCTTGACACATGTATTCATTATTTAAAAAAAAAATATGTTATTATCTAATAAAGTTTCCGAGAAAAAAATTCCCAAAAATCGTACGTTTTTTTGGCGTTCTAGACCGTACTATAGTACCTTAATTTACAACAATATCCCTGGTTTTGTATGCCCACGTTAGTTCACAAACTTTTGATTCATGGCCCCGAAATAATAAAATATTCAGTGTTACCTATCTGTCAAATGTCGGAAGATGCACAAGAAGCAAGTAATAATTTTTTTTTAAATCTATCAAGCTAATTTCGCAAGAAACCATTATCGTCAAATCGTCAAAAGACAATGGAGGATGTTTTTAAAAGATTCCTAATCGCATCCGATCCATTAATATCTAGCTGTCGGAAATTACCTCTAAAACCACTTATCTTTGTCTAAAGACTGTACCAATTTGTTAGCACCTCCACCTGTAAATAATCAAACAGAAGATGAACAACAATCTTTTGACAGCTCTTCCGCTTCTGAAACAGATACAGATGTAGATAATTGTGACTGTTACGAGATCGGCAATGAAAACTTTTTCATGTAAATATCGGATTAACTTATATATTGATGGCTCATATTGCATTTTGTATTTCTAAATTTATGATTTATAAATTACTGTGTTCGATTTCAATAAAAATATATAAATAATTTTTTTCCATTTTTTTTGTTATATAATATTGCCATATAGCATTCCACCATTTTGAATTTGTTCATTTTTAATAAATTTTCAAGTACATGCCTTAATAATATCAAAATAAATTTTTTTAACCAATTATCAAATCAAAGTTTCATTTTTAAGTTTTTTCGTATGACATGACGCCATATTAGGTCGGCCATTTTGAATTTGCTGATTCTGATAACAGATTCGTAATTAGCGACCCCAAAAACCCCTAGATATATAGCAATTTGTGGATCATTCTCTACGTTTTTCGACTTTTGGCCGCACAAAGCCGCTTTCGGCTCACTGTGCGCCGCGCCATTTTGAAATATCAATTAATGCGGTTTTGTCATTGCATTTATCTTTCTGCGCGATCAACCAAACAGAACTAAAAATAACGTATAAAAAAAATAGATAACTACTATCTGCTGATGGGTCATTGTTACCGATTTCTATGGTGAACAAACTATATGGCTTTCCTCCAAGAACAAATGAGTATCCAAAAAAATTTCATGTTGCGAAACTTTAAAAAAACTTTATTAAAAAAAAAGTTAAGAAATATGATTTATACCTATACTCTGTTCAATTTATATTTGCAGTACAGGGCAGATAGGATATTTGCCTTTCAGTCTGGCCATTATGGATTTATAAGCTATCTTTAATTTAAAGCTCTTACAGGATTGCCGTAGTGAGCATTAAAAATTGTCGAAAATCTCAGAAAAATACTTTTTACCAAAAGCTCGAAAAATCTTTAATTCTGAAAGTTACATAGCACAAACCATAGAAAATGCCATATAAATTTCTATCAAGTTGGCAATGCTAACTCTGATTCAGTGTTTTTTTTTTAATAAACACAATAAAGGTTGGTTGCAAATTGCCGATCAGTCTCCTACTCCTGTCTCCTTTCACCCATGGAGCAGATAGGTCATGGTGCGTTGTACGTGAGCTCAAAGAAGATTACACAAACAATTTTAATGTAACTCAGTGATTCTCTTTCTTATTTCAGTGGCAATTTCTTAGGTTAAGGTGCCGTGCAAACAGCAGTAGGCACCAGTTTTTCTGAAAAAGCTCTCCCATAAGGCCTGTACTGCAAATATAAATTGAACAGAATAGGTATAATAATTTTAATTTACTTACTCTTGGTTTGTCGTGGCTGCTGCTCGTGAAATTTGTTAACTGTAAATTGAATGAACAAACGGTTTATTAATTTTTCGCCCACATTCCAGAACAATGAATGCATTCGAAATCAATTAAAATGGGCAGCATTCACAGAGCATTTACACGTAATCTGAAAATACTTTAACATGATCGCTGAATAATATTTTACACCAGCGTTGGTAACAGTCATTTTGAAATTTGAACTCCCTATAACTGTATGATTATATTGTATAGATACATGAACAATTAGGTATATATGGTGTACTGTAATACGCTGCAATCGAACTGATTTTGTTCATGATCTCTGTGGTGTACGTATGTATTAAGAATTAATTCAAGCAGGAACACAAATTTTGTTTCCAAAGTATTTTATGAAACAAAAGGTAAAAATGTTTCTTTTATTAAAATAGCTTTTATGCTTATTTTGCGTTCCGGGTACTCAAAGACAAATTTACCCTAGTTTAAAACATCATATGAAAAGGCTAATATGAGTTGAGTGATTTTGATGAAGTAAACTGACGTAACGACCTTATTTCTCAAACTAGGACTTAATTAGGAAAAATGATTTTTTTTGCTCCCTCCAGAAGCTCTTGCTTGCAAAATCCACAAAAAAAGAAGCAAGCTAATACCCCACGTTCATTGAAAAACTGAGCACTTCGGCTATTTGGCCACTACTCATATAAACCTATTTTGTTCATCAACTTCCCAAGGATCTATTATCCTTTTGGATCGTCGACCTGTAAATAATAATTACGTATTGCAAAAAAAAAAGGAAAAGAATCGATAAAGTGGGTCTGAGTGGATAGCTCTCTTCAGGCATCTTTAGCTTTTAGTTGCTGCCGTAGTAAGAGAGAAAATGAATTGGATTTGTGTTATTTTTCTTCCCTCAGATTTTCCGTTTGTGTTTGTGTATTGCAACCGTTCATTGAAAGTATTCCTTTGTTTTTATTCCGTTTTTTTTTTCTGTTTTTTTTTTTAACTGTACTAGAAAGAGTATGATGTGTTATTATAAAGGGGCAGCTTCGATGCATGTGTGCATGTAATTTCGGTTTGAATGAGATTACAATAATAATAAAAAAAAATAAAAATAAAATAATAAAAGCAAAACGAATATACCGAGAAAACAGGGCAAAAGCAGGTAAGAGGTTTCCATTTTATGATTTCTTTTATGATTCCTCCTGGGCAAAAAGCTTTTCGTTCAATGACCGCACTGTGAGTGGTTGTGAATTGTGATAGATAAATAGTTGGCGTTGGAGCAACGTGTAGGGAATATCAATTTGGTGGATTAAATGGAATTGAATCCAATGCTTGGCATATACATAGGTGTGATGCATTCATTGCCTGCAATATGCAATAGGAATTTATTTTCATTTCGTTCTAGATCTAGTTTAAGGCATACATAGGGTTCTTTTTATCAGTCTATTAATTGGATTTGTCTAGATTTGCACCTATGCCATTGAATGCAATTGTATGTGACAACAGGACTACATCTTGGATTAGTTTGAACGGTTCTATAAGTACATGCCTACATGCCTGTTTGATATTTTACAATTATTGTTTATGAAAGTTTTTTTTCAGAATCAGTTGGAAGAATTAAAGACGCGTTAAGTTTTATTGGTGATTCCGTGGAAGACAATAGGTGCGTTTTATTATTCACAAATCTATCTGGATTCGGATCTGGATTAAGTTTTAACATGTATTACAAAAACAATTTGGGATCCTGTTTTCTATCGGGATCTATTTCAAAGATCCAAAAATTAGTTATTACACCGGCGAGTAGATGGCTTTTATGATAAGGTAGTGTAAGCTATAGTGTAAAGAAAAAAGACAGGAAATAATTTAAAATTTACAAACCTAAGGATAAAAAGAGACGGGCTTATAACACTGCTGTCACTAAGATCCGTATCGTTTTATTTTCAAGGGAAGATCCAGATCCGGATCCAGATAGATTTGTGAATAATAAAACGCACCTAATATTGGACAACCTTCGTTAATATTTAGTTTCGGTGCATAATGTTTTGACCTTTGTCTATCCCAGGTAGACCCTCCTTAGATTCAGATTTTCTCATCTTTAAACCTCATCTGATCTTAATTGCGTAGCAATATGAACACGGACAAATCACAGGATTGGTGATCAATTTTAAGAGGGTTTTCAATAAGAGCGGATAGACGTTGAAATTGAATAAAACAAGCTGTGTGTGAGGTATTAAACAAATTCGTTTTGTATATCAAAGGGCTATGTATATGCCATTATGTTTGGAATATGACAATTGTTAAAATGCCCGTTAAGACTTCTAACGGTGGCACGGATCTGAGTGGTACAATTTTCGATAAATCTTCCGCATAGGTAAGGTTAGGTTAATGGGCTGACAGTTGATCTTGTTACCGGTACACTTAGATCAATGTAGATCCACTGTGATTGTTACTCCAGTGTATTGAAACCTATCATAATCATAATTCATTCAAGCTCTTTCAGGTTGTTGATGAGTTTCAGCTGGCTTTAGCCTAAAATGTCTAAGTCATTGAAAAAATGTCTGTCTTCACATAATTACATGGTTGAGGATAAATAGACGTCTTTTAAGAGAAATCATGGGGAGAGTACGATAACTTGGCCGCCAAGATTTGATTACGGGTTTTTGTAGAGGGGTCAAAAACAAGCACTTTTTACTACGGGAGGGGGGGGTCTATCTCCCCCCGTTTAGGAGGTAGGGGCACTTTTAGAAAAAATGGTTTAAACTGAAAAAAAAAATATTAAAAAACAACGGCAACACCTACAATAAAGTGCTATACTGCGTTTGAAAGCCAGAAGATTGTTCTATAATCCCACATTTGAATTAAATTACTCATATCAATAGTTTTTGAGAAATTCGCATTTAAAGTCCAAATTTTGATAAAAAAAACGTGAAAAAAAAGTTTAGACCGATTGTTTTCAAAATTGTGAAATGAAATTTTAAATTAGCTAATATGTGTTTCATGAACCTATCAGTTCTTAATCGAACACAAAAAACCGCATGGTCCTATGTCTTCTGGTTTTTGAGAAAACCTCCGTTTAGGAGGTAGAAGCACTTTTAGAAAAAATGGTTTAAATTGAAAAAAAAAAATATTAAAAAACAACGGCAACACTTACAATAAAGTGCTATATTGCGTTTGAAAGCCAGAAGATTGTTCTATAATCCCAAATTTAAATTAAATTACTCATGTCAATGGTTTTTGAGAAATTCGCATTTAAAGTCCAAATTTTGATAAAATAACGTGAAAAAAAAAAGTTTAGACCGATTGTTTTCAAAATTGTGAAATGAAATTGTAAGTTAGCTTATATGTGTTCCATGTATCTATCAGTTTTTAATCGAACACAAAAAACCGCATGGTCCTATGTCTTCTAGTTTTTGAGAAAATCGAAAATTACCAAAACTGCTTTTTTTGATTTTTGGTGGTGACGGTGATTCCATTTTAAGGATTAATGTTAAATAAACATAATGAATCTTTGTTAGTTCAGTACCGCAATTCATTTAGCGTTACCCAGAATGCACCATGAGGAGGAAGAATTGCATCTGGGTCAGTTATTTTGTCAGTTAGTCAGGAGTTAGTCAGTCATAGTTAGTTAAAAAAGGTCAGCATGTATTAAAAAGGTGTGTAAGTCTCGTCAATAAAGCCATCGTCGGTACTATAACTGTCGAGTTCGTTGAGTTACTCTTTTATGGTGGGAAGCCGAGGATGTTTTGGCGTTAAAACACTTTCTAAATTTTTGCTCTGAAGGGTGGGAGGATCGATGTCTTTTAACTGTAAACCCTCACATATATCACCATCGGTATAACAAGGGTAAACTTTTTTTACATCTGATAAAAACTCTATTATTTGCGAACCCCAGTCGTTCTTATATTTCCTTTCTAGGCAGTATTTTCGATAGAAAAATAGTGCCATGTATTGGTGAACATGGTCGGAAGTTTGTTTTGGTTTTCAAGATCGTTTATGGTATTTTATATGTATTTAGTGGACATTGGATAAATACAGATTCTGTGAATGCAAAAGAAACTTTGCATGCACCCAACCTCGCACCTACCCCAAATCCTATAGTGTGCCCAAGCAGGGGGGTTGCAGGGGGGCAGCATGCCCCCCCATACATACTTTACTGTTTATCTATATATTGTAATGTTGGAAGCTAGCACTGATTTGTTTATGTAAGGAAGCAAAAAATATCAAACATTTTGTAGGAAAGTAGTTTTAGTTATTTTCGATTTTCTCAAAAACCAGAAGACATAGAACCATGCGGTTTTTTATGTTCGATTAAGAACTGATAGATACATGGAATACATATAAGCTAACTTACAATTTCATTTCACAATTTTGAAAACAATCGGTCTAAACTTTTTTTTCACGTTATTTTATCAAAATTTGGACTTTAAATGCGAATTTCTCAAAAACCATTGACATGGGTAATTTAATTTAAATACAGGATTATAGAACAATTTTCTGGCTTTTAAACGCAGTATAGCACTTTATTGTAAGTGTTACCGTTGTTTTTTATTTTTTTTTTTTTTTTCAATTTAAACCATTTTTTTAAAAGTGCTTCTACCTCCTAAACGGAGGTTTTCTCAAAAACCAGAAGACATAGAACCATGCGGTTTTTTGTGTTCGATTAAGAACTGATAGGTTCATGAAACCCATATTAGCTAATTTACAATTTCATTTCATAATTTTGAAAACAATCGGTCTTAACTTTTTTTTTACGTTTTTTTTATCAAAATTTGGACTTTAAATGCGAATTTCTCAAAAACTATTGATATGAGTAATTTAATTCAAATGTGGGATTATAGAACAATCTTCTGGCTTTCAAACGCAGTATAGCACTTTATTGTAGGTGTTGCCGTTGTTTTTTAATATTTTTTTTTCAATTTAAACCATTTTTTCTAAAAGTGCCCCTACCTCCTAAACGGGGGGAGATAGACCCCCCCCTCCCATAGTAAAAAGTGCTTATTTTTGACCCCTCTAAAAAAATCCGTCATCAAATCTTGGCGGCCAAGTTATCGTACTCGTGCCGAAATCATCACTCCACCAGACCCGTAGGAGATTGTGACTCCTTGCAACGTCTAGTACATGAGTTTGATAAGCTAGTTGTTGATGTATATGTCCGTTTGTTTGGTCAGGATTACTGAATAAGTCGAAGACGCTATTCCTTTCCTCAAGAAGATCTTACCAATATTAGGAAGAGGTGGCTCCATAAACTCACTGATGCTCTTGTTAACCACATGAATAGCTGTTTGGGTGTATATATTGGCATACTGAGAGTTTATGTTCAACTTAAGATCAGCAGTCGACTGTGGCGGCATAGACTTGCGGTTTTCGGAAACATTATAAGAAAAAATCTAGTGGGGTCAAATTGTATGACCTTGGTGGCAAAATTCGCTTCCCTTTGCTAGAGATAACCTTAGTCTCAAATCGTTCATGCAAAATGTCAATCGTGACATCCACTGTATGGCCGCCCTGCTGGAACCACATTTGGTCTAGATCCATAATGTAGTTCAATTTGGGCCATAAAAAATTAGATATCATCGTTCTTTAACACTCGACATTGAAGGTTAACATCTCACAAATTTCGTTTTCGAAAAATTACACCACCGGACCAAAACCTACATCAAACGATTATCACCTAGTGAACCATGTGTAGGTTGGTGTCGTCCCATATTTTTTTGACTTTTAATACAGCCAAAAATGCGCTTTGTCGTTAAAGACTATTTTACGGTAAAAATAGGGATACAGTTATTATCTTCAAGAATAAAATGAACAAGTTTGAAGAAATAGAACGATGTATTCGGATTAAATATTTTTACGAAGATGATTTCCTTGAGTTGGAATCTGAACTTTAGTCTTAGCGCATCAGAACTAATAAATCTCCTAATATTTTTTTTTTGTTAATGACTCAGAAACGACTGTAATCATTTTGATAAATTTTGGATGTTGATTGAGTATATATGAAATGTGAATAAAAAATGTTCATTCAAAGCGTCAAATTTTTAAGAACTCTGGCGCATAAGTCAGGCTGGATTTCACCAATGACATTGATTATATACTGGTTTTCAAGGCACTGGTGATTTGTGGTTTATTGGCTTAGACCTGTTACTTCAGAAAACTAACAGGATCAAATTGAACGATTTTAGTGGCCAATATACGAGTACATCGCCTTCGCGTGAGGTAACTATGTTCGGAAATTCGCTCGACAAAATATCCCGGGTAGAATTTACGACTCCATACTGCCAAGGCCCCAGCTAGTTTTTCTTAGTTTCAGTTATGGCCCTACCGAGCAGTATCTAGCTTGTCTTGTCCCTCGATGGGTCTAGATGGGTCGTCACAAGTAGCACAAGAGCTACGGCAATTCTTAAAAAAATGATTAGAAACAATAAAAATAAAGTTTTTTTTATTAACTGTTTGGTTTTTTATTATTGTTGATTATTTTGGAGTTCTCTTCATTTTTTGCTGGAATGAAAGATTTTTTTTTTTTTTAATTTACCTCTGTGCTCTCCAACTGAGATTCGAACCCGAGTCCTTTCGCTTGCCGTGCTTGTGCTCTACCTTTTGTGCCACTGTGATACATAAAATATCTTGTCTCGAAGTGCTACTCAAATAACTCTCTCGTGTATTTAATTATACTGTTTAAGAAGACTTTAATACGTATTAAAGAATCTGAAAAATACCGATTTAGGACCAAAACAAAAAAGTTATGTTTTAAGAAGGATTAAAGAAGGAATTAAGTAACAAAAAAAAAAAAACGATTTAAGAAATGTCAATTTAAGAATGCTTTAAGTAGAAGTAAACACACCAAGTTAAGTTCTTTAAAACAATACCTAGTAAAGTTCATATTAAGATGGAATTAAATAGGCATAGGTTGATAATATCTAATAAAGAAGGAATAAAGTATGAATTAAGAAATGTGATACCGAAATTATACCATTTTGTGCTACTTGTGTTCCTAGTCAGGCAATGGATAGCTTTTTATAGAGACATGTATAGACACATCTAGGATATATCAAGTAAAATCTATCTAGCCCCAGAGAGAACGCCTATAAAGAGGCGACACTAGCTAAGGCCAATATAACGCTCAGATACAGTTTCTTATCAAGGTCACACCAAGTAAAAAATATCCAGGTCCCTTATAGTTTATATGTTACAATGCCAATAAAGAGGCGATAATATCTACAGCCAAGATATCGCCAAGAAAAAGTTTCATATCTAGGCTACATCAAGTTAAAAATATCTAGGCCCATTCTAAGATACTCCTGGAAAAGCCAATAAATAGGCAGTTCCAGCCAGGTTCAATATAACGCCAGGATAAGCAGGCTTGCATCTGTCTAGGCCCAGCTTAGGATTTACTATATAATGGCCAATCTAGCTAGGGCCACGCTATTCGATAGTGTTTCCTAGATAATTTTCTACCTGGGATGCGCAATGTGGCACGGGTTGTGTGGCACAAAGCACTGTCCTCTGGATGCATTGCAATTCGGTGGATGTCGTGTAGATCGTGATCGTTACAAATTTTGCTTATTGACCAACCCGTTAATCCAGAAATGGGCAAGATTAAGACGACCGTAAAATGTGCGAAATGTTGCTCGAACAAAACCCTCACGTTCATAAAACTATTTAATAATTTTCACATGTTGTTGAACAATATAACTCTCCATGTTGATATACAGACTATATGATTGACACCCAAATTGACAGATGTATCTTCCACACTATGGCAGCAATCACCTGTCAAGTTTTTGGGAAATCTTTTATTATTGTATGTATTGGGAGAATTTGTGATTTATTGTGAGTTATCAGGTTATATTGACGTGGCTGTCAGCAGAAGTGTCGACACATTTAGACCATGAATTGGTCCATTGTGATACCACATTGAATATTGGAGACTTTATCCCTAATCGTTAAACTAATTGGAGCTCCTTATGAATCGAGCGAGATTGATACATCTGTGTTCGCTAGATCACTAAGATCATTGCAGTAGAAATCTCCCAGATGTAATATATGTACGTCCTTGGGATAAAGCAGGAAATGTGCATAGAAGGTAAGAGATCGATTCCTCCTTCGTCCATGCAGCTTCTACAGGGATAGTCAGAATGAATTCCAATCCTAGTTTCGTGTCCTATTACGGAGTCTATATCTATACTTAAAGAAATACAATCTTTGGAGCGCTTTAGATCTAGCATTGTCGTCAAGCAAGTGGTAATATTGTTCCATTGTTCTCTGTATAGCATTTTGCTTTAACATAAGTTTACACGTAGCTATAGAAATACTTTGTCTTATCTGGTAATAAAGGTACCATTGTCCCTCTTTTGTCGATTTCGTCAGATTGACAATTTCCTGATATGACCATATGGCCCGGACCCCAGCAGAGGTGGCCATAAGAAAAACATTTTAATTGTTTCAGACCGAATTCGAACCCAGACCTTTGCCGTGATAGTCCAACGCACTTATTGTCCTTGTTATTTTTCATTTCCAAAATCTCGTCGGAAAATATAGGAGGTACAAAGCTGAAAGGAAAACAGTAAATATTGCGTATCTGTTTGTAATACATATGTAGGTATATGTACATGATCCTCTTGAAGCTGATTTACATATCTATTCTCCTCCATTTTGTTTGTATAAACTTTCCTTTATTAAATCCTAGATTATTATTATTTCACTTCCTTTATACAAGTTTTAAAAAGTAAATTCTTTTCACTGGCTGTCACAGCGAGTAAAGGATATTCAGTCCTTGTGACAGTGCATGTGAATATTTTTGTATCCAAATCTACATGTTGAAGGAAATAATGAGTTCCATCCAACTATCAAACCGACCAAAGCAGAAGCAGAAGCAACCCTCTTTCATTCATTCATAAAATGTTGTTGTATATACCAATTCCAACCCCAAACCAAGGCCCGTGCATCCTTCACTGGTGCTGTGGCTGCCACACATTGAGTTAACCCCATTTTTTGTAAGTGCAAGTTATGTTACTTGGGATCCCTTTTGTCCTTGCACAGTCACATAATTCTTAGTCCCCATAATATCATCCTGTCCGCATTAATACTTCAACTGCACGACATCATTGCACGCTTCTCTTCTCTCCCGCTCTGGGTGTCTCTAGGTCGGAACTGAGACTGAGACTGGAGAAATGGAAGTACGCGCGAACCCAATTCTATATGAAAATGGGGGGACGGATGGATATATACTTTTCAAACAAGAAGCATTTAGTTTAAGGATACATTCCTGTTTTTTTTGTTGAATACTTTCTTCATTGAAATTCCAAAGAAAATGTCGAAGACCAAGAAGAAGATGAGCTCGAAGAAAATGTAGTACAGAAAAGTATGCTTTTGCACCCAAGGGGTAGCCAGGCTTGCAGAGGAGACGATGACAACCCTTTGGCAGTTGCAATGCGACAAGAATAAACTAGAGCACATTTTAATGAGTTTGTTGTCGATACGTTATTTTTTATTAAGATGTATACTGCATTACGTACGAGTATCTTAGATGTACAAAGTAAAAGTACTTTATGTTATGCGTATCTGTAAACACCATAACCAAGGCAACATTTCCGTGCTAGCTAGCTTGTAGGTATCGTGAAAAGTTGAAAGTGAAAATAATTTTGAAATAAAGAAAAAATAACCCCAAGTAAGGGGGTTCTTTGATGACACAGAAATGCGTATTTATTTTATTAGGACACAAGCTTTTCTTGGATATTCTTTCCCCCACAGAGAGTGGAAAAAAAAAATTGTATGGGTACGTACACAGATATACCTATATATGGATTTTAGTCGAGCCTACTTAAAATGCTTGAATCCCATTAATATCCCCGTGGGTTCTGAAACTTTTTTAAGTTTCTCTTTTATCTAGCACCACTCGTTTGGTTTTAGTTCAGGTGCGCCTAGGGGATAGAATTTTCTATAAGTAGGCATACATACATAGATTATGTATATCTAGGGAGGGGGGTTTGTATTTTTGTGTGGAGTTGGTTTTGTATGTAATTCATTTGCAATGACATTCTTTATTAAAGCCATGCTTTTGTTTTCCGAAAATGTAGGTCGATCAGGAAGTGTTTGATTTTACTTAGGAGAAAACATAGAAAAACCATTCATAGCCTGGGGTAGTTCTGTTTGATATATAAACCATTAAAAAGATCTGCTTTAAACCAAAAATCTCAATGTTTTATAATACAAATATATGTACTGATTTTTCCTTCAAGGTGTTTTTATATTCATCTGAGAAATAATATTCTGAAAGTTAAGTTTAAATAAAATACTGCATTATACATACATATGTACTTGATCCTACTATTCAAGGTTATAATTGCTTAGGAAATTTAGAAAAAGTTCTTAAGTAAATTCTTTAAAGTTTTTAAAAAAGAAAACATAATGGCTATTACCTATTATTAAGGTATTAGTATGATACTACTTAATAATTTGCTAACTTTATAGTAGTTTACTAACTCATTCTTAATTGGAAAACATTTTCTAACTAGTATCGTACTAAAAGAATTTTCTTAATAAATTGTTTCTGAACACACCTAAGACAATGACATTTCGTGTAAAAAAGTGAGTACACGAACCTTTTTTGATGTTTGCAAATGTCAAAAAGTCATATTTATTTAACTTTAATAAAAGGGTAGATAAAGTATGATGCTACATTCGATTAAAATTTGCAAATTCGTTGTTTGTTTTAACCTAGTATCGTACTAATTCAATTAAAATTTTGCGCCAATAGTTATAAATATAATAAAAATTAACCATCCCTACTAAGTGTCCCTAAGTACTTTCGAAGTTAAAAATAAACAAAATGCCCGACATGTACAAGTACTTTGAGGTTTAAAAATTGTATATATAAAAACATGTTTATATAAAAACAGAAAAATGTATACAATTCATTATTTAAAATATTTAAATACTATTCTGAAATACGAGGGCAGTTTGAAAAGTTCTCGGCCTGACCAATAAAACGCAATAAATTTTAGAACTTTTTTTTAATGTTTTTCTACATATTCTCCTCTTATATCAAAGCACTTATTTTCATCTGTGTTCCAGTGCTTCTATACCAATTTTATAGGCCGATTCCTCCAACTCTTCGAAAAACCGCTCCGTCTCAGCAATCACCTCCTCGTTGGTGAAAATTTGCGTCCAGCCAAATTTTTTTTTAAGTTAGGAAAGAGGTAATAGTCTGATGGTGCCAAATCAGGTGAATAAGGGGGGTGGTTCAATACACCAAATCGAAGTTCATGGAGTTTAGCCATGACAACAACCGACTTGTGTGCTGGAGCTTTATCCTGAAGAAAAAGGATCTTCTTTTTGACTAATCCTGGTCTTTTTTCCGCAACTTTTCCAGCCAATTTGTCCAACAGGTTTGCAAAGTATTGACCAGTGATAGTTTGGCCCTTGGGAAGGTAATCAATAAAAATAATTCCCTTGTAATCCCAAAAGACTGACGCCATCACCATGTTTCGTCGGTGGTAATGAATCTTCTCAAGAAATCGCTGGTATTCCTCCGAAATAACGCTAGATTCTCTCTAGAGATTTCAACTCGATTGAATTTTTGTTCTTCGCTCAGCAAACGCGGCACCCACATTGCGGACAATTTTTTCAACCCCAATTCTACGGTCAAAATGTGGTAATCCCGCTCAGAAGAGATCCCCATGATGTTGCTTATTTTTCGCACTTTTAACCTTCGGTCGTCTAAAACCATTTTATGAACTTTATCGACGTTTTCTGAAGAGGTGGATGTTGTTTTCCTTCCGCTTCTGCGATCATCTTCGACGTTCCGTCTGCCATGTTTAAATAAGACTGCCCACTTTTTGACCATGGAATATGAAGGTGCAGATTCCCCCAATGTCTCATCGAAGTCATCTTTAATTTGATTTGGAGTCATATTCTTTTTGACCAAATATTTAATGACGGCTCTAATTTCATTTTTTTTTTCATTTTCGTTGTTAGCAATAGGTTCGTTCAAACAAAAAATTGCACTGATATATGTACGCGACCAATTTTAATGAAACTTCACATACAATTATTATATAATTATATAAGGCTATTTGAGGAATTAAAATTTATTTATTAAAACAACGTCTTCTATGTTAGGCCGCGAACTTTTCAAACAGCCTCCGTAGTTTGAGCTTAAAAATAAAAATTAATTAATGTGCAAACAATTAGCCTTAATATGCTTGAGCACTGTGAGAGCGTTTAGAAATTTTGAGAGGATTTAAAAGGAAACACTCATGCACTGTACATGAGTTTTGATAGTCTGAATGTGATAATTGGAGAAAAATATTAAGTCGAAGACAGCATTCCACATTCGTGAAGTGCAGTTAAATGAAGAATATCTGAATTTAACAGTTCGTCCTAAGTTCGGCTCAGGTGTAAACTAACGTTTTCGAAACGCAAGTAATACGAATAAATTGTTTAAGGGAGGAAATGTAACTGGCTAACTAGAACCCTGTTTATAAAACAACGGTAAAATAATGTAAGACAAGAAACATTGCGGCGGTGCTTTAGAGTCTAGAGATTCAAATATTTCTGTTATAATTTTATCATTTGTCATTCTTAAAGTTCTTTTTTGGATTCTGTCTAGGAAACTTACATAAGTGGGTTATTGGAGAACCTACCCAAACCTGGGAATTGTCCTCGAGGTTTTTCCCGAATATAGGTCTTTAGATTATAACCAGATCAGAAGTGGTGAAATATTTCTTGCAAAGTCGAACTAAGCAGGGTTTATGGCGACTTCGAATATGTGCTCATTCCGAACAAGGTGCTCTGTGATGCGCATACCGAGAACTGAAAGATGCTCTGTTTCCTCAATGCAATTGCCGCTCATGGATAGTGGCATGGGCTCAGCTTTAACAACACATGACAGCATTGAACCTTTGAAGCATACAATTCCACTTGGGTTTTGGTTCCCCATTTGGCAAAGTTGTCTGTATCAAAATTTAATGAGTTTTTCATACGCTGCCATTCTAAATCCACATCTGAAAGAGAAGCAAATATAAGAAACTGAGGGTACTGTCGCCAGCAAAACAATTTAATGGATCAAAAGTTTCAGACAAAAGATCATTGATGAATATAACACAGAGTCGGAGACAAAACGGAGACCTGGGACACACCCGCATTGTATTGAGCTGTTGAAACGGTAGTTTCTTATCCAAATAAGGAGATAGTCATAAATACAAAATTCGAGCTTTTGAAATATCAAGTGCAATAATCTTACTTTCTCAAAAACGATATAGATATTTCTGCCACTATTCAGTGAGGTATGCCATTAGATCACCGCTCGACCTATTTCTATTGAAGCCATAGTGCCGGTCATTGAGAATCTTTTCATGATACTCGTATTTCTTGAGCTGATAATTTATCAGTGTTTCCATGACCTTAGGGAAAAGGGTTGTTAGTGTAATTGAACGATAGTAAATAGGGTAAAAAGATTTGGCTTGTTTATATAACCTTTTTACAGCTCGAATCGAACCATGAACTCTCTTTCAGTTTGATAGATTCTTGACTATTCGGGATAAAAATTCTTATTCCGAAAAGAATTAAGTTTACAATCATATCTGCACTAGAATCCCCGCCTCCACTACGAGTATCAAGGAAGCATATGTAGGAATCAGTTAAAGTGAAAAAATCGTTGCGACCGTCCCACTTTACTTTATGAATTATTTCTCTAACTGGGTTTTGTTGACATGAGAAATTTGCAGATATGGAGGGCTCACAGCTGTACCGAACCAAGTCAACGCCAAAATTTCCGCAAAATTGACCTCTATTTAGAGCTGTAATGAACTAGGTATAGTTCATTACAGCTCTAAATAGAACTATGTAGCTCTAAATAAACTATGTACATAGTTCATTACAGCTCTAAATAGAGGTCAATTTTGCGGAAATTTTGGCGTTAGTTTTGGATTTTTTTTAAATGGCTTGGTTCGGTACAGCTGTGAGCCCGCCATATCACAAAATGGTCTGATGTGCTTAAGGGGTGATAATACACTCATCGTATACAATATTTAGAAAAGATAGATGTTTACAGAAAGCTGGATCAGAGCGTGCGATCTAGCTTAAATTGAAAGCTTGTCGACTTCTTACCCAGTCAATCTTGTTTTGATGTTGATCAATTAATTGTTAATGTTTCACTCCGTAATAAAATAGAACTCTTTATTATTTGTAGGTATATTCCATCTAAGAGTTCCCTCATTTTATATGATATATATCTAAATAATTATGAAAAATTGTTCTTGAAAGCTCTTTTGATTTACAACATATATTTAACGCTGGTAATTTTAATTTAGGTGAAATCAATTCAGATGATAAATATTTAGTTTATTTCAAAATAAGATGAGTTTTGATCACACTCGTTCTTGTAATTGATTTTTTTTAGCCAATTTGATATTGTTCAAACAAATAGCTGTTCTAATGATCTAGATCGTATACTTGATCTTGTTTTTGTGGATAAGCAATTTTTAAATTTTAAACATAAAACTACGGGTTTTCCAAGTAGTATGAGCTACTTATACAATCACAAGCTATATTTCAGAGATTTGTAATCTTTTTGCTAAATATTTTAAATCTGAAGATCTCAAAATCTTCCTAGTGTGTCTGAAATATTTAGTTTGGGTTGCCTTCGCTTCGCTTTTTCTCAGAAATGCAGCTCATTCACTAGCAAAAGAGCTTACAATATTTTTTTAACTTTCGCTGGAAAATGTTTTTTTCTTAAGTGAATGGGAAATTTAATTCTTAATCCCTATATTTATATTTGTGATAAATTTTTTTTTGTGGTTCGGGAGATCAATGGCTACCAATTTATCTATCTTTGTCAAATATCTTATATCGAATTTTGAAAATAATCTTCAAACAGATATCATTTTTACGGACTTTGCCATAGCGTTTGATAGAGTGAACCACAAAATTCTATTCCATAAAATGGCTTGCCTAGGTTTTCATTCAAATACTCTTAATTCGATTGAATCTTACTCCGCCAGTCAGAGTACCGATTGTAAAAATCGAATGAATTTTTTCTGATCTATTCATGTCCCATGTGGGGGTGCCTCAGGGTAGCCATATTAGACCATTGTTATTCCTTTTATTTATTAATTATATAAGAAATTTTCATTCATTCGCAATGCCTTCCTTATGCTGAGGATTTAAAGTTTATAAAAAATTGGTTCCACTCATGATAACTTACTTCTTCAAGATGATCTTGTTAGGCTTTCTCAATGGTGCGAATCGAATCCCCTGCATTTAAATGTAGTTAAATGTCATATGCTTGCACGTTCTAGAAGGAAGGTTCTGATTAATTTTCATTACAGATATAATTTGAAAGATGTTATCTTAAAAAGAGTTCCGCAAAAGAAAGACTTATGTAGGTATCATTCACTATGAAAAATTATCGTTAAGGCCTCATATCTATCTATATAATCCTATTAGTATGTCAAATTCTATGTTAGGCTTAATTAAAAAAAATGCTCGGGGGTTCTATGATATTTTTACACTTAAAACGATTTATTTCTCGCCTTTTCTAAGCATGATTTTATATACCTGATTTTCATCTTTTCTGTTAGCTGCCCTATTTTAAATTACAAATATAGAGATTTTTATTTTGTAAGAAACGATTATCATACTCTTGTAGCAAGATGCTGGAAATATTAAGTGGAAAATGCATTATACATGGCGTCTTTCGGTGATAAAGTCAAATTTCTCAACCGAAACATTTGTGCACTTTTTGATAGTCATATTCCTTTTAAAATTAAAAGAATAATACATGGCAAATGTCCTTGGTTCACGACTGAAATTCTACAGATCATGGAAAGACGAAATAAAGCATATCTTGACTGGAAGCGTTAGGTTCGATCTTCATTTGCAAGCATATCGTACATTGCGCAATCTATCAGTAAATAAAATTAAGATTGCCAAAAAGAATTTCTACGATGTTAAAATAAACCTGTGAATGAAAGCCAACTAGATTTGGCGCAACCTTAGACAAATTGGGTTGGGTAAAGTTAGACAAAATGTTTATACTAGTCTGGATATAAACCAATTGAATAAGAGTTTTGTAACTATTCCTTTATCCTCCTTAAATGCACTTTCATCAAATTTGAATGAAGCATATGAGATTACTTCAACTGGTGGCAACGCCAGATAGCGCCGAAACAGTTGATTGCTTATTATCTATTAAATCGAATGATTTCAGTTTGTCAAAATTATTCTTCCTGTGATTCTTTCAGCTTTGGTTCATGTTTTCAACTATATCTTAACCACATGCATTTATCCTCCTCAGTGGAAACAATCCAAAATCATACCCATTCAAAAGAGTCTTTCCTAACAAGGTTATAGATCTATGTCTATTCTACCTTTTCTATATAAGGTATTTGAGAGAATACTATACAAAATCAAATTAACTCGCATATCAGCTCCTGCTGTAAGACTTTTCAAAGGCCTTCGACACGGTTGACCACACCAACCTTTGCAATAAGCTTTTAACGCTATATGAATTCCCAAATTCAGCAGTAAATCTTATATCATCTTATCTAAAATGCAAAATACAAGCTATTTCTCTAGGCAGTGCATCATTTAACTTTCTGCATAATATTAGAGGGGGTCCCGCAGGGTTCCATCCTTGGACCTCTCATGTTCTCACTTTATGTCAATGAAATCCCATCCATAGTTTCTGCATCTATTGAAATGTACGTCGATGGTATCCAACTGTATAAAAGCTGTTCTGTTGGTATGCTGGAGGACTGCGCGGACACAATCAACTCAGACTTAGATAAGATATCCATGTGGTCTGAAAAAAGGTCTCTTTCTTAATCCCTTAAAAACCAACTGTATATTTTCTTACTTCCCTGCCATTTGCCTTCGGGTCTCAAAAATTGAATATGTCAAATCCTTTAGAAATCTAGGAATGGTATTTAAAAGGACGTTGACATGGAATAACCACAATTATACAGCTATTGGAAAAGTAAATGGTGTAGTGTATCATGTCAGTTCACTACTATTGTTTAATGTTTAATATACAATAGTTTAAGATCATTATATATGATACATTGCCGGAGATGAAAAGTAAATAATTTCATCAAATAATAAAAAGAAGTGGCCCAAGGTGACTGCCCTAAGAAACATCACGAAACAGCTAATAAAGAACTTGGATCTGAAGATCGGATCAACATGTCCTCTCTCACTTCAATCTACGGATCCGCGCCTATTTAGAATCTAAAATAATTTATCTATCATTGAAAACACTTCGACCTTAATTCGATTAATCTCATTGAGCACATTCAATAATACAGTTTATTTATTAGCCAAAATAGTTCAATACCGTTTATGTCTGTTAGCAATATCCTAGACAATTTACACAGCTGCGCGTGTATGGCTATGACATTACTTGTCAATAATAAATTTTAAGAATAAGTAAATATGAAAATTCTTCCCATCGAGATGTGGGTAATGCACTTGTTTATTTATTTATAAATCACAACGTTATTATTGATTTATAAAGAAAATCTGTAATGATGTATATGTATGTGGATAATAATTAAACCAACTTATCTTATTGACAGCATCTGGTGCAAAATTAAAAATAATTTACTGCGAAGATAAATTTGCAAACTGATAAATTGCGCAGTAATTTGTTCAAAATTGCATTTCCTTTTTTCCTTTTTTTCAACTTTACACAATTATATGTGAATATTTTGTTTGTCTTTGTGTTATATTAAAATGGCATATAAGGAATTTAAATTAGTATCTTTTGTGGAATTTGCATTTTCTTGTATTTTATAGCATTCACATAATAGTGTCATTATTCAAAGTGAATTGTGTCGCCTGCGTTGTAGTCGTAGTCGTCATTATTTGCAGCATCAGCAGCAACAGAACACCAAGCTTCAGATTGCCCTGCAGTCGTCCTTCGTCATTTAATGCAAATTTATAGAGTGTCATCTAGTGAAATTTACTGCCATCATCATTGTCGTAACCATGACACAGCAGTGTAGAAAAATAGCAATAGCAAAAAGTTCACTGGAGCCATTCAGCTGCGCTGCTCAGTTTAAATGCCAATGTCACAGACAATAAACAGTTTCAATATCCACCCACCATTATTGTTTTGTGTATCAAAGGAATTAGTTTTTTGTCTATGTACATATCTGCTTACGAAAAAGATTGTTTGTTTTTCTTTTTTTCTTTATTTAATTTAATGTAATTGAAAACGAAATGATTTTAATGTCCCGAAAAGTGATTTAGTTGGAACGGAACTATTTCAATTAGCTAATGGACATAAACAAATTGTTCACTCTGATTCCCCCAAGGGCGTGTAGAGCATTCCACGATTCTACAAATCACCATGGGAAATTATATTTGTTACCTAGAAAATGTAGAAAAATCCCCACTAAATCTTTAGGGAACAAATTAAAAAAGAACTATCCCGACAAAGGCATAAGAAGGTGGCGCAAAATTAATCACCTTATCGGAAGATGTTATAATTTTTGCAAATGATATTTACGTGAATGATATTTCACATTTGTGAACTAGGCAGCTGCAGTATATGTACATACAGATAAGGAATGGATCGCTATACTCCGCTAGAGTGTGAAATAATTGTGTCGATTTGTTTGAACAATAATCGATCGGTGGTGTTAGCGCAGCGTGAATTTCGACATCGATTTCCTAATCGTGTTGCGCAACTGGATAAATATTCCGGAGCTTGGCTACTCCACCATGGACACCATGCTGGGAGTGGCCGCCACGGGATTAGTCGTTCGGCCGGGAATATCTTGGCTGTGAGTGCCGATGTCGGCCACGCCAAGATATTGGACATCACCAGATGGAATCTACAGCGAATTTTAGAGAAAGACTTAGATATGTTTCCGTACAAAGTGCAGACATTGCATCTGTTAGTGCCTGCTGACCATCCTCGCGTGTGAATGTCAAGCCATCCTTCGCATTTCCACTTAAGCTGTTATGTCAATTGTCAATCGCGTGCATGAACGAAGAGCCATTACATCCACTCAAAGCGTTGTTCACGCGGGAGATGTGATTGGCCGTATTTTTTTGAGGCGCCATCGGCAATACGGTCAATATTAGTGGTGAACGCTACAGGGCCATGATAAATGACTATTAAGCTTATTGTGGGAATGGCGGGGCTTGGTGAACATGACAACAAGACGGTGCAACCGCATACACAGCCCGAGTCACAATGGATATTGTGAAGAAAGCGTTTTCTGGTCGCGCAATCTCCCGTTTTTGCGATTTTACATGGACAGTAAGATCGCCCGATTTAACTATCCAAAACTTCTTTCGTTTGGAGCTATGTCAATCAAGCGTCAGACAATCGCAGCCCTTAAGAAGACAGCAATGTTATGACCGTAAATCTTGCAGAAAGTTATGGAAAATGCGATAAAACGATGTGTATCAACACTGGCGGCCGGCAGCCACTTAACGGATATCATATTTTTCACTTAACAGAAAATTTGAGGGTCCAAATAAAAATTTCCATCACTCAAAATAATTTATTTTCATTTAGTAAGAAAGTTTTTGATTAATTTTGCGCCACCTTGTATATGACATCAGTTATTAATTGACTAATGAAGCATAAATCAGAAATTTTTATTTAGAAAACCGACATTAATCGCAGACTTGTTGACTTATTTTAAGCTTGTACATATACACAAAGGAAATTATCCTCCAGGGTAACTATGTGTATGTTTGCATATACATATTTTCTGGTTTTTATTGTTTTGCTAGATTTAGCTTTGCAACAAATTTCATTGGGATTTTCAGAAGTGCTAAATGTTTCGTCATGTTTCTATAGTTGTCATAGCCTTCAACGAAGGAAACGGAAATAAAAGAAACGGAAGCCCGAATTGTTTTAGATCATTTATAACGTAAATCTACGAACCACGCGATTCGAAAGTTATGAACGAAAAGTGTTATACGGTGGATTTGTCGGCGAATAAGTAAACGAACAAAACAAAACGCGTTTTATGTTAAAGAATTAAATGTCCCAAAGTATTCGGTAGTTCTCAGTGGACGGAAGGCTAATCGTTTTACATTGGTAACATTTACATAATTTTTTTGCTGTTGTAGTGAGGGTGTGAAATATTTTATTCTGGTCAATTATAAATGAAATTAACTGGCTGATTTATTAATCATTGTAATGATTCGTTAATGAAATCCGTCTTCTTGAGGTATTACAATATTGGTACTCATAAACTGAGTGCGTCATTACGTTGCGTGTTAGACATTTGTAAGAACGACGGTATAGAATTGTTAACAGTCGAAAAAGTCTGTGATTAGAAGGATTGTTGCCTGATTGAGATGAATTTAATGTTGGCACTCAAAAGAAATCAGCCATTTAAAACAATTATAAATACTATTGAGTTCAAGCCATGCAGATTTTCTGTAGATTCCTCTCACTTTGAGAAAGATAAAAAAATTTGGCTCAAAAGTTGTCAATCTATTGGAAAATTATATAACTTTTGCAAATGGCGGCAAATGTCAATTCTTCTTTGACATTTGTGAAGTAAACATATACAAAATACAAATGAATAAGACATGATTTGGTATATTCCTAAAGAAAGCGGAATAATTGTTTTGAGTTTTTTGGGAGAATAACTCGTCAGGTGTGATAGCGGAGCGTGAATTTCAGGCCGTAATTCTCGGTCGCGCAACATCAACTGGGCAAACACTTCCGATTTGCGTACACTATAATAGGATTATCGCACGATATTGGACCGAAAAAACTCCGACTACCAACGAAAAAGTTTGTTTGCATACACTTAAACTGATCTCGGACGATGAGTGTAGTCCGATTTTGAAGTTCAAAGTTTTTTTGCAAGAAAGTTATCGGCAGAACATCAAACAAAATCCAAAATCGTCCACAAGGAAGATAACATCGCAGTATCAACCAGATGACTAGCCCGCTATCTGAGCATCAGTCGGCGGTCTTAAAAGAGAATTTTAGTGAACTTGAAGATATTCTCTTACAAACTGCAGACAGAGCATCATCTGTTAGCTGTTGACCACCAAGTACGTGTTACTTAGGCTTGTATCTCGAGGGGGATAACTTTTCATCGAAAATCATCATGGTTCATTTCCATCTCTTGTAATGAAACGTTCCATACTTCTCCACTTCATATTATTTTGGTCGTACAAGAATTTACCGATTTCGATTCACAAGCACCATGGACACATGACGTCACAGGAAAATCAAACACATTAAGATTTTTCGTTCACTACTTACATAGTTCACATTCAGTTTTTGCTGAAAAATCATCATGAGTGAACGAAAAGGTACCCTTTCCATCAATCATTTGGAATCCAGTCGTAGGCAAGTGCAAAAGAATTGGTCATTTAGCTTTCCTTGCTTTTGCGGAGCTTCCCCCCACCAGTGGTTAGGATTTTGTGGAAAGATAAGTTAGGTAGGTGAAATTGTCCAGCTATTTCTTATTAAGGCTTCCCCCCACCAGTGGTAAGGAGTCTTAGTTCGTAGTTTAATGTCCTAATTGCCACCAGGAGCTTCGGTACCTGCTGATCTACCAGAGCGTTTATCCTGCTACTTAGTGCCACCAGGGGCGATTTGTACTTGCTGATTAGTGCCATCCGGGGCGTTGTACCGTTAGATCCCGAAGCCTAACATCCGAATGGTAGGACCAGGTTGGAGCCAAACTGTCAGAAACCAGGAACCAATTACCAGATCCGCACCGAATCACCAGCAACCAGTACAACCGATACGAAGCAGAAAGACCAGAATCCTGAAGAGTTGATGATCCCGAATCATTCAATAACCCGAATTAAGTGAAATATTAGTAGCAGAATATTGTGTGTTATAGATTTAAGAGTTATTTTCAATAAAGATTTTGTAATAAGGTTTGAAGACCTTTTACTCTGAAGTTTCGTGTTTTCTTCAGGACGACCCTGGCGAGACCGGCGAGCAAAACCTCGGCTGGAAAGCGAAAAGCACATCACACTCTCAATATGCAAAATTATAGCTTTTGGGGTACCAAAAATTCGCGTAAAACCCACCAAGTGCCGTTACAGCCACTCTTAGTTACTGCATGGTGTACTATTTACGGTGGAGGTGTCAAAGGGCGGGAAGCTACACAAGTTTTTTTTTTTTGGATTGAGTCAGCTAGTCGACGAGTTTTACAAACATTTCGAATCGCTGATTTTTGTTAAACAGTCAGCTGTTTAAGATGATTCAGATATGCTCCAATCCAGCAGCAAATACCATATTCTAATTTTGAATGGAAAATTCTTCACTGATCTATAAAGAACATAAGTTTAGTTTTATTGCTGACTATAAGCTCATGTTTCGCAAACCAACATCTAAGCAGATGAACATCATGATTTATTTCATATCGTTGATTTAAAGGACTAGATGAACAATAGGCAATTCCAAGGTCATCTGCAAAGGCTTTGATTCTACCAATTATTGGAAGTGAAAAAAAAATGTATGTATATTAGAAATAAAACTGGACCAAGTACAGAACCTTGTGGGACTCCTTAGTGACTAATTTAAGGGTAACTGAAGCTCTTTTGAACTTTCACGAACTGCATTCTATTTTTTAGATAAGACTAAAACCATTTTAAAGTGCAAACACGAAAACCAGCTATATCAAGCTTGTCCAGCAAGATTTTATGGTTTACCATACCATATCAATGCTTTAGTTATGTCCACGAAAAGTCCAGAACAGTGATATGTACGCCAAGTTCTAAAACCAAATTGCATTGGACTAAAAACATTTAATTCTATTCATATAAGCCAGCATTCTAGTTTTAATTAGTTTTTCGAATACCTTTGAAATTGAAGACATCAAGGATATTGGTCTATAGTTAGATTTGTCTTCTTTGCTTCCTTTCTTGAAAAGGGGAATAACTACACCAACCTTAAGTCCATCTGGAAATATCCCTGTACTAATACTTTAATTGAAAATATGTGATAGTATGTCATTCGTTTTAAAAGTATATTTGAAATATTATCTCCGCCATGCGAAAATGAGTTATTTAAAGAATTAATAGTTTTTAAAACATCAAATCCAGTTATTGGATCAAAAAAAAAAAAAAATATTGCTTCGCGAAATTTGATTTTCAGAAAAGCTACTCAAGACGTTAGAACTTTGAGAGACAGGATTCTGTCCAATCGACTCAAAAAAGTTACTAAATTCGTTCGCCACATCTATGGGATTTGAAATCTTTTCATTTCCTTTTCTAAGCACAATAGAATTTATATTATTCGAACTGTTACGGTTTAAAATACTATTTATTACTTGCCACTCTTTTTTACTTTCGATATTGTATGTAGGTACTATAGGGCAAGTTCTGCATTTGGAAAAACAATCGAACTCGAGATCAAAGTTGACATTACGATAATAGCGAAGACGAATAAAGTGGGTCCGGCAATTCCGTCTGTCTGTCTGTATGTCTGTACCTCGATCTAGAGCCTAAGCCACTGGACCTATTTTCTTCAAACTCGGTAGTTATGGGTCTTCGGTGATTCCCTAGAGGGGACATTGAAATTTTTTTTTTTTAGCTCTAAAACTAACGGTACCCCCCATACACCCGTAATGTAAAATCTTATTTATCTCGAAAACGGCTCTAACGATTTTGATAAAAAAATTAGGTATGATATTATGGACATGGACTACGTTTTGGTAAAAAAAAAATTTGGGGCTAAATGTTATTAACGGTACCTGTCATAGAACCGTTTTTTTGATTTTCGACTTTCTCATTAACGGCTCTAACGATTTTAACCAAAAATTTTCAGCAGGAGTCCCCCTAAGTTAAAAATAATATTGTATATAAAAATATTCGAAAAATTATTTGTTGGGTTTTTTTTTTCAAAAAATTTTTTTTTGAAAAATCAATATCTTCAAAACCTATGAGCGATTATTTTTTGAAATTATTTCCTAAAATCAATATTATTAAATACATAAAATTCGCATCCCACATTTTTTTCTTGAAAAAATTTAAAGAAATTTCTTATATAAAAAATTTAGTTTATAATAAAACGATTTTTTAAAGTTTGTTTGCATAAATTCATACTTTTCTAGAAATCAGACGGCAATTTCATTTTAAATTCATGTTTTATATTTATAAAATGTATCTTAACTTCCAAAGTACTTTTACATAAGAGCAAGTTCGTGCGATCCAGTTGTGCATTTTATTTACATTCCTTTTCGAACGATAGTAATTAAGCTTTGCGGCTTTAATTTCCTTATTTATATTTTTGCACAATTACTTGTACCGAATTTTTAAATTTGAGTTGATTGATGATGACGCATTTTTTCCAAAATTTATTTTTAATTTTAATTTTTTTTAGTGAGAGATTGTTTTATCGAAGGCGTCAGACATTTTTCTAATTTCTTTTGAGTAATTGTAAGTAATTGTAATTGTAATTGTGGTCAGTTAAAATTTTTAGAAAAAGGTCATAAGCTTTTGATGCATCATTTTCAGCCAAAACACATTCCCAGTTCTCAAAAAGCAATTTGTTTTTTAAGTTTTGGTAGTTTACTTTGGAGACCAAGTTTTGAACATTATAGTTTGCTATATTTAACACATTCTAGGTATAAACCTGTCATATTGTGATCGGTTATATGTAGATCAAAATTGATCCCATAAGGAAGATCAGCTGGAATATTTGTGAAATGCGCAAAAACAAAGTATGTCAAAAACTCACAATAAAAATCAGACACGAAATCTTTTAGTACGAATGATTTATTGTTCACACATTCCCGTATCAGTGCGATAATACTCATATTGTAATAGATATATTATGGTTTCAATGCCGAGTGAAACTATAGCCTTGAACTAAAAGAGAAAGTTTGTACGATCCGGCATATATTTTCTTTATAATTTCAAATTATCGGCGCAATGAATTTCCACGCGAACAATCGCTAACTAGCAGCGGAAATCAATCACTCAAAACCTCAAAAAAAAAAAAAGAAAGAAAATATAAATGGAATACAAAAATCAAAATTCAAATACATTTTAGGTGGAAATATCTTCTTCTAAACAAACGAAACAAATATTTTGTTTACATTTTGGGAAGTGTTGAAGTATTTATGGCTTTTTTAATTCATTTAAGGTTTATTTGTTTTTAATAAAAACCAATTAGAAATTGAATTGAAATTTCAATATTAATGATCTAATAACGATGATATATTAATTGTTTTGTTTTCCTTTGTTTAAATTCAGCAAATGTACATATGTATATCCTTTTCCAAGGGTAAATACATAAACATATGTGTATTTAAATCAAACAACACCGACAACTCGGTTAAATAACTCCTTTACACAAATGGAAAACCTACCAATCCAACTTGAGTATCCTCGAGTCATCATTTCCGCTGTATATTCTAGTTTCGAAGTTTTTTACTTTTATTTCTGTTCCATAACCAAGCTGCTAAGTACTTCTGCACAAGGACCTGATAAGTAGCCGTTTTTTTTTGTGTTTCGTCTTTTTCGTAAGGTTTTTCCAGTATCGTTATACGAATTTTATCTTACAGAGAATTTGAAAATCGTTTTGAAAATAAATCTTGTGTCAGATTTAGTACCTTAAGGTTATTTTGTTTTTGATATGAAAAACGTATGAAAATACTAATTCCGGTTATTTTGTTAAATCGTGCTTAAAGAAAATAAATTTTATATAAAATAATCTAAATTTTAAGATTTGTTTTAAGTTTCCGATCAATGCTATACGATTTAGATATGTGTGCCTAATTATTGAATAAACTTTTGTTGACCTATCGTACATGGTTAAGTCGAATTTAATACATGTGTCAAATTCCGTTAAAAAAATTCTCAACAAAAATAAAAACCAGTATAACATCACTGATCATATCCTCAATGTAGGAGATTTTGAATTTATTTGAAGAACGATAAGGGAAGTGAAGACAGGAATAAGTTTAAAATGTAGTACCTATATCCACTCATAGTCGTAGTTTTTTGTGCGCAATTTCACGTTTATTTAACTTTATACTTAAATAAAAAACAAAAAGATAAAGATAAAAATGCATATTTACTCATGTAGGAGCTATAAGCAGGAGAGGAATCTTATTTTGCTTTAGTTGTAGAGAAAAGGATGCTGGTTCTTTGAGGGCTGATTTGTAAATGTTCTATATACATACATGTATACACACATTTATGCAAAAACCATCTCCCAGTGGAAGCTTTTAGTTTAGTGGCCCATAAAGTATAAAGAATTTATGTAATGCACATAATGTAATACGTTATTGAATTCCTTTGAACTGTGATTGACCTACTTTTAAGCTTGTCGTCATCATCGTCATCGGCATCAACATCAGCATCGTCCTCGATTTAGTTGTGGGTGTTTTCGTAATTTTCGTGATTCTATTGGTGTGGTTTTTTTATCCTTATTAGGTTACTTTTTTTTTTAAGTTGGAAACACTGAAAAGGGCAAGTAGTTACTTGTTAGATATTTGAACTTTATCTATTATTCTGCTGATGCAGCGGGTCAACTAAGGCAATAAAAAACTATGCCTACTTAAGTTTATCCTAACCATTGAATTTAAATAGTGACATTAATAAATTTGAAATAATTTTCAATATTTGGGTTATTCTTAAAGAAGTTTTACCTACGTTAGTATTTTAAATTGTATTTAAATATTATTTGGAACTATATCTTAAAAAGCCACACACACATACTCGTATATTGGAAATTACTAGCAGGAAACAAATTGATATGTAAGACTATTTTTATTTTCAAAAGATTTCCCAGGTTTGGAACTAGGATTACTTCTAGGACTTTAAATTGTTGTGAAAAGCATGAAAACAAGTATTGGAAGTAAATATTTGATGTAGTGAAAGCGTTGCCAGCTGTTCAAAATAAAATGTTTTTTTAAATACTAAAATTATGCCTGGTCTATGCCTTAAATATGCTAGCTTCCATCCAATAGGTAGGTAGATAGAAATTGCGTACATGAGCAGTCCTGGTCGAGGCGAACCCGTTACAGAGGTCTTCAGGGTTCGTCTCAGAATATCTTCGTGGAGATCATGTCTTTGATTTTCATTTCAGATAATTCGTTAAGGTCGGCAAGCAATAACTTTCCGAGTTATTGGAATCTCATGTTGGCCATAGCAGGACATTTGCAGAAGTATTTAATGGTTTTTTCCTTTTTCCAGCTGGTCCCAACAACCACGACAGTGAGATTTGTAAGGAATGCACAGCTTCGCTGTTACAACTATCTGGCTATGTCTTGCTTGGGTATCTGCACGTTAATTCATTTGTTCGGGCTTTATAGATGGCCTAAATCTTTAATGCAGTTGATGAAGCTGCTCTATCTACTGTTGGATTATTTGAGAAAAATAAAGAAAATTTTGCCCTTCATAACCGTAAGAAGAATTTTAACTCTTTTCTCTTTCGTTTTCACCTCGAAGGTCGGGGTGTGTAATCAGTGTAATCGATGTGTTTTGACTTACTGAAGTATATGCACATCTTTACACAGCTCATAGAGTTCGCGATTCTCCTTTATTCGCCTCCCTCGGACGAAGGATCAAATATCCGTGCAAAAATTATTCTTCAGAAATAGCCCAGTATCGGGGAACCTATTCTCTTCTTTCTTAAGTCATGCTTTACAGTGGGAACACTGTAATGCAACGTCATTCAAAGCTCCTGATAAGAAATGCTTTTTATCCGAGTCTAAATTCGATGAAAAGGTGGTGAGTCTTGAATTGAAATTCGTTGGTCCAGGATCCAGTATGAAGACTTGATTTATTCTCGATGGACCGGCCCACAACTCACACTGATATTTGCTAATTGAAGTGTTGCAGAATCTATAAGAACCTCAAACGGCTTAGACTTTATTATATATGGTGCGTGTAGCTTGGATCAATATGTCTATAAGATATTTATTTATTTATTCATTTATTTGTTTATTTACATAACTAAATTGCTAGTTTTACAAAATTTCTTACAAAGGTGTATATTAAGATTTTAAACAATTTCATGGGAAAATGTTGATTTAAATTGATTTAAATTGACTTGAATTAATTTATTGTTTTATCAAACAAATTGTTATATTTAAGATTGTAAAAATTAAATAGTTTAAACATTCTATTTAATGGAGAAAATTTTTTATAATTTTTACGATAGTTTGAAATAAGTATACTCTCCGGTATATTCCTCAAATTTTCTTGGGTAATATTAGAGTTACGAGTAATACGAGACAGAAGGTGCAAACAGTCGATGTTATCGTTGATTAATTTTACAATGAAAACAAAACATAAATAGGAACGTCTGTTCTCGAGACTGGGTATATCAATAAGTCTAAGTCTGTTGTTAAAAGGTGGGAGATCATAAGGATTATCCCAACTTAGTCCCCTGAGTGCAAACCTAATAAATCATTTTTACACCTGTTCTAGTTTATTTTTATGACATTCGTAATGACGTGACCAAACCTGACAAGCGTATCCTAGAATGGGTCGATAAAAAGATATAAAAAGCTGCTTTGTCACGAAAGGGTCGGAAAATTTTGTCGACTCTCTTTTTATCCAACCAAAAATTGAATTAGCTTTATTTGAAATGGAGTTGAATGAATTCGAGTTTGCGATCAAATGTGACATGAAGAATAGACAAAACTGTTTCACGTGATATTGATATACCATTAAACAAATAATTGAACGATAAAAGAAAACTTTCTTGTAAAGCACATACTTTTATATTTATCGATATTAAGAAACAAACAATTACGAGTGCACTAGTCAAAAAAACGAATTAAGACCACATTGCAATTCTTCACAATCACGAGTACGAGTATTTGAAATAGTTTTGAAAATTGTTACATTATCGGCGTAAATGAAGCACTTGGAGTATTTTAACACAGACGGTTAGTCGTTTATTGATAAAATAAAAAGGATGGGGCCTAAATGACTATCTTGTGGCATTCCTGAATTGATTTTAAACTTATTTGATTTGCAACCGTTAAATAACACCGAATAAGATCTATCGAATAAATAAGATTAAAGCCATCTTCCAAAATTTTCGCTGAATCCTAATTTTCTTAATTTAAAAAGCAGAACTCGATGTGACAGCTTGTCAAAAGCTTTACTGAAATCAGTAAATACACAATCTATTTGTTTATTATTTTTAAATGAATCAATACAATTTTCAGCCAATTCTATTACAAAAGTAACAGTAGAGCGACTTTTTATAAAACCATGCTGATTAGGATTTGATTTCACAAATAATAGCCTCAAAAAGTTCAGGAATCACAGACAATCCGGCATAGGCCTGTTGTTTTTCATTTCGTCTTTTTCCCTTTTTTATGTAGAGAGATCATTTGATATCGAAGATGTTAAAGAGACTATTTCATAGGATTGCAATTTACTTTTTGGACCTTTTAATTTGAGCAGCTCTGGATAGTTTGAACTCTGATATTCAAAAATTGATAATGGTGTGCCTCAAGAATCCATTTTGTCTACGACACTTTTGCTTATCTCTAAAAATAATCAATTGTCTGAAAATTGTAATTTACTTCACCTTGCTGTCGACAGCACCGCAGATCTCCAGTTTCATAACTCTATTCTTAGTCATCATTGTGCCGTTTGGCGTATTCTAATGGCATTAAATTTTGAACATGGTAACAATGGGTTATTAACAACCGAAAACACAAAGCTGTCTGCTTCCGGTCAAGTTCAAGTGAAATAAACCACCGATGCCATTATTCATGAATGGAACAATAAGGACTTACTTCAAATAAAATGCCAACTATTTGAAATATCTCTAAAATTTTATTATTGTTGGAAGAATCAAAACAATTATGTATGTATTGAATTTGACGTAGTTCATATTATGTTCACCACGTACACGTTTGCAGAGGTCGATTCGTTGAACCCAACTTTCCATGACTCGGCCATACATTTCGACGGAAGTTGCCATTCTCTCACGTTCACTAATGACTCTGAGCTTCTATAACGGCGTGGGCTTGTCGTAATAGACAAATGATTTAAAATATGACTAAACATTTAAGTATAGAGGTGTTTAATCACATGCCCTATGACACCACTGGCATGAAAACCACACCATACAGATATTTTTTGTTGATAAAGTGGTGCTTCTTCAATCGAATGAGTGTTTTTTTCCTCATCAATTAGACATATTCAATTTGTTTTGGTGGATGAAGCAGTTTAACCAAAAATTCGCTTCATTACTGAAGATGATTTTGCTATAAAATTGGTCATCTTCTTCCAGCATTTCTAGAACACAATCCAAGAACGTACGTCGCTTCATATGATCGAGTGGCGGGAATGTTCTCGACATTTCGAATAAACCATTATTTATTGGCACAGGAACATTCAAAAGCGAAAGTTTTGACTTAAATTTGTTTACCAGACTAGGAATTGCTTGTCAACTGGAACAAGAATTACAACCAGAAATTAGCGTTAACTTTCTTAAATTTGCCATCATTGACTCGGAATTTTTGTAACAAATTTTATTTTTTGTAAACGTTCTTCGCTAGTGTACTTCACTGTTATATATTGAACTGTTTACCTAATAATTATATTGGCTGTAGCTGCACTTGTACTACACACTGTTCTGAGCTAGGATTAACAATTCAATAAATAACATTTCTCTCTCTAATAGAGATAAATATATTAAATACAATTGATGTTAGTTGTAAGCTAGTTTTAAGTTGAGTTAATAAACAGAAGTGAAACTGGAAGCATCGTGTTCTTCATTCCTCCATTGACCATTATGAAAATGTTGGTTTTACTGACAGTTTGGTTATAGGTTTAAGGGCGCGTTCACAGTGCTGACGGTTTGGTCGCAAGTGTAAGGGTGCCTTCACAGAGAAAGTTCAAAGTTGTCAAACCTTTTTCTTATTTAAATGTATAAGATAGAATCTAGACTAAAGGAGACACATCTCATTACGTTAGTTTTTTCTTATTGTTTATCTAGTTGCATTACTCTCGCCCTTCCTTGCATATTCCACATGCCAAAACGTCATCCTAAATAAAGTAGTAAAATGTTCTCACGTTTTAGACACCTACTCACAACTCGTTATCCGTTGACATTCTGGGACTTGTTGCCTTTTTTGGGTAAAAATTATTCCAGGCTCCTCGTGGACTTTCTTGGTAGACTCTACCCGAAAACCTGTTATCTTCTAACTGACTCTTCTCAATGAAAAATTTTGATACTTAAAAAAAATTGAACTTCTTTCAAAATATAATCAGTTAAAGTTTTAAATTGTACCATAGACGATGTATGGATTTTTCAATAAGGCTGTATATACTCATGACAATGCGATAAATGAAGACTACTTCTTTATAATAAAGTCAATATTCGTAAAAATAAGAACTCGAGAATCCAAGGACATCTAGACAATTTTATAACCAAATATTTTGCATTTTGACGCAATCGTTTAAGAAAGAGAATTGTATAGTCCCTTCATATATTTTGACACATGAGTACCTAATATTCTTTTTATTAGGCACAGATAAACTTTTGTTTTATTATTTTTTTTTTTCGTTGGCAACATTTCAAATATATTATATGATACCGCAACATCATACACTCGTAAAAGTATTGCACACAATCTACTTTATCCCCAAAATAAGAAGAAGTAGAATATTTTAATTTTCAAGAACACCCATGAACTTTCTTTGGTTCTTGTTGGCTTATAAGCCATATGAATGCCTACACATTTTTAAATTCACAAAACTATGTTATTGTTTAGAAGGCATAACTGAAAAAAAAATGAAATTATTCTTGCCAAGTGCAAAGTTTTGAAAGTTCCGATTCGGATGTATTAGGAAATCTCTCAGATATGAGCCAGAGTCGACAAAATTAAATATCTGCCAAGAAAAGTTTACATTTTGAATTGTCATGGAGGAAATTGTTTATAGTGTGTACATACATATGTATATAATTTTTATTCCTTGGGATGAAGTTGGTCAAGAGACTTCACATAATGTTTTAGATAAGGTTTTCACAATTCAAAAATATCCTGTGTCACAAATAATAGAAAATGAATTAAGATAATGTTTCGCTGTTGTATTTTTTTACATACGATTAATTTTCAAGATTAATTTAAGATTGGGTAATTTTGGGAACCGAAATGTGAGGAAAATAATCGGATTTAAATTTTATTTTTTAGAGTATACAATTTGAATGTGTTAAAGTAAATAATTAAAGTCGATTAAATAAATAAATTTGGTATGATATGCTTTTAGAAGATTTGTCAATTCCTCACAAGAGGCAGTAGGTACACCCCGAAAAACTGTTTTCTAGCGATGAGAATCGAACTCAAGACCTTACGCAAACAGTTCAACGCAGTCAACGTTATGCCAAGGGCTACTACAATTAAAGTAGATTGGACTAGAGTACTCGTATTCTTAACTGAAGGACCCTCTTGGAAAAATTTTATAATAGCTTTGCTTTTTTGGAAAGAGTCAAGAGTCAGGTGAAAGAAGGGAATATAATTAGTTTAGTTCAGCAATCAAAGTGAACATAAATTGAATTTAAATCGTTTGGTATGCTGAGAATTAAGATGGCGCTAAGTCCAATTGTAGATAAATGTAAATTGTGACACATAGAGTTTTTATTTTGACATGGAATGTCATTATTCTAATTAAATTCATAATGTTGAAAGTAATCTCAAGCCAAGTTCAACATCTTTTTGGAAACTTATAAATACCAAACCAAATAGTACTGGACGTCCAATAACTATGGTTTTGGGATGAAGTGAGTCTAGTAATTCGAGAAAGACTGTAGATTTGTTTTAAGCAATTTTTGGAAAGTATTTATAACTTTTCTACATCAATATATTAATTCTTTGCAATCTGTGTTTGATAGTTCTAGTTTATGCTTTGAATAAAGTGATGTTAAAGATGTTTTAAATAAACTTAAGCCGAAAAAAACTGCTGATATTTTAGGTTTTTTCCCTATTGTTTTTCGTCATTGTGTAAATTCGTTTTCCATTCTCTATCATTGATCCGAGTTTTAAATCTTTTTTAAAAATGTGGTATCGAACTGTGTAGCTCTTAAAGTTTTAGATAGTCTTGTTAAGTATAAATTTAATTATATTTTAAAACAACATGTTAGGAAATATCAAAATGGTTTTTAAAAAGGTAGATCTACTTATTTTTATCTATTTGAATTCAGAAATTTTTGCATTAATACTTTGAAAAATCGGAAACAAATTCATGTCATTTACAATGACTTTGTAAAAGTCTTTAGCAGAGTAAATTTGCATATTCTTTTAGAAAAACTTCATGTTTATGGGTTTCATGGACCAATACTTCAATAGTTTTCTTCATATTTACTAGGAGGGAAACAATATCTAATGAATATTGTGCTTGAATTTATCAATCAATCCCATTAAGAGCGAGATCGCTTTTGGCAATTGATTCTGAATCTGATCATATTCTCTATATTTCTACAAGTTGTAACATATTTAACTTGTCCCATTCATTTACATGTCCAGAAACTTATTTAAAAGTCGAACATTAACTTTACTTAATTAATTTTTTTGAATTTTTATATAATACATAGTATATAATATTAATGAAATAAATTGTTATTAGATATTTAATTTGAAATCTGTTGAATGTAAATTCGTAAATTGGTTACTGAAATAAACTAAACTGAACTGAACTAAACTAAAAGTGAGCTCAAGTATTTAATTCACTTTCAATTGATCCGCTAGTTATAAAATGTTCACATTCGAAGCGTCTAAATTTCCATAACTCTGGCACATATGTAAATCGGGCTGAATTTGACCAATCACCAACGGCATTGATTATAATTAGTTTCGAAAATCGTTCGTGCAAAACGTCCATTTTAGCACGGGCTGTGTGGCCGTCTTGTTGAAACCACATATCTTTAAATTCAATTTTCAATTTATTTTCAATTTATTTTCAAAAAGGGTGTACAAGTAAGACTTAGTCTTTTATAGTACCTAAGAACTGGTTACATTTTTCGACAAAACTAAGAAAATTACAATCAAAAATTAAGAAATAATAATAAAAATTAATACTAAGAGAAAATCTAAATAAATAAAAAAAGAAGAAGCCTGTGTTATTCACTTTTTAATAATAAATTATACCTTGTGTTACAGATTTTTGCCATTTGATCCCTATACATTTCTCCCTTCCCGTCACCTCCCAATTCCACCACCCATCCCTCCCCTTTACTTCATTATTCCCATGTTATTTTATTGGCTAAAGTGAAGTATTATTGCTTTCTTAAAATTTGCGGTAGAAATTATTTTTTTAATAGTAACAGGCAGAGAGTTCCATAACTTAGTTGCATGAATAAAAAACAGCCGTGAAGAATTCAAAAAGTTGTAAGAAGGTGTTAAAAGATTGAGTGTTCTATTAGATTGGGCAAACTGCAGTTTTTCATAAATCTACGATGGTTTTCTATTTTGAATGATTTTGTGCATAAACATACAGCATCTTGAATCAAAGAATTGTTGAAAAGAGCACCCAAGAACCAGTTTATGAAGATGTGATATGTGCTCATATCGCCTAAGCCCATAAATGTATCTTAACATGTCGTTGAATGCTACAAGAAGCTTATGCTGGGAATGTGAATCAAGCTTACAATATATAACATTGGCATAGTCAATTAGAGGAATTAGTAGTGTTTTAACAAGTCTTAATTTGGTATTAACAGGAGTTACATTGCAAAATAGCCAAAGCTTACGCAACCCACCGTAAATTCTTCCAATGGTATGGTTAACCTGATTTTCAGGCGAAAGAGAAGTGTTGATCCTTAAACCAAGACTAATCACAGAGCGCACAAACTTAAGTTGTACATGCGAGAGATACACCGGTGGTAAAAGTAAGGTATTAATTTCGTTCTTAGATATCGCGATCAATTGGGACTCAGATGGGTTGAGGGTTAGGCCATTGTTAAGGGACCAAGCATAGATTTCCTGAAGGTCCTCATTCATTCTACAGATTAAATCCTCTTGTAAACCAATTGGACGAGACAAATAAATTTGCACATCGTCAGCATACAAATGAATTGATGCATTGGAACAAACATTTGGCAAATCGTTGATAAAAAGGTAAAATAAAATCGGTCCCAAAATAGAGCCTTGTGGAACACCCATCCGCAGATTCATAAATTCAGAAACCATTTGATTAGCTTTTACCCTCTGGCACCTATTTGTCAAATAGTTTTTAATAAGATTCACCGCTTTATCATGAAAGCCAAAGCAGCGCTTCAATTTCATGCAGAGAATTTCATGATTAACTGTGTCAAAGGCCTTTGAAAAATCCAGCAAGCAGAGAGCAGTCACATTACCCAGGTCATATTGAACTCGTATATCATCAAGCACCTTGATCATTGCAGTCTGGCAACTGTGATGAGCACGGAATCCAGATTGAAATGGGGAGAGTAAATTAAACCTATCAAGGTGACTAGAGATCTGAGCTGCTAGAATTTTTTCAAAAACCTTTGATTTTAATAAGATTCACCGCTTTATCATGAAAGCCAAAGCAGCGCTTCAATTTCATGCAGAGAATTTCATGATTAACTGTGTCAAAGGCCTTTGAAAAATCCAGCAAGCAGAGAGCAGTCACATTACCCAGGTCATATTGAACTCGTATATCATCAAGCACCTTGATCATTGCAGTCTGGCAACTGTGATGAGCACGGAATCCAGATTGAAATGGGGAGAGTAAATTAAACCTATCAAGGTGACTAGAGATCTGAGCTGCTAGAATTTTTTCAAAAACCTTTGATAAACAGGGTAGGATACTAATCGGTCGGAAATCTGAGCAAGAAGTTGGGTTAGTGTTTTTCGCAACGGGGATAATCTTAGCTAACTTCCAGCAATCGGGAAATGATGAGGATGTAATAAAAAAATTTATCAGGTGAGTGAATGATGGTAAAATATGACACATAATCATTGTTTTGACGATACAAACAATTTAAAAAAAACTCTAAATGAATTGAACAATTAAAACAATTAAAATTACTATTGTGAACTATTACATTTGGTCTAAAATTTGAATTTGCCGCCCATCCGGCCATATTAAATTGTAAAAATGAAAAAACAGTAGAATAAGAAGGAAAAAGAATAAGAAGAATAAATTCATTCCAAACCGAAACTCGAAATTATCCGCACGCTTTTTTTTCTTAAGAAACCTTTCTTTTTCGATTCGTGCAAACTTAAATTTTTATCGTTAGCTTTAACCAGCTAGTTTGTAAAAAATATTACAAATTTTCATGGCGTCCGAGCAGGGACAAGTTTAATTGTTTAAATTTGTTTTAAAAATAAGTGTAATTTAATTACAAAGTTATACATATACAAATAACTATATATACATATATACAAATTTACATATATAAATATTAAATTAAGTAATTCGGTGGAATCAAATTTCCTTTTAATAATTCGTGCGTGATAAATTAGTTAAAAAGAATTACTCGTAATAAATAGTGGCTGAAATCAAAGCCCTAATACAAAACCACCACCATCAACCAACAACAAGCAGCCACCTCCAAAGCAGCAACCGTTGTCAACAGCACAGGAATAACAGGAGCCTCAAAGCCACCCCAATGCACAAAAACTGCATGGCTGACAAGTGCAATAGGGAAGTTGAGACAGAAACTGAGGTATTCACAAAAACTGAAAGTGTTTTGTCGATCATATTGCAAAAATTGCAACATTTGTTTTTTAATAATCGATTAATTTGAACAGCAAGTCAACTTTCAGTTTTTGTCTTTTTGCAATTGACATTTACAAAGATTTTGGTGAAACAAACAAAGTGCGTGTTTTTCATATTTAAACATTTATTGGCAGTTAATTTATTAATATAAAGTGAAATTAAAACTAATAATTCACGAAATTAACCCAATCAAGTTTGTTTTTCGATCTGCTCGATCTGCCGCCGAGTCGCCGCCGCCGCGCCGCCGTCACCGTCATACATTGATAGTTTTTTGTGCAACCACACCAATATTCAATTTTAGAAATTGTTTTGGAACTTTACGTTCTGTAATTAAATTCGCGAGTTGTTGATTAAACAAATATATACCGATTTTAATCAAATTTAATAAAGTAATTACCAAAAAAGGATCGAAATTCGTGTTAAAGTGAAGTTTGTCTACAAATTGTTTTGACATTTCACCGGTTTTGACAGTTCGTTCAATAAGTATTTACTTTCGTTAAGTTTCAGTTGTCACGAGTGGTCGTATTCAGTGGCACAAAATAATTTCTAAATTTATTTGTACGAAGAGCGTGTGCAGCGAGAATTATTATAAAAAAAATTTTGAACATTGATTTAACAATTTAGTGACTTTCGACAATTTGCACATTTAAATAGTTGGTAAATTGAATTTATTTTGGAATTTTCGAATGAAAATAAACTAATTTTTCAATAATTTTTCCTATAAATTTCACTAATACTAAAGTGCAAATTGACTGAGTGCGGATTAACTAATTCCAAAGCACAAGTAAAAATATTTTTTTTCGAAAGTTTATAAATAAATAAACTTAAATAAAATTAAAATGACGAGCAAAAAAAGGCAGGCATCTCCGAAAAAGGACGCAGATCTTGATCAGTTAATACATCAGCGAACAAGTATCAAAAATAATATCAATAGAATTAAAAAGGGATTAGAGGAAAAAACATTGTCACTTAATCCAATCGAATTAGAATGTCGATTAGATATTTTAAATGCTTACATTGATCAACTCATGACTTGTCAATCCGAAATTGAGTCAGTTGATCGTAGCGATAACTTCCGCGGTGAATTGGAAGACATTTGTGTGAGTGCAAAGGCACTACTTATATCAATGGTCAATAAAAGACGTAAATCAAGTGCTGTCGAATATTCCTTCAGTAATCCACATCATTCACGTCTTCCAAAAATGTCTTTACCTAAATTTAGCGGTAAATATTCGGAATACAAAAATTTTATCAGTCTCTTTGAAAATTTAGTCGATAACGATGCGATGCTTCCGGACATAGAAAAATTCAATCATCTTATTTCTTGCCTATCGGGTGAAGCTTTAGGAACAGTTAAAGCTTTTCAAATTACGGAACAAAATTATCCTAAAGCTTTGGCAAGTTTGAAAAAAGTTTATGATAACAATTGCTTGATATTTTTTGACAACGTGTCTACACTGTTTGAATTGAAAGAAATCACAAAGCCATCAGCTTCTTCATTGCGAACCATGATCGACACTGTTTCTGCTGTTTACGATTCTCTTCTTTCATTAGGTGATGAAAAGAATATCACAAACGCAATAATAATTCATTTAGTTATGTCTAAGGTTGATGCTACGACTAGATTAAAGTGGGAAGAGCAATTAGATTTTAGTACACTTCCTTTATGGAGTGACTGTGAAGCTGCTCTCAATAGAAGATATCAGCACCTATCTGCTGAAGAAGCATCATCATCAAAATTCAAACACTTGGATAGACAATCCAAATCAAAACATGAACCATCAAGTCATCATAAAAATCAAAAATATGCTTTTTCTTGCGTAAATTCCCAACAAAACAAATCGAAATGTCTATACTGTAAATCGAGTGAACATTATATTACAACATGCCAAACGTTTGCTTCAATACCTGTAATGCAGAGATTTGAATTTGCAAAGAGTGTACCAGTTTGCATTAACTGCCTTCGAAAAGGACACACTGTTTCAAAGTGCAAACTAAGTAAGTGTAGTGTGTGTAATCGATCACATCATACGTTATTACATCAGTATGAAACTACTTTCAATAGCTCACCGGCACAAGCATCTTCAAGTGTTCAAGCTATGCATGCCTCGGTTTCGACTGACCAGGTCATTCTCGCTACTGCAATTGTGCAGATAAAAGGCATTACTGGTGAATTTTCGCTGGCTCGAGCATTACTTGACTCGGGCTCTCAAATAAACTTCATTACTGAAGAGCTTGCACAAAGGTTGAAGCTTCGCAAGGAAGAAAAAGCATTAAATTTACTTGGCATTGGAAAGGCAAGTACCACTGTTAACAAAAAGATACATGCGATAGTGAAATCAAGATATAAGGATCATTCGTTTTCAGCAGATTACTGGGTTATAAACTCAATCTCGTCTTATCAACCAGATCATGCAATAAATATTTCGAATTGGAATATTCCTTCCAATATTCAATTAGCTGATCCTCACTTTAATAAGCCACACAAAATTGACTTACTAATTGGAGCAGAAACATTCTTTGAATTGCTGTCAGTAGGTCAAATTAAGCAAGGTCCCGAGTATCCAACCATTCAAAAAACACTTCTCGGTTGGATCATATCTGGAAAATGTCCCAGAAATACAAATTCAAATACCAGACAATGTAACTTGGTATGCCAGTCTGAAGAATCATTAGACTTAGACAAAATTGTCCAGAAATTTTGGTTGTTGGAAGAAATTCCTGGAGAAACAAAAAAGTTTCTAACGCCAGAACAACAATCATGTGAAAAACATTTCGTTGAAAATACTCAACTTTTGCCTACAGGTCGATTTGAGGTTAAATTACCGTTTAAATCGTCTTCAAATTCGCTAGGATCATCGTTTGAAACTGCCAAACGTCGGTTTCTCGCACTTGAGCGAAAACTATCTAAAAATAGCGAATTAAGAGCCATGTACATGGATTTCATGAATGAATATATTTCGTTGGGACATATGTCACCAACAAATAACGAAATCCCAAAAGGCCCGCACTATTTCATTCCACATCAGTGTGTTTTGCGACCGCAGAGCACAAGTACAAAGCTAAGAGTTGTTTTCGACGCTTCAAGTCGAACGTCTTCTCAACTTTCACTGAATGACATCTTGATGGTTGGGCCAACTATTCAAGAGGAGCTGTTTTCGACGTTGCTCCGTTTTCGTACACACAAATATGCCATTACGGCTGATATTACGAAAATGTACCGGCAAGTTCTTGTTGCTGAAGAGCACACGATTTACCAGCTCATAGTGTGGAGGCAGCATCCGTCTCAACCATTACAAAACTTTCGATTAAATACTGTTACGTATGGCACGTCACCAGCACCATTTTTAGCAATACGATGTCTAAAGATGTTAGGAGATGCTAACGAAAGCTTATACCCCACGGGTTCAGATATAATTCGGAAAGATTTTTACGTTGATGATCTTTTAACTGGCGCAAATGAACTTGGCACCCTGAAACTCATCAAAAACGAAGTACAAGAAGTTTTAAAAAAAGGTGGGTTTCAATTGGCTAAGTGGTTTTCAAATCACCCAGAGTTATACAACACAGAGAGTACTAAAAAATCCATTGAATTCAATGATTCCGACTCAACAAAAACTCTGGGAATTTGTTGGCACCCAAAAGAAGATACATTTAGCTTCAATTTAGAGAATCGTTTCCATGATCTACGAGCTACTAAGCGAAACATACTTTCAGTTTCCGCTCGTCTTTTTGATCCTCTTGGTTTGTTATGCCCCATAGTAACCAAAGCAAAAATCTTACTACAAGAGCTTTGGATTGCAAAAATTGATTGGGATGAGTCGATTCCATTGCGCCTTGATACAAGTTGGCAAAACTTCAAAACAAATTTATCTCAACTTGGCGATATAAAAATTCCAAGGTTTGTCGAAACTCATTCGAACGCAAAAATACAAGTTCATGGGTTTGCCGATGCATCAATTCGGGCTTATGGTTGTTGTATTTACATCCGAAGCCAAAGCACAGCCGGTATCAAGTCGACGCTACTTACAGCAAAGTCTAAGGTGGCCCCTTTGAAAACGAAATCGCTCCCGCGATTAGAACTTTGCGCAGCGCATACTCTTGCTAAATTATGGACAAGAGTAGAGGCAATGTTGAATCTAGACGTCGAAAAAGTTGTTTTTTGGACCGACTCCGAAATAACTTTGCATTGGATAAAAACACATCCAACTGCGCTTGCAACCTTTGTTGCAAATAGAGTATCCGACATCCAAGAGTTGACACAAAAAGTTTCATGGAAACATGTGCCAACAAAACAAAATCCTGCAGACATTGTGTCAAGAGGCTGCAATGTTGATGAACTCAATGCGTCAATTTGGTTCAATGGTCCACAGTTCTTAGTAGAAGAACCATCATCGTGGCCGGTCAATTCGCATTTTGAGTTGTCTCTAGAAGATGAAGCCTTAGAAAAAAGGAAAACAAACATGGCTTTGATAGCGGTTGAAAAACCTGGAAATAAACTGTTAGAATATATCGAAGAAGAAACTTCATATATCGACCTTGCGACCACATTCGCATATATAATGCGATTTTTTAAAAAATTAAGAAACAAAACAGAAATTTTCGAAGAATTACCAACGGCAAAAGAGTTGAATTTGGCGTTTCTAAGAATAGTCGAAATCGTCCAAAATTATGAATTCCAAGATGAAATTAAAAAACTTAAAAAGAAAATTTCTTTACAAAATAGTATTCAAAAACTCAATCCTTTCATTCACGAATTTCAAGACAACAATTTTTCATTTTCGCTAATTCGCGTAGGTGGTCGTCTCTTGAACGCACCAATTGAGTATGACACCAAATTCCCACTTTTATTGACCAAAAATTCACCATTTGTAAAAACGTACTTAACGTACTTACATAGGAAAAGTTACCATGCTGGACCTCAAGCTATGGTGGCATTGCTTCGAGAAAGGATTTGGCTAATAAACGCCAAAGAAGCATGTCAAAAGGTTGTGCGACAATGCATACATTGTTTTAAATATAAACCAAAATTGCTTACACAAATAATGGGTAATTTACCAGCGGATCGATTGCGAGCGCAACGACCGTTTTTAATTTGTGGTGTAGATTTCTGTGGTCCGGTATATACCACTCTTAAAATTCGTGGCCGGCCACCGAACAAAACGTATATTGTTGTTTTTGTTTGTTTCACTTCAAAGGCTGTACATTTTGAATTAGCTTCTAATTTGTCCTCTGAATGTTTTATTCTCGCCCTTAAAAGGTTTATCTGTCGCCGAGGAGTTCCCAAGACGATTCACTGCGACAACGGGACGAACTTCGTGGGAGCTCAGAGGATTCTGAGAGAGGCTCAAGAGGAGTTCGAGAGAGGAAAGGAAGCAGTTCACAGGTACGCGGCGGAGGAAGGGTTCAGCTTCGCCTTCATACCACCGAGAGCCCCTCATTTCGGAGGCCTTTGGGAGGCGGCAGTGAAGGTGGCGAAAACGCTCTTACAGCGTACCGTGGGCAACGCTCTTCTCACAACCGAAGAGCTGCTCACCGTTCTTATCGAGGTCGAGGCAATCCTCAATTCAAGGCCAATTGCCCCTCTAAGCGCCGACCCGAACGATGGCGAAGCACTCACACCAGCACATCTACTGATCGGCAGCAGCTTACGATCGCTCCCACCATAAAAAGTTCCGGAACAGCAGATAGCTTGCTTGAAAAGATGGCAGCTTCTATGCTGGCTCAAGCAGCAGTTCTGGCAGAAGTGGTCCAAGGAGTATCTGCTTGGCCTTCAAGCTCGGTCCAAGTGGGTACAGGAGCAACCCAATCTCATCGTGGGCAAGCTCGTTTTAATCCACGAGGACAACGCTCCTTCACAGCAGTGGAAAATGGGACGAGTCGTGGCGGTCGTCGAAGGGCAGGACGGAAAGGTCAGGGTCGCCGACGTCAAAACGCAAAGCGGGGTCCTGAGACGTCCAATCGTTAAGCTAGCCGTTCTTCCGGACGAATAAATTAATTTGAAGCCTTCCAGCCATTCAACGTGGCCGGTGTTTTGACGATACAAACAATTTAAAAAAAACTCTAAATGAATTGAACAATTAAAACAATTAAAATTACTATTGTGAACTATTACATTTGGTCTAAAATTTGAATTTGCCGCCCATCCGGCCATATTAAATTGTAAAAATGAAAAAACAGTAGAATAAGAAGGAAAAAGAATAAGAAGAATAAATTCATTCCAAACCGAAACTCGAAATTATCCGCACGCTTTTTTTTCTTAAGAAACCTTTCTTTTTCGATTCGTGCAAACTTAAATTTTTATCGTTAGCTTTAACCAGCTAGTTTGTAAAAAATATTACAAATCTTCTCCAATAACATCAGACTTAATTGATTTTAAGCTTTCAAATACCTCATACTCAGATACAACTTCAAATTCGAGCTCCGTAGTTACGACATTAAGTGCTTCATGGTTGGGTAAAAATATATCTTGGGGAGATTCAGTTGGTATAAAACTCCGATTTAGGGTATCTGGGTCAGGAAAGGAATGAACTACTTGCTTTCTCCCTATTCCAATAGAGCGAAGGTTATTCCAGAGTCGACGAGAAGATTGGTTTGTATCCAGCTTTGATGTAAAATATCTTTTTTTGGCTCTGCGAGTAATAAACGTAGCTTTATTACGAGAACGGCAAAAAAGCTCCCAATTCAAATTCGATGGATTACTTTTCCATTTTGCGTACATTTTTCTACGATTTTTGATCGCAGCACAAACCTAACCTCCGAGGTGAACCAAAAACAGTTCCTACTACGAACTAAAACAGTTTTAATAGGAACATGCTTTTCGAACAACTCAAGAACTAAAGATTGGAAGTAGTTTATTTTTTCATTGGCACTTGAAAAAGAATGACATCGACTCCAGGGGTAGTTGATGGCATCATTATGCAGGTCAAGGTTATTTATAGATTTAAGGTCTCTGAATTGGAAAGTTGAAGGTGTAGGGACATGCAAAAATGTGATATTGTAGGTGCAAAACAACAAATCATGATCGGATATACCATCCAAGGACAATTGGTCTTGTAGAAGAACATATGATGGATCTGAAACAATCATTAAATCAAGGAGACTAGGAGTAGAATTAGGAGCAAAACGGGTAGCATAAGAATTGCATACAGAAAGTGCAGCTGTTGCGATCTCATCTCTAAGTTGATTAGCACGAGAATCGTAAAGCAGCAGATCTGCATTGAAATCTCCATAGATAATGATATGTTCATATGACACAGAAAATTCATGAAGCGCTGTGAACAAGGGTTGAGCAGAGAATCTTTTATTTGGGTTGTAACCAACACCTAAGAGACACTTAGTATTCTTGTCGGCTATCTCCACAAACAGAAATTCTATACCAGTATCTTCTGACTTTTTTAGGACTCTACAAGAAAGGGAAGCTTTGCAATAGAGTGCAACACCACCCCCAATAGTGACGGTAGATCTATCATTTCTTATTAATTTATAATTATTAATATTATATACATTACTCGGAACTTCAGTCTTAAACCATGTTTCAGTAATGCATATAACATCGACACCCGATTCATCAAACACTAATTTGAGGTAATCTAATTTATTGATGTTTAAACTACGAGCATTAAATTCGGGCCAAAATAAATGAGTTTTCATCGACCGATAGCGTTCGCTGTTGGCGGTGCCGTCATTCTCGAAGAAGTTAGAACCGATCATGCCGCCATTGCAGAATCCACACCAAACAGTAACTTTCTCTGGATGCCTTACACTCTCTTACGGACAGTGGCGATATTTTCGACAGATCTTGTATTCCGATCATGTACGAGTGTGGGCGGATTGTTCACTGAAATAGTGGAATCGACTTTATCCACGACGACGACGTTGCGAATAGTCCTCTCAGAAGGACGATTATTATGACCGTAAATCAATCAAATTTAATTTCACAGATGTAGTTTCAACTATATGGCCGAAATATCCTGTAAAAGTTCAAAAATACATATTATATCTACCTGTGCTTTAAAAAAAATTGAAAAAAAAAACTTTAATTGAAAAAAAATTATTAAAAAGTTTTAACAAAGGTTACGAGACAGCAATGTTGGTTTTAGAATTGTTATGTACGTACATACATGTATTTCAGATTTACTAGTGACATACAGCTGTCAAAATATTCAATAAGGTTTTGCATAGTTCATCTGTACATTCCTAGACAATGCTTTGAATTCGCTTATTGGGCACAGGAACAGATGGGCGGACTTTGGCCAATAAAATCATTTTCACGGACGATGCCCATTTTTGGCTCAGCGAGTACACAGTTTTTTTCAGTTGCTTACTGCCTCTTGCGAGGAATTGATAAAACCTCCAAGAGTATCTCTTGTTTTGGAAATTGCTGCTCATTAGCTGTTCGGAATCGGAAGAAAATTGTAGGTCCCCTCCGTTCCTGGGAACACGCACACAGGAATGGTTGAGAGTTGTAAGTCACTAGGTCCTGGTTAACTTCAAGCTGTTGCACCACCAAATTTATTTATTTGACTACACATTCCACAAGTGTTGCACCTCAAATATCAACTGTTTATTTTTGGTATGGCGGCATTATTGAATCTTATTTTTTTCGAATAGTCAATAGTCTCGAGTATCGACCGATGTTATCCAATTTTCTGTTGCCAGAGTTCGACAACATCAATATATCCGAGATGCGGTTGCATCAAGACGATGCTTGATGCTATATCAGAGAAGCAACGCACTAAGTTATGAGGGAGAAGTTTGGCGACTAGGTTATCTCACCTCAAGCGTACCAATTATTGAATCTTATTTTTTTCGAATAGTCAATAGTCTCGAGTATCGACCGATGTTATCCAATTTTCTGTTGCCAGAGTTCGACAACATCAATATATCCGAGATGCGGTTGCATCAAGACGATGCTTGATGCTATATCAGAGAAGCAACGCACTAAGTTATGAGGGACACATTTTTTTAAATTTTTATATTTTTTTTAAATCTCCCACATTGCAACAAACTCCTTGCCATGCTTTTAACTACAAGCACACGCTAAAAGTATAAATAAACTCTGTCCATTTTAAATTATTATTCTTTATTTCCTTAGTCTTGCGTTCTGTTTTCAAAAATCGTGTGTGTTTATACAAACAAAATGATGACCGCCCGAGCTGTCCCAAAAATTACATAAACATCGATCGAAATATCATTAATATCAAAATTAAATCTGTCAAATTCAATAAATAACCTCACACTTGAAATAGTATGACTTTAAAAAACTGAAAATATCTGCAATCATACATACAATATATAAGAGGACCGCCTTCGCGATTGTAAATATAAATTTCAGTTAAATTTTAATTTTAAGCAACAAACTTAAGTGCACTTACTCGTAAGATATAAACTCGAAACGTCAACTTTTTTATAGATCAGAGAAGTCTTTGACCTCATACAAGAAAAAAAAGTAAATTTCAAAACAAAAGTTTTTATTTAACAGGAACTTTATCTGAATTTGAAGTGATTCAGGCAAATAGAAATCACAAGCGCATGGATCATAAATTAAATTTAAAAGGCAAAAACAGAATAAAAATCAAAAATAATAAACTTCTCACAAAGATGGCAGAAGGCCAATTTTCTCGCTTTGCTAATGGATTGCATTGCAATGCTGTCGAAAGTTCTTCAATTATACCATTCTACTAACTTTTGAAATTTTAAACTATAAAATTGAATTTATTAATGAAAGCTGTCTTTGGGTTTTGAATACCAAGATTTTTTCTTATACTATTTATGGTGACATAAGGCTCACGGGCAACACATAATTCCGTAAAACTCAATATTGAGAATCCATTTAGTCTCTACTCTTAGAACTTTAAAATAAGGAGGTTTTTTAAGAATTTAAAAATAAAAGTAAGTATTTAATACTTTTTTGATAAGTTTAATTTTTAAATTTTCTTAAAAAGAAAAAATCATGTTACTATTTCAAAAGAAGACAGCACTGAAAAACATCAGATGAGGGCGGCAGTAAACGAGTGCTATTGATTCGATAAATAAATAAATAAATAAAAACAAAATAATTGATTGCGTTTTCACAAAGATTAGATATTCTTATTATTCCACAAAAGTGTGCTCCATCATTGACATTATCCTGAATAGTTGTTAATTTTGAATTTTATACCTTTCCTTTAAATGGGACATTCTAAAAATTCGCCCGATGGCGATAGGCAAATGTCACCAGAGAAACCAATTAGCAAATTTGGATTGCTATTGCATAAGAGGAGTCGCAAACCAAATACAAGTCCTATAAGTGTACTTAAAGTGTGGAAAAGAAATAAATAAAAAAAAAGGTTGTTATCGTGACCCTAATTGCATTCTTTGACGATTTATCGCGGGCGAATTTTCTTTTCAATCTTACGAGTATGTTGAAGAAATTAAGATATTCTTGTAGAAACTGGGTCAGTCATTAAGTGTTTTATTTTTGTAGTTTTAATTTTTCAACTTTGACGATAAAGAAAACTACCACGAAAAGGCTTAAAATTGAATTTTGAAAGAAATGCGTGGTGAGTCCTTCAAGCCACTGTTAATTATCTAAACTAAGGGAAAAGCAAAGAATTTGTTCAGGTTTTACTTTATGTTTGCTTTTTTATGCAGTGAAAGAGCCCATCCGATTTGCATTCAAGAATGGGTCTTATTGAAGCTTAGCAAGTGGAAGTCAGAAATGTCAATATAAATGGAGTTTTATTAACTTGCCGAACTGAATTTTCATTTTATGAAAATATTACGCCTAAACCTAGTGACTTACAACTCTCAACCATTTCTATGTGCGTGTTTGAAAATTGTGGGGACTTATTCCGAACGGCTAATAAGCAGCACTTTTCATGACAAAAGATGGTTTGGAAGACGCTGTGCAGGGGCTGAGAATCGAACCCAATACCCTCTACATGAAAGTCAACGCAATTACCATTATGCCAATGAGTACTGCACTACTTTTAAAACACCAGCAAATAGACAACTTTCAAATGAACCTCAAAAGTTCTTAAAAGCTAGTTTCTTTCATTTCGTCTTGTGAGGAAGTAAAACTGCAGAAAAAAATATTAGGCCCCTCGATTCCTACCGACAACACGCAAACAGGAATGGTTGAGAGTTGTTATACTACGTTTTCACCAAAGGTAAATCCGGGATTTAAGTGGATTTACCATAAATCTCCTTTAAATCTCGTAGATTTACCATACAAATATAAATCACCTCAAATGAAGATTTAAAATAAATCTCCTTGAAATCTTCTCGCAATCAGAAGATTTGCAAAACAAACAAACCTTATTTTGTAGTTCGCACCTATGTAAACCCACTTTCTTCATTGACAATCAACACAAAACAGAAATATCTGTTTTTTTCCTGTTTACTATCCAATTGCAATTTTTTTTCTCTTGTCCAAATTGACAATTGAATGACAAGACAGAGTGAAAACGTCAAATAAATCTCAGTTTCTTTGGTGGAAACACTTCAAGATTTATTTTAAATCTCTAGCGGATTTACTCTTGGTGAAAACGTAGTATTAGTCACTAGGTTCCGGTTCTCTTCTAGATATGTTCGTTTTCAAAGTGTCAAGATTTAGCGGATTGTGTCCATAAATATGCTATCCAAAAACTCCACAAAAATAAAACCCAAAGTGGAAATCACATGATGTTAGAATACAATCACACCTTCCTTCAATAAAGTCAAAACGGGTGGTGTTTTGTGAGATATGACACTGTCTTATTAATTGACATCCGTATCTTCTGTCACTCAATAAACATCGGTTAACAATATGGCTATGGCGATGAGAATTGACAGTAACGGTAAAAACTTCCTCTTTTTGAAGAAGAGAGCAGCAAACCAAATTACACGCCATAATGTGACGTTTTGTAGATCCCATTGTCTTTTTACATTTACATGTGGATTTTCACTTTCTCATATCGGACAATTTTTTTTATTATTTTATCCAACGAGTGAAATATATCTAAGCCTAATCGCTGAACAAAATGTTGTGTGAAAACGAAATGTAGATCGTCAGAGTTGTGTGTTGTGTGTTTGTGATTTTTATGGACATTGTTCTAATACGAACGTTTACTTCATATGGCCCAAATTTACTGTCCGCAAGCACACCATTCATTATTGTTTCATTTAAAGGTGTCCAAATCTTGACAGGAATTCAACTCTTAATGACTTTGATGCGTTGTCTGATTCCATCTCTCGTATTCTCACACTGAAGTCGTTATTGCGGGCGACTTCAATGTACACAATTCTAGTTGGCTTCGCTATTCAGGACAGACAACACCCAAAGGAAGATATGTTAAGATCTTTGCTAAGATGCACTTCCTTATAAGGTGGTAGATGAGCCCACCATAATACTAGATGTTGCTGGGCAAAACGCTCACAATCTCGATTTGTTTCTTACTTCTAACCCTAACACCCCGGCTCCACAAGATATCTGTCTCTCCAACTCAATGTCTGATATCTCTATCTCTACATTTTCTTATTGCTTCGCTGGGCAAATTATGTCATGATTTTTCATTTCTATCCCTACTGCACGGAATGTGTTTTGTGCGGACAACAGAAGTTAGCAAAACGTAAAACGAACAAAAATTATATATATTTGCAAAGAAAAGAATGCGCATCTACCTAAAGTTATTTATACTTAACACCAAACATAACTTAACAAATGAATAACATGACACATTAATATATTTACTTACAAAATAAAAAAAAAATATTTGCCGACGGAATACTTGACAAGAACCAACCAAATGAGAAGACATGAAATAATGAGACAAAAGTACGAAAAAAAACCATCTGTCAAATTTCATATCAGACATCTATATCAAGACAAAACCGCTGACATAGATCGCTGACATCGCATCATATGAGGAAATATCGCGTCTCCATTGGAGATTTCATATCATGATGAGCATCCTGAGAGAATTTATCTCCCGTGGAGTCGGGGTGTAATAAATATACCATAACGGTAAAATCTCCATTAGGCACTTCGGACCACTGTGTAATATCAGCCAATTTCCCTTGTCCTATTCATCCGGTTAAAGAATAAAAATATTCCTCTAGGACCGTTTGGCAATACGAGAAAGCCAACTGGGACATATTGTATTGGACTGTTTTAAATCTGATCTTCACAAAATAAATACTGGTGTTATCCAGGGCTCCGTTTTGTCTCCGACTCTCTTTCTCATTCTTATAAATGATCCCTTGTCTGAAACTTCTAATCCACTTCATTGTTTTGCCGATGACTCTACTCTCATCTTCTCATACTCGTTCTCAACTTCACGTCCATCTCCTTCAGAAGTGGAATTACAACGGTGTTCTATGGTAAGCTCATTAAACTCCGATCTTTACAGCATTGTTTCATGGGGTATACACAATAACACAATCGTGTGGAGTTTAATGCTTCGAAAACTCAATGCTATGTATTGTAGACAAAGGAAAATGTACCCCATGTGCCATTGTCATTGAATGGCACTTGCACCGAAGAAACCGAAAAGCTCTCAATACTCGTTTTATGTGTCAACAACGATTTTCGTTGGAATGACCACATTATCGAGACCGACAAAAAGGCTGCTAAATGCTTAGATTTTCTATATCGACGTAAGAAATTTTTCACCCCCTCTGATATGTCTATCATTTATAAGGCGTTTATACGTCCAAAACTTGAGTACAACTCACATCTTTGGGCAGGTCCATCACAAACTTCTTGGATAGAATTCACTTATTGGATAGAATTCAGAACAGAGTGTTAAGACTGATGAAACTTGAGGAGCACTACTATGACTGAAACAATAAAAATATTCGCCGCAATACTTGCTTTGGCATATAAAGCAAGAAAAATATCTAGTAAATAAATTCATGGTTGACGACATAAAATTGAAAGGTAGGTACGGACACAAATCATAAACCTGACGATCATGACGTAAAACCTAAATTTTCCATGGATAACTAATATAGGAACAAAATTTAAAAGTTATTTTGTGTTTGGTTTGAAATTCAATACATTTCAACCACGCTGGAAATGTGTGTCTATGAAAACATCGTGGTTCTTTCAAAAAGTAAAGCTTTTCCTCATTCTTTGTCAACAAAAGAAACTAAAAGCTGACAGTAGATATGTAAGAAAGAAAAAATGTTTGCTTATTCATGACGCAACTTTCCTTCTGGCCTTTAATTAGGCTGGACTATATGACGACAGTAACTTAGGTACATTAAATATACACACACACTGAGCTCAGCTCTTCAAAAAGGAATTTTCTATAAAGTTATTTTCAAATTTAAAGCAGTGTTAGGTATGATTTTATGCGGTGACCATCCGTGCTGTTTTTCTAGAATAGGAGTCGTAGGAATCCTAGTTCTCGGTTGGCAAATGATTTATTTCATAACCCCTATTCGCAGTTTTGTTTCAGTTCGTTACCTTTCTTAGTTAAATTTGGACATACTTTAGTTAAAGTTATGCAAAAAAAATCTGAAACTTTAGAGTTCCTTTATGCACTACAAAAATTTCGATTCAGAGTCTTGTATTGTGTCTGGAAGTAGTGAACTAAAAACGTTAGGGCTTTTTTTTTATATACATTTTTCATAAAAGCAAGTTCGTCGAGAGAGAAATTTGCTACTCAATTGCTTTCTTAGTTCAAAGAAGCAACGATTGGCAAGAGTTATTTTCCTTTTACGTTAAGCACTGGTGTTATTGTCTGAATTAAGAGCAGGGCCTAGGTCTAGGTAGACAAGTCCTTAAATACCTCAAAATTAAAACTGTCTTTTGTGACGTTCTGTCCAAGACGTGTCGTAGTTATGTGTCCTTTCTTAATGACAACATATACTTGGTCATGCCCTCATTGACCGCTTAACCTACGAGTATCTTCTTCGCTTCCGTCTCAATACTATCAGTCGCTCACAATCATCACGCTTTGTTCTTCCAATTACATAGGTCAACTTTATCGGCGTATGCGATTAATTGGACGGACTTTCGAAAGGTTATCTCTTTAGTGTTGACGTGTTAGTTTTGCACTATTCTTTCAAGAAGGATGTTGAAGAAGTCGTACGACAGAGCATCACCTTGCCTAAAACCTTTTTTTGACATCAATTGCATCGGTGAGATCTTCTCCGACCTTGATAGAGCCACGTGTGTTCTGCATCGTCATCCTGAACAAACGGACAAGTTTGTCAGGAATACTAGACATTGCTTTATATGGTTGGTCCCTATAGATGCTATCATACGCGGTTTTGAAATCGATGAAAAGGTAGGTGTCGATTTGAAGTTCCTGGCTTTTTCCCAAGATCTGAATTAATGTGAATATTTGATCGATGGTGGACTATCCTGATGGTCTTATTCCGCACTGATATGGAGCTATCGGGTTGTTGCCGAGAAGCTTCAGACGTTCACATATACAGCAAAAAGGATTTTGTATGCGATTTTCAGGAGACTTGTACCTCTGTAGTTGGCGCAGTTTAGTGGGTCTCCTTTCTTGAGAATCGGGCAGACAATACTGAGGTTTCATTCATCGGACATGTTTTCTTCTAATCTTATTTTGCAGATGAATTGGTGTATACTCCCAACCAAGTCATAGCCTGCGGCTTTGAACCATTTGGCAGCAACCAGCGGCTTTTTTGGGCTTAAGATTCGATATAGCTATTTTCACTTCGTTCAGGTCGGATGGGCGGTATTGTTGGTCTGCATCGCCTAAGTCGAATTGTATTAATTCTATAGCAGCGGAATTCTCTTTCTCATCGCCGTTATAAAGTTTGAAGAAATGGTCTTTCCATATTCTCAGCATGGACTGTGGTTCTACTACGATGGTCCCTTGATTATCCATGCAGGCTTCGGATAGGGGATTGTCTCCGTGATTATTGTCTTGAAATGTTTCTCTTATCTTTTGGTAAAACTAATGAACCTCATTCCTGCTATGGCATTCCTCTATTTCCTCGATCGAGCGCTTATCATGCTCCTTTTTTTCCTTTTTGAGAAGCCGTTGTTCTTCTCTCCTCTTCTGATCGTAGAGTTCACGAGCATTTCTGGTCCTTCTTTGCAGTGCCGCTTTATATGCCTCTTGTTAAGCTGCATGCGATTGCCAGCGCTCATCGTCAAAACAGGGGTGAAATTCAGCACGTCAGAGGCTGCTTGGAAATGTTCCCACTGGAAACTTGATGCTTGGGTCAGTTTATTCGTAGGTAAGAGTCGATGTTAATCCCTCGGAACCGTGGGAAAATTTTCTATACTGGAGAAGTGCTTTGCGTCGATCGCAATGTGATTAATCTGGTTCATGGTTCAGAAGATCCCCATGTCCCTTTGTGAATTTCCAGATGAACTGCGCACTAGTTACCAGAACGTCTCGCCCCACAGTGGAAACGAGCAGCCTGAATCCGTTATTGGAGGTGGTTTCATGCAGGCTCTATCTTCCAACCGTATCACCAAAGCAGTCTTCTCATACTAGCTTGGCGTTAAAATCTCCTAGGGACCTAGGCAATTTTAGTGTCATAACTAGGGCATTGGTCGTATGTTTTGTCAAGGAGCGAGTTCGTATTCACCGTAGTAGATATCGCAGTCTTTTAATTTTCGTCTCCGGTTCATCCCATCGCATTTCTTGAATGGCGGTTATATCTGCCTTGTAGCAGTTTAGAGCTTCCGCTAATTGTTCAGCAGCACATGGTCTATTAAAGGATCTAATATTCAACGTACATATCCGAAGTTCGTTGTTCTTACTTCTTTTACATGTTTACATGTTTCGTCAATGAATCCGTCCGTATACGAGTCTTTGTTTTTGCCTCGCACTTGGGCAATACTAAGAACCGAGATTAAACCAGATTTAACTTTAATTTCTAAGTTTTATGTAGTAACTAAATTATAAATTACTCTCGTCGAGTCGGCATATGACAAAGTTTAATAGCATAACAGAGTTTAATAAATTGAACTGACTTTTAAGTGCGCTGAACGCATTCATTAAAAACTTTTTACACAAAAGAAATGATTTTGAAAGGTGCTTTCAAAGTTAATCCCCTTTTTAAACACTGCTTGGATTTATTTATTTTTAACTTAAATTAAGATTCGTTGGAGAGCATCAAAGCAAAAAAAAGTCCTTCATGTTTTCAAAAATATGGTCACTCTGCTTGAATGAAGCTAGTATGAATTATACATTTGTTCATCGTATGTTCATTGAAAGTTACTGTGTGTATTTTTTTGTTGTTGTTTAATTATTCCTTTTGTCCCCCTTTTTTTTTAATTTAGTGCAATTTTCTGTCTCCACATAAAGGTTTCAACATTATTATACATATACAAAATAGAGGATTGCCAACATGAAAAACAGGAAAAGAAAAATACTCACTCCGAGACTTGAACAACAAAACAAATGCATACAAATTTCCATCATTAAATTGAAGCCAGTCCTTCCTACCTGAATATTGTCTCAGACTTAATGATGTACTCTTGAATAAGTGTGGTGTAGTCCTTGGCAAAAGAACAAAACGATAAACTTGTGTACATACAAAGCACAAGGATCCGTTGCTGTGGTGTATACATTTTAAATTCTTAAGGTATATGAGTGTATAATCACAATGATAGAGATAGAGTTGCAGAACACTGCAAGAATTTACATCCAAGTTTAACGTGTTTGTGTGACTGTTTTAATGTCATCTTGTCATTTAGAAGAAGGTTGTTTTTTTTTTTCTTCTATTTTCTATTTTCTTGTTTATTTTTATATTCTACTAATGTACATATACTTATTTCTATGCTGGTATGGTAAGGAAAATGTACCAGGATACCAACTGACAATAAACTTTGGAGCTACTTTTTCAAGTAACATTATAGTAAATATTTTGGTTGATAAATTTTAAGTAATTTGAATTAAATTTCATCATGAATGTATGTAAATTACTTCAGTACCAAATTGCAACTCTCACACTGAAACAATTTTAAGAAATATTTTTCAAAAGAAAGACAATTAAGTGGAGACTTGAAAAGCTTGTCCACTACAATGTAAAAAATACGGTTGACATTATAACACTTTGGTTCATCAAATTGAAATTCGTGGTCGTGATATTAGAAACGCACCTGTCGTATTCAAAACAACAATTGTCACATTGACAACCGTAAATGTCAAATAAAAAATGCGATTATAGTTTTGACACAATAACTGTCATAATGACAATCGTGACGAGAAATCGCAATTTTTCACTTTGACAACAGAAGACTATTACTTTAAAGAATATATCCTCGCTAAGCTTCTTAGATGTTATTACCAAGTCTATTCTGGAATAATTCCTCGAGTTTTGTGTAGAAGAATACATCACGGAGTAGAATATATCCATGCTCAGAGACAGAAGGATTCTGGGTACGTTAGGTAATATAAACTTGACAAAGTACGTTAGCAGACAAACACCCCACCCAAATTCTCATTAAGTTGGAAAGATGTGGTGTAAAGGAGGTTGCTTATGCAGATGAATTGGTACTACTAGTGTCAGGAAAGTTCTCCCTGTGTCAAGTTAAATCACAGAAATGGCATTAAGGAAAGTTAGTAACTGGGTAACGAATTGAAGAATAGGTGTTAACAAAAGCAACACTGAACTGGTGCTATATACTACCAAAACTAAGATACAGCCCTACGCTCTGCAAAACTAAATTTTATAGAATTTAAATTCTAATAAATTCATATCCAAGATTGTGAACTTATCCTAACAAGTAATCCTGATAACTCCCCATTCATTACAATATAATTCTTATTCTATTGTACATCTCTATATTCCAGACTATAAGATTGGCAGGATTTAACCTTTGAAATATAAATTGAAAGATTGAAACAAAAAACCATAAATAAATGCCAGCATTCAGTTCTATGAAACTAAATTTTAATTATTAAGATTGCATTCAGTGCCAACTTTTGACCTTCTTCTTTGCTCCATGGAAACAGAAATATCTACGTAAAATGCCATCACATGCTGTGCCCAAATCATTGATTAAGTTCAGATGGCGCCAATTCTATATAAAGATTGTAGTATTATGTAGATAGATACATCTATTATACCAATTTTCTTAGCCTCGCCCTTCAAACTGTGACATATTTTTTCCAGAGAATTCTCCGATCCCATCCACAATGTCCATAAAATTTATATTAACAGTAGCAATTACAAAACGTTGCACAATTTCACAGGTGAAATAGTTCTGAGGTGGGGTTTGTGTCTGCTGTGAAAAGGACGCCAACTTCGAATGTCTTTGGTGTTGCCGTTGAACATTTATAAAAGATAGAAAAAAGTTTTGAAATGTGAAAAAGCCTTTCTCTTAAGAATGACAATTATCAGAACGGAGCAGCAAAGGCACTTCCATTCGAAAGATTTGAAAATTTAAGCAGTTCACTTTTAGATAAAGGTCAATTATGGATATATATGGATTTTTGGCTACAATTGATCAAAATTCTAGGCGCGCGCCGTTTTCGAGAAAAATACGATTTTCAAAAAACCGTTCCAAAAACTTGGTATGGTGGGTTATTTATTATATAATTAGGTACAACTTGTTTCTTAGCCTTATAGATAATATTAAAAACTGTTAATTGTCAAGTTTCGAACACATAAATTAAAAAAGTAAAACTTATTTCAAACTTTTTAAGAGCATATAATTTAAAAAAAAACAAACGGAACCATAAAATAGATTCTATGGGATGTGAGGTACCATCAATAACGATTTTAGTAAATTTTTTTTTGTCAACCATAATCTAGCTTTCACTAAAATTAATTAAAAAAAATTATAAATAATCAGTTTTAATCTGTATTTAAAAAAAAAAGTTCTATGACAAGTACCTACCGTTATTTTTGGTCTTAAGAAAAAACAGAATAAAAATGTGTGGACTGGAAAAGTTTAAAAACACTTAGGCACTAGTGGAACAGAGAGGCAGAATTGCCCATCATCAAATGTCAAATCTGATCACAGTATCCAGTTGGATTTGTTTACGAATGTATAATTTGCCATATAGTACCTATATATCGCCATAGAATTAATTTTGAATTTTGTAAGAACACTATGGCGAAAAGATCACCAAATTTTTCGTAAACCCATATCCACCAACCAACATATGTGAAATGTAAAATTTTCAATTGACAAAGTTGTCAGCTTTGATAAACATGAAAATATCTCCACGTGCGACAACTACCTTTAATTTAAACATACATAATATGTGAATACCATTTTAAATTTTAAATTTAAATAAAGGAGATTTAGAGAATTGACCATATTCTCCTATGAATCTACGAGTACAAAGTTTATTATCGTTAAAATTGAGATATACAGCCCAATTCTCCCCCTTGTGAGTGAGCTCTTGTGACTATTCCTTGTGAGGATTGTTGTGATTCGATAACATTTTGGTATTCTCCCCCTAATCATCACAAGAAAACTCACCACAGCATGGTGAGATTTTTAAGTGTCATTATTTGGACAGCTAATTATTCAAAAGGAAGAAATTACTTTATAAATGCATTGTTTTGGAGAGCGAATGGATCATTTGTATCTCTCAAAGTTTTTAAAAGCCGTGCGTCGGTGCTGCAAACTTCTTGATACGATTTGTTTCTTAAAAAAATTTTTGTTTATGTAAAAATGTTACTTTTCATTTTAAGATCAGCAATAATATTCACTAGAACAAAGTCCACTTCCATTTTTGTGTACTCACAATTATTCACAAATCTAGAAATTTTTTTACAAAATATACTGAATATCAATCCAAGAAACTTTAAAAATGAGTTGTGTACTGCTCTGAAGGAGATCACAGTTTTGATTGTTTTTGTGACTCTCACAAGTTGTTACTGAGCAGCAGAATTCGAAAAAGTCACAAAATCAATTTCAATTTCTTGTGACTTGTGAGGCATCACTGACTTTGGGGAGAATCGGGCTGATAGAGTAGTTGTTCCTATTAATGCAGCTTAATTTTGTTGTTAAGGAAATTTTTGTTTTTACAGCTGGATATTTCCAAGAGACACTTTAGTGTTTTTGGTATCAAGGGTTGTAGGGCTTTTATCAGGACCATTCGATGATATACTACTAAATAATTGTTCTTTCTTTAATTCAAAATCTCAAAAAAATGACAATGTAGATATAAGATGATTTAGTCTCATTGAGTTTGATAATCTATTTTTGCTTTCTGTTCCTATCTCTTATTTTTACATATTTGCGCGAAATGTGACTAACTTTTAAAATGTTTGAATACACTTGCGAGCGTTTGGGAAAGTTAAAGGAAGTTTAAAAAGAGATACCGAACTACATTGCTCTTGAAGTTCTGAACATCGAAATGGGAGGAAAAATAAGAGCTAGGTAAGGCATTCTACATTCGTGTAGTGCGGCTAAAAAAAATTTTCTTAATTTAACTATACGTCCGAAGTTAGGCTTAAAGACAAACTGGTGGGCTCTCCCTGAAGCGCGAGTATCACAGTTAAATTGTTTAAGGGGAGGTATGCAACTGGATATTTCACTAGAATATATAAAAATAATAGTAAAATAATGAAAGACAAGAAACATTGCGGAGTTGCTCGAGATATTTAAATATTTCTGTTATTTTTCTATTACCTATCATTTTAAAGGCTCTTTTTTGGATTCTATCCAATATTTCCAATGACTCTAGTGAGTTATTACAGCACCTGTCCAATATTACAGCCAGGTCATAAAAAAAGTAAAACATGTCTTGTAACGTCGAAGGAAACCTAAGCACTTAGCAGGGGTTTTATCGACGTCGAATATGTGTTATTCCACACAAGGTTATATGTAATGCACACACCGAGAACTGAAAGACGATCTGTTTCCTCAATGCTCATGGATAGCGGCATGGGGAGTGGGATCCACTTTAAAGACAGATGGCAATATTGATTTTTTGAAACCTAAAATTCTACGCGGTTTCTTTCTGGTTACTCATATGACAATGCTATCGAGATCAGAATTTAATGAAATTTTCATTCTAAATGCACATACAAAGGGCAAGGATGTGAATCTGTAAATGAATTTAAAAAGCTGTGAATACTGTCATCAGCAAAAGAATTTAATAGATTAGAAGTCTCAGAAAAAAGATCATTGCTGCATATGAGAAAGAGAGTCGGAGATAAAACGGAGCCCTGTGGCACACCAGCATTTATTTTGTTAATTAGATACTAAAATTCGTCAAATACAATCTATTTTGAGCGGTTAAAAAGATGGTTTCTAATTTTCTAATTTTACGAAGAAGAGGTTGATCAAAACCAAATGCACGATTTTCGATTAGAGAGCTTGATGCCAAACTTTATCAAATGCTTTTGAAATACCAAATGCAATTACTTTCTCCAAAACAGTGTAAACATTTGTACTACTGTTCGGTGAGATATACCATCAGATCAATGGTGAATCTGTTGCTACGAAAGCCATACTTCTGGTTATTGGGAAGTCCACCTGAATATTTTCAGTATTGTAAGGTACTGGGTTGATGAAGAATCTTAGAGATTTTTTCTATATCCAAACTGATGATTTCTTCTACTATTTTTCTAAGGCTTTCCAGGAGTTTGTTGCAGTCTTTTTTCCTGATTATGATGAGTTGTATTGATCTGTAAAATCTCATTTCTGCTAGCGGATTATCTTGCTAAGATGTAATAATAAATTTCCAAATAATGTTGTAATGTACTCGGAGGAGTTCAAGTCATGTATTTATTATACATTTGAGTATTTTAAGACTTGTTAGTACGAGTACACTGGCGATTTTTATTTTTTTTAAATAACTTTATTGATTTTGTTAACTTAGCATGACGATAGAAATTTCGATGTTCATCTATATATATGTTAAGAAGCCTTACCTTGATTATGAAAAGTCTCAAGACATTCTGCTTTCGTTTTGTTTCGGATGTAAGTGATATGGTATCATAAGTGTAGATGAAGATAGAAAAGACCTTTTTATTCTTCGTCTAGAAACCTCTTACGTTATAATATTTAGTCTTTGTAAGAATTAATGTACAATTTTAACAGATTATATAGAACTGCTTTGGTATCTGAATTTTACAAATGGGCAGTGGTGGTTTGGGTTTAGTGTCATATACTTGTAACTTAAGAAAACTCTACAAGCAGAAGTCTAACTTGGTCGAATCGCTTGAATTAACCATGTTCGTAAATAGCTCTACTGTGGCACATAGCGCCGCCGCCGTTCTGTTGAAACCACATGTCGTCATGTATTTGTTGGCCAAAAGAAATGGTATATAATCGACTGATAGAGCTCGCTGTTGACGTTGATGGCCTGGGCAACGTCGTTCTCAAGGAAGATGCGGCCAGCCCAAAAATCAACATCAAACATTTACTTTCTGTGGATACATTGCAATTTGGTGGTACATTATGATTGTCTCAAATTCGAAAATTTTTTTTGTTTTGTTTTTATAATTCACACGCGCTCAAGCGTTTATTAAGAGATCCTTATAATCTTTAACATAGCACGAGCGATGGGGAAATTAAGGGGGTGGGGGGAGATAAACATTGGTATGAACATTGGTATTGAATGTTTGCATAATTGTATTATGGCACTAAAACACGACACTCTGTATTTGACTGTAGGACCAGTTAGGCTCAACTGGCTACTTCGAGTTGAACATTGCTTGTGAAATAAGTGATAAAACAAGGAAAGACTTGAAATATTCCAACGGTGTTTCCGAATCTGTTTTCTATCAGTTTTAACTCTGTCCTGGATTCTATCCCCTACATGGAGATAAGTTTGTACTGCACCTGCCCAAAGATGTAAATCATACATACTCGAGTTTTGGATATATAAACGCCTCACAAAATTGAAGCTAGATCAGAGAAATCCTAAGCATTAATCTACATTTTTGGCGGCAATCTACATTTTTGGCGGCAATCTACATTGTTGGTGGTCATTCCAATGAAGATTGTCGTTGAAACACATACTGAGTACTGAGAGCTTTTCGGCTTCTTCGATGCAAGTGCCATTCAAAGTGAATGACATAAGGTGTACATTTTGCTTCAACGACAATAGAATCCTTTGAGTTTTTGAAGCATTAAGTTCCACACGATTTCTTGAACCCCAAAAAACCCATTCATCCAATAGGTTGAAGCGAGGGAAATGTTGCTAGAAAAGATGAACTCATTTCATAAAACAATTAAATCACTTGCACATGCTGTTCAACGCTATTAGATACTTTCCGCGTTGGTAAGACAAACTTTTTAAATGACAGATGTAGCTTCAACAATATGGCCACAAACAGCTGTCAAAGTTTGAAAATCCCTATTGTGTAAACCCAATATTTTCCTTACAATCGTACCTTAATCATTCACAAGCGTTTTCAATGTTCAAAGAATTAAATAAACAACTTCAGTAAGCCAGTTTATAAGAAAGCCAGACCGTCTTAATGGTATGTTTATTTTAAACAGAATTGTTTTTCTTCAACTGGAAATCGAACAGAAAGAAATAAAAAGACAAGTTAAACCAGGCTAAAAGCTTAGTTTTAATAAATGGATGGTGTGGATGAAGAAGTCTTTTCAGACATAAATGTCCCATTAACAAAATACAATTTTATAACAGGACGGCAACACTTTGACGAAAAGATTATACCAATAAAAATGTTGAATTGCTGCCAATAATTTTTTGAAGTTTGCATGTTGCATGGCTGCACGGACAGACACACATTCATTCAATACCTACAATACCTTACAAAGTTCGATTGAGCCAATAAATTTTTGTAAATTCGAATTTTTCGTCCTTCGTGTGCATAAGATGCAATCTTTTGGATTTATCAGTGAATGGAATAATTCGATTTTAATTGCAAGCTTGAGGATGATTTATTATATTACTTTTTCGTTTCGAGGAAACATTTTAATTTAACATCTCGATCGAACTTTATGCTCTGTTATCTTTTTTTATACGACTTGGTTTTCTAGAGCAAATCTGAAAAATGTACGTAAAGGATTAAGAGATGTGCAAGGGGTGGTTAAGTGTATGTTTGGTATTAAGATTATGTATTTTTATTGATTTTTTGATTTCGCTCTTGAAACATATTAGCCCCAGCCCCAACATAATAATTCTCGTCATTATGTCTGAACTTAGCTTGTGTACATCGGAGCTAATACATGAATAGAAGAGACACAAACCCATCGAGACAAGTGATGTGTTGGCTGCATCATGGCTGCGATATCACATTGCTTTATAAATAATTTTGTCTGATATAAAATAAGTATCATCTTAATGAGTATGACGGACGATTCAATTAAATGCATACTCATACGTATACGTCTATTAATTGTTTTTGAAGTTGTTATGTGTGAATTTGTAAATATTTTTTTTTTCCTCAAATAAAACTTTGTTTAATTTTGTTCTATTTCTTTTATTTTCAGGTGGTTCTCGTTTTTATTCTCAGCATTGCATCACTTATTATATATTTTATTGACGCATCTAGCGAAGAAGTTGAGAGATGTCAAAAGTGGAGTAATAACATTACGCAACAAATCGATCTCGCATTCAATATATTTTTTATGGTTTACTTTTTTATACGAGTAAGTAATGACTTCATATTGATTTGAAAAGATGATATTACAAAGCTTCTTTTAAGAAATTGGAATAACAATTGTTTAAAATAGAAACAAAAGTACCAGAAGGACATTAAGAAAATGTGTTTTAAGTTTTTATTTCAAAATTGCTCAAAACAGAAATCGAAGAATCAAATAAGTTTTAAAAATAAAAAAATTCACCGAATAGTTAACGAATTATTAGGCGTGTTTTGGTGAAAATTATTATCAGCGCAGTAATTAAAAGGGAATAAAACGCTTATGCTCATATTTATATTTGCTCCATTTTTGTATTTTATCGACTTGACATTATCGAAATGATATTTGATGTCAAAATCACTCGATTATATTTCACATTTTTTTACTATTGAATTAATCGCCATCTAGACTCTCAACAATTTAAATACGCCTTATGTTCATTCTATATGCTAATCTAAATTGTATTCACTTTTAATGATATTTTTGTTTGAGTGTTTAAAATTTGCTGACCCACCTACTATCTTTTTTTATGAGTAAAAATCTATGCCGCCGCGTAAGGTAGACTAAAAACGTGTCTTACGAATACGTTCCGTGTAGCATGTTGCTTTCAGAAGATTGCATTTAAGACCATGTTTACATTGGAAATATTGCAAACTACATCCTGTTAACATTAGAAACTTTGAGGTTCCTCAAAAAAGTTCGCCTATGGTGTCAATGGACTGAAATCTCGATTTTAGTACTATCCATTGAGTTAGAACTAAATATCTTCATTCCCCTAACATTTCTTCAACTCTCACCCAATATGTCAAAACAACTGATGTCACATTTCATTGCAGATTCATTCAATGTCTTAAGCAAATCCCCTTCACGTTGGTGATGGACAATTGCATTTTTTTAATGCTCCGGAAAAATGTTTTTTCAGAGTTGACATTTATAAAATCCGAAAAATTTTGAGTTTTATTTTCTGCCCCGGAAAATGAATTTTCAGGGGAATCGGTTGACATTCGCAACGAAATGATCTCGATACGTCAAAATTTAATTTTTCTCCTGTATGTCAAACCACATAATGCAAAATTTCGAATTAAATATTCTATAATATACATACATACATGGAAATATTATCTAGATCGTTTTCCATCTGTCAAGCCTGAAACAGATGATGACTACGATGCCAATAGATTGAATATTTTAGTTTTTCCGCTCTTATTTACTTTGACAATTTCTATTAAAAGATGGGAATGATGTGAATCGGCTTATAAATCTCTGACAGATGGAGGAGATAAAGTACAGAACCGTAAAAAAAGTCAGGGGTCTTAGTTCAGTGTGAACACCGTGTATAGCAGACAAAAGACATCAAGAGCCTGATTATACGATTCTTTTCCAGTTGTTTCGTTTTTTTTTTTTTTTTTTGGCACATTGGTGTGAGGTGAAGAAGAAGTGTAGCGTAATGAAGCTACGTTTCAACACCCCTCACCCAAACTTGCGAAACAGCCAAAGGCGGAACCAACGAAAAAAATAATATGTGTAGTCAAACTGAAGTATTATATATTAATGCGTCGTTAGGGGCGTTCATATTCTCAAATATGTTTGCCTAGCAAGGCATGATTGGCTTGATTTTTATAATGTGAACGCTCCATCCAGCGGCTTGTTCGGCATGCTTGATAGATTTCAAAATGTTTTGATATTTTTGTTGCACATTTTCCTGAAGCGAATTTCATTTTCCACGAATTTCTCAAATTAGAAGTGATGTTTGATAGCATATTTGAAGAACGCTAATATTTTTCATTCATCATACCATGTATCATGTATCATACCTATTAATACTCCGAGTAAATAGTCGTAGTATTTCGTATCAGATAAAATCTCTGTTTGAATATAGGCGGACAATTTAACGTTGTATCTATCAAATAACATAAGTTTTAACGTAAGTCTAACAATCTTTACATTACGTAGCGGAGTCCGGTGGTGAGATCTTTTGCTAACAATATTAATCTCTTGAAATAAATAGGTTCGTGCCTTTGAAAAATAACGATTAGGACGTTAAAAATAGTCGGAGGAATTAAACTCATCTGAAAACCGTTTTAAAATAAACGATTAAAAAATCAATGATACATTTCAACGATGTTTATAAACCATTGATGTTTACACATCTTAACCGTGAGTCCCCGCACTCACACTTTTTTTTCCAAAAACAAACGTTTTTCTAAGTGTCACAATAACAATTCTACAGAACGTAGATATACTGCTTAAGTCACTTATTCTCCAAATGCAGCGTAAGACTTTAATCCCGGAACTCTGGTAACAAGGAAGCTAAAGAAAGTGTGAGACAACTTTTTTTTAACGTATACCGTAGGCCGTAGCGCATTTTCTTTTCATTATGATTTCAATTTAACGTTTATCGAGGTCTGGTTTTGCCAGCATTGAAGCACACCAACCTGTGCTACAAGCAAATTGGCTCTTTCTTGTGAGCTGACATAAGGAGTGTCATTGAAGACGAGAGTTGGAACCGAAGACGAAGAGGTATTTCATACACTTTTTTTCAAATGACCAACATTTTTTACTACCTTTGGGTTACTGAAGTATTTTTTGGTTGGTGTAATATGACGAACAGGTCTTTTTGTCTTCATTGAACTTATTCCGGTTTTTCTCAGTATGGTTGGTTTTATATCAGAAACTTACTTCTCTGTCCTAATAACCTCTTTAAATATCGAATCAAAGCAGAAATTCTCTTTCGGTTTCATAGCTATTGCCCTATTCTGGATGAAGAATCCACGTCACTATGAACACAGCAGATTGTGAAGACCGTCCCAGTCGGGTTGCTCGTATTGCCAAACGGTTCTCTTAAGACGATTTCAGTGTGAGGATAGTGAAAAACAATTTATTGGATGGAGTGGGACATAGCATAAAATTCATGAAAAGTTGAATTTCCTTCCAGTTTTTGGCTCCGATAAATGAAACAAGTATGAATATCCGTTAACGAGCTCGAATTGAAATTTGTGTTTTAACACAAACCATATTGCAGTAGAATTTGGTACGTAACATCATTCCCTATATAATTGGAGAGACCATGATGGAAACAAAATAAAAGTACTTAGTTACTTGGGTTTTACTGAATGCCTTAATAGCTGGCCTGTTAAACGCAGTATACGCAGCACAGACATTTTTCCTTAATCGTATTGTCGACACTAAATGTCAAAAATCGGAACTCAAACACCAAACCAGGAAAATATCTAAAATGTATGTTCCAATCAGAGCCAATGAACTTGCAAAGCTCGTTAGTAGTCTATTTCTCAAGATTATTCTCTCCAAAAGTTTTTGCTGGGTCATTTTGTGTTAAATGAAATTCGAACGAATTATAAAATCAAAACCAAATCAACATCTTTTACATAATGGGTGTGCATGTTTTTCTCAAAACCTGTTGATTCTACAAAAAAAGTATTGTTATCTGTTTCGTGTAGAATTACCTAAGCTACGTATGACTTTTACCTCCCATTATTTTTTTAACTGTTAATTTTCTATAGAAATTCAAAAATTTCATCTCCAGCGCCAGCCTCTTTGCCCAGTCCAAACTTAGGTTAATTATTAAGAAATTCTTAAGACGTACAAATCTCTTCGCCAAAAATTCAGCTTTGCCGGAACTTTTTCGAAGTTTGGTCACGTTTTTATCGAACTTTCCTCCGCTACCGGTACATTCGTTCGGTTCAAATTTTTTGTTGTAAATTTTGGTACATCAACTTATTGCGGGAAATTGTGTTAAGCTTAATTAATACCAACAGGGGGTCCTTGTTCTTTTATTTAATTTTATATCAATATTTTTTTATTTTACTATTTAAAAAAAATCAAGTTGCTTATATTTCATCATAAAGTACCTTCGTAATATCATTTCAAAAAAATACTTAAAATAATTTTTAAAATATTTCATAACTTTGAAACCTTATTAATACAAATTTTGATTTCTATTTCAGTTCATAGCGGCGTCCGATAAACTTTGGTTTATGTTAGAAATGTACAGTTTTGTAGATTATTTTACAATACCCCCGTCCTTTGTATCAATATATTTAGATCGGACATGGATCGGTAAGTGTTTGTAGTCTTATCAGCATATGTGTGTGTGTTAGGTATTGTACTCACTCATATTGTTCGCAAATGGTATGTGTATATCATCATCAGTCTTAACTAGTTTTCTTTCTCGTAGAATCTAACACTTTGGGTATAAATATAGTTAATCTTCGTCATCGTATAACTTGACAATAAAATCGCATTAGAAAACAATTAATGACATACTCATTTGCGTGTAAAAGAAAAAGATGTTGTTGCTTATAATGCTTACACTGATTATTTTGCTAATGAAAGTTATTAATTCTTAAGCACTATTAAGTTCTATTTCACAACTCATCGTTTTCATAGTTTTTTTTGTTAAAGAAGTAAGCCATTAACACTATGTATTGTAAAGGTTTAAATATCTGTTCAATCATCATGTATTTAAACAATTTCACCTCAAAATAAATTAAGTTGCTTTAAGAGATCGATTCTTTTAGAGCCAGATGTAGGTATACCGGTTTCAGCACATTCACTGATGTTTAAGTGTTGGTGAAACTGCTCTCTAGTTGCACTTAATAGTATTGTTCATAATGCAACCCTTAGGATGCACATTAGATACGATTTACCAGAGTTTCCCATTTGATTGCTGTATTAACTAGAGGTTAAACATAAAATATATATTTTTAAGACTTAAAAGAACGAAGGGTTTTTCAATTCTGACAGATAGATATTAAACTGAAATAAAACAAAGTCTGTGTTAGGTATTAACGAAATTCTATTATTATTATAATTTGAAAGGCCCATGCATATCATTATGCATAGAATATAACATCGTTCAAATTATCACCTTGGTTTTTTACGGTGGCACGGATTCGCGTGATTCAATTTTCCATGGCTCTGCCGGATATGTCCGTCTGAATTTGAGGGATGGCATGTGTTATGTTCACCTTAAGGACATCGTTTGATTTTGGGTTATTCAGAAAGGACTTTAGGAAACCCCACAGGAAAAAGTCTGACCTTGGTGGCTAATTAACGTCCCCTCTGGGAGAGATAACATTACCTTCGAATCGTTCATGCAGACTGTCAATCGTTGAGAGTGCAATGTCACTTGGTGTACCCCGTGTGGTTTGGTATCGTTCCATATATACGGTAATTTTGCTTGTTCACACAGCCATACATCCAAAATTGCGTCTCATCGCTAAATATGATTTTTGTTTACCAAAAGCTCCGAAGGTCAGTTAGTAAACAAACGACGTTGTCTGTGGTCGTAAACTATGAGCTGCTGGGTCAGTTGGATCTTGTTCGGGTGCAGGCCCAAGTTCCGACGCAAAATTCACAAATCAAAGTCTGCGAAAAACGGAGTTCTTGTGCTCGGCAAAGAATCGAGTTCTGCTGTACTTTTTCATGGACCTCGGTGATGTTCTTTGCCAATCTTGCGTGTCTTAGTTGTACGAATGTTGGCGAATTGCTTAACGAACCAGTCGTCTCAAATTTGACAACCAGATGTTGAAGAGCCGTCTGTGAAGGCCATCAGGTTTATCGTAAAATGGGCGCAACGCGTACAACGTTTGCACTAACGAACACTAATTTTGATAATAAAATTTTACTATTTGGACATATTGTTAAATCGTGTAACTTGACATGTTAATTTTCCATAAAAAACTGAATAATAAACAACCAATTTGACAGATGTCACCAAAACAACATGGCCACGAAAATCTAGCCCCGCTAATTGAAAATCCTTTTATTATAGGGATTACTCTGTTGTTCTCACAACGAATAGGTAATTTTGCTTGTTGATGTATGCATTCAATCAGAAATGGGCCCCGTTGCTGAATATGATTTTTCGACTGAAATTGGGGTTAAGTTTCAAAAAATGGTCTGGAGCTCAGTCGTTGTCTATGACCGTTAACTCTGAGCTATAATCATCCATGTTAATTTGACAAGACAGACCAAATAAATGACAGCCAAGGACAAGGTTCGTAAATGTCTGTTGGAAAACCCTTTAGTATCTTGCTAATATAAATTTGTCAGTAAATTGTTTCTGACCACAGCTGAAACATTGACGGTTCGAGCAAGAAACTAAGTAAACATACCTTTTTTAATATACTTAAATGTCGAGAGGTCATATGAAGATAGGTCATAAAAAGATAATTTAAATTTTAATAATATATTTCGATTAAAATTTACAAAAACGACTTTCTAACTTAGTATCATAGTAAAATAGTTTTAACATTGGATTAATTCAACTAATTTTGCACCAACATTGCCAATTTGAAACCATGAGGATGCCTTTCGTCATCCGTAATCTGTCAGTTTTGGTTTTTTATGTTCAATGTACTTTTTGAATATTATATACAATTTGGAAATTGCTACTCAGTTCAGCTTTGGTTTTTTTTTTACTTGCCTCTTTTTGATATTAGTTTTGTTCACTGAATAAAAGTTCAGAGTAGAACAGAACAGAAAAGAGTAGAATAGAGCAGAACAGAGCAGAGCAGAACAGTTTCCATGAGAAATGTCAGACAAGTTAGAACAGTCAGTTATCTGTTCTACCTTTCTCTAAATAAAAAGCGAGGGCAAGAAATCTTGTTCTAAACTGTTCCAAACTGTTCCAGACAGACTCATTGAACAGCAAATCAGAACAGTTTAGAACAGAAAATTTCTCATTGAACAGCAAAAAGGTGTACTTTTCTGTTCGGAACAGCGTCACTGAACAGAACTATTATTGGGCGTTTTTCTTTTTTAGTTCAGAGTAGAACCTGAACTGTTAAACAAAAAATCGTGTTTCTTTTTTAGCTGAGAGTGTATAACAGTTCAAATTTATGTTTCTTTTTTCGTTGAGAGCGTGTTCAGAGATTGTACAGAGCGCACTCTATGAGCTCGGTATAAAATAACTGAGCAGACAGAGTTAAATGCTGAAATCATTTTGACAGACAGGAAAAAAACTCAAAAACTCGCGTGTGCTTATAAAATAATTCAGAGCTCTTAAAACACGCTCAATTCGGAGAAAGTTCAGAGCATGTTCGAAATGCTCGTGCTCTGTTCAGTGCTCTACTCTGAATGAAAAAAGAAAAACGCCCATTGATAAACTAAGCTGACAGTTTGGCTTAAATACGATAAAATTATATTTTAGAAATTGGTGACTCGAATGGTTTACACAAGTTCCAAAATATATTTACAAAAATTTATTGATTAATTTGTTAATTGCTTGCAATTTTTACCCAAATCACTTATATAATTTTTCTGAGCAGAATTACTCAAACAATAAATGCTGAAACCTTAAGGCAGCAGTCAATCCTTCGCTGAACGGAACTTTTCATTTAAGAACGATGATAAAGAAGTCGCATTAGAGTTCATCGCCTTATTGATATTACACGACATCCTCGTGGGAACTAGGGCATTGTGACGCACTAAACATCATATTTACCAAGATTTACTGCTTGTTTTTAAAATAGAACAGCAAAACTATTAGCAGGAATTGCATACTAGCCCAGGAAGATTTTTGAGAATAAAGAAATCATTATTTCTTGTATTGTTCGAAAGGCTATACTATATTTTTATTATTTTTTTTTTTTGGAATATGTTATCGTATTAGTTTTTTTTTTTCTAAAACTTACTGACAATCTTTGGCACTTATTACGATAGTTCATCAAAACTTAACAAGTATTCAGTAGAAATGTGCTTTTTTCTCTTCAACAGTAATTTATTACTTCGATTATTTCTATTTAAATTATAGAAACAATGAAAACTATTTAATGGTAGCAGAGATTTCCTAAGTTTTCTTTTCAATTAGCATACACAAAAAGTTCTTCAATTCTTCATGTGAGGAAGTGGCATGGGATTCGTAAGTCAATAAGCCCTTGCTCTCCACGAGCTGTTCCGCCTAAAAGAACAGTGCTAAGTTATGCTTCCATCAAGTTGATGATGCAATCCCTTCTTATTCACATGGGTTTTCGGAGACGTCAATAGCTTACACGCATTGAAAACAATAAACCTCAAAAGCGGTCTTTTAATCGCGATAAATAATTATAAATATTAAAACATAAATATTTGGTTTCTTAGAAACTGACGCACGCACAAAATCATTTCATACTTTTGTTTATTTTCTGTAGTTTTCAACAACATATTTTTTTCTTTTAAATCAAAGAGTATAAATGTCAATTACTATAAATATTTCAAAAATTATTTTGTAATGCGATTTTATAAATTAGTATAGTTTAAAGTTGATGAAAAAAGGAAATAAAAAAAGTTATAAGACAACGCATCGTAAATCAAAGTAATAAAAAAAAATCAAAAACCATTAGAAAAATCAAACACAAATCATCTATGTGTAAACTTCATCAAACAACTTGACAAAAAAAAAAGAATTAAAATTGGAAATACTTATTCTTACACCACAACAGGTCTCCGATTTCTTCGTGCGCTTCGTCTTATGACTGTCCCAGATATTTTACAATATTTAAATATACTAAAAACATCGAGCTCTATACGATTGGCTCAGTTAGTATCAATTTTTATATCAGTATGGTTAACAGCAGCGGGCATAATACACTTGGTAAGAATTATTTGCTTCAATTTTTATTTTTGAAATGCCTTTATTTCTTATTTTAAAAACCTATACTTTATTTTGCTTTTTTAAAACGAAAAAAAATTATCTAAAACTATTTTATTTATTTATTTTTTTTTTTATTTTGATTTTGCTAAAACAATATTTTGTTTATATAATTTGCATTAATTGTCTCACATTTTTAAAACTAGCTGGAAAACTCTGGCGATCCGCTAGATTTTAAAAATCCTCATCAATTATCCTATTGGACCTGTGTCTATTTCCTAATTGTGACCATGTCGACGGTAGGATATGGTGACGTTTACTGTGAGACTGTTTTAGGAAGAACGTTTTTGGTGTTCTTTCTACTCGTCGGCTTGGTAAGTTCATATTTATTTTTTTCTCTAATCCTTCAACTTGATTCTTTGTATTTCTTTTAAAAAAAAAATACTCTTTATATCCTCTTTTTTTTAATATAAATTTGATTTCCCTAGTTGTTTTTCTTTTATTTTTATAAGTAAAAGAACATTATTTTTAAATAAATAAATGCACAAAATCAAGATAAAATACAAAAAAGTATCTATATAATTAATGCTGCACGAACAGCAACAAGAAAATATTGTTAAACAAAAAATAAATAAAATTACTTTTCAGGATATTTTTTAGCCTTAAAGGTAGAAATATAATTTATATTTTATATAATATATTGATTTAGATTTTATTTTGGCTTAAACATAGGTTGTTAGGCGTTAAATTAAAATATAAAAATAAAAACATTTGTAAGGTTTAACAGTGTTACAAATTACTTAGGGCTTTAATTTAGGATGCATACAATGCGGAGTGAATGAGTTGAAGATTTATTATTACATTTTGTCTTATTGAAAATATTTTTCCCATTTTTTTTTTAAACAAAAAAAATTGTTATGTTTAACAGAAAATAAGCATTGGACTACTTGTTTGAGTTATTTCTTTTAAAAGTAAACAGAGATTTTGTACCTATTTATAGAGTTAACCGTTTCCCAAAATTGAATTTAGTTTTGTTTTTTGTTTTTATTTAACATATAGTTGCACCGAAACCAAGATTATTTTTCAATTTATTTTTCCTATTCGATAAATACTTAGTTATTTAGCAACAAATAAAATTACTTTTCGCTATAAAACCTAAATTATATTTGCCTAGTTTTCGACTTCCAATTTGTTTTTTTTTTCTTTGGAAATATTAAAAGTTGCGATAAGCCTCTAGTAGTGCCTTGCGACGTTTTAATTTTTTACCTTTAAATAATTATTAAAACAAAAATGTTTATATACTTGTATGATTTTGTTTTTTTTTTTTTTTTTTGATATTGTTTTTTTTAACTATGAAAAGTAATTAAGTTTGCATGTATTGCGTTTACATAAGAAATACGTTAAATAAATAATTAATTTAGGTTACATGATTAGATTGTACGTATAGTAGTATATACGAGGTTCTTTAATATTCATATATTTTTGTAGGGATAGAATTTTTCAATTTTATACATAAATATATTTTCGGTAGGTAGTAAACGTTTATTTTATTTTATTGTTATTAAAAAAGCAATCAAACGATAAAAAAGTTATATTTTTTTTTTTGTTTGGCAAAAATAATTTCGAAAACTTAGAAATTTTGGTTGCCAATGATAAATAAATGGTTGTGTTTCTTGCATGAAATGCTGGCTGCTGCATATTGTGTAACCGCTTTTTGAAGAAAGCTATAGTATAATATATACATAGATATATACGAATATTCCTTAACTGATTCTTCTTAAAGGGAATACTATAACCTGCATTAAACTAAAAAACATATATTTTAGTAAAAGTTTTTTGATACATGTTTGTAATCTAAACAAAAAGTAACAGAATATAATATATTTCTATAAATATATTCGGGTATTAGTTATTTATTAAATTCAAAACTATAAACAAAAATAAAAACTATTTATCTAGAAAATGGTAAACTATAGCCAAATAACTTTTTTTTTATCCGACAGTGTATGTTTATTTCAGAATCTTAAATTAATATTGGCAAAACATTGAAAATATTTATGGCTTATATCTCGAAAACTTAAATTTATTTAACAGAAGATATTGTTTAACAAGGCACACGATTTTACTGACGACTTACAGTGAACTGTGGTTTAAGGTCAACTTTGAAGGTTCTGTAAAACAGCTTTTTGTTTTTAGAGGTTTTCATATACATATTTAATGAAATCTATATGATGCTACCCCAAAGAAGTTGACTGGATCGACAATGATACTGAGATCGATTTAAAATTTGATTTTTCACTTCTTCGCACTTAGATGAACTTTATTTTTTTTTATTTACGTGCAGCACAGTTTGCTGCACATTCGGCGCTCACAGAAAATGTCATAAATCCTCATGTAATTGAGAGCGAAATCGATTTTATCAGACAAATCTTCTTTCTCACTCGTACAGCTGCAAAAGTAATGAAAGATCTTGATATACACAGGTCCCGTGTGTTCTTGTTCTTCTTCAAATATTGCGAAAGATTTTCCATCTGCCCTACTGGAAACGCTGATATATTGTCAACTCAAAAAATATATTGAAGACCGAAAGCTTCTCAATGGTAACGAGTATTGCTTTTATACCAATAGGTCGACTGTCAAAAATCTTTACATCGTTTTGGAGAAAGTGAGATCTATGCACTTGATATTTCAAAAGTATTTGATTGATGCATCCCTTCTTCGTTGGATTAGAAAATAACTTTTGAACCACTCTTTGTTATTCACAAAATAAATAGTGGTGTACCACATGGCTCCGTTTTGTCTCCGAATCTCTTTCTCATTTTTCTATTCCATTAAATTGTTTTGCTGACAAGTGTACTCTTAGCTTCTCAGATTCACGCCCTTGTCCTTTAATTGTGGGCTTAGAAAAGCAGCGTATAATAAGCTCATTAAATTGTGAGCTCGATAGTATTATCAACTGGGGAATCATAAGCCGCCTCGAATGCTTCAGAAACTCAATGCTGTGATCTATTTTCACTTTCTGGACTATATATATATATATATCTATCTATCTATAGCTTGTAGAGTTCGCGGTTGTATCTTGTCTTCCGTTTACCCTTCTAGCAATCAGTGCCAAATATCCTTCAAAGAAGAACACTATAAATTTGGCGCCGTAAAACAGAAAAGGGAGTAAAAAGGGTTTGTGGAGCGTGCACTTCATCTTACGCGTAGGGAATTTCGAATTCATTTGTTTCGAGAAACCGAAGGAGCAGCGGTTTCTAGTGTAGTTTTGTCGCCGGATCTGTACATAGGTTTTATTTGTGAATTAAATATTAATTCCTAGGGAAATAGACTCTTTACCTACTTTCAAATTGTTGCTATCAACAGAGATGTTTTTTCCTTGTCAGTGAGCAATAAGTTTGTTCGTTTTCTGATAGCAAGTTCCTGGTCTTCTCTTCCTTTAACGAGAGGCCAACAAGTTTCACATGATTTTCAAGCACCATAGAGTCCTTCTTTTACAAAACGTTGTGAGCAGCTCATGATATCGATATTGTCCGCATACAACAATAGTTGGACAAATTTGTTGAAAATAGTATTCACTGAGTCTTAAGACCCACTCTGTGCACTCTATCTTCCACAATTAGATTGAAGAAACCACTTGATAGCACATCTGATTGTATAGCCAGTGTTCGTGTTTGGGAAAGTATGGTAGAACTATTTTTTAGTTGAACATCGTGTTAACAATCTCACGGGACACAGTTGGATTAGTTTTCTCGCGATCTTCAGTTCGCCCATCGATATCAAGAGCTCCTATCATACGTACCAATGTGGGTTTTAAGTGGACTTGATATGAAATTCGTTGATTCTTTTCAAGATTTGCTGCAATGTGAAGAATAAATCTATGTTTAACCTTTCAGACTAAATGCCACCCCAGACATATATATATATATGGGTAGTTCGCAATTTTGTTTGCGTTGAAAAGGTGAGCTCTAAATTTCGCTGCAGCTAAAAAATGGTCGCACGTCTAAGATATCGGATACTTTCTTCGATTAACATCCATTGTCTATTTGGTTGCTTGTTCGACCCTTGGAGCCTTTGCTTATCAATCTAATCTATTGATAATTGTCTTCCTTTCCGATTTAAGCATTGAATTCCCTGAGCACAATTTTAACATCGTACTCCGAACAGGCTCTGTTGGCTCCGTTCTTCAGCCTTATTGGTAGGGGCGTAAAGTGGTTTTGATCTGAATTACGGCCAGGCGATCATTTACTTACTTACTTTAGATGGCGCTCACAGTCTAGAGTGGACTACGGCCTCAACCAACAAGCCGCTCCAGCTAGCTCGGTCCCTAGCTAGCTGCCTCTAGTTACGCACTCCAAGTTGGTTGAGGTCGCTCTCCACTTGTGCGCGCGACCTGAGGTGGAGTCTTCCTCTGCTGCGCAGACCATCAGGGGTGGATTCGAAGATTCGACGGGCTGGTGCGTCGGTGTCCATACGCTCCACGTGTCCCAGCCATCTCAGCAGTTGTATTTTCAGCTTCTTAACTAGGTCAACGTCGCTGTAAGGCCCGTACAGCTCGTTGTTGAACCTTCTTCTCCATACTGCATCAATACAGACTGGACCGAAGATCAAACGAAGAACTTTTCTTTCAAAGCACCCAAGCAGATTTTCATCCGTTTTAGACAGTGTCCATGCTTCTGCCCCATACAGCAGGACCGGAATGATGAGGGTCTTATACAAGGTCTCCTTGGTTCTTTGAGATAGGGCTTTATTACTCAAATGCCTTCTTAGCCCGAAAAAACAGCGGTTGGCAAGAGTAATTTTTCGCTTGATCTCTGTACTGATGTCGTCTTGCGATGTTATAGTGGAGCCCAGGTAGACAAAGTCTTTGACGACTTCGAAGTTATACCTATCCATCGTGACGATTTGCCCAAGTCGACGATGTTGAGATTCCTTTCTCGAAGATAGCATATACTTGGTCTTGTCGTCATTAACAGCCAAACCCATTTTCGGCGCCTCCAGTCCAATACTTATTATCCGCATAAGCAAGCTGTTGAACGTTTGAGTTTCGTACAATTGCTTCAAGAGCGATGTTAAAAGGGTTCGTTGGTGTTCTTACCGACCTTGACGGAGACTTATACCTCTGTAATTGGTACATGTCAGAGCATCTCCTTTCTTGTGGATCATTTATCGATTTAAATTCAATAACTCTCCATCTTAGCCTATTTCTCAAGACGAATTCCCAAAGAAATATGTGTAATTTTATATTCTCGCTGAAATAAATGTAGGAATTTTGTATTCTTTGAGATAATTGAAACCTCTCAATACCATCTAGCAGTGTTGAGTGTTCTCACGATCCAGGTACGTAACTCTCAGGTAGTTATTTTTTTAAATTACGGGTCTTTTTGCCTGTTGAGGTTATTCCTCATTATAGAATCTTCTCGTGTCTCTTCCATTACCTTACGTGGTAGGACACAGCTCCAAATTCTTCCTTTGTGTAAGGACAGATGGCGAGTAAGCACTTTCGAGAATATAAGACATCCGTTCGCCCATAATAGGTTCCATCCGCCATCATCTGTTTTTAAACAATCTTGCTAGTACCGAAAATCCGTAGAGACCTCAAACCTCAGCAAGTAGCTTGGCTTAATTGGAACTGGAGACACAACCATATTGAGTCTATCTAGAGAATTCTTAAGCTATAATCTTTTCGAGAGCGCCTTGGTTATAAAGCACACTTTTGTTTGAGGGTAATTAGTAGTGATATACTACTTTACTTACACCTGTCTTTGATTTTTCTTGTTTATATTGTTCCAATTACTTAGCCATCTCGAACACAATAATTGAATAGATTCTTATTGCCGTCTCATATGGCGAGGAATTAGAAAGATTTTCTGGGAAAATGATTAAGTCTATCCAACTCTGTCGAAATTTTCAACGGGTCAAATCATATTTCACTCGCGTACTTGGTCCCAAAATGGTTCGAATGATCTTAAAAATGTTTGTTCTCGAAAGAAATGTGAATCTAAACATTTCAAAGAACAATCTCTTAAACAAGCTATAGTTTACCATTATTCAACAAGAAAAATATATATTTATTTTCGAAATCGATATAAGTACACAGATATTGAAATTTTTTAATTCTATTTTTTTAATTTATGTCTTTTTAATTTTTAAATAAATTTAATTATTTATTTAAACATTAAAAATCAATTACTTATATAATTTGTTTTAAATAAAACTACAAAAATAAAAATTGAGAAGATTATCATTTTAATATTTAAAACCAAATATAATAAAATTTTAGGCAATGTTTGCCAGCAGTATACCGGAAATTATTGAACTCGTCGGTAGTGGCAATAAATATGGTGGTGAACTGAAAAGAGAACACGGAAAGAGGTAGACTAATGAGATTCCAAAGAAATAAATAAAATAATTTAAAAACAAAAAAAAATAGTAACTTTTTAAAATATTTTACTTATTTATTTTCTGTATATTTAAATGTTTTGTTATGTTTTTTATTTATATTTCTTTTATTCTGATTTTTTTTTTGTTAAATTTATCACGGAGAAGATGACTAAGACTGTATCTATGTCTTTAAAATCTTAAACTTGTTACATATTTTCTTTTCCAATTTTTCTGTATGTACAAAATTCTTCTTCAAAAACGAATACCTAAAACAAAATTTCCGTGTAAATTTGTTCTTAAGAATGGTTACACAAGAAAAAAAAATAATTATAATTATTCAAAATTAAACTGCTGGATTAACAACCAATTTATTACTTGATTATTTTTTGTATTGTTTTATTATTTTCATCATTTCCGCACCATATTTTATACATAAAATAGTCTGTTACCCTTTTTATTTGATAATGATTTTTCTCCTCAATGGTTTTCCTCAAAGTAGTCATATTACAGAGTTTCATAATAATCAATTTAACACCAAGAGAAGTCAACGAACAAATATCGCAATATTCGCCTGCATTTTATTTTTGTTTCTCTTGCAGGAAAATCCATCTTTTTTTATTTCGTTTTGTTTTTATTATTTTTTTACCAATTATTTATTTTTTGAAATTCTTGTTTATAAAATTATTATCATGACTACCATGTTGTTTTGCACAAAATTTTAAATCTACATTGATGAAAAAATGAAAATGAAAAAAGTTGAAATCATTTTAAATTCTTTAGTAGTTAATAATTTTATTTTTTTTTTTTAATTTTTCTAAAAAAAAAAATATTTTTTATAAATGTGTTAATTTGCAATGCTGCCAGTAATCTAAGAACATTTTTTTTTTGTGTTAGCATAGTTTTTTGTTTTTAATAGCAAAACTTTTAGACTTTAGAATCAATTAAATTTAATAAATAATTTTGTTTGTTGTAAAGATTAATTAAATAAAAAAAATCATATATTTATAAATTATTTCAAGCAACGTAAGATATTAATATATAAATATTTTTATATGTGTTTTACATTTGTTTAATATTTGTGTTTTTTAAAGTTAGTTATTATGTTAATATTAAAAATATACATAAACATATAATATAATACCAGAAAGGAACACCATGTTTAAATTTCGGTCACGCATTGGTGCATATATATGTATTTTTCAAAAAAGAAATTGTCGGTGTTGTTTTATGTTTTTTCTTTAAATACACTGTCAAATATATTGACAAGTCACATGTCCTCCATGAAGGGCTAAAATAACAGGAAAACAAAAAGAATTTACGAAAAAGCCTAAAATCCTCATTCAATGAAATCCCACAAGCAATAAACAGAGTGAATTATTTACAAAAACAAACATATTATTAACTTACGTTGTTTCAAATGCTTTGTACTAATTCTTTGAACATTTATGTTAAACAATTTTTGTCTCGTTTTAATTTTTATTATTGGTTTTATTTCATTTTTTTTAAATATCCCTTTTTATAGCCGACTTTTTGTCTATTGATTAGAAGAAAAAAATTTTCTCGCTTGTTTTCTCCAAACAATCTGGTAAAAGGCTAGTTATTCAATTATTTAGTTGAGGGAAATGTACATTTAAATAATATTAATAAACATTGAAAGTGAATTAAAAAAGGTGTGTGTGAATGAGTGGTATATTTATTTTGTAAGTATGTTTATCGATGTGAGGGCTTAAGTTGACACTTTGCAGGGAAGGAATTTCAGTTGTTTTTTTTTCTAAACACATGCAACAAGTATTAAGATTACAAAAAATATTAAATGGTAAAGTAAACAAAAAAAAAAATAGTTTAAAATGAAAGCAAACAATTTAAAGCTAAAAAAACAACAACCAAAAGTCATAATGCCGTATAAATATTTGTATGTATGTTAAATTTAGGCTGTGTTCGCTAGTTGGATTCCAGAAATCACTGAACTGGCTGCCCAAAGAAGCAAATATGGTGGGACGTATAGCAAGGATCCTAGAAAAAGGTACACATCATGATGTACCAGAAGCGAAAACATTTATAAATTATTTTTTTTTTTAATTAAAAAATGTATTTAATCAGCAATTATTATTCTATTTGAGTTCATTTCTTTTTTTGTTAATTTTATATTTTATTTAAGTTTTTTTTTTTATTATACTAATCCGTACGGCATTATTTGTTTTTATTTCTTTTAATTTAAATTATTTTATGAATTAAAGTAATTTTTCGAATGCATATATAAAAAAACACTTGCTTGAATTTTTTCCTTTTCTTATTTTGTTTTATTTTAAATTATTCTTTTTTTTCGTTTATCTTTTTACTAGTAATCAATCAATATTTACAAAAGTCATGTCAGACAAATTTTCAAGGATGAATTTGCATTTTTCGAAAACTTTTTTTTTATAATCATTTCAATATACACAAAAATAACAATATACACACAGTCAGAATGTCATTAAAGTTTGATATTGATTGTAAGAGGATAATGTCCTTTAAATTATATAAGTCACTTTAAGACATTCGAATGTCATTTATTGAAAACAAATATTTTTTGGGATGTAAACATTTTTAAGGTTAAGTATGATTAACTTTTTTTTTTAACTTTCATTTTAAATGCAAGCAAGGTGAAGAAAATGAAGTGACGAAAAATCAAATAAATTGTACAAAATATTATCATTTCAAGGAGTGTCCAGACCAAACAAACATTTCAGAAAAAAAAAACTGTTTCTGAAATGTTTAATTTGGTCTTGAAGCTTCGCGAAACATTTCTGAAATGTTTCTGTGTTACCCATTATGAATGGGAAACTTTCTTTGTTTCTCAAACATTTACATAGAGAGTGAGTTTTCATGTGTCAAAGATTTAAAAGTCTCGAAAACCGAAAAAGGAAATTATATTGGGATCCGAAGGCTAAAAAATTTTACAAATAAAAAGAAAAAAGCCGATGCCGATGACAAACCACGACGCACGCTATCCATCCTAATTCTTCCCAGTCCATTTTCAACGAAAAAAACATTTCAGAAATGTTGCTCGAAGTGTCCACATCGAAAAAAAAAACATTTAAGAAACATTTCTGAAATGTTTCTGAAACAAACGAAAAATATTTTTTAAACAATATTTCCTGAAATTTTTCTTTGGTGTAGAAACACCTTCAAAATATCGACTTCAAAAAAAACATTTCACAATAATTTCTGGAAAGGCAGTACCACCTGGTCCTGGGTTAGATTGTCAGCTCCTGCAAAAAAATGTGTTTCAGAGGCCTAATGCCTCTTGCATTTAAGTTACAAATCCCTCATAAGTAAATCTTGTCATTAAAAAAGGGCTGCTCATGACGTTCGGAATCTGCAAATAATTGTAGGTCCCATCCATTCCTGAATGGTTTGGGAGAGTCGTAATTCACTAGGTAATGGGTGTCAATTATAGATTTGTGAAGTTTTGAAGTGATACATTTTATTATGCCTAAATGTTAATTCCGATTCTCGATAAGCAAAAAGCGAAATCAAACGTCAATATTTTTTCATATGTAAAGGCTAGTTAAATTTTAAGGGCCGATGTTGATTTTGAATAAAACACAAATTATTTAGGAAATTTTTGTCATTTATTTTTATTATGATAATATGGTATGGTTCAATTATGTATGGAACAAAATATCGGTCAAATGGCCGCCGCGACCTCGGCGGAACACCTCCATCCGATAGTCCAAATTATCGATGACGCTGAGGCATAATTGAGGTTCTATGTCGTTAATGTGCCGAATTATCTCATCCTTTAGCTCTTGAATTGTTGCTGGCTTATCGACTTACACCTTTTCTTTCAAATAACCCCAAAGAAAGAAGTCTAACGGTGTCAAATCACATGATCGCCACCACGTGAGATAGCACAGCAAGTGGCACCGTCCTGTTGAAACCACATATCGTCCACATCCATATCTTCCAATTCGGGTCATAAAAAGTTCGTTATCATCTCACGATAGCGAACACCATTCACAGTGACTGCCTGACCGGCCTCATTTTGGAATGATGCCGCCAGCCCATAAACCGCACCAAACAGTCACTCTTTGTGGGTGCATTTGTTTTTCAACAATCACTCTTGGATTATCATTTGCCCAAATGCGGCAATTCTGCTTATTGACGAATCCACTGAGGTGAAAATGTGCCTTATCACCGAAGATGATTTTCTTCGAAAATTGTTGCCATTTCTTGCCACCATTCTGACCATTGACGACGCTTGAAATGGTCAAGAGGCTTTAGTTCTTGAGTCAATTGCACCTTGTAAGCGTGTAAATGCAAGTCTTTATGCATAATGTTCATCAACGACGAGCGTGAGAGGTGCAATTGTTGGGCAGGATGACGAGTTAAGGTGGATAGCTCTTCAGCCACACTATCGCGAACAGCAGCAATATTTTCTGCAGTACGAGCTGTACGAGCATGCACTGGTGTTTGCACATCTCTTACAGGCACGGTTTGCTCAAATTTTTGCCCGATTTTTCCGATTGTACGCACATTTGGAAGATTAAATTGACCGAAAAATTCACGAAGTGCACGATATGCATTTTGATTTGAACGCCCATTTTCATAATAAGCCTGAATAACTTTAACGCGTTGCTCGATTGTGTATCTTTCCATGAGTTAGTCTGAAATTGAGAAATGTCAAATGAAATGCAGAAAAAAACTTGACGTTTAGGTGTGGTTCACATTCAACATCGGCCATTAAATTTTAAACACCCTTTACTACATTTACATGTAGTCCAATCTTCTGGTCCAACACAGCAAGGTTTTTGCTTTGCAAAATTGTCCATAAAGTGGACGGATACAGATCTAATTGTTGTGTACGATGGCGGATGGACTTATTTTGGTCTTCCTCGATGCTACACTCTACAGCAGTAATAGCTTCTTCGGTACTCACTCTACGACGTCTTAGTGTACAAACAGAGTGGAGCAGCGAGTGAGCAAAAGTAGCGAGCAAAGAGTAAAGCGGAGAAATCAAACACGTGCATTGAAAGGGTAGCACACAGAGTGCAGCGTAGTTCAAAGATAGAGCAAAGAGCCGTCAAGAAAGCAAAGCGGCGATTTCAAACATGTTTGATTTCTCCGCTCTCATCGCTGCGATTTTTAACTAGAAGTGGTGAAATTTTGAACTGTTTTTTGTATTTAAAGTTACTGCAAGATGTTTTATTGACTAAAATCGGGTTTGCTACGAAATCTGTCCACTTCTTCGTAAGCTTGTTTTGAATTTTGTCAAGTATATAACCGAATATTTTCATGGTCATTCGGAAATATGCTTGAAACTTAACATGATTTTCTGTTTCCGCGTTTCAGAAAATATCATATGCTTGAAAATGGGTTTTCAATAAAGTACAGATTCAAATTATTAGAATCCATTTTTATTTGAAAAATACAAATATTTAAATGAAAAAGAATAATCTCTTGCTTGTTTTCTTCTACTTTGCTCTTGCTCCTTGCTCCTCACTCTGGCTAGTCATCATCCTTGCTCGCTGCTCGAGCTCTTTGCTCTGATGAATTTCGGAGCTTTGCTCTCCGCTCCACTCTGTTTGTACCCTTAGACGATGAGTGTTATCGTTTAGAGTAAATGTGGTGGGTGCGACAACTTTAATCGAATAAAAATCGAACAACGAACAATTTGCATGCGTTGTTCAGGCGTCAGTCGATTTATAATGAAATGGCAAACTAAACTAAAGATAAATCACATAGCAGATGAAAAAATGGCTGTCAATAAAAAGAGTGCTGCCAACTTAAAGTTCCTTACTTCTAAAAAATACCTTTTAGTAAAATTAAGAACGAAACTTATGAAAATTAGTGCAACTAACCTCCTCACTAATTCCACTCACCATGATCATGATTTTTTTTCTTTGAATTCAATCGTATTTAAAATATTGTCAATTTAAATTCATGATTTCTTCGCAATCCGACTCTGTTTTAAAGAAGTTCGTAAAAGTATCAATGAATATTTTTTCTCTAATTGATCTGCCATATATTAGATTCAAAAGTCTTGTTTGGATTCTATCCAATATATTAGAATTTGTTATATCATCAAAAGATTTGGGCGAATGCTTGCCTTATAGATCGTTATAATTCTTATAAATTTACGTAACCTTTCTTTCTGAATCAATAAAGGTTATTAAAAATATTTATTCAATGCAACGTTTGACCGTGTGTACGTTATCACTTTTTTTTGAATAAATTTAAATATAAAAATGAGCAAAATCTTTATATTAATTCACATCACACAGTCTATAATGTGAAATTGTATAACAAAAAAATGCGATGAGCATCACAATAAATTGTAAGAGACTTGGCTTTGCAATTTTTTATTTCTCAAGTTCTAAAGCCTAAAATAAAAATTTGTCATATTGCATCTACCAGCGCTTACCCGCTTTTCGCCTCTTTTATTTTTTATTTTTAACTGTTCAGCTTGCAATTTCAAATAGTTCTTGGCTTGCTTTCGACTTTCAAGAGGGTAAAATGATAGAGGATGACAAAGTTACATGAACTGTTTCTTCATGTTTTGACCTAAGTTCTTCTTGGAAACTTTTCGGCCTTGCATAAAATTCCACTCGGTTATTAATTTTCTATCCAAGCATGCTGACAAGTTTTGAATTAAATGAGCTTATCCTACGTTGCCGTTGCAGTTTTACACTCGAAGAACAAGTATGTGAGAATGGAAAACAGTATGAAAAACTTAGGGTACTGTCGAATATGAAAGAGTTAAGTTCATTAGAAGTTTTAGAAAAGAGACTACAAACGGCACAACACAACTTGAAAGTAATTTCTAATCCAATAGAAAAACACCTCTTCAGAACAATGAGTCATGAAATTTAAACCAGCAAATTTGTATATTTCTTGATTTTTAGAAACTCTTGCAACTAATCAAATGCGAAAAGCAATTCTGCTATGAAACTAATATTGTTGAAAAGTACACGAAGAGAAGTCTTAAAGCGCCTTGAAGCGCGTAAAAAACAACATAAAACTAGTGCTACTAGTAAATTTAAATTTCCTTGTCAGCTTACTACAGAAGTAATTTTTTGAGAGAAGCTTACAAGGGGAGTAATGTTTAGAATCAACGAGGAAATTTCATTCTTTCCGACAAAATATCAAAAATTTTTGCCACATTTATAGAACACTGTATTATCTCCTCTGCTAATTGATTCTTCGAATATAACTGTTCATGGTATTTTTAACTTCTTTAATTTTGACAGTTTTTTTCCTTAAGATTGATACTTGTGTCCTATTTAGAACAAAAATTGTCATACCGTCGAGGATTATGTTATAATACGCCGTACCAGCTTAGTACCTCTCAGAATTAGGGTTAGTACGTTGGATTGTTGTGCCATAGCTTACTGTCTCATGTGAGAAATAGAGCTGTGTCAATCGTGTTTGATTCGGTCTTTGTGACCCGTTCGATTGATTGATTGCAATCAAAGTAGACCAAATCAATCAATCCTAATGTCAATCTCTTGCCACTGAAACCGATGAACATAAAGGGAACGAAACTAAGGAAAAAAAGTTAAGTTTCGTTCATTCAACTTGTTCTCAATCATTTCACAATACGAAATAGGAATGGACGTGAAACAGAATGAATATTCCTCATTTTATGTACATATGTGCAATAGAAGATGGCGTGAGTGAAGCAACGAAGTCGAAAAAAGTCAAACGTTAGTTCATTTTCACATTGTTTCGGTCTGGGTGTGAACGAAACAATTGGAAAAAAATAGTTTTGTTGAATGGACGATTGTAAATATTTCGTGTCGGTTTTTTTCTCGTTCGGAATGAAATAAGAAATGATTTTCATTAAATGAACGATTGATTGAAAAGATCGAATCCTTGAACCAATCAATCAATGATTGATTCGATCTTTCGAAATGAACGATTGGCACAGCTCTAGTGAGAAAGTGACAAATTCTGCCAAAGTATTCCTCGTCAACCATTCCTGTGTAGGTGTTATCAGGAATGAAGGGGGACCTACAATTTTCTGCTGATTTCAAACGGCTAATGAGCAGCACTTTTCATGTCAAGAGATACTCTTAGAGGATTTGTCAATTTCTCGCAAGAGGCAGTACACCCCTAAAAAATATTTTTGCAGCGGCTGCGAATCGGTCTCAAGACCTTCTGATTGAAAGCCCAATGCAGTAACCATTATGACAATAATACTAGCAGGCCGTACTTGCCCGTTGGTTCGCTCGATTTTGAAAGTCACAAGCTTGAATGTTTAAGTGCTCGCAAAATGTATAGTGACGGAGAAATATTCCACCTCTTCCGTCAAGGCGCATTAATCTTATAAAATACCTCTATAAAAATACTTCAGACTAACAGTGACTGTTGACTAAAAATATACGCCTACCTAAAGTTTATGCAGTCTGAAAACTCCAGGGAGATGTCAAGGACAACAAGGTGATCTCTGTGTTCTTAAAGGAGCCATTATCTTATTTTGATGTACATAGATGATTTTTAAGAACCCGAGATTCAATATATGACTAAGCAAATCTAGAAATCAGAAATATTAGTACTTTTGCTTTTGAATTATTCGTCACAATGTTATTTTTGAGAATTTATTTTGATATAAAAATGAGTTTAACACAAATATGTCCCAAAAAATATTAAAGAATATTGTACACCACAACTAACTACACTTAGTTTTTATATTATTTTTATTTATATCATCATTTGTATCAAAACATATTTAATTTTCAAAAGGCATTGGTTTCTTGGCGGCATGTGTCTCAGCTCAGTTAAATTCGTGGCCTATAACCTATGAACTTACAAATTTGATATTAAAATACAAAACAAAAATAAATCGTAATGGATATTTTGAAATATAATTAATTTTGTTTTTAATTGTAAATGAAAAAGAAATATTTTCTTTACCTTCTGTAAATTATTCCATATTCATATTATATGCTATAAAAATTATTTATATACAAAATATAACGTGAATGCAGGACGATATAAAGATAAACACAAAAAAAAAAACATGAAAATTACTTTCGATAAATACGTATAAATTGTAGTTTACTAAGTTGCTAATTAAAAATAATTAAAATATAGTTATTTATATAATTTAAATTATTAATTATGCTAAACTATTTTACAATTCGGTTTCAAATTATATTAATTTCAAACTTAATTCATTGCATGCTAAATTTTACCATAATTAGCAAAACTAATAACCTACTTTGTTTATTAGTTATAGAGAATTTATATTTTTATTTCTATTATTAATTTTCTTCTGAATTTATTTTGTTCATTTTTATTTAATTGGTATGATTTACAGAAGAGGTTTTAAATTTAATTTTAATAATAAATTAAAACAAAAAAATTATTAATAAAAATTAATAATTTGAAATACAATACAAAAGCGGCTCAACAGAAATCGATGAATTTTTGGAAACATTTAATGCTTACAGAACAGTTAATTTGAAAACTTAAAGATATATACAAAATTATTTAAATTGAGTTTGATTTTTGAAATAACGATCTTTGTTTGTTTTTTTTTTTAAGTATAGAGATAAATCAATGACAACAACATTAAAAAGAATACAGAAACAAAACTTCAAAAATCAGTTCATTGGCACCAAAACAAATCCAAAATATACTATTCTCATTCAAAATAAAAGATAATAAAACATTTCTGATATAAATGCATATATAAATATATTTTGTTTTTTTTGTTCTTTTTTAATTTTTTAACTATTTGAATAATTAGATCATGCAATTTATTTTTTAGTTAGAAATTGTTTCGGAAAGTAAAACTATACTTATATATTTTTAAATAATAAAACAAAAATAGTAAAAATATCAATCGGTTAAAATCACTGCGCACACTGATTTTTGTCCTGTTTGTAAAGATTTGTATGACTTACATATTTTTGATTTTGTAAAACAATTGTTATATTTTTTATATATATCTATATATATTACAATTTATTTTCTGGATTTTGTTTTTGCTCGGGGAGTGCGAAACGGTTTTGAGTTGAGGTTTTTTTCTTAGAAAACAAAAGTAACCAATTTATTATAATAACATTTTTTTATCAAAACACTCACAAACAGTTTTTTTTTTTTTAAATTAAACGTTTGGGTTATGTGCAATTCTTTGTATTAGAATTTTATTTTACTATTCAATTGTTTCTTTTTTTATAAAAATTGTTTGTCTTTTGCGTTTAATTTATTTTTTTTTGTTACATATACACAAAAATGTAACATTTATATGTATAACAATTTTGTTTTCTGTTCATAGAATTTACTTCATAGCTTTTTCTTTGGTTATTCAAACAAAACTATAAAAAAATAACAAAAAAAATTAACTATTTCGTAGACGTTTACTTTTAATAAATTTAACAATATTAATTAATAATAATGTTGAATACGTTTTTTGCTTGCACAGCCTGTATGCCGCAGCCACGCATAATTAGAAAAAAAAATAATTCAATTAAGAACAAAATGTTTATAAGTACAAAAAATGTCTCCCTCCTATATTTTTCTGTTACTCTTTTTATTCCTAGATTCAATAATTTTTTTTATTAATTCCATTTCTAAATATTTTTCCTAGAAAAAAAAAGTACAAACATAAATTTCCCAAACTTATTTATTTATTTTTTTTTATATAAAAACCAAAAAATTCCTCGATTTTTGTCAAAAATATTTCACTTATCCCAAAATATCCCCTGACTAATATATTTAAACGAATTATCTTAATGAGCTTAGTCTTAAATCAAGAAAGACTACATTTTATTGTTTTTGTATAAATAAAGTCACCATATACATTATACAAATTTTATACGTGAATGTCCCAAGAAATCGAAGCCTAGTTGTGTTAAAAAAAATTCAAAGAACAACTTGTTCGGGGTCAAATAAATTATTAGTCACAGCACCCCTTATATAGAAATTTTTGAGTTTTTTTGCTACACTGAAAAAAATATATTGTTTAATTTTTCCATCCATTGTGTGAAAGAGAATAATACTATAGAAACATTTTTTTGGTTAACAGTTTTGTTCCGAAAGTATTAATTTTAATTTGTTTATTTTTTTTTTGTTTAGAATGTTGCTCTAAACTGTGAGTGTGTTTTTATTAAAAAAAAAAGTAGGCAATTTCAAAATTAGGTTCATTTTTTTAATTAATGTTACTATTATTTTTCATTTATGTACATACAAGTATTAGAATCATTTATTTTGTTTAATTTTATATGTTAAATTAATTTTTTTTAAATTTCAAAACAAAATTAAAATTAATAAAAATCAAAATTGTTATTCACCGAAAACTGGACTTAAGGATTCCCAAGCAACAAATTCTCCGCAACAATATTAAGTATGTCTGTTTTATGACGCATGGATCAGCATTGTCGTCAAAAAAAACCTGCGTTGTAGGCTGTTCAGAAAGTTAATGTTGGTAGATTTCAAAAAAAAAAAAAAAAATATACGAGCACGGCGGTAAAATTCAAATTGATTGTTTTTTTTTCTTCTAAATTTTTGTAGTATTAAAAAAAATACGAAAAACCAAATTCATAAAAATACATAAAATTAACAAACAAAAATCAAATTCTATCGAAATTATGCTTAACTATTATTTCTCGTATTGAAAACAGGCGATATTTGCAAGTTGTATACCTGAGATAATAGACTTGATTGGAACAAGAGCCAAATATGGGGGCACATTAAAAAATGAAAGGGGCCGAAGGTGAGAGCACATTCCAATTAGTATTCTTAAAACTAAAATTCCAACAAAAAAACAAAAGAAATTCATTTTTGAAGTAAAACAAAGAGAAATAAATATTAAATTTTAAATAAACACCAAATCCAAAAAAATGAAAAAAAAAAACATAACTTAGAAAAATCATATTTGATGATTTTTGTTGAATGCGTTGTTTTTCTTTTGCGTCCCATTCATATTTAAACAAAATACAAGATTTTTCAACTAACAAAAACCAAATAACCCATCATCACCACAAAACAAAACTAAACAAAATTATAGAAAAAAAAATCAAAAAAATGTCAACACACATTTTATATTTATTTAGATAAATTCAATTATATATTTCCTTTTTGCATCACAGAATATGACTATTCATAAAAAATTCAATTCGACCCAACACAGCACGTATATATCGAAATTTAATATTTTTCTCAATAAACATTTTAATATTATTAATTTTTTTTGTTTACAAACAAAACAAGAAAAAACGAAAATCAAGTTTCTTTATTTTAAACAAAATACAAGATAAGACTTAATTTTAATTATAAATAGAAAATTTCCTTACATTAAATTTTAATTTAAATTATATATTTAATTTAAATTGTGATATGGAATCAAACTAAAATAAAATTAATCATTCTCATGTTGCACGCTTTGTGTTTGTGTTAATTTTCTTTATTTTATTTTTCTCTAAACATATACCAACAATCTCTTAAAAAAAACAAATGTTGTTACTAATTTAAATAATTAATTAAAAATAAGCTAATATGGGAATTTTAATTGATTAATTCAAAGATTGGTGTTTATTCAAGTAATTGTTCTATAATATTGTTTAACTACTGTGTCCAGTCGAAGTGATTATAATTATATTAATAAATGTTACTATTTTTTCTGTTTGTTTGTGGTTTTGTATTAATTTTACGCATACAAATTAATTTTTAAATCATATACATATTGGGTTTTGCTTAGTTTTTAATTAAAAAAACATTAAAAATCGAAGAATATTTTAATTTATTGCAACGAGTACGGCAGAGTAGCTTAGGATATGTATAAAAGTTTATTTTTTTTAATAAAAAATTACAGAAAAGTGAGCACATACATATGATAAATCAATATGCGGTTAAATACATTATTTAAATACTAAACAGATTATTTTATCCCTGTTTAAGAAGGAGGCATTTTCAGAAAAATTCAATCATGTTTCGCGTAGTATGCTGATAATTTGAAAAGCATGAACATTTTATTATGAATAGATTGATTAAAAACCATTTTTAGACTCTCATTTCAGGAGGTTGTGAGTGCGAAAGAGTTTCAACGCATTTTAACATACTTTAGTTCCTAATTTTATGCTTAATACTATTTGCAATATTCAAGAGGTTTAATGCACGTTTCTCATCTCCTTGAATAATAGACATTTTGTGCCATTTTAATCTAAGATATGAGAAGAATGAATCAAATTGGGTGACAACATTATTTCATTTCAATATGTATTTTATAATGAAACAAACCATAATATAGAAAAATTTAGATGTAAGAGTACTATTTAATAAACATTAAAGAATAGAATTATATTTTACATGAAACATGAGTTGCTTTCAATGTCCCATAAACACAACGAGGAGAATTATTGAAAATTAGAAATTCATAGGTCGATAAATTCATAATACATATTTCAAAGAAAAATGTCTAAGAGCTGGAAAATAGAATTATTCAGCTCCAGTCGATCTTCGGGTCTCTCATTTACGAGCAGAAAACGGCATGACAAATGAATTTATGAGTTCCCCCCTCACGAATATTTGGATATCCAAAACTCACGCACAGTGCTTACAAAATTTAAGTAATTATTCTTAGTCATTATCAGCGTGCAAAATTATAAAAAATATACATACATATATAAAAGCTTCTATGGTTTTAACCCTATAACGTCTATACAAGCAATAATTCAGAAAATCGGACATGCAAAGTAAATTACCAGTGGAGATCCCAAATTTTCTGAAAAAAAAATCTCAGCTTATTTTCTTACCATATCTATGAAAATAAATGAAGAAATAATTTGACGTCTTACGTCGGTTCAAATGACATTTCTGCTGGTTTAAGGTTAAGTTGGAAAAAATGTTGTATTGCCAAGTTTTTAGGTATTAGAATGATACTAATTAACAATTCACTAAACGTATTTCAACAAAACTTACTTATTTTTAAACATTTTGTAACTTATATGGCTATTTTTTAATAAATTGCTTCTAAGCACAACTAAAATAATAACAGCTCATGCAAAAAAGAAACTTGATAAAAAAACTTTTTTGACGTTTGTAAATGTCAAAGTGTAAAAAAATGAATAGCGTTATGATGATCTTAACCTTAATAAAATGTTAGAAAAAGTCGCCGTTTAAACTAAGTATCATCCTTAAACTAAATCCGTACTAATTTAACTAAAATTTGTATTTATCAAAATAAAAAAAAAACGCCAAAAACCTCCACTATTATATTAAAAACCTTTTGGAAAAAGATATAAAATAAGGATTTTAATTTAATTTATTTAATGCGAGCTTTTGAAAGGATTTTTATCAAATAAGTTCTCAATCAGTGCTTAGCGAGGCTTGTTGCTTGAGAAATAAAGGGTGGATCAAATACAAGTTTCTTATTAGAAATGCATTAAAATGAACCAAATTAAATTTCTTCTATGTATTCTGAATTTATTAGAAAGAACAAACATTCCTTTTAGTTATGGAACCCAACGTCGTTCAAGTGGCTGCCTCGGCTGAACGTACGCCTTCAATTTCTGAGTTAATTGGACCTTGTAAGCGAATATTTCGAGATCTTTTTGCGAAATTCTCCTCAGGCGAGTTGATGTTCGAGAATTGAGCCTCACACTCTCGGCTACAGCAGACAAATTCTCGACTGTGCGCACCGTACGACGACAGGGACTATGAGGCTAGCCGCGCACATTAAATTTGTAGTTGCGCAACTGCTTGGTTCGAGCAACTAAGAAGTTTGTGTTTTGACCGAAATTAAACGATTGTCCAAAATGAGTTCGCTATTTTGTGTAACATATAATTATATGCACCTGCGCGGACATTCAACCAAATAGTTCATCTGTTTTCTATAAGCAACCAAACAGTTGTGCAACTAAAAATTGAATGTGCGCGCCTAGCCTAAGAGTGGTCCACTAGCATACCAGTCTCACGAACTTCTTTTCAAAAAAAACCAATGTTTGAGCTACACAGCACTCACTTTGAAAATAAGTTTCCCAATGTTTCCCAACGTTATATAAGCGACTCATTTTGTTTCGCGGGCGTATGATACCTACTGACTTTCTGTCAAGAATTCGAGCGGGAATCAGCTGTCAGTGTCAAAATATCGTATGATTTAAGATGGCCCACTAGATGGCCCACCCTATATATATTTGAAAGTTGATTTTGCGTTACTATACTCTGTTCAATTTACTCGTATATTTGCAGTACAGGCCTTATGGGAGTGCTTTTTCAGAAACACTTGTGCCTCCTGCTGTTTGCACGGCACCTAAACTTAAAATATTACCAAGAAAGAGAACTACTGAGTTAAATTAAAATTGTTTGTTTAATGTTCTTTGAGCTCATGTACAGCCCAACACGACCTATCTACTCCATGGGTGAAAGGTAACTGATCGTAGAGCTGTGTCAATCGCGATTGATTCGGTCTTTGTGACCCGTTCACCAAAACGATTGATTGATTGCAATCAAAGTAGACCAAATCAATCAATCCTAGTGCCAATCCGTTGCCACTAAAACCGATGAACGACACGAACGAAAAAAGTTATGTTTCGTTCATTCAACTTGGTCTCAATCATTTCACAATACCAAATAGGAATGGACATGAAATAAAATGTATTTTCCTCATTTTATACACAATGGAAGATGGCGTGAACGAAGCTACGAAGTAATAAAAAGCCATACTTTCGTTCATTTTCACATCATTTCGGTCTCGGTCTGAACGAAACGATTGGAATGAGTTGAATGAATGATTGAAAACATGTCGTGTCGGTCTTTATCTCGTTCTGAACGAAACGGATGGATAAAAAATGATTTTGATTGAATGAACGATTGATTGAAAAGATCGAATCCTTGAACCAATCAATCAATGATTGATTCGATCTTTCAAAAAGAACGATTGGCACAGCTGATCGCCAATTTGCAACCAACCCTTATTGTGTTTATTAAAAAAAAAACACTGAATCGGAATTACCATTGTCAAGTTGATAGAAATTCATATGGCATTTTCTTTGGTTTGTGCTACGTAACTTTCAAGATTTAAGCTTTTTCGAGCTTTTGGTAGCAAATATTTTTCTGAGATTTGCGGCAATTTTTAATGCTCCTACGGCAATACTGTAAGAGCTTTCAATTAAAGACAGCTTATTGAAATCCATAATGGTCAGACTGAAAGGCAAATATCCTATCTTCCTTGTACTGCAAATATAAATTAAACAGAGTATAGTAATGTGGTTCTCCTAGCTCTTGTTAACTGTTTTCTATTTTACTTCAGAGCCTGAGGTGGAAAAATATAAAATGTGTTTCTTTTTAAGTTCAGAGTGTTCAAAGCTTCGAACATGTGTTTCTTTCTTTGTTCTAAACGTGTTCAGAGTGCGCTCTGTTTAAAACAAGCATATGGCAGGTGGAAATTAAAAACAAAATGGCGACAGCTAAGTGCTTCGATGTGTTTCAAATCAAAAACAACTTTTTGTTTTTATTTGTTTTTATCTTAAAGCCTATTACGGAGATCGAGACAAGACAAATTTTATCTCTACAATTTTAATCTCTACAAAACTTTTCCAAATCTCGCGCAAAAGTTTGAAGTTTGAGAATTAAAAAATAATTTAATGTGTTTTGTAGTAGATCTCTGGAACGGGTTGTCTTACAAAAGTCGTTCATACCTTTTTGGAATCTCCTCTCGATGCTTTCAAGAGAAGCATCAGCACCTTTTACATAAAACCAGTTTTGACAAAAATCAAAATAATGCTTGTATCATTCTTTTTACTGGCAAAATTTAGTGTAGACATTTTGTACAGGAGTTCACAATAGTATGAATATTGCGCGCGAACTGCGTATACCGCTCGGAAAAATATCCGAGACAAAATTTGTCCCAGAAAAAAAATTGTATGGGAGACAAAATTTTTCCCGATCTGCGACTCTGCGTACTAGGCTTAATGGTTGCATTTGTGAGTGCAATACCAACAAACAAAATGAGTTCATATAATACTTTACTTCGTTGGATTACTTGTCAAAGTGATAAATGTTATGTGAATTCATTTTGGTAAAAACGGCGTCGTTTTGGTAAAATTCAATTTAATTCAAAAAGCAATGAAATTTTCCGAAAATCCAATGGAAAACGATGTTAGTTAAATGCTAAAAAAAAAAATGTAACTGTTTATTTGGAAACAAAAAAAAACACAAGTAAATTAAAGGAATCAAGTTTTGCATTAGGCAATAAATAGTTAACCTATAAAATATATAATTCTTTTTTATTACCAGTTAGTTTTACTGAGATGAATCTTATGTATATAACAGTTATAAATCTGTAGGACAAAATACATTGCAAACATTTGTATCAAAGGCTGGACTTTACATTTTATTTTTCCTAAAAGTCTAAAATGCAAAAACAAAATCGGGGAATTCTCCAACCCAGCGCTTCTTAAAATTGTTCCTCTTTTAAAAAAATACATTATTTGAAATTCCTTTTGATTGCACTGCATTCGTTACCTCTGAATCTGAATATCAAATAAGGTTGTTCAGTCGCGATTTTAGAAAAAGAGTGTGAAACAATATCCAGAGAACCACATATTGTAAAATAAATTGTCTTCGATAGCAAAATAAATGTTCTGGTTGTCTTTTTATAAGATTTATACTTTCTGAGTTAATGCGTCGAAATGTACCTACATCTCTTAAGCTTAGATATTTTATATGGTTATGCAACAAAAACTAAAAATCGCATACTTATCGTACATCTAAATCTTATAGTATAAATGCTTTAAATAAAATTTAGTACAAAAAAAAACAATTTAATTGAATTTCCTATCAGAATAATGATAACATTTTTGTCATTCTTTTAAAGTATTAAGAGTACACCTATAAAATTTGAGTGGTAGTATACATACATAGTATATTAAGAAAAACTTAGGACTATTGGACAAATAGAAATTGTTTGCCCTGAAAATAAATGTTTATAATTTTAATATGAGCGTTTTTTGATTGCTGACTTTTATACCTTTTAATGAACATTTTTATTGTGATTGTGTCTTAGAAGACTTAAGAGCAAAACAGACTTAAGATTAAGGAACATGAAAATTCAAACTCTTCAAGCTCAGGCATACTCAAAATATTGTTGATCTTGACGCAATGGAAAAAACAAAATTTTATCACTTAAGAATATCGTACTCGTTGCAAAAATCTTATTTTTTACAAATTAAATATAAACTAAAAATATTTGATTTAAAATGAAGGCATTATGTCCTGAAACATTGAACTAAACAAAAAAAAAAATACTCATTTATTTTATATTTAATGTTATTTTAATTAAAACAATACAAATTTAGTTTGAATATTTATCAGTGTCGATAGAAGTTGTGAAACAGAAAATTAAATTTTCTAAAATAAACGAAATTGTAATTGTGTACTAATTGTGTTGTAGTTTTCCTAACCATATGTTTAATTTATTGTATTTTTTGTTTGTTTGTTTCATTTTTCTATTTCACTTACTAACAAAATGTCCATTACTCTTAGTAACTTTAGTAAAAAAAAAAACTTAATATGGTAAACGTACCTACTCTATTTGTTGATTTAAAATATTCCTTTTTTCGGTTAAAATACAAAACAAAAATCTTTCTTTTTCAAAATGTTTAGTTATTTTTCTCTTTGATTCTTGATGGTTATTTTGTAAAAAAAATCTTAAAATTAAAAAAAAAATCTATAGCTTATATTTCCCTTTTTTATGAATCTCATTTGTTTTACTTCTTCTATATATAATTTGACTTCGTTTGAGTAATCGAAAAATAAACAATTAAATGTTTCTTTTTTTTTCTATTTATATATATATAATTATTAATCTGTGATACAAACAAATTAAAGTGTGCAAATAGATTTGTCTTTTTTAGGTCTTAAAACAACGTCTGTTTGTGTTTATTTCTGTCGTGATTTGTCTTACATGCTATACATTTATGTATTTATATAATATTTCTACTGTATGTGTCTTAACGTTGTTCTTGAGAATAAAACAATCTACTACTTTTTCTAACTCCTGTATTGGAAAACCTCTGTCGAATAAACAGTTAAATATTGAATTTTCAAAAAAAAAAATCATCGTAGGTAAATATTTAGTTTAAATTATAATTTTCTTGAAGATTAATAGCGTATGTGTTGAAATTAAACAAAAAAAAAATTGATAATAAAATTTATTGATTTGGCATTATTTAGACGGAAAACATGCGCTTCATCTTCATGATATGATCTTACTCCTATTTTTATGAAACTATTGTAAAATGTACTTGTCAAGTACCTTATGTATGCCAATTTCGATTGGATGTGTGGTAAAAAGTTTTGTGTGTGAATGTCCCTTGTATAATATTCAGTTAAAAAAAACATCTCTTTCGTAATTTATGTTTAATTTTTTTTTCTTTAGTCAGCAAATAGCTTTTTTAAGTTATCCTTTTATTAAAAAAAATTACGAAACCTATTTCCTTTATACTCCTTGTCCTCTTCGCCAAAAAAATAAATAAATTATATTTAAAATCAAGATTCGTACAGGTTTTGTCTCTAGAACTGCACGACTAGCCATTTGTAAATATTTACTCAGAATATCCCAAAACGAAATAGAGTTCTTCAAACAACATTCAAAAATTGTAAAACTAGCCAATACCTTTCCTTGACCCCTCAGAATTTATATTTAAATCCATGCAAATATTTTTTTTTTTTAATATAAACACAAATCCACCCATCTTTTGATTGTTGCAACAAACAAATTGGATTTCCTGTGTTGATGAGTTTTAGATATTTGAAAAATGCACAAATAATCAAAATATTTTTTATACAAAATACTTAAACAAAAAAAATATATATCCAAAAACAAATTCAAATGCGTGGCCAGGCATATCTTTTTGTTTTAAATTCTGTACTTAATCTTTTTTCTATTTACATTATAACACAAGAATCTTTTTATTTATATTTCTTTGTTTTGGTTTAATTTTAGAAATTATTTTAGAGCTTACAGAGTTTGTATTTTGAATTGATTAATAATAATTACATTGCTGCTGCAAGCATTTGCATTTTTCACTGTTAATATCATTTTTCTTTTGCGGAGCTTTATGTGGAAGCAGAAAGATGTTCATTTCATTTTGTTATTTTTTTTTCTTAGAAATTACATTTTGAGTTGAGTTACTTTAAAAAATCAATACAAAATAAATACATTTTAGCGGATAATCACATCTCTGCACTTATGAAAATCCAATTTCTACACCAAACTTTTTCAGATAATATATTTTTTGGTTTGAGTATGATTTTGCTTTTGGCTTTCCTTACAACATAAATAATTTTATCCTTCGTCAGCAACTTTGGTACATTGATGTGTCAAACACAAGGATACGATATTTCTCACCCACGGTAATGTATCACTGCAAGGATTGATCTCTCTCCCACCACACTCAGACTCACACGATATGGCAAGATAAAATGTTAAAATAAAGAATAATACTTTTTGTAAATAATAATGACTTGAAACATTTTTTGTCCTTAATTTTTAACCACATAAGGCTCCTACAAAAACTTCCTTTAGTTTAAATTAAAACATAATTCCTTACATATTGGCCATAGCATATACTTATGAGACAAATTGGAAACACATGGTGTCGAATGGAACAATTTTTGACAATCCGAATATGCCTTTGGCTAATTCTTACTTGTAATGAATATAATAATAATAATGAATGGGGTTTTTATTGCAAACATCGTTTCTTCGATTTTTTAATCGGCTTGGTTTATTTCGATTTGTTTTGTCTTGGTGTTGTAAAATAAATCATTTGTATAGGTAATTTTTTTCCATTCTGTAGCATATGAAAAAGTCAACTTTCGCTTTAGATAAGAGCAAAAAATAACTCTTTTGAAGCGAACAAAAAAAATATATGTAAATCTTTTGGAAATTTTGAACTTGGTTTTTAATTATTGATATTAAAGGTCTGTAAGTGAAAAGTAATGGTTTTATCGTCGATTCTTACAATAATGGTGTTTGATAAAATTAAATTTCATTAATGTAGAATATTTCAAGTAGATGTCTCTACCCGCCATGTGAAGCAGAGGAAAGTTTAATAACATGCGAAAACTAATATATTAACGGTCAATTGGATACACCCAGTGTTTTGTAAAAGTTTAAAGTTTACTTCAGACACTGAGGTTACACGTGATTCAAACCAACAACATTCTAAGGGCATAATATTCAGTTTTATCCTTCAGAAAAATTAGACCTCTAGTGACTACCATTCGTTATAAAAACACGCTTACATATAGCTTTAATAAAAATCAAAAAAATTATTTTAGCGCATCAGAATACATCCAGTGACTTGAATACGTTAAAATAAACGTTAAACTAATAATTATTTATGCGATCTTCTACCTTAGAATAACTTCATAAGGTCTATTCGTAAAGTTAAAAAAAATAATCCAAGGTTAGGTATATCACCCCATACTTTTTCTGATGACATCAATGAGCTCGTCCTTGGTATTACATTATTTCTCTGACTCATAGATATTGCGCGTCATCCAATCCCAAACATTTATTTTAACATTTTAATTATTTTCAGGTCAGGAGAGTATGAAACACTGACTTTATAAAAATTTTTAAAATTTTGACCTTTGATCCACTCTTTCAGTAGCTGAGCAGAATGGTTAGGTGCCTTATATTGTTGGTATGTCCACGACAAATCTTGAATAAATGTGGAAATGTCTTTTTTTCACGCACCGAAATACGAAACAGCCTTCATTTTTGCAGACAAAACTGTCGTTCTGTGGCTCTATAGACAGCGATAGCTCTCCAAACTATTACTCCGACCTAGCATATGCGCAAACGATTCAAGTGGTGTATTTCTTTCTGAAGTCGTTATAATAATAAATGCAAAAATAATAAATGCCATTGGGATCTTCTAATTTGAAATAGTCAATGACAGGTTTTCCCACGTGATATGGATACCACAAAGAAGTAACGTGCCTGTTTGCGGTTTGGTGTCAGGGGCTTTTTTTTTTTTGCAGTTTGCAGCTCCACAAATAGTCAGCTGTAACGCCTGATTTTACCTTATTTTTTTTACGGCTGAATCCTTTGAATTGGAAGCAGCTTTGAGAATCTCTCTTTTATTAGTGTTTGACGCGACTTGGTTATTTCCGCCTTTTATATTTATCCCGTGGCCGGAGGTGTTTTCCAACAATTTTTTAGTTTCGACTCTAAGGTCGGTATTCACCGAGCGCTCATAACTTAAGAAGCTCATAAACGCAATATTAGTGAAGATCTACGAGCGCTCTTAAAAGTTAGGAGTGGTCCCGAAATGTGTGCCACGCACGCATTTAACTCGAATCCATGTGAGCAATGCCAAGTAGAAGAGTATCCATTTGCTGTCAAGACCCACATTACACAACATTTCACAGTTTGGGTATGCCTGAACAAGAGAGAGTGGCTCTCATTTTCGAACTTCGAAAAACACTTGCGAGTGGTTGGTGAATACCGCACAGAAATTTCAAGTTAAGAGCCTCGTAAAGTTAAGAGCCGTTTAGGAGCGCTCGGTGAATACGAACCTAAGATTTAGCACTTTGACTTTTTCTGCTGGACTCAATTCTTTTCTATCACTCATTGCAATTGATTAACCTTAATAACGAATCTGTTTCCAAAAGCGACAAGAACTTGAATGCCTGAAACTTATTAGTAAAAGCGTTTTCTTAATGAATGGCATTTAATAGCGGACTAGTTATTATAATGGTTGATACTGTACTGAATATCAACCCATTGCTTGGGGCATACCATGTTATTAGTTAGCAATATGCTAAACATTTAGTAATTTACTAGGTTTTCAAACATTTTAATACTATTTTAATAACTAGTAAAATACTCTCTTTTTCTAAAAACCGTGCATTTGAACACGTCTAAACAATGAAAAAACCTAAATCTGGAGAACGGATCTAATAATTTGAAATGTCAGAAACTTAGAAGTCAAAGTGACAACCTTATTTACTTTGCTATTTATTTATTTGTGACTTGACTGGAACTGGACCATTCCATGTAATACTCCGATAAGGTTGTATATAGGTACATCCTTTGTATTCAGCCAGGAAGTTAAGTTACTATAGTCTTCTTGTGACTAATAACATAAAAAAAACAGTTTATACTTTAAAATTAATTTTATAAGTTAAACTAAATTGAAACTTTATAATGATATTACAATTAATAAGTAACTATCAAAAGGAGTATAGCACCAAGCCCACTAGCACGTCGCGGCCACAGAAGAAAGTAGAGCTGTGTCAATCAGGATCGATTCGATTTTCACTTTAATCGATGTCAATCTCAGTCGTTTAGAATCTAGATGATTCTCGATTTTCTATTTCAATCTCAATCATTTCAATGAGTCTCAATGTGGATTATGTCCAAACGGACGGTTAACTGGAATTTCTGGGTTGAACTCGACACTGAAGAACATGATTGATCGAATTGGTTATTGATGGTGAAGGTCGAAAAAACAATTGTTGGGTTGAAGTGATGTTATTTGATGTATCAGGATCCAGTATTTTTAATGTGGATTTTTGGACGTTCTTAATCCATCGACATCGTAGCCATCCTTTGATGGAATTTGACAGTTTATGCCTTGACGAATAGGAGACGAATTAAGTTAACGTACAGTACAAAGTGTATTTCGTACAAAATGTCAGCCGAAAGCCCTAAAATTGCTCTTTTCCGGAGCAACAAATAAAATCTCTTTTTCTTGAATTTTTTGACACTTTTTAATCCATGTACAAAGTAGCCATCATTCGATGTTATTTGGCAATTTATGGCTTACAATAATAGAGTATTTTGTGAGAACTATCAAAGCCACAAGTCAATCTTATCATCTAAATCGAAATTAAAATCGAATAGGAACAGTATTGAATCATTTCAGTGAAATGAAAATCGATTGTTGAACGATTCGATCATTTGAAATGAACGATTTACACAGCTCTAGAAGAAAGAATGATTAATAATTTTTATAGACCGAAAAATTAACAGGGTTGTTAGAAAAATGTAAATTTAGGTTGCGTCCCAAAATTCTCCGTCAGCGCATGATTGTCAGATTTACGCCTGACGTGCGCTGGTGTTTACATTGGTTTTTATCCACTACACTTACCAACATTAGGTACAATTTTAAGAAATAGTAAGATGCTAAAATGCTAACAAAATCTTCTTTCGAGAGCGTTTTCGAGACCGTTTTCCATAACCGTTAACCGTTAGCAAGTTGATCAAATTCCAATTTTCAGTATCAGGAGTGGATGTTCCAAATTTTAAGAAAACTGCGATGAAACCTTTTTGTATTCTCTAGGGTACTCATTGATTTGGTTGTATTTCTGTCAATGATAGTTGAAATATTGTTGTATATCAGATCTTTTACAAATTTATTCCTACAAAATAAAGTCTAAATGAACAAAAAATGAAAAGTACGTTTGCGCTCAAAAAAAAAAGTTGATTTCATTTTGAATTATCTGCTAAACAGTGATGCCAATCCATTCATTTTTACACATTTTTTGAAAAATAGGTCTGTTCAGTATGAAAAGCTCGCATTGGTATTAAGATTTTATTTCTACATCTTATTATTGTATCGGAAAATGCGAAATTTAGACTCAGTCTTACTTTGGTGGATTTTCTATTAGGGACATTAGGGTCGCTAGGGTTTTTTTTTGTGGCGTGCATCTAAAAAGTTTAATTTTTAGTAATTCAGGCACATAGATGTCACGGGCTAAGTAGACTCTGAGGGCACTGTTCATTTGCGGCTTATTGGCACACCCCAATTGACTTAAGAAAACCCCACAAGGTAACCATTCCCTCATATTGTTCATGCAGAATGTGACAGTGACATCAGCTGCGTGATTTGTCATCCAATTTCGAATAAATTTTGATGTTTATAACTACCTTTGCTGTACAGATCGCTGACACCTTCGGACTTTGTGCGGATTTATTCGCACTTTCTGGACCTCAAATGGATTGGCGTCATTACAAATACTGAAGATTTTCTTGATGAATTACAACTTAATCCAAAAATGGGCCTCTTCACTGAAGATGATTTTTTGATTTAAGGATGTTGTATATAGTCAGCAACCCTTATAAAAACCGCGTTTTACTATCGCCAAAGATCCATATAGATTAACCCTCGAAAATAAAACGATACGGATCATAGTGACAGTTATATGGTATAGTCATCTCTCTTTTGCTTATGTCTGTTGATTTTCAAATGTTTCTTGTCATTTTCCCTTACACTGTATTTTACACTACCTTACCATAAAAAGCCATCTACTGGTCAGAGTATGAACTGGTTTTTGGATCTTTGAAATAGATCCAGATAGAGAACAGGATCCCAAATTGTTTTTGTAATACATGTTAAAAATTAATTCAGATCCGGATCCACATAGATCCGTAGATAATAAAACGTGCCTAATGTTAAACATAAACAAATCATGAGTGATTGGGAATTAAGGATGGGAGAGAAAAGAGGCGCCAATGATGTCTCAAATGTTTGCAAATTTGAATGGCAATGAAAAACCGTACCGGTTAAATTATTCCATAATCGTGATGTGCGACGAAAAAACGAATCTTTGTATTTGACGGTACGTCCAAAATTGGGGTATCACGCGAGTAAACTGATAAAGGGGAGGAATGCAACACCGCTGGTGAAAGAAGCGATAAAATAACCAAAGACATAAAACTTTCCGACGGTGTTCAAGAGATGGGAACGATTCCATAATAGTTCTGTTTATTATCCATTTAAGCACCCTGTTATGGAATCTATCTAATAATTTAAGAGAATTTTGTGCCGAACATGCCCAAAGAAATGAGTTGTAGATACTCGAGGTTTGGACGGATTTCTTGCCCGATATAGAAATCCTAAACATTTTGCAGCATTTTTGGTGATACATTTCGCTTCAACGACAATAGATATCATTGAGTTTGCGAAGAACACGAATTTTTTATACTCATTTAACAATGCTGGAAAGATAGGTATTGGTATTTTAAGAGAAAGAACGATACCCAAAGGTCGAAGCGATCTACATGTCTAACAGAAATTTTGTATAGTTTTAAGTTCGTTTCTCTTTATTGATGTCCAGGTTGTACGACGATCACCGCCGGAAACAAAACTCTTGGGCAAAGCTCCTGAAGTAATCTTAAAACTAAACATTTATATTATTCATTTCGTTTTGGAGTAAAAATGTTTTTAAGGTTTTGAGTTCCATTTCTTTTAACTGCCTGTATCTTGCTAAGACAAGAAACGATTTAAAAAGAAAAAAAAATTCAAACGAAATGTTAAGCATCTCAATACTGGGCAACAATTTTAGGGTGTATCCCGAGTTTATTACACAGCCCCACAAAAAAAAAAAGTTCTCCGACTCTTGGATGAGACCATGTGTCTTATAGGTTTTTTGGCTCGCTGATTTCCGGAGTCTGTTTGACTCAATCAGGTCAGGTTTAAGGGCATTTGAAGGTCAAATTGCGAAATATTCGTTGAAAAATCTGAAAACCTATATATATATATAATGTTTTGGCATCGCTGAATTCGAATCCGGACTTCTTTTAACTCCAACACGTAAAGGTCAAGGTCAAACGAAGGTCAAAGCCCTAAAATATAACGATATGATATTTTTGAGCCCAGATTCTGAAAGAACGGAAAATTTTACGTCCAAATATGTATTGACTTTTTTTTTACCGATCTCTGTAGGTCATGTAGCGGTCATCCAAAATAAGACTCGTTTTTTAGATTTTGTCCTATGTATAGGAATTGGAATTCTGGTTTTTCAACAGTTGAACTTTACGTTTTTCGAGTCGCTGATCACGATGCTGGTATCCATTTGAACCTATCACGTTAAAATCAAGGTCAAGTGAAGGTCAAATCCCTAAAATCTAACGATATGATATTTTTGACCCCGGATTCTGAAAGAGCGGAATATTTTACATCTAAATTAATCAAGGCCTGTTGTTTGAAATGACGAATAAAAGAAGATACATATATTGAAGTTTGGGGATGCAAATTGGGTTGCACGACGGATTTCACGATTGAACTAATGTAACGATAGAAATTTAGGCATTGCTCAGTTTAAACTGGAAGAAATTTTAAAAGAACACTAAAGAACTATTGTCAAAAATTACATTTGGAGACACCCGAAATTCTATAAACCCCTTTCACGAAAAAAAAAAGAAACCAGGATCGGAACCGGCTAAATTGATTGCAGTTTATTATCTACAGCAATCACTTTAGTCGTAATTCGATCCCGTAATCATACTTCATACCGCATAGGCGACAGCAATAAAAATCTAATACTTTTGCACGCATGTTTGATCATTTTAGATTAGAAGTTGTCAATGAAATTTTTTCTTTTTTCCTATCCAGGGCATCGTTTTGTAAAACGGAATGTTTTGTAATGTTGATAGTGAATGAAACTAATAGTGTATGCTCATGTTTGTTTGTCGTTTAATATATCTTTTTTTTTATAGAAGTAAAATATTTTACCAATCAAAGTAGTGTCTCAGCACTACACCACTTAAGAATTGGCTCAAAATCAAAAAAGTTTGCTGCTATGTTACAGTGATTTTGATGAAAATACAACAAAAAAAAAATTAAAATTTTAGAAATGCATGGTAGTTTCTTTTATAAAAATATTGTTTTTTTAATTCTTATTTATTAAACAAAAAATAATACGAAGTTATTGAATCAAATGTTAAAAAACAAAACAAAAAATATACCAGCATTATATGACCTCTTCGTTTGATTCAATAAAATTCAAATAGTAAATTTAGTGTAAATACATTATGGGGTAGCAGACTAAAAATTAAAAAAAACATTACTGAAACTTATTTTGTTTTCGTAAAATTAATTTTTAATATTATTAATTTTTTTGAAATAAAAGTAAAAAACATTTTAAAATAATCTTTTTTAATTTAAATATATTTTACAATAATACACAATCGTGTCAATTATTCTCTGTTTTTATTTTATTTTTTTATTTTATTTTATACGACGTATTCTTTGGAAATTTATTTTATTTTTAATTCTCTCACTCATTTTTCATATCGATTCTATATACATACGTATCTATTTACTCAAAAAAAGTTTTAGAAAATACTTTCAGTAATTAAAAGAAATTTTATTATATCAAAAAGAAAAACTGAAAAACTGAAAATGATTTCTTGAACTTAAATCCAAAAAACACTTTAACATTCTTACACTAAGAATTCACATATAAAAAAAAAACATCTTCATCAAACTCAATATAAATATTAATTTTATCATTTGTAATTTATATATAAGAAATTTTAAATCATGCTACAATCGAATAAAATTATAATTCATGCATAGATACTTATACAAAGTTTTTTTCTTCTCCATTCGCATTTCGGCGGAATTTTAAATGTGTTGGCTGAATTGATTTTACACAACTCAAATAAACTGCGGATGAATTTGATAACCAAACACTCAGACACATTGTGGTATGTGGCCATATAACATACGAATCGGTGTCACATTTTCTAAAGGATTTTCTACACGAAGATAGAGAGGATGTGGACGTTGAAGTAGTATTTTTACATCGGTGAGTAGAAAAAGCCCTCCTTAAATATTTTTATTTTTATTTTAGTTCATTTTTAAATTATCTTTTTAAGAAAAGAGCTTTTAATAAGCTTTTTTCTTATTATAAGTTTAATATATACAACTTCATATAGCCAGAAGAATATTATTAAGGTAGATTGATTGAGAGTATTTATATACATATATTATAAAAAAATATAGTTTTTGTAAAAATAAAATTTATGATAATTTAAAGTGTATGCATAAAAATGTATATTATATATAAATCAAAACAAATAGCAAGGAGCCTGATCTGGAACTAGAAGGACTATTAAAGCGCCACTACACGACTGTGGCGTTTTTTCAGGGAACTATGATGAACGCTGTCGACTTGGAGCGAGTCAAGGTATAAAAAAATAGTAAAACCAACAAAACTCAAATCGCATTCAAGCTTACACCTTTACTACAACGTTAATTTATAATTTATCAACCTACTCGTTATCCGATTACAAAATAATCGACCACAAACAAAACATTATATCTATGAAGGATAACCCAAAAAAACTCTTAGTTTTTAATTCGGTCCCATTCTACTTTGTTTTCCAAGAGATTCCAAAACGAAAATATTTTTGCTTTCGAAAATTCCCTTGATCTTTTATTTAAAAATTTTGTGTTTTGTATTGATATCTTTTTTGAGCTTATATATTTTTTTTTAAATTTGCTTCAATGAATGAAATTTAATTTTTTTTTGGTCTTGAGAATATATTCTTTTATATTAAATAGTTTAGAATGGTTCCTTTGTTCAAGAATTTTTACTATAAAGATTATAAAATAAAAATGGTAATTTTTTTAACATTTAATGATTGCTTTGTTAAGAATTGTTTGTAGAGCTAGAATGTAATTTTATAATTATTGAATTGATAATATTAATATTTTAATAATTTTACATAAATTTTTTACTATACTGACAAAGTATGCATAGTAATATTAAGATTATTTTCTGTGGTAAGAATTGTATGGAATAAATGCACATTTATAAAAAAGTAAGTTATGCCAAAATAAACCTTGATAAAACAAATTGAAATTTTATTGCGAGATTAAATACATATGTGTAAAATAATACCTAAATTATTAAAAAAAAAATAATCTAGAAATTTTTAAATGCTCAATATTTAGTAGTTTAATGTCATAGTCAAATACACAAGATGCCTAAGTTGCAGCAGAGACTTGGGATAAGCCACAGACATAACGTTTTGTTGCTGTTGCAATTTAATTTCTTACTTCTTAATTTTCATATAACACTTTCACGGCATATTAAACAGGTAGCTACATTGATTTTGCTAGACACAACAAAATATTTTAACTAAGAAGAAACTCCTGCCATTATTTTGAATAAAAAAAAAAGTTATCAATTAACTGCAACCACTAACTGAAATTCAAAATATAACTAAACGTCAAGTGCTGACATGGGGTTTCCCCGTTTCGCTGCTAAGATTCACATAATTGTCGGTGAAAAGATGCGTCGATAAAGTAGTTTGAGTTTTCTTGCACCCATAAACTAAATCGAAGTTACGTGTATGTATGTATTGGCACCTGATAAGTTGCTTTCCACACCACCTTGAAGTCAGTGTGTGTACTGACAAATGGATATAGAATTTTTTACGCTTTGTCATTCAATGTATTTCCTATAAGAAAATAGCAAAAAGGGGCTCGAAAAACATAAATTTTATTAATTAATTTTATACGAACGGGTATCAATATTATGATATTAACAGAATAATATGTGTTTATTTCTAAATCAGGTGAAAAATAAATAAAAAACATAATTAATCCTGTGCAATTTGTACTAAAAAAATATAAAGAAATTGCAAGAAAACAACAACAAATACTTAAAAAAAATAGATACACATGAATTTTTTGAATTAAGTCACAAAAATAACAATGCTTCTTGGATTTTCTTGCTTTTTAATTTGTCTTTTTTATCATAGAAACTTGTTAACAAGAAAAAATAAAAATTTTCACAAAACATGAAAATACTAAACGATGTACACCGACCGAATTGAATTGAAAAATTAATAGAAGTAGTATTAGTAAACTGTACTATGATTTTTTTTTGTTACATTTGTTTTCGTATATTACATAGTAATTTAATTACACTTGAAAAAATTGCTGACCTAGAATTGGCCAGGCCACACAGGGGATTTATGTTTCTTTTATTTTTAATTAAATAGATAATTATTGATTTAAGGACAAATATTCTACCTTGAGACTAAAATACGGCTAGTCAAAGAAGACAATACAAGTTGCTTCTTAAAAAAATGTTTTCATCTGTCATTCACATAGATAGGTTTACGATTTTTGAAGACAAATTGCAAAAGATTAATTAATGCGCCTATTATGGATTACAACTCAACTTACAAATTTTTCGTATTATGCAAGTCAACTAAAATCAGTTGTAATGAAAAAATATGTTGCCATCTTTTAGGAGTCGATTTGCTGTCAAAACCAGTTGCTCAACATGAAATACAAAAACAAGAATACGAAATTGTATGATGGAAAGTTCTTTCGATTTGTTTTTCGGTGATTTGGAAGATCAGAATTTACAAAATAAAAAAGAATATCCGTATATTTAATAAACTTATGTATGTACACTTTTATGTATTGTTTTGCTTCGAAATAAAGTTTTCCTAAAACAACCACAACGTTCCTCAGCGATTCCGCCAATTTTTAAACTTGCTACTGCTCTTCGTTTCATGAGCGAAGGAAGTTACTAAAAGTGTAGTGGCAATGATTTTAATTTAGGACTAACTCAATCGATAGAGTCAGTTGTATTAAAAAAGTGTTAGATGTGATTGAGGAACCCATTTGTGGAAAATGGATAAATGCTCAGCTAACATAGAGCAACAAGTCGTTCAAATTGTGATGGCCATGTAGTTTTCAAACTAAAATACACTCATTACATTCTATTTTTATTAAAATTGTTGTTTAACTTACTGTTTTGTGTCCATATTTTTTATCCGAATGCAGATTCTTTCATTAAAATGTTCTACACAACTGCTTCGAACCAGTTGTTTGATTTCGACGCTTTTTACAACCGAAGCACAACTCAACTTACTTACATAATACAAAGAGACAACTGAAAAGTCGGCCATTTTGTTAGTTGTCTGCTAATCGACAACTGGTTGTGCTTTGACTGACAACTGCGGTTGTGATCGATAATACCAATTCTAAGAATTACAACTAAACTATAGTTGAGTTGTCTTCAATAATAGGGGGGTAAGTTTCTTATTATATTTTCAACCTGATTTATAAATTAACACAACTACTCTTTTAAAATCATAAAATGCATACCTGTGCATATAAATTTGATTAGTTAAATCAATGTTTTTCCGACCCTTTTTTGCTTTTTTCTTATGAGAAATGCATTGAACGTCAAATTTTCAATTGAAGGTTCACGCGCTGGCTGCCAGGTGCCGTGACTCCATGTGTCAATAATGGTAAGGAAATGCGTCGATTAAGTAGTTCGAGTTTTCTTGCATCAATAAAGTTAATCGAAGTGACACGTGTGTATGTATAGAGACGAATTACTCTACTACATCGGTTTTTTTTTATTTTCTATTCCATTTTCATTTCTGTAGGTGCATCGTGCATGTACATAAATGCCCACACATGATTGAATTTTTGTATTGACATGGTTTTTTCTGGTTTGTATGTTGAACACATATCTACAAAAGTATATATTTTGCTCACACTTTTCTGGAATCATGCGATATTTAAGGTAGTTGTCAAGGAATTTATTAAATCATGCCGAGGGCCGCAGGTTGAGTATATCTACCTTAAAGGGAATAGGTACTTCATATATTCAATTTTCTTAAGAAATTAAATTTAAATGATACAAAATCCAGAGAGAATTTTCAAAAACCAGAAGACCTAAAAAGATGTTTAAAGAATTTGTTTTATTAAGGTTTATTTTCTTAAAAATTTGGTGAAATCTACTGCACACGGAATGAAAACATCATGTAAACACACACTTTTTTACTTCTGATAAAAATAATAATTATATTTACCTGTATTTATTGTTATATTCTTTAGATTTAACTTCATATATTTGATCAAGTTTTCTAAGTCTTCTTTTATGTAACGTACAATAAATCAAAAACTTTTCTCTCTACATAAGAAATGTATCTAATAGTTTGAAATATATTAATCAATGTTTAGAAACTATGCAACTTTTTGTATATCAATCTACCTTCGCAGGGAAGTACGAGTAGTATAACTCGCTTAGGATTTAAGATGGTTCGGTTAATAAGTGATATTTTTATTTTTCTTTATTACATTATATTATTCGTCAAATAATTTTAATTCCACATAAAATTGTATACAATGCAAAGTTTTGTGATTTTTTAATTAACAATTTATATTTCTTTTTTTTTCTTTCTCATTATGTTTATAATTTGAAAATTTATCATTCCCATCAATACCTGCTCCTTCGAAACTATAAAATAAAAATGAACAATAATATAAAATTTACATAATGCACTATGTAATAAAAACAAACCCTCTCGATGAACAACCCCAAAATAATTGCATGTTAAATTACACACAATTTATATGAAAAAATAAATAAAACCACAAAACAAATAAAAATATATAAAGAAAACCACCCGATCTGGAATTGGAGGGTTTGTTTAAACGACATTTTACCACAGTGGAATTCTTCCAAGGAACAATTATGAATCCGATTGATCTACAGAGGGTGAAGGTAAACAACATTTCATTCCTAGAGAGAGTTTTATGTTTTTTTTTTATTAAAATTATTTTGTTCATACTTATGATTATGATTTGATTATATATTTTTTTTAATTAATATTTGTTTGTTTTAATGAAACAAAGAAGTAAAAATACAGCGCAATCTAAAATTTTCAAAGTTTCATCGAGAAACCACATGTTCTTAATATAAATGTCTATTTTAAAGTCAAATGTCTTCATATACATAAATGTAAACATTTTAATTTTTTTTTAATTTATTATTTATTTTAGTTTAAACTTTGGTCATTCATTAATATCCATCAACTTAATGTGACTCTGTATTGCAAATTATGTTCAATGTATAATACACTAACAATGCATAACACGTTATTTGTGTTGAGCGTTGTATTTTATATGCTTACAATTTTTCAAATGCCGATTTCAATATACTAATTGTTTCACAAAAATTATTTATTATTTTATTCACTTGACTTTGGTAATTAGTTTAGCCATAAGTAGGAAATCCAGAGATAATGAATACTTATAGAAAATAGTAAATAATTAAAGGAGGTATTTAGTAAAGATTCATTTGTATTTATTTGAAGTGAGCTATCAATAATTGTCGTGACGTTTCTCATAGAAGACCATCTTTCGTCATTAAAATGTATTTGGCCTTTATTTGTTCATATTAATTTAAACTACTTATTTTGAGTATTAAAATTTTGAAAAGGCTTTGTTCTTCGTTTCACTTTGGTCCCAAATACAAATAGTAGTGGCATACTGTTGCTGTCTTTTTATTTTAGCGATTCTCAGAGCAGTTACCATACGTAAGAAAATCCAGTCTTTTTTCATCAAGCTTTGAAACAGCTTAGGAGCTGCAAAGAAGGTTTGGAGATTCCTCTATAAATTTCAATAAAATTCTTAGCACCTAATACTTATGAATGGCAAAAAGATACGGCAGTAAAGAAGTTTGGCTTCCTGAAGAGATTTATTTATTCCAGCAATTGATACCACTGATCTGCGGATTACAAAAATAATAAAAATTAATTGAAAATAGTGAGCAATGTACAATAAATTGAATTGCAGCAATTTTTAAGGATATTGGTATGTATGCCATCTGGTCCAGCATTGTCATTTGATTTAAGTAATTAAAGCTCAGGTATAAGTTTATAATCATTCAATTGGATGCGCAACACCTTACTCAGCTTGAAGATAAATCTACTCGTATACCAGATGTTACAGGGCGAAGTCCACATTTTCAATTTGTTTCTCAAATCTCATCCTGATAAGTATACGGTCAACGTAACCTCTTCATTCGGACCTCTTTACTTCAGACCATTGTGTAATATCTACAAATTTATCGTGTCATATCCAGGACCCCATCCTACTAGGACCGCTTGGCAATATATTAGAAAGACCAGTTGTCTGTTGATGGGACTGGTCTAAATAACTTTTTTTGAGTCATTGACAGTGACGTTATGCCAGCTCCAATATTACCACAAAGTGACTATTCTTGGAATGCGTACTTTTATTCCTAACAGAATTAAAAATATAAAACCTAAGCAAAAGTCTTGGTTTGACACCAGCTGTATAAGGACGCTATCAGGTTGAGAGAAGTAAGTTTCTGCTCTAACAATACCGAATCGGAAAAAGCACAAGCAATTCAGAAACCATTGCAATGCTTTTGAAAGGTCTAAATTGTTACAAGAGCAGAATGTTAAGGCAAACAATTCTGCAATTTCCAGCCATTTTTCAAGAACGTACAAAATTCAATTTTATATTCAGTTTTCACGGTCGTCTTCAGCGACAACCCATCTTCTAGCCATTCAGATAAGCCACATGAGCTTATCATGAGATACCGTTGTAATTCCACTTCTGAAGGAGGTAGACATAAATTTGAGATCGAGTATAAATAGCTGGAGGTAGATTCGCCGGCAAAACAACGAAGTGGATTAGAAGTTTCAGTCATTAAGAATGAAAAAGTCAGGGACAAGACGAGGCCTGAGAAAACCAGTATTTATTTTTTGAAGATCAGACTTAAAACCGTCCAATGCAAAGTGTATTGAAAGATCCAGAAGGTCATTTCTAAGACTGGACAATGGCAATGTTTTTGCCAGCGATGAAGAACACCTCTTCAGAACAATGGGAGGAATACTATCCGGGACAGGGAATTTGTGTAAATAGAGATCTTTCAGTACTCTTGCAACTGTACAAGTGCGAAAGAATATTTTTATTCCATAAAATTAACTACGCCCTCAAGTTCAGAATTCAAACCGTTCGACCAATTCTTCCTGACAAACAGGCATACAAGAAATGTTGAGAGTAGTGAATCACTAAACCCTGTTTGTGAACGATCAGTTTTGATTTAAGCTTTAGTTTTTTTTTGTCTTGCAGCTTGAGGCGTGTGCACCTTATTGATTTCATTCGAGTGCTCTCACGGAGCCATTCACTTAAATGTTGATATCAAAAATTTCTCACGATTTTCTATTTATTTTTATTGATTAGTCAAAATATTATGGTAAGGATCTTAAACATTTAGAAAAATCTTACATTCAAATTATTTTCTTGTTTTTCATTTCAAACCTCTAATTACCAAAGTCAATTCAGTTATAAACATTTTTACATCATACAAAGTGTCACTAAAATTATTTCATGTGTTTAGTGATTATTCCAATTTGATAACATACCAACTTCAAATTCCAAAAATACATTTCATAACATAAATCAAATCAAATATCACTTAAGATAGTTAACGAGTATTGTAAAGGAATAAACATAAATAGTGTAAGAAGTACGAGTATTATTAGATATCTGTGAAATCAACTTTAGCTATAAATATTCACAAGTCGCATGAAATATAATATAAGAACGACATTTTATTGAAAATAGCTTTTTTGAAACTAAACTAAATTATTTTTTGAAATATTAGTAATTAACAAGAATTAAAATAAAATGTGTGTTGGTAAGTGTCAGTATGCTTGTTTGTTATTTGTTGGTACTCTTCATTAGTTAGGTACATAGTTATTTGTGTTGTGTTATTGACTTGTTTTCATAAACACTTAGATTAAACATTTTCAAATATAGTTACATATTTCAAATATCTACATGTTTCTTATGAAGTAAATATTTCTAAAATCTCTCTTTTTCTCTTGCTGATTGCTTGTATTTTTTATGTTCGCTTCTATATTATATCGCATTTTGAATGTTTCTTACAAGTTATTTAATTACAAATTCGTTTAACAGCTGTTTTTTAAATTCTTTTTTAATTCTTAATTTTTATTAAAAAAAAACGAAATATTTTTAAAAATAATTTAATCAAACCTTTCCCATATAATGAATATTTGTGTTGAAAGATAGAAATTTTTTTTCACATTTAAATCGTATCAGAAAAAACTCAATTATTTTTATAATAGTTTAAAATATAATAAATAAAAGTTTATAATATGGTTGCAAGTTTTTATGTATTGATACATTAGACAAATTGGTTGTATCAAGGATTTTTTTTTTCTAAAATTCAATCTAAAATTTGGAGAATTCACTGGTCAAGTTTTCTTAACCCTTTAGATTTTGAGTAATACATGAAAGATTATTAAGTAAATCCTGAAAATTTTCGACAATAAAAATAATAACTAAGGTTTCCCTCATAATTTTTTAATTGTTTCATTATTATTCTACCTAAGAGATTTGATATTATACTTCATAAATTTAGAACTTGGTTTACTTTTAGATCTTCATCTCACTGATTTTCGCGGCTGACTTATTACACAAAAAGTTTTGTACATGTGAGAATTTGGCTCTCTTATAAAATGTATGTTTTATATTGTGCTTTCACTCATTTTACATTTCGAAAGACATCAGTGAAGCTAGTGTTCTAAATACGAACAAAGACTACATACCAAAATAATTTTTTAAGGCCTTTTTGTTAATTTTCAAATATTTATAAATTAATTTAACTTATACTTTTAGCTATACTTTCTTTTTATTTGGTAAGTCAGATTTGCACTAAAATTGTGTTTTGTTGTCCTGATAGGGAAGTTATTCTTGCGCTAGAGAAGATCGCATGGCCCACTCTCGGGCAAATATTTGATCGTCACGTTTTTTTCTTACAAACAAAAACAAATCATGTCTTTAGAGATTTTTCAGTCTATTTTTCTCTAAATAAGCACTTTCTTGGGCTTTTCTTTTCCTAAGGTCAGAGTTTTTACTTGCCACAAAGGTATGTACATAAGCCTGACCAAAATTAAATAGTGTTGATCAAATATCAATCAGACCATTTTCAAGACTGAGTATTGTAATTGCATACTTCAGGCAGAAAGGAAACTGTTCCTGATATACAAAAGCTATGTTAATTACATCGAATTTGATTTTAACCGGTTATTATTCGTAAGCGATTTCATGGTTGAATTTAATGGTTCCTGGCTTATTTTCCTCATAAACATCTCATGAAATTTTCTGCACTATTAATCTTACTGGTCTAATGTCTATGTCCTTCGGAGCATAATAGTGTCCCAATCTATGAGTTATGGTTTTTTAATTTTTGTTTCAAAGCTCTTCTTTGAATAATGTCCAAGAGGCTGAAGTAAGTTACTGGAGTACCAGCCCATAGATGGCTGTTATACTCAAGTTTTGGACGTATATATGTTTTATAGATTATAGCCGGATCAGAAAGAGAGAAAAATTTCTTGCACAGTTTCAGGAAACCTAATTGCGCATTTTTTGGCGACATCGCGTATGTGATCGTTCCACAAAAGGTGGTTTGTGATGCCGTACCGAGAATATGGAGATGTTCAGCTTCATTGATGCCAAGTGCCGATAATAGATAGTGGCAAGGGGGTATATCTCGCTTCAACGATATAAGGCAGCGTTGGGTTTTACATTAAATTCCACGCGGTTTCTTATTCCGCATTGTACAATGCTGTTTAGGTCGTAATTTACAGAGCTTATCATATTTTGCCATTGCAGTTCCACATCCGAAGAGGAGGGAAGTGAGTCTGAAAACGAATAAGAAAAGCTAAGAGTACTATCGTCAGCGAAACAATTTATTGGATTAGAAGTTGTAGACAGGAGATCATTAATCAAAATACGACCCGTTTTGTTTTTATAACAAGAAAAATTTCCTGGTCGACTTATTTCGCGTGTTGTTGATGTGAATTGGTCACCAAGATCGTGTGAATTGTCGCCGTTAAATTTATACACAATCTGCAAACTCTTGGCGCTTTCAAAACTAAAATTCGTCTAGTTATGGACAAATTTATTATTGCCTAATATATGTACATTATGTATGTAAAAAAAAAACGAAATCAAAATAGATAGTGATTTATCCTCTCTGAAGGTACTCCAAATAATCAAATTCATCAAAGGAATAAACTTGGAGGTAGAGCTGTAAAGTAAGCAAATCTGTAACTTTGGATAAGGGCACAATAGATCTTTAGGTCGCAGTGCAAACACCTCCCAATATTCATTCATATGTGTCAAAAATTCTCCAAAAATAATCTTGATAAAATCAAGCACTGCAAGACCTCCAGTAGAGGATATTTGCATAATATTTTACTTCTCTCATATTGAACAGAATGCAAAAAAATAATTGAAACAAAAATTTGGTCGATATCTATGTAAATCATAAATGTATTTTGCTCAAATTTCATTTTTAAACCCCAAAAAAGATGACCCTGGAGTTCATCTGTTGTATTTAAAAACGTGAACATTAAATAAGTCTTATTAGTTTCGACGTTAAAAAGTACCTTGGGATTACATATGTGTCATATGCCTAGATTCTACTTAATTTAAAAATTCTAAATTCAAAGAACTTTGAACATTTCTGCCTGCTCGACTTAAGCCTAAGCGGCTCGCCCGATTTTTGCAAAACTTGATACATAGCATTTATAATTTACAAATTTATGGATCACACGTTTTTTTCTTTCTTTTGAAAGACCAAATTAATATAACGGTACCTGTCATAAATTTTTTTTTCGAAATTTTAGAACATACACTCCTGTTCTGATTTTCGTTTTTGAAAGTAATACATTCGCTTTCATTTCCTTTCGATTTTGTCTGGAGAATTTGAATTCGTAAATCTAAAAATGTATGTAAGTATTTTTAAAAATATATCTTTAAAAACTATATTTTTGTCATTTATAAAGAGGAAGACACATGTGTAACAGAAAACCTGTCTGAATGTTGGTATCACTGCAATGCAAATTCGTACGAAATTAAGAACGTCGTTTTCAAATCCGTACGAAAATCAATTTCGGTAACGAATTCAATTCGGAACGAAAATCAGAACAGGGGTGATATTTCTAAAACTGTCCGAAAGTATTAAAAAAAAATTATTTAATGTAGGTAGCTAATAGTTTTTTTTTTTGTTTTCGATTTTTTCTTAAAACTGAACTGAGAATAACTTTGCATTATTCCAAAACTCCTAAGAAATTTGAAAAATATTGCTTATTGAAGTTTTCCAAATATATTTTTGATTCGTCATAAAAAAAAATAAATCCAAAAAATATTTAACAAAATATTTCTTATATTTAAATTTTTGCAACTAGCAGTTATTAAATCCCATCTAAATTATATTTCTTTAGAAGAAGAAAAAAAGGTAAAAATAACTGTACATACAAATTTTAAAAAGTGGTTTTGGAAAATCTTATTTTATTTCGAAAAATTAAAGCACTACTGATATTATTATCGAAACAATGAATTTAAATGATTTTTGTCTTATAAAAGCTAAAAGGTTTAAAGAACATTGCATACATATCAAAACTTAGGAAAAATATTTTTTAATTTTTTTCAAAAACAGGTCAATAATTTTTTTTTAAACTTATTTTTTCAAAATAACAAATAACTAAAAGTAATGTACTAATTTTTTGTTGAAATGTTGTTAAAAGCTTTTTGTTTATATGGGGAGAACTTTTAATTGGTATGAAACAGCGGATTTGAAAGTTATTGGTTATTTTGAGATTAGTTTGGGTTAGCACTTAGCAATTCATCACGTATAGAAAAACGCCGGACCACCGTTCAAATTTATTTTGTAAAACATGGTTCAGTTCGAGAAATAGATCGGGCGTTACGTGCCTTTCATTATGCTCATAATCGTCCATCAGAACAACTTATTTAAGAAACTGGATCGTTTTCACAATACGTTTACGTTCAGTGTGCACAGAAAAAGCGATTGCTGTGATATGTAGCGTAGTCTTGATGATGATCAAAATTTGGCATTTCGTCATCGTTCTCAACAGATTAAACTTGTGCTCATCCGCCTTATGGATAACATTTCTTTTAAAGAAGAGTTTGTGAAAATTGGACTTCCGATTACAGCATGTACGCACCAACCGCGGCGGCCATATGCCCGAAATAATGTTCAAACATTAATCTACTCGCAATCACAAAACAATATCATCAAAATCAATTTCATGTTCATGTTTTCAAATTTTAAATTAAAGTTATTTACCGCTAAAAAAACACACTTTACATAAAAACTGATTGTGATCTGTTTTTAGCTTCTATTACTAAAGGAGTTGTTTTAGCAATTTAAAGAATGAGTTTCATGCATTTGAAAATTTTATATAGACATGTAGGTAAGTACATATGTCTCGACTGAAAAGGTAAAGTATCTTAAGTCAATTTTGATGATTTTTCAGGAGAGCAAAAAAACACTTCAAAGCTGTATCCCAAAAAATCTTTCCAATATAGACTTTATTCAACAAAGCATTTATATGTAAAATTTTATGAAATTTATGAAATTTTATGAAATTATTTTCAAAAAGATATTTTAAATATTTTGGTCGTTATGAGGAAAAATATGACTTAAGATAGTTTGGCTTTTCTATAAATTGAATTTTATATTAATTTCCGAAATCTTAAGTTGAGATAAGATATTTTGCCTTGCGTTTTCGAAGGACGTTTTCAATTCTTATGTCCATTTAAGATGAGTTGCGTGTGCAAAAGTGGAAAAAAGAGATTTAAGATGATATTTGGTGGTTTTTATTTAAGTCGTATATGAAAAAGTCACATTTGTTCTATAGAGCCTCAATAATAAAAAAATTAATAACTAATAAAGACTTGAATTTCTTTTAAAAAAAGGCAATAAAATCACATTTGGTTCACAGAATAGAAACAGTTTTGTTTTATTCAAATAATTTATTTAAAAAATATTAAAATAAAATATAAAATAAATTATTAAATTATTAAAAAAAAAATCATTGATGATTGTAAAAAATGTTACATGAAAACATATTTTATATTTTTAAAAGTCAAATTAATAATAACAAAAAACTATTGGAAAAAATTTACCTAAGGGACCCAAGGGGAGATAGGAGAAATTGAAAATTGTTTTTACCTCCGAAACTACCGGTATCGCACCCGTAGTGTAAGATCTTATTTATCTCGAAAACGGCTGAAAAACATGTTATTAACGGTACCTGTCATAGAACCGTTTTTTTTTTTAAGTAAAACTTCTTTTCCGGCGTTGGGGGTAAACAAATGTCTATGCAGCTGTCAGTGACGTGTCAAAACGACACGCTGTCAGTCAAAGACAGCGACATGTAAGGAAGTTTTACTTTTACCGCGCGTACGTCAGTACACACAACCTTTTTCTTTTTATTTTCGACTTTCTCATTAACGGTTCTAACGATTTAAACAATTTGTTTTTAGCAGGAACCCCCGAAGCTTAAAATAATATTTTATATAAGAACATTAGCAAAAATATTTTTTGGATCTTTTGATAAAAAAAATCTAATTTTGTTTTTTGAAAAATCAATATCTTCAAAACAAGTGAAACGATTATTTTTTGAAATTATTTCCTAAAATCAATGGCACAAAATTTTAATTGAATTAGTAGATACGACCGACGTTAAAGATGATTTAATATGAAACTAAGTTAAATCAACGATTTAGCAAATTTTATTCGAATATAGCATCATACTATATCTATATCTACCCTTTTATTAAAGTTAAAATCATCGTAAGAATATCGTGCTTTTAGAAACGCATCAAAAGGTTTGTAGTTTTTTGCACGAACTGTCAATGTTTTCGGTGTGTTCAGAAGCAATTTATTAAGAATTCCTTTAGTACGATAATAGTTGGAAAATGTTTTAAACTAAGAATGAGTTAGTAAACTACTTTAAAGTTAGCAAATTGTTAAGTAGTATCATACAAAGAAATTAAAAATAATAGGTTGTTTGACATTTTGCGCCAGTCTTTTTAGAACTATTCGCCAATACTACTACGTAATTACTTAAAATTGGTATCCCAAATTGTATTCTTGAAAAGCTTAGAAGAAATTTCTAGCATAAAAATAATAAAACTATTTTTGAGCTTTGTGTGAATAAATTCTTAGTTTTCTGGAAATCAGACGGCAATTTGATACATGTGAACATTTTTAAGTTCATGTTTTATTTTTATAAAATGTATTTTTAATTCCAAATTCGTGCAATTCTACTCTTTTTTGTTGTATACGTATGTGTTTCATTTGTAATAATTTTCCAATCGCGTATGAAACAAAACTGTCTGAAAAACTAAGTGAAAAATAAGAAAAACGTTCGCACAAAAGGCAATCTAGAAACGCTTAAAAATATCTTATGTCCTTGTTATTACAGAAATTGTTTTAGGTTTGCAAACGGTAAAATATCCTATGACTACTTAGGGAGCGAAAAATTTCAGATTTAAATTTAAAAATTCATCTTATGTTCACATAAGATGATTTGCATTTTCACACTTTTTTGGAATTTTTTTAAGGATTTTATCTCATGTCGACTTAAGGATGACTTTTGTTCCTGTTTGCACGCGCAAAAATATCGTAAGTCAACTTAATATGATTTACGATTTCACAATAATAAAAAAGTCTTAAGCCAATATAATCTTAAGTCTATTTTAGGTTTTAAAATTAAGCAGAACACACAATCTTATGTGGACTTAAGATTTTTTACCGCGTGTAGAGATGTGTCTTTTGAACATAAGATGAAGTTGTTTTTATCTATAAAAAAGCACAGGAGTGAGATAGAAGGAAGCCGATAACACAGAACTGTAGCCTTTTAGAATGGCACTAAGGATCAACAAAAAAACGCGAAATATCTTAAGTCGACTTAAGATACTTTACCTTTTCAGTCGAGGTAAAGGGTGTTTTTTTTTATACAGATCGATTCTTGTCGTTTGTTTTTGAATATGATTTTGAACATGTTGCCGACTCAGGTGGCGTGTAATGGCGTAATCCCGAGGCCTAATTTCCACACTTAGGAGAAAGTCAGGCTACATAAACACAAGTTTAATTGGTGAGCACGATGATGAATTGACACATTCCAATCATTATCAAAACTACCGTGCACATCAGCAATCAATTGTACTGTACGCACTGTACGACGTTTTACGGGATATATATTATCGTTAAGAGTAAATGTATTGCGAAAACGATGCATAGTTTCTCAAATGAATTGCTCTGAATAACCATTTTGAATGCCATAAAATCATAAAACACACGTAACAACCGATATGTTTTTCGAATTGAACCATGTTTTTCAAAATTATTTTTAATAAATTGCTCCAAGATAAATTGCCAAACTTAATCAACCTCTTTCACAGAAAACGGTGTTGCCAATCTAAAGTTCTCGGTCTCTAAAAAAACACCCTTTATAAATTCCAATTCCTGAGTGGGAGCATGAATTTTCAATTTTGTTTTATTGAACATACTATTTACAATTTGGCTTACAACTAATAAGATACTACATATGTATGTATGTGGGAGCATGAACGTGCAATCTAGTCGTGTAATTTTTTTTAAATTTATTTTCTAGTCTTTCAACACAAATATTCAACTGAGCTGATCCTTCATACCATTAAATTAAACTAATAAAAATAAAACATTTTTTATATAAAATAAATATCCAAGTGAAATAATAAAAAAACAAAATTTTTATATTTTCTTATTTAAAAAAAAATATTATTAAGGTTCACGAAGCTGATGCCTGCTTGGTTCTAGCAAATAAATATTGCCAAGATCCAGACGCCGAAGATGCTGCCAATATTATGAGAGTTATCTCAATAAAAAATTACAGTGATGATATTAGGGTTATTATTCAATTGATGCAATACCACAATAAGGTAATTTCACAATTCCAGCAAGAAATAATACACACATACGATAATTTGCACATTTCTATATTTGCTTAGGCATATTTGCTGAATATTCCTTCTTGGGATTGGAAGCAAGGAGACGATGTCATTTGTCTAGCCGAGCTGAAACTTGGCTTCATAGCACAAAGTTGTCTGGCACCGGGATTTTCAACGATGATGGCGAATCTTTTCGCTATGCGATCGTTCAAAACAGTAAGTTCAAAACCATTATTATTCAAAATCCTTAACAATAATTAAAATCCAAAGGAATTCCCTAAGAATATCGTAAATTAAAAACTAAAATTCACTATCATTGCCAACAGGTGTCAAAAAAAAAAAAAAAAAACAAAATATAGGCAGAGCATTATTTATTGTAAAAATTAATGGAAAAAAAAACATAATGATAATTAGGGCAATGAGCAAATTTTTAAATTTATTTTTATTTTCTCGATGAATAGACTACTATTTATGTATAAGTTAAATTCTTTATATGATTTCATTTCAATTTGACAAAATAGTTGCCACAAATCGATTTATTTTTGGTATAAATTTCTTTATATTTTTTTATTTTTTTGTTTTTATGTTCGTAACTTTTGTTTTTTTTTTAACGAATAAATATATAATTAAAAATCAACATTCAGTCAGCAGATATGCAATCGTGGACAAACGATTATCTACGCGGAACTGGAATGGAAATGTACACTGAAACATTGAGTCCTACTTTTATCGGAATACCATTTGCTCAGGCTACTGAGTAAGTCTTCTGGCTAGTAAATAGAAGAAAAGCTTTTAAAAAAAAACAACATTTAAAAAATATCTTAAAAAAAAAAAAAAACAAAAAAACACAAAACACTACAAAATATTCATATTGATACTATTTGCGTGTAATTTGGTCATATTTAGTACCTTATCTATGTGAAGTCAATGTACTATTTTTTCTTTAAACTATGTACTCGTATCATATATATATTTACATAAAATATCTGTATCCTGATTTATACATAATTCATTTAATTTTCGATTAAGCCAAATCATTTGCATTTTGTTTTTTGTTTTGTTCCATTAATTTCTACCTCATTGTGGTTATGTTGCGAGAAGAACTCGTGTACTATTCATCTACTTATCAGTTAATGATTTATTGTTAAGAAGAACGCCATAACTTAAAAGGGGGTTCTTAATACCCTTGAAGTTCTTCAAAATCTATCGGTGTATATCCTTCGTCCTTCTACCTAGCATAGTGAAAAGGCACCTTAAGTCCCTCAGTTTAAAAAATCATAAATAATCATGCAAAGTTTTTTGAGTTATGGCGTTTTTGTTTTCAACAAGCAATCTTTTTTAGTTATGTTTTTTTTTCTCACAATTTGTATTTAAAGTCACATATCCTGAAGTATGCCTATTATATTATATATTTTTTTTTGTTCGTTTCTATCATAAAAGTTTTTTTGTTCAACATTTTCGATGTTTCGTTGGTTGGTGTATCGTGTTTTCTGAGAAGTGTTACAAAAACAGCTTTACTCGTGTACAAATAAAAATACTTGTAAATATGTATTGTTTTTTTTTCGTCTGCAACAGGAGTGGTTCATGTGTGGTGTCCTTAGAGATTTGAAAGTATTTTTCACTCTTAACTGAGTGATTTTTCAATTTTATTTTTACCAAACGGAGGTTTTTGCTCATAGTGTTGTTGTGATTTTTTTAACCTGATAATTTTGATGAATATTTGTATACCTCAAAAATGCTTAAATACTACAAAAAAAAAGTTACAAATGGGCATCAAGATTTTCGTGTTGAAAATTGTTTCCATGAAATACTCAATTTGAGTGAGTAGGCTGATAGAAGATGTTGAGGTAGTTATGTTGTCGAAACGCATCTTTGTGAAGTCTGATTTTTTTTATACTTGCGTATGTACATGTTTGTTTCTTTTTTTTGTATTTTAATAGAAATAGTTTTAATGTTGTGATTTTATTTTCTGTTGTTTTATAAACTCTATTTGGGTTTTCCAAATAAATGATTTATATAACAGTATATATTTTAGAAAAAGTGAAAACAATATTATGCGTGGAAGAAATTTTGCTTGGTAAGGTTTCAACACCAATATTTACAATCCAATATTTGAATTTATATTTTTTATAAATATTTCTTAAATAGGAATTTTTGGTAATAGTGCGGAGACAAATATGAATAAATAAAATCTATGAAAAAAGAGAGAGTATTATCCATTCGAAAAATACCGATAGATACTAGATTTTCCTTAAAATATAAAACCTCTGTAATTATAATTATGTATATTCAAAACAAAAGACAATTCAAATTTTATACTTGAAACCGCCACTTTAAAACGTTAAGGCTGTGAACCTTAATTAATATATTTCATTACAAAGCTAAGCTAACGCGATTTTGTATTTATTCCTATCAAACAAAACTTTGAACATATTGGGGGCTATCGTGAAAAAAATTTCCCTCGGAATTTTTCCCATCTTCGAAAATTGGAAACGAAAATACTTCTAGTCTGTTCATTGCAAGCTAGTGGCTGGCCATCTTAATCCCAATATTAAGTCAAGTTGACAATTTTGAAAGTAAGGAAAAATTCCGAGAGAAATTTTATTCACGGTAGTGCCCATTATACGTATCTAAAGAAAATCATTGCTGAAAGATCTCATCAAATGACGGAGAGGTTCTCTGTTTTATAAGTAAAGTATTTTTCACTAAGCATTTCCTATATTTAAATTTAAATTAAATAAACTTAATTGCGCATGAGGTATAATTAAATTTTCTTACTTATTTCGAAGGCCCAAGTAGGCCATTATGTATGGAATATAACAACATTCACATGTTTGACACAGTTTTGCTTAGTGCCACGCATCTGAAACGTCAAATTTTCCATAACTCTGACGCATAAATAAGGCTGAATTTGAAAAATGATATTGATTATGCAAGCAGGGGTCGTTTGCGGTTTATTTGCATAAGCGTAAGCCTGTAAGAAGACGTTTAACGGAGTCAAATCGCATGATGTCGTAGTAGTAGTGTCGGCTCCCGGAAATTACGCCAAAATTTATTTCTGGAAAAAACGCCAGAAAATGTTGTTTGCTCTAAATTGGAAAAAGGGCCAGAAATTTTGGAAATTGGGCAAGCTATAGGTATGGAAAAAGAGCCAGAAAGCAAAATGGAATTTGGGTTTGAAAATCAATTTATTCTGGTCTAATTTCCAAATTAGATTTTGGAAAAAAGAACAGAAAATGTTTTTTTATTTTCAAAAAAGACACTTTAAATGTGATGAAGAAAAAAGAAACAAATAACAGTTACCCGAGGTGGCGCCTTACTGCACACATTAACAACAACATGCGAGGGGCCGACGCGGGTTTTCATGATTTTAATTCCATTTTTGGACTCTGTTGCTCCGCTTAGGGTATGTCCAGTCCCCAGAGAGGCACCTATAGCAACAGTTTTCTTGGGCAACAGAACATAACTGTTCGTTGTTTACTCCAATTAATGTAAGATACAGTTTTCTGGCTTTTTTCCAAAAAAAAAAATGAAAAAACGCAAGAAATTTGATTTCTGCTGTTTTTTCCAAACTTTATTTTCTAGCCTTTTTTTCAATTTCTAAAAATGAAAAAAAGCCAGTTTTTTTTAGAAAAAATGCCTGAAACTCTGGAAAAATTGCCATAAAAAAGACCAGAATTTGTATGGACAAAATTTTGCCGTTTTTTCCAAATAAAAAACTGTCGTAATTCCCTCTGCCTCAATTTCAGGGAGCCGTCGCGCCGCCGGTGCCCAAATCACCCAATTCGGACCAAAAAAAATTGGTTATTACCTATCAACCGAAAGCGCTCGCCGTTGACAGTGATGGCTTGGCCAACGTCATTCTCAAAGAAGTATGAACTGATGATGCCGCCAGCCCAAAATCCACACCAAACAGTGACTTTCTCTAGATGCGTTGCAATTTGGTGGGTATCATGTAGATTGTAATCGTCCCGAATTTAACTATTTTGCTTGTTGACGAACCCATTCATATAGAAATGAGCCTCTTCGCTGAATATGTTTTTGTTGGGCGAGTATCGCGAAATGTTTCTCGAACATAAGACCCTCTTTCATAAAACAATATAATTATTTGCACGTATTGGTGAAGTCTATTACTCTCCATGTTGATTTGCCAAGACAACAGAATAAAAAGACAGCCAATTTGAAAGATGTTACTTTAACAATACGGCCACAATCACCTGTCAATGTTTGGAAATACCTTCTGGAAAAGCCTTAACTTCTAATAATACTTTATTTCGAAGGCGAAAAAAGAAAATGTCCATTTTGGAAACATTTTTTTAAGATAAGCTTTTCATCTGGATTTTTTTAATTTTTCAACAAGAATATAGATAGATAGAGGTAGATAGATAAAGTCTTTATTTTTTCAATCATTTAAAAGTGTAGGTTTTTAAAATCGTGTAGGTTAAATTTAAAATTACAGGTTTTGTACTCATGATATTTTTTAATATTTTAAGTGTTACTTTATAACGGAGTCAAATAAATTAAATAACAATAACAATCAACAATCCCACACCACATTTCACTAAGCCACCCCTGGCCAACAATGTTTGAGATATGTAATCCGAGAGATGTTTGATAAATATTTTTAAAACAAATTGAATAATTGAAAAACAGATTCTGTTTTAATACATATTTACGTCTAATTGTGCTAAACCTTACCCTGGCTTTATATAAGTGAAACATAATTTTTTGTTTAATTTTGTTTGCTTAAGCGACTGTATTTTAAAAGTATGCGTGTCAGTTGAAGAAAATAAGGGCTGAGTTCGTAAGTGCAAAACTTCCGCAATCCTGCCAAAATTACGTTCATAATAATTGTAAACAAAACTATTCCAAAAAGTACAATGAAAGTCAATATGTGGTCAAGCTGGCATTTGTGTTTTTGTATGTTTGTTGAATTTGCAGGAAAATGTGTAACTGTTAGAAGTTTTGTTTTATTAGGCCTTTGGCCCATTACAATATCTTACGAAATTGTGATTACAAGCATTTTTTCAAGAAATTTGTTATTGAATTTTAAAAAATTTGTTGAAAAATAAAAATGTTTGTAAGATGCTGTACTAGGATAAAGGTCATCCGAAAATAGTTTTGAAAAATTTTATCCCGGAATTCGTTGATTTTTTTATGGATTCAAAAATATATTTACCTTCTTCTTCGGTTTTTATAATTTTCTTATTTCTGTAAATTCGTATCTTTGCAAAAGCGGTTGCTTTGGAACAACTGAGAATAATAAAAATTGGATCACATTTTGTTCAAATTTAAAAAAATATATTTTTTTGGTAAATTTCTCAAAATCATATAATAAAAAGGCGAAGATGTTTTTTGTGGTACACTTTTCGCGGCCCACGCAAACCGAAGGGGCATAAATTACATATTAAACGAAAGCATTTTCTGCATAGATGTGCAGAATGCTAAAATTATGTAAATATACTACACAGAAATTGCTTAAAACAATTAATAAAAATTGCAAAACAATGCCCGGAAAACAAAAACATTTATAGAAATGTCAAATCGACTGACACATAAAATGTCAAATCCAGAATATGAAAAATGAATGCATTCAGCGAAAACCCAAAGCCAGAACCCGAAACATTAAGGTGGATTCACATTAAACAAATCCACCAACACGATAAAAGTTGATGAACATGTTGTTGAATGTGAACCCCCCTAAGTGAAGAAATATCAATATATGTAAATATTAGGTATGTGTTTTTTTAGTAGTTGAGCTCTTACAGTAATATTTTGAAACATTCAGCGTTAACTACAATCGGCACTTTTTGCAAAAAGTGAAAAAGAATACACACATATGCTAGCCAAATCTGTTGCTGAAAAGAGCGTATAATTTACACCATACAATTATCTATTTACAAACATCTATCGGTGATTTTCTGAAAAAATGTATTCCATGTAATAGTTTTTTTAAAAAGTGAAAAAGTAAAAAGGTACTCGTAGAACCATTTAAACCATCAAGCGTTAACTACAATTGGCGATTTTTGCAAAAAGTACAATAAGTGAAAAAATGAAAAAGAATACACACATACACTAGCGACATCTGTTGGTTTCAGTTTGGTGACATCTATCGGTCATTTTCTGAAGCAATTTATTCAATGTATTAGTGTCTTCAAAAAGTGAAACCTATATTTTTCGGTTTTTTGAGATGGGAGATAAAATTTTAAATTGAGTTGGAAAAGGAGAGCAGATTTTTTTTAACATTTTCACTTTTCAAGTTCATTGCAGTTATGGCTTTACAATAATAGGGGTATATTCATCATGCAAAAGTGTAAGCTCTGCGTATTTGTAAAGGTCAATTATTTTCAAAACTTATTTATATTTGTCTGCATTTGAATTTTAAATATTTGCGAAAAAAGAGAATTCAAAATACTCGAAATGTATTTGTCAGGGAAAGAGAGAAGAATGAAAATGCAGACGTGAAAAATCACATGTATGTAACACAAAATTCTCAGGTTGACGTCACTCCCGCGACGTGGGTTCGATTCCAATATTATGACCATAACAACAGCTGAAGGACAATGACATGAAAGAATCGAAACAAAAATTGTTATAATGTGTCAAAAACGTGTATAGGTTTGAAAGTTTGTTCACCATTAACTGTTTTCCTTTGGACTCCAGGATTGAGTGCTTAGTAGGTACTTCTCATTGCATTTAACAATTTAAAAAAAATCATGAATTCTCTGTCTTTTATTGAACGATAATGAATTAAATAAATAAATTGGCACTCGAATTTCGAGAGATGGGTCGGCTAGTCTATTTAATTGAACTTATTTTTATTGAGATTTTGTTTAACATTTTCTAATATAAAGTTATATCTCTCCAAACACAAAAAGTCTTACAAAATCTACTTAATTATAAACTTTTTTTAGTAGACCACATTATTTTTTGTAGGTAAATTTTGTATTAAAGTTGCTATAAACAGTTCTGAACCGATATAACAAAATGTGCTTTTATTTACATATATTCATCTAGTCAGAAATGATCATGTTTTCCAAGTTTAACTTAAAAAAGCAAAGCCGAATTTTTTCAAACACCCTCCATCTATGCAAATTGTAGCCTCCGAAAGAAAATAACTAGTTGTTCATGCGTTCTTGGCCAGTTTTATGCTACAGTACTGAAAAGATTAAGTGATCTTATAGGGATTCCTTATTGTTCTGTGAGAGAAGAATCTATTGGTAATGCTTTCTTGGCTGGAAAAAACAACGATTGATGAAATTTATTTTTTTTTCCGGAGGCTTCTGGTGTGTTGAACTCAAATCTGAAGTCAAGAATATTTTAATACCTCATGTTTTTGAAATTTTCCCGTTCGAAAATTAAAAAAAATGGTTTTTTCACTGTTTTCAAAATAAATAAGTAACGGTTTCTGAAAGAATGTTTAAATCTTTCCTATATCTTTTTTCTCCTTCAAGAAATCCTAAGTTAATTAATTTTTAAAAATTTCCGAGGAAACAGCGAAAATACGATTTTTTTAATATTTAAACAGGAATATCTCAAAGACGAGAAGTTGTTGTAGAATATATTTTACTTATTATTTGATTTCTCAAAAACCATCGATAAAGTTAAAGTATAATATTTAGTTTTGTTGACCAGTCTTATTATTCATTTGATCTTAACACTGATAGCGCATTTGGAAAAAGTTAAAATAAGGTAGACAAATTCCTTGACCCCTTCGATGTTGTATCTATTCATTGTGAGCCTTTTGCCAAGTAGACGATGTTTACATTAATTTCTCGATATCTTATATTTCGTCTTAAGACGTCAAGGGGCATTCGGACTTAATCTACAATGGAGTAGAAACACGGTCAAAAAGATGCTCTTACATCAGCTTTAAGTCCATTCAGGTTCTCCACTAGTTTTTGACCAACAGTATTTCTGTATGTTTGTAGATTTGAAATGTGGCTCATTTCACTCAGTCCAGAACAGAAGGAACAACTGATCGTCTAAAAGGGGCTTTAATAAGATTATGTGTATAGAATATGAGATCAGTCGAGGCTTTGCTGCCTGTTATGCATCTGAGAAGTTCAAATTTCGATGATTCTGATACATAGATCAGCCTGAGTTGGAGCATCAAGATTGGTTATGTTGACTTTGAGTGCATCTGACCTTTGCGTTTTATTGGCGTAGACCTGTGTCTTAAGGAAACCTGACAAAAGAAAAATCAGCTGCGTCGTACGTAGAAACGTAACTTTTGGGAGCACCTATCGTGCACATCATCCAATTTGATCCAGAAGAAATTTTTAATCATCAATACCCGCACCCTATTTATACTATTGAGACTAATAAATTGTTACAAATTGTTTTTTCCGCCTGCTCTGAATCCACATCAAACAGAGGCATTCATCGTACGGATTGGCATTATCCCAAATCTGCCAATGTTGATTCTTATAATCCTCGTTCATCCAAAAATGGGCCACGTCGCTGAAGATGATTTTTGTTTCTACCGAAATCGATATCCGTTTCCAACTGCAACTACAAGTACCTATACAAATTTTGTGTTTGCACGTATTGCTCGATACTTTGACTTTCTATTAAAGTTTTTGGAATCTAAAAACAAGTTAATATCAGTAAAAATAACATGACTTCCATGAACTGTCAAATATACCATTGAAAATTCCAAGAAAGTAAATATAATCTAATTATTAAATTCTTTAGAATACGAAATATTTTCAGGAGTGCACAAGTTTTAGGAAACTGCCTCGCTAGAAGAATAGCTTTCACGTGAGAGCTTATAAGGAAAGTGATAATGAAGACGTGCGTTGGAACCGAAGACGAGGTGGTATTTCGATTATTTTTCTAAATGACAAAAAATTCTTACTAATTTTGGGAAATTTTTCGACTTATTCCTTGATCATGTTTGCATACTGTTTATTGAATCATAATGACCAGTTATGATTTCCGATTGAGACAGTCTCAGTTGGTTTTCTCGTATTGTGAAATGGTTCTCTCTGGAGTTTTTTTTAACTGGATTTTCTTGACACGAGAATTTTGCAGATATGACACAATCACCCTTATTCCGGTAGTCGTTTTAATAAAACGCCTTTAAAACGAGAACGCTCCAGAGATCACATTTTGGTGTTTAAATAATACGAAAAGGGCAGCGTTCTCTATGTTCTTCACTTTTCTAGAGCCTTGTCGTTTTACTGGCGTTTAGTAAAACGACTATCGGAATAAGGGTGAATGATCGGATGTGTCTAGAGGCTTAGAGGATATTTATCATGGTCAGAGGTAAGGAACAAGTGTAGGTTATTTTTCACTCGAGCATTTAAGTCCGATATTCGAGTAAGTTGTACTTGCCACCTTCTTGGAAGACACCTAAATTAATAAGGGCGGCTTAGAGGCCATTTATCTTCAAATCCTAGATTAAATGCAAAATTTCATAATTAAAACAAAATGTCTGCTAAGTGATGCTTACTAACTGCGATTAAGCTAAACAATCGAAGAAGGTGGCTTAGCGAAGGAGTAAGAAATGGGCATATAAAACTTGTTTTACTTTCCCGTTTAAGATCCGGTTTTCAGTTCTTTTCTGTTTTATTGCGACAAGTTAGAAACAAACCCTTCAGACAGTTGACAATAAATTTAGGTAAACATGGGATATAAAGAACAGAATTCTTACTAATTGTAGTAGATTTTTGACTTTAATATGCCGGAAGAGTTTCGTTTTTTTAAATGTTAAAGCAAAAGTTGGGACTTACCTATTTCATGGTTTAATAAAGTTGTAGAATAGTGAAGTGCTGTATGGGCTTATGGAATTTCGTACACTTGATTGACTTTAACGCAGGAAATGTTTTTAACAACAGCTGATATTTCTTGTAAAGGAAAAATTGCCGGTGTTAGATATTTTTACCATCTAATTTAAACACACATAGAGTATAAGATCCATACATTTTAAACACACATTTTTTAAATTTTGTTTTATTATATTTTTTTTTCAATTATGGGAATCACTTTCGTGCATTTTGATATAAATTAAGTTTTTTGCTACTCATATTACCGATTTTTTTTTTTGTCACACAATTTTATTTTTAAGTATTTTGAAATGGATACAGTATTTTACCCAACTGACACAATATAAACTATAATAATACACTTCACATTCAATTAAAACTAAATTAAATAAGTAAATGAAAAAAAAAGAGGCTTTTCATGTTGTGAACGTTCCGAGTTTATTGCGTATCGTTGCGATCTGCAATTATCCTTAGTGTTGTAAAGTATATTTAAAAAAAACAAAACATGGTTTTTATTCGGTTTTTTAGTTATTTGAATTAAATTTTTAAGTTTTTTACATATATAGTGGCTTTTTTGCGTTCATATTTGTTTCGATTTGATTTAAGTTGTGCAAAGATTTATGAATGCTTAGTGCTAATAAAGAAACCTTAGGGATGGAAGTGTGATCTATATAAACCAAGGAAACTGATTCAATTTTGTAAAAACAAAATTATGCAAAACTATTAACTTTAATAATATTTTACTTTGTTTCAATCCAACCTGTTTGTTTTTTCTTTGTGGAAGAGAATAAACGAAGCACATGGAGTGAATTAAATAATTTGTAGGCAATCTCAGAATTTCCTTCACAAATATAAGTAATTTTAAAATAAAATTAATTAAACAAAAAAAAAAGAACAACCAATAAGGTTACTCCTTTGCACTTGTAACGATTTTTGTGTCTAAATATCCAACCCATCAAAACAAAAAAATCATTTTAATCTTACAGTCACCAGATACTCAGGCCTGGCAAAATGATTATCTTCAAGGTACAGGGTGTGAGATGTATACAGAAACCCTTTCACCTTCATTTACCGGCATGACATTCCCACAAGCCAGCGAGTAAGATCCTAATCGACTTGTAGTGACAAAAAAAAATACTATATAACAGCAACTCTTGTAATGTTTTTTTTTTTAAATCTTTATGATTATAATAATTAAATAATGACTGTACCAAGTAACTTTTATGAAAACAATTCCTTTGTCTTGAATCAATGGAATGCCATATACATATATATATGAGAAACGTTTTGTTTGTTGTTTGTAAAATTATAGATTTTGTTCATATTAGTATTAATTTTTTTTCTATTAACATACATTTTGAAAATAGACTTTTTGCATTTCTAACATTGTGGAGAGAAAGATTTTTAATTTTATTTAATTTATATTTAATTTTATGAAGTGTCTCCGTACAATCACTTAATAGTTGCATGACTAATCAATAGTGTGTGGTTTATTTTTCAGCAAAAACTTTCTTACAAGATATACTTTTACATATAACAACTTTTTTGATTCCGCACACGGTATCGGCAAATTTTCAAAAATCATCCAGATAATTATTCTATATTATAGTTTATCCAGCAAGTCTTATCTTCAGGTAGCTGGCTATAGTTGATAGAAGACGCTCCTTACTACATCTAAGTTGAGGTCTTAAAATGTTGTTTTATCCATCAAATAGGGTTCTAGATAAATCTTTTCTAAAGAAGAAAACATTCAGGGTTATAGCTTTTGATTTTCTTTGCCGAATCTTTTTCCTTTAGAAAACAGCATTTGTGTGTCTAAACATCTTCCAGACAAACAAATGCATATCCCTAGTATCTGCTCAATATTTTTAAAAGTTAAAATGGCAACTCTTTTAGTCCTCCCGATACTATCAATATCAAAAGAAAACGCAAATAATTGAACCGACTATATCAAAAATAAATATTTGTTGCTAGCTTTCGAGTTGCTTTTAATTTCTTAAAAATAATTGTCAATTGATAATTGATAAATATTGATATCAATGAAGAAAATTACTTCTGTTTAAGTAGAGTGATTGAATTTAATTAAATTGAAATGATAATTTAAATATTTAAATTTGATATTGACCAACCCAAACCGTACAAGAAGCAGATCGTTAGAAAATACAAACTAGTTTTTTCTGAATAAATTGATTTTCAAAATATTAAATTTCAACATTTGTTAATTATGAATTGATTATTGACAATGGTTTTAGAGATGTGAGATATTGTTTTATGATAGCACCCATTCTTAGACCTTAAAACTTTTTCATCATTAAAGAGTTTGACAATACTAGCTTTGCCAAAGCAAATAAATTTCTTCTTGATCATTGTGAATTGTGAATAGGTATTTTCGACAGGGATGCTGTTACTAGATATGGTTCCGCAGAGTTGTCTGTTATGGAAGTCTGCTTATAGATGAGTTCAGTAAAGTGATTTTTTTATCTGTAACTGTGCATTTTTATATAATTTCCAAAATTCGAATTTTTGTTTTAGTTTGTCTAGTAGAAGCCATACAAATATTTGTTTTTTTTTTCAATTTTTTATAAATCACAGTGAATCCGAAGATATTTAATAGACAAGGTTTAATCAAGTTTTGATCTTGTAAAAATTAAGGATCTAAGACTGCGTCTACACTACGCCGATCAACATTGTTTATTTACAATATCGATAGCAATGATCAACATTTAGGCCGGTATTCACCGAGCGCTCATAACTTAAGAAGCTCATAAGCCTATTCACCAAGCAATATTAGTGAAGATCTACGAGCGCTCTTAAAAGTTAGGAGTGGTCCCGACCACTCCTAACTTACGAGCGCTCTTTTCGAAAAATTGTTCGCTTGTGCGTGTGCCACGCACGCATTTGACTCGAATCCATGTGAGCAATGCCAAGACCAACATTCCACAACATTTCACAGTTTGGGTATGCCTGAACAAGAGAGAGTGGCTCTCATTTTCGAACTTCGAAAAACACTTGCGAGTGGTTGGTGAATACCACACAGAAATTTCAAGTTAAGAGCCTCGTAAAGTTAAGAGCCGTTTAGGAGCGCTCGGTGAATACGAGCCTTAAACTTATGCGCTTATATTGTCATTTTTAATGTTACAATATTTTTTATACTTATTTGCCAGATGTTGTTTTCATCTGAGCAATTAAACTCCCAAAAGAAGCATTAATAAATTCCACAAATCTGACCATTATGTTGATGTCTTCATCCTGACGCAAGAAATCATTGATCAATCGAAACAACTTTGTTGATTTCTACCCATTTAAATCGGGTTGGCTCAGCACGCCTACATTTAGTACATAACACTGTTAATCAGCGAAATTGTTTTGCACAAATCAACATAGTGTGAACGCTGCTTAACAAAATTCATCTTCCTCTTTCTTCATCAGTCGAAGAGAGTTTTTTTATAAGACACTAACTTTACGAGGCTCTTAACTTGAAATTTCTTTGGGGTATTCACCAAGACACCAACCACTCCCAAGTGTTTTTCGAAGTTCGAAAATGAGAGCCACTCTCTCTTGTTCAGGCATACCCAAACTGTGAAATCAAACTGTTTTCGAACTTGAATGACAGCTGGCAGTGAGAACCCTTTGGTCAATTTCGTATTTTGGTTGGGGAGCGTTGCTGGTTTTGGTTTTGCACTCACCGTCGTTTGTTTAGTTTGTTTAGTTTTCGAATTTTCGGTCGGGACCACTCCTAACTTTTAAGAGCGCTCGTAGATCTTCACTAATATTGCTTGATGAATATGTTTATGAGCTTCTTAAGTTATGAGCGCTCGGTGAATACCAGCCTAAATCCCACAAATTTGACAGCCGACTATTGCGTTGGTGAACACATCCATATTAGAAAAATTATTTGTCTATCGACACATTTAAATCGTACACACGGACACATTTACTCAAAATAATATGGATTTTTTAAAACTCTGACTGAAAATAAGTGATGTTTCAAGACAATGTAGACGAAATAAAATATTTTGAAAGAAACCTTTTTCGCACAAAAAAAAGTAATAATTTAATTTTGAATAGAAAAAAAAAATTCTATTACTTCTTCCTCTTATTACTTTATCAGACAAAGAGAATTTGTATATTTTAATTTTTTAATTTTTAACAAAAAAAAAAAAAAATAACAAACTAAAGGACTATTCACATGAGACGGATCAAATTATTCACAAAAACTAGACAAAATGGTAGAAAACTAAGTAAAATTAATGTTAAGATACTAAAATTTGGATTTTAATTGCTTAAATAAGAGAAATTTAAAAAAAATGCATTGCCCGTCAGGAATTACGAGTACAATCTGATTTCTATGAAATGTCAAAGTTTTTTCGTGTTCCACATACCATCCAAACTGCTTTGTATATTATATACAATGCAAACTGCAACGAATGAATTCTTCGCGCGCCAGAAACCTCGCAATCAATCTTGTTTTTTGTTTCTTTCTTTGTTCTTTACGTCATTCGCGATGAATAATTAAATGCTATGTGAACGAAAAGTCAAAATGAAAGGATGTTGGTTAATTCGTCGGTCGTTGGTCGCTCTCATATGAATAATCCTTAATGGGAAATTGGTTAAGTCCAAAATCATCAAAGGAATTTTTATGGAAAAACCTTTTATAACTGTGAACATATATGATATAAAAAAAAATTTCTGTTTAAATGGAGTTATAATTAAAAACTATTTGTCACAAGAAGACCAAAACCAAAAGTTCTCAATTCAGGTGTTTTTACTCTTTTGTCATCGTGAACGGCAGCCACCGATATTTAGAGATCGAATTTAACTTTCAGAATTTCTAAATCAAATGAACTGTGAATTCGACTTATTTTTCTTGAGTTATTTAATGTAGAGAACCTTCAATTATTATTGATTTCAATATTAACTATCTTTGGAAAAGAAATAATAATGACAAATATCAATATTTGTTCTTATTTTCCTGTCTTATTTTAAAAGGCTAGGGCTGAAAAACGCCTGTTCAAAAAGTGTTCCACCTTCCTTCTAAATTCGAACTTATCTGATAGTTTATCAATTGAGTTAACTTGTATTTTGTACGTAACTTTCCGATTTTCTTTTCTTTTCATTCCGTGATTTCGAAGCACCAGCTTATTCACGTTCTTAGTCGAAGAACTCTTCACAGGCGGACTACTAAATGCGTCTCGTCAAAACTTACAGTGACAGTTCGAAACTCATTGTTTCATCTAACATGGTGGTTATCTCAAGATCGATGTGCAATTTAATTGTAGTTTCGTTTATCATTTCTTCACTTCTAGAACTCTTACTACGATAGCTTCTAACTTAAAGGTACAAAGTTGGACCTAGAACACTTCATTGTGGTACCCCAGCCAATGTTTTTAAAATCTAAACACTCATTTATGTACATACATAATGTGTCTTACACGAAGTACTCGTACATAGTCTGTTTTGAAAATAATTTTTTGTTCGTAACAAACAATGTCAAAAGCTTCAAAAATGATTGATCAAATTTTCTTTTCTCCTTCTTTGACGTCACCACTTGGTCGTTTTCTGAATTTAAGATAAAACAAGAACAAGCGAAATGAGCATATAAGGTTTTTGTAAGTGTTATGGTCTTCCATGTTTCAGAAGCATTAGACATTCATTGACTTTGTTTTCTATACATATAGCCTCTGAGCGTACTCTAACCTTAGAGTAGAATTTATTACAAGTATTACATTAATAAAACAAAAATAAAATCGAGGCACAACAGTTCTTAAAGACACTTGAGTGTGTGTTGTTAATCTTTTAGGCTTTTTCAGCTTGAACTTCTTTATTTTTGTGCTAAATTCTACCAGCGTAAATTTTACTTAAGGTAAAATACATTTTTTTTATATCGTCGATTTATTCAAATACTTTTTTTCAGGCGAAAAGGTAAGTGATGTTGTTGTCTTCAAGTTCAAGAGACATTTGTGGTGGTACCCTGAATTTAAACTGTGAAAGTGAAAAAAGGTCAAAGTTAACAAGGATCATTTTGTCTCTAACCATAAAGAAATCCATCAGATCAGATATATGTACATATTCGAGTCGGTCAATAGAACCTGAAAAAGAAATTAAGAAAATAAAATATCTGAAATTCACGATATTTAATTTTATCTGTTTGGGGGAAAAAAATGAGAATTTGTATAGAAGTTCTGAGGAGTTAGTTTAAAAAAAAATGTGGTATGTAATTCATTTCCGGGTGCTATATCAATACAAAAATTAAATCATTTTTCAATCCTTAATATAGATAATTTATAGATTTTTGGACAAAAAGGTTGAGACTTCATTTTAGTGTTCTGTTTTATCAAAAGCTTTATAAAATTAATAGAAGAATCCATTCTTTTTTAAGTGCTTTTGAATCTATTCTTCAATTTAAACAAATTATTGAGTGATTTAAAGCCTTTTGATTTGTTTTTCACTACTTGTAATCTCTTATTTCAAAAAATATTTCTACAAAATGAAGTGTTTCCGATAGCTGTGAAGAGTTGTTTTCACCACCAAATTTTAAACTTAACCATATTCTTCTATCAAATAAACTTTTAAAGGCTTCAACTATTTAAAGGGCCTTAGGTATTTGAAAAATAAAACCAAACCAGTTTGTAAAGGCTGCATAGTAAAAGACTTCAAAAACACTGCGCTGCATGCGGCCAATTGAGTCGTACCTTTGTACATATATACAATATATAGTACTCTCATGAAGACGAACGATTGGGACGACATCTTAAGCATAGTGCTTATTTATTGTCTATACTTGTTTTGTATCTTATCCTACTCTCCACTGTAAAATCGTGCACTAATTAAAGCGCCACCACCAGAATAGCGTTGGTACCACAAAATCACGCTCCATGATAGTACTATAGGTCATATATACAAAGGTCGTACCAAATTCTATTAAAGTTGGCTGTGTTCAGATTTATAGATTCAAAATATAATGGGAATTCATTTGTTGGGACATTAAATGAATGAACTGAAAAACAAAAGAAAACTACAAGCTAATTTGTCGATACCTACCCGTTACTAACTAAAAAGGGTTCTCAGCAAAAACATTATATATATTTCCATAGCATAAAATAAGAACAGTACTGTGTATATACAAAGAATTGAATGGCTATAACTTGGTTTAACTATTGCATGAAATTCTCCATGTAACCAAAAGGTCTTAACACAAAAATATAAATATATTTCTTCAATAAATATAAACATTTTATCATTCTCGTAGATCTTCGCAAAATAAAAACTTAAATATTTCCACGCATAAAAATCTTCATGTGAATACAATAAAATCAATATTAATAATAATCATTTCTTAATTTTTATAATATTCTATTGCATTGCGTATCTTGAAATACAGCCTTTAATATCACATCTTCTTTAATATTCTAAGCACTATTTTTTAAAATCTTTTTCGACTTAGTAGATTTGTTAGATGGTATTGTTAATTTGTTATACATAATAATTTTTGTACACTCGTAATATTTAAAAAGAAATAAGTTTGTGATGTTTTGTAGAACAGTGTTTTGATTGCATGCTTCTGTATAAATGCTTATATTTGAACACTTTTACATATATTAAAAATAAACAGTTGCTTAAAATTATATAGTATATAGAACATAATTGATTAATTTATTCACTTACATTGCGATGTTATTTAAAAAAATAGTAAATTTACTTATTTTTCTTATAAATCAATTTTTTTTAAATACCTAATTAATTAAATAAAGATTAAAAAAATAAAATAATTATTTTTATTACATACAAAAGTGAAATAAATTTTTATTTTCAACCTTTCTAACAAGTCCTTGTGTTTTAAAAGTGGACTGAAAATCAGCTTTTCTTTTTCAACTAATAATTATTAAGTAACATCGCAATTTAGTTTTTTTTTATAAATAAATTTATTAATATAGTATACAAAATTTACAATAAATAAATGGACAAAATACTCAAATAAAATTTATATTATAGGCTCTGCTTCACAAAACTAAAACTCTTGCTGCTAGCAATCGAAATCAAAGGTGCTGAAGAGGGTGCGGATAGTAAAATATCTATTAATCCTCGTGGTGCAAAAATCCAGGCAAATACTCAAGGATTTTTCATCGCACAGAGTGCCGATGAAGTGAAAAGGTAAAACAGAATGATATTCATAAAATATAAATCTTTTATATACAAGGTGTGTCAGAGTTACCTGAGGGTTTTGAATTGTCCAGTGGTTGAATAAAATTTATTGTATAACTGCGTTCTTTGTTTGTATCAATAAGTGTTCTCTTGGGTGTACGTTTGAATATCATAAGCAAATGGGTGCGTTAGATGTGGGTAGGTTTTTTTAATGGCGAATCAGTTACATCCACTGAAATGTCAGACAAAATTCATTAATTAAAATTAACAACATCTGGTTAAGAACTAGCGTTTAATGAAAAACATTTTTTTATGAAAAGAGATTGGATTTCGTGATTTCTCGCAAGAGACAGTATCCCTGGAAAAAATGGGAATTGATTACCACAAACGTTTAGAGTGATAGTTGAACGCACTAAGCACTACTTTATGCTAAACGAAGACCTCTAAAAAAGTCATGGCCATGATCATGCAATATGACATACTCAATCTCTTGCGATTTAAGATTATTCCTTTAAAATCATGGCTATATTCCTTGATGGTCGTGATTTAGTTTTGATTGTTAATTGTTAATATTCCTTTGCTTGCATAAATAGATTTCTCTTGTAGTTTATGAAAGTATAATCTAAATCAAATAAACTGACGAGTAGAAGAACCTTTCAAGTACGTGAAATAAAGAATTCGGTTTCAAATGTTTTGCTTGAGTGATTCCAGATTCCCGGAACGATCGAACGATCATTTATGTATCCCCACAGGAAAAAATCGAGGTGGCCGATTCAGTAGAGCTGCATCGCCTCTTAGAAATGAGGCGCCAGGAGAATCGCAGATCGCACTAAATTTTATCTCCCATACAAAATTCTCTCCAAAATTTAGCCAAGCTAAAATTATGGCATTCATTTTAGCCGAAAGGTACACTGCTCCAGCTTAAAAATAAAAATTTCTTTTCGAACTGTACATATCTTATCTGTCAAAATTTAGCGCACGAAATAATTGTCACATTTATTCTCGAGCTAAATTTCAATTTGAAGTGGAATAATAGTTAGAAGAATATTTGATGACGGAAGTCTTAAAAGATTTTCCACAGCAAAAATCACTCATAATAATTCATAATTCTCATTTACTCCAATTCATTATTCTAAAAAAATCGAAATCAACAAATTCTTTTAAATCTTTGAAAAAAATTCATTTAGGGCACAACTGTTTTCTGTGATATATTTGCCACAAGGTTTGTATGTCTAAATTTAGCTTGGATTTTAGCTGATGTTTGGAGAAAAATGTGGGAAATAAAATTTAGCGCGGTCTGCGTACTAAGCTTTACTATAAAATTCGACACAAAACCAAACTTTACTCTTTCAAAGGTTTTCCCTCAAATAAGCGAAATATAAAATAATTCTAGTGTGTTTGCCAGCCCATTCAAATCTAGTTAAAATAGAGTTCTTATCACATCACATGTGTCAATAAATTTATAATATCAGATGAGACAACTTAAAAGTTGCATGGAAGGTCCTCTTCCTAAAATAAAGAAAAAACTTCAAATAAAATATTATTCAACACAATATCTGAAATTAAACTTAAATCGACTAAGGCCGGTATTCACCGAGCGCTCATAACTTAAGAAGCTCATAAACCTATTCACCAAGCAATATTAGTGAAGATCTACGAGCGCTTTTAAAAGTTAGGAGTGGTCCCGACCACTCCTAACTTACGAGCGCTCTCTTCGAAAGTTTGTTCGCATTTGACTCGAATCCATATGAGAAATGCCAAGTAGAAGTGTATCCATTTGCTGTCAAGACCCACATTCCACAACATTTCACAGTTATGGCATGCCTGAACAAGAGAGAGTGGCTCTCATTTTCGAACTTCGAAAAACACTTGCGAGTGGTTGGTGAATACCCCACAGAAATTTCAAGTTAAGAGCCTCGTAAAGTTAAGAGCCGTTTAGGAGCGCTCGGTGAATACGAGCCTAAGATATTGCATAAATAATAGTCCATACATTCTGTTTTCACCCTTAGGCCGGTATTCACCGAGCGCTCATAACTTAAAAAGCTCATAAACCTATTCACCAAGCAATATTAGTGAAGATCTACGAGCGCTCTTAAAAGTTAGGAGTGGTCCCGACCCGAGCCGAAAGTTTGTTCGCTTGTGCGTGTGCCATGCCACGCATGCATTTTACTCGAATCCATGTGAGCAATGCCAAGTAGAAGGGTATCCATTTGCTGTCAAGACCAACATTCCACAACATTTCACAGTTTGGGTATGCCTGAACAAGAGAGAGTGGCTCTCATTTTCGAACTTCGAAAAACACTTGTGAGTGGTTGGTAAATACCCCAAAGTCTGCTATTACACGATGAATCTAGATGCATGCGCCTTCTTCGAATTCTGCTTTGATATTTCGTCCACTGATTCAAGCGCTATTACATGTTGAAACCAGATTCATGAATCCAATTTGACAGTTCTCTTTATTTCTCATTTCGGTGTTGGTGAGCGTATGTGCTCTTCAAAATAAAGAAGCAATCAGAAAGAAGTATTTCTATGCATTACATTGAAGTTTACTCCTCGGATAACGAAATCATATGAAGCAGAATGGAAGAAAAACGGACAAGAGAAAAGAGAAACGTCAAATTGTTGCACCGAAAATTTTACCCACGCGACACAGGGCAGTTTTTTTCCGTCTCATCTTTCGATTTTTTTTTCTCTTTTGCACTTACGTTATTCGAAAAGTCGCACGCGTCTGGATGCATCGTGTAATAGCAGACAAAGAAATTTCAAGTTAAGAGCCGTTTAAGAGCGCTCGGTGAATACCAGCCTTACAATCGTATTATACATTCTGTTTGCAACATTGAGGCTGGTATTCACCGAGCGCTCTTAAACGGCTCTTAACTTTACGAGGCTCTTAACTTGAAATTTCTTTGGGGTATTTACCAAGACAATCAAGGTAGCGGAGCACGAATTTGAAGTGGTGCAATCCTTTAAATACCTTGGGTCAATAGTAGCAGCCGATAACAATATAGAAGAAGAAATACGCGGGCGGCTTCTCAAATCCAACAGAGCCTACTATAGTCTGTCAAAGCTTTTCAAATCCAGAAATCTCACCATAACTTCAAAACTGCTGCTGTACAGGACCATGGTCCTGCCAGTACTCACATATGGATCCGAGACTTGGGTGCTTAGCAAAAGGCACTCCGATCTCTTAGCTGCGTTCGAGAGAAAAGTCTTAAGGAGAATTGTTGGCCCCATATGTGAGGAAGGACGATTCCGGAGACGGTACAATCATGAATTGTACGCAATCTACCTTGAAGCAGATATCGTGACAAAAATTAAGCTCGGTAGACTCCGGTGGGCAGGGCACCTAGCTCGCATGAGCGAAGAGGAACCTGCTCGGAAAGTTCTTTGTGGTACATTCTATGGTAGACGACAGCGTGGTAGACCATGCTTGCGCTGGAGAGATGGCGTAGACCAGGACGCCCGAAGCCTTGGGGTGCGCAACTGGATGGCGTCGGCTAGAGACCGGGATAGGTGGAGAGACTTGTTGAAAGAGGCCAGGACCGGAACCCGGTTGTCGAGCCGATGATGATGATGATTTACCAAGTCTGCTATTACACGATGAATCTAGATGCATGCGCCTTCTTCGAATTCTGCTTTGATATTTCGTCCGCTGATTCAAGCGCTATTACACGTTGAAACCAGATTCATGAATCCAATTTGACAGTTCTTTTTATTTTTCATTTCGGTGTTGGTGAGCGTATGTGCTCTTCAAAATAAAGAAGCAATCAGAAAGAAGTATTTCTATGCATTACATTGAAGTTTACTCCTCGGAAAACGAAATCATATAAAGCAGAATAGAAGAAAAACGGACAAGGGAAAAGAGAAACGTCAAATTGTTGCACCAAAAATTTTACCCACGCGACACAGGGCAGTTTTTTTTTCCATCTCATCTTTCGATTTTTTTTTCTCTTTTGCACTTACGTTATTCGAAAAGTCGCACGCGTCTGGATGCATCGTGTAATAGCAGACCAACCACTCACAACTGTTTTTCGAAGTTCGAAAATGAGAGCCACTCTCTCTTGTTCAGGCATACATACCCAAACTGTGAAATGTTGGTCTTGACTCTTGACAGCAAATGGATACTCTTTTACTTGGCATTGCTCACATGGATTCGAGTCAAATGCGTGCGTGGCACACGCGCAAGCGAACAAACTTTCGAAGAGAGCGCTCGTAAGTTAGGAGTGGTCGGGACCACTCCTAACTTTTAAAAGCGCTCGTAGATCTTCACTAATATTGCTTGGTGAATAGGTTTATGAGCTTCTTAAGTTATGAGCGCTCGGTGAATACCGGCCTGAATCTCCATTTCGCGAACACATCCCGATGACCAACATAAAAGACGCCATTTTGAGGGCTTAGGGTGGTGATTAGAGGTTTTTTAAAGATGGGTTCGTTTTTTTCATTATAAAATACGCAGAGCTGTCAACAACTTAAATCAAAGCCGTTATATGTATAATCAGCAGTTGTACACCGCTCTATCCCCGCCACCCCCGTCCATGCGTATGCCCTTGAACAACACCCGTCCTATTATGTTTGGTTTATAATGCTTTAAATTTATCGTCCAGGACTATTCACTCATTGATTTCTTTATTTGCCAAAATTTGCTTCCAAAATGTTGTACTTGAATATTCTGTTTTCCAAAATTCTGTAAATAAACAATTTGCAAGGTAAATGGAAAAGTATCAAGGGGCCCAAAACAATGTCGAAGATTTACGTAGGCACATACAAATTATAATATTAAAAAGTTAAGCAGGAATATTTTTAAACTTATTTATGATCTTAGAAAGGCACAAAACACAGGTAGAGCTCAGATTGGAGAGTGTATTCCTAAAAATCGAAAAAAGGGCACTTTCAAACAGAATATAGAGTATAAGAAGGTTAACCAAGAATCTTCTTCTTAATTGAGTACATTTATTCGACATCTATTTCCTTTTATTTTACTATATTTTTCTTTAATTAATAAATAAATGTGCGTTGTGCTTTTACAGTCCAAAGAGATTTAAAGAGAAGACAAGACTTAAGTAACAGTTGTTAAAATCGAAATTGAACTTCAATACTTAACGCCTGCTAATAAAATCGATATCACTTATCCATGCAGGGCTAACTTACAATTTAAGTGTTCATGGATATGCCATCTTGAAATTAAATGTGTGTTAAAGCGAGGAAAGTATTATTTCCATACGTAAGTAAGAAGTGTCAAAAACTATAGTGTCTGTCTTTCCAAATAAAAAATAAATTTTATATGAATATAATAATTTCAAAACCCGTCAGGTAGCGCTGATGCTCCTTATATTTTAATATTACAAATTTAATTATTGAATAACATTTAAATTTTTATATCAGAGCTTGGTTTTACTGCAAAGCTTGTCACGAAGACATAAAAGACGAAACCCTTATTAAAAAGTGTAAATGTAAAAACTGTAAGTATCGTTGGATTTACAATATTTTTATGTTTTTTTGTTTTTATAAATTGTCTTTTTATTATTATTATATAATTTATAAAAAATTTTTATATATGATTATTAGAAATTTATTTAGTTTAAAAAAAAGAAATTTTGAAAAATAAAAAAAAATATTTTTGATAGCATAAACAACTTTTTAAAAGTTAATATTAAGAGATTTAGGAGTCAGGTCATCAATACATATCCAATATATTTATACTTTAAAATTATTATATATTATTATAACTAATATAACCAATTATAATCCATAATGTTATTATTTTTTTCTTAATTCAAAATGACGCGTTGGTGCATCATTCTACTCAAACGTTTCAAAAAAAAAATATAAAATCAAATGAAATGATAAAAAAAAATTTAAAAAAATATGAACAAATATTTCTCAAAACAGTGACAGTACAACCAAGGAACAAATTTGGTGACTTAGGTAAAGAAAATACAAAAATGAAAAAAAAACTTATAAACCAATAATAAAAACTAAACATTTCCAAAGTTTTGTTTTCTGTTTGAATTATGTTCCCCTCGTCCTAAACAATGAAAGAAACAAAAATCAAAAATAATAAGGTTAAAATTCTTTTTTGTTTTCCAAAAATGAAATTGGATTATTTATTTTTTTTTTAATACATTTATGTTTATAATCCCCAAGTGATTAATATATTTTTAAAAAAGAATATTTATTTCGTTTCTGTAGTTTTTATGTTTTTAAATATATTTAAATTTAAACCAAACAAAACATTTTGTAAATAAATTTCCTTAGTTATATATATCGAATTTGTTGTGTTAATTATTTTGTTCAAATAAATTGAAACATTATGTTAAGGTAGCAGACAGTTTTTTAAAAATATATTAAAACACTTATTTTTATTTATAATTAACTCTTAAACATACCCAGAATTTTGAATAAAATGTTAAATACCTTGAAATGTTTCCCTCTTAAAAACAGTTTATTTTTCCCATTTCATATATTATTTTGTTTTGAAAATCTTTACATCAGCTCAAAAATAATAAAAAAACATAGATTTGTTGTTTTTTTTTTTTAATTAAATAAATATACCTAAAGGCTTATTTTCAATTTGTATATATGTTTGTGCGAATATCTGCATCCCATACAACTTTAATAAATACAAATCTCAAACCCCTTTTTCTTGAAGTGAAATTTTAAATAAATATATTTATATATTTTTTTAATATAAAAAATAAACACTTAATTTTAGTTCAAAATATTTTCGAATGATCTATATAAATTTAATTTCACATTTATAATTGTTTATTCCCTATATTTATTTATATTTTTTTCTAAGGAAATCCAATTTTGCAATAAACACAAAAATATGCTTTGAACTTTTCCCCTAACTGTAATATGAGAGATTGTTTTTTTTTTTTCATTAAAAGCCTGCAGATTTCTTTATAAACTTGTCTCTCAATTTAAAAAAAAAAACTGTCTTTAATTTTTCAAAATGAAGTTACTATGACCAAAGAACTATCAACATATTTTTTTAGTTTTCTTTTGTTTCATTTTCTTCCATTTGTTGATTATCATATTTTTATTTGTGAATAACAAAGTGCGCACCACTTTCTAACTAATGAAGGGAGTGGAATTATAAAAAAAATTAACAATAAAATGGTCCACTGTAGATCTTCCTTTAGAAAAATTTAGATAAAAAATCCGCAATTGAGAGAAAAAATATGAAAAAAAATTTGCCTGACAATATGAGTAATATTCGACAAAATTTATAAATGATTTTTGTTGCACCATATACGATAAGTGCATGAATTGCACCAAAATGTAATAAAGTTTAAAAGCTGTTATAATAATATTATAACCCATCACATTTTTTTTAGGATTTATTTGTTGCAACATTAAAAGGAGTTTATGTATTATATACGAGTATTTAAAAAGATTAATGTATTTAGCAAAAAAAAAAAGAAAGTTTAGTGTAGAGTTTTTTGATAAATTCTTAATTAAAAATATTGAGAGGTTAATTTGTTTTCGCATTGTTAGGTGCACTACTGATATACCCTGGGTTTTTTCTTTGGTTTTTGTAAATAATTTTGTTTTTTATAAAAAAAAAAGAATGAAATAATATTTTTAAGCTGTGTATTTTCCGATAAAAGCTTTTGCTGTGTGATTCACAAAATCATCATCATAAGAGTTTCATCTGATAAAATAAGTCACGTTGAAAATCACTGAAACAAAACTAAACAAAATACATTCGAAATGTGTGAACTTCGATATTGAGATGTCTTCAAAAAAGGGATTGCTGCTAAAATGTTTTGAAACTGTTCAATAAACATTTTTAGCAATGCAATATATTATGGTGCTTCTCAATTCTTTGGTTTTATGATTTTAATTTTTTTTTTAATTTCTTTCCTAAACTCTAGAATATATAAAAGTAAACCTTCAAAATGTTTGAACGATTCATTTTGAAACTATAGTAATAAATAAAGTTTGTTCGTGATTTTGTTCAAAATATTTGTCAAATTGAAAACGCATAGCAGTTTTAATCGAAAATTCAAGAGATCTTCTGCAAAAATCATGTTTTGAATAAAAAATTAAAAAATTAAGAACAGATAAAAATTCACTAATTACACAAATTTTAAATTTTTGTGAAAGGTGTATAAGTCCTCAGCTTATTCCAGGAATAGTATAAAAAAATAAATGTTTTGAATGGAATTCATAATGTTTTGGTTTAAGTTTACTCTAGCAATTATTTATAGACGCGTTTTGGTTGTACCTTGGCCAGCAAACTGAAGTTTCTTCACCGCAAAGAAAATTTTGTAAAACATTGTATCCATATTCTTACACTCAATAGCGCCAATGATTCTGATTTAGTTTTTAAACAAAATCTTAATTTTAATCAAAATTGACATTAAAATGTCGGAGAAGTCCAAAATTGTAGGTCTGTACTTCTGTGCATTTTGCAACAGTGCGTCTTTACGTCTAACTAGAACCTAAACGAGTGAAAGAATTTACTTCAAATTTGATATACTCGTAGAGTCTTTTTCTTATTCAAGAACGAATACAGAATTATTATTTGCTTAGAATTATATTTTTTCTTTCAAATTCTCTTAAAATCAGCTCTAACCATTTTTATTAAAAACATAGTTTTAAGCTTTTGACCAGAAATGACATAGAAATATTTTAGTATTTCTCAATTTCGTACAAGTTGGGCACATGAGCTTCTAAAAATCAGAAATACAATTTTTGGCAGTTTCAGGACTATGTTGAATTGCACATCAGACGATCCCTGTCTGCTTTCATCAATATTTTATTGGCATTCCAAAATTATTTCAGACCGATGGCAACTTGGATAACACATCACAAGTAAGACCAGAAGAATTTTTTGTTTCCGCAGAGAATTGAGAAATATGGTTATTAATATCTAATGAAGTTGGAGCTTGAGTGTATAAAAATAATGGTGTCTAGAATGAAAATCATATACCCGGCTTTAAGCAAGTTGTAATTTGGGATACTTTTTTGATATCCATGGTGACGTTGCCCCTAAAACAAGAATGAAATAAAAATTTGGCTTTGAAAATTCGATATAATTATATTTAGAATATTTTCAAGCTGTCGATCAAATGATATATCTCTTACCCCGAGTTTCACATTGGAAATTTAAACTCAACTTTTGGTTTAAGATTCAGTTGAGTTCAGCAATAAATAAACAGTGTCATTTGAACTCTGAACATAGTTTATTCTGTAGTTTAAGTTAAACGACACTATTCTGCTGTTTAACCCCTAGTTCACACTTCACAACATAAAGACAACACATCTAATGATCGGCAATGGGAGACACTCTTGTTGTTAAAATCGTTTGCAATGGACTACCATGCCGTGGTTATTCATCACTTAATCCATTCCATTCATTAACTGAAAGTAAGATTTGTTCTCGTTTAAAATTTTTGTCCTGTCACTGTCACAGGTTACAACTGAAACAAAGCAAACTTTCCTTGATTGTCAACAACCGGAAATATTTGATAATGTTTCGTTTTTCTTTAATTCTGATAGAAAGAGCAAACTATAGCAACTAAATACAATGCTGCGAGTATTTATTCATACCATTTAGTTAAGCTTCGTTCAGTTGAATTGAAGTTCAGATTAGACTGTGAAACCAGAAGAGTTGAACTTCAAATTTAAACTCCAGTTCAGGTTCAGCTGAACGTAAGTTTAAACTTCCAGTATTAAACTGGGGTTTAATCACACAAAAAATAAACTCAAATTTAGTAATATTATATATAATTTGGCTCACATTCTTGTGATATGGAGAGAAGTTAGAGTTGTATTTATCCCCACGCACGGCAAATGTTTTCATGTAAAATATCTCTTAGTCTATCATCATTCCTTCTTAAAACTTTTGAACGAGTGATTGATATCCATTTAAGAACAAGTATTGACACTAGACTTCTGTCTATGGCTCAGAACGCTTACTGTTAAGAGAAATTGGTGGAAACAGCTCTTCATACGCTGGAAAGAATCATCGAATACTTCATGAATCATAAAATGTATATTATGTGTTGGAACCTAAGTGTGTTCGACCCATTAGATGTCCTAACCAGCTGTCATCGTAAAGTTATTGTCAAATTCAATATCTGTCAAAATGTGTAAATTTCAAGTCATGTTCGTTCCATTTTGTATTTTTATCTTAAATAATTATAAGTCACATAATTTTAAGAATAAATTCATTATCATTGCAACTTTCATAGAAGAAACATTTTATTTGGAATCAATTTATTGCGCTGAAGATTTTGGTCCTTCGAGCTGGATTTCTCATTGCCGGTTACGATTCAAGACTAATGTTTGTTTATCTGGAAGCGGAGATTTAAAGTGTGATTGCCTATGCGGATGGCATTGCTAGTTTTGTATTAGGAAAGCATCTTAATACCCTAAAAGATCTCTTACAATATGGCCGTTCGATGTGGATTGGGTGATGATCCTCACAAAACAGATCTTTTCTTCTTTTCTGGAAAATTAAAATTCCCCATAAAGACCCCCATTTAAATGCATAACACTAATATTCTCCGACGGAGCAAAGTACTTGGTCTTTTATAGATAAGAAATTAAGTAAGAAACCTAACATTCAAGAAAGAGTTAAAAAGGCCACAGAGTGGCACTCTTCGCATGCAAAAAAATCATTGGGAATAAATAGGGGCTTAAACTCCGCATTAATTACTAGTTATACACCTCGGTTATCACCTCGATGGAAAGCTCTAGACAAAAACACTTTTTGTTTAATAGTAAGCAAGGTCCAACGGTCAGCTTGTCTGTTCATGGGCGGACACTCGCACGACTTCCTACGCTTCACTGGACATTATGTTCAATCTAACATCCCTAGATATATTCGGCACAGAAATCTCTTGATTCTTAACTGTCCATTATCTCTGATGGAGATAGGCAACTGTTCACCATTCAGCTCTGCTGGGTACCGGGGCAAAGGAACATTTCAGGAAATTGTAAATCTGAGGAACTCACCAAAAGTAGAACAATGATACCTTTATTGCCATGTGTGACAAACAAACAGCTCTGGCCAATACTAAATCTGAAGCGCTCCAAAGGTAAGGTATATTTAAGCAGATCGTAATAGGTGTTATAACAGGACAGTGTTTGTTAGGATAGCACGATTATTATGCTAACGATTTTAGCAGAAGCTCCATCGACGAAGAAGCTTAGAAATCGATTCCTCACCTTCTCTGTACATCTTCTGCTGTTTCTAAACGTAGATCCACCTGAGAGATTTCTACTGCAATGATCTAAGTGATCTAGCAACTATAGATAAAGGCAATCTCGCTCGTATCATAAGGAGCTCCAATGTTTAACGATTAGCGAGAAAGTCACCAAGATTCAATGTGGTACCACAATAGGCTCATAGTCAAAGTTAGTCGGCTCTCCTGCTGACAGTTCAAAGGTTGATGTTTGATCGAAATGAAAATACATAAAATAGAATTTATTACAGATCTCATAAATCGTCGACCTCATAAGAGTATCTCGTACTTAACTCACAAATTTCAAATGTTATGAGAAAGACGAAAAAGGTTATTTTTTATTTTTTGAGGAACGAGGTTTGTTCAGTATTTTCTCTGTCGAAGCGAAAAAACAATGGTAAGGTGGAGCTACGAGAATTTCAAAAATTTTATTTATTGTTATTTAATGTTTTGATAGGGAACGACTTGTTCTGGATTGGTTCTAATTTGAGAAACAAATTGGATTAATGAGGCATTTGACATTATGAGGACTATTGGAGATTCGAACATAATCGAGTACGAGTTAAAATTAAAAAAAAAACCTAAAAAAAAATACCTGGCATTAAAATATCACAAATTATTGCAAACATAAGATATCACCTGCAAGCAAAGAGCTTTGGATCTGGTTTCTAGTAATCCGAATGCAAACTGTTAATATTTGAAGAACAAAACAAAATCATATGTACACATTACCAACATACTGGCTTAGATTTAAACATTATTTTCAAACAAGCTTTTGTACATAAATAAACATACAAATATTTGCTAAAGTTAACTGCTTTGGTAATTGAAAAAAGAAAATGAAATAATCTCATTCAAAGGATTCAAATGTACAAAGTAAAATTATTCAAAAAAAAGTACGATTGTGGTTTTTTTTGTTGTTGTTTTCTTTTTTACTTTAATTTTTAATTTGTTTTCTTCTTTCTATGTATTTAACTGTGCGATTTTCAGATGTGGGCATGATTATGATGCAGACTGGAATGGTTAATCAAGGTCTTAACTCAGCCATTAATCAATTTGATGGTACGAAATACGAATATATTTGCAAAATTCATACATTTTTTGTTTTTGTCTCTTTTCATATAAACAATGTGCTAAACCAAAATAGCCGTTTATAATGAATTCCTCTTATTTATGATTTATGTAGCATTTTTACATGCTATATACTCATAATTTCGCAAATCTCATTAAATATTAATTTCTTGTTATTGTTTTTTTTGTTTTGTTTTCAACATAAACTTTATAATGAAAAACAAGTTTTAAGAACAAATAATTAATTTTTTTTAAATAAATACAAAATTAATAATAAAAATTTCATTCGAAATTTAAAATTTTTGTTTTTTTTTTTTTTCATTTCAAAAATAACTTCACTGATGAAAAAAAATTAAATTTTTGAAATCAATCAATCGAAACAAAAATGATTTCATAACAGTTTGCTAACAATTTAAAATATTTTTGTATACATAAGTTTTTTTTTTTGCTAATGCCTTTTTTCAATAAACATTTCTTTTTTCAAAACCATTTCTAATGCAAGCTTTGTAAGAACTGATTTTAATCATTATAATGTTTATAAGTACCTAACAAAAAACGTTTTGAAACGCAATCAATTTTGTTTTATTTTGCATTGACGTATTTTTTTTGTTTGCCATCGAGGCAGAGAGATTAATAATTCTTATGAGATATTTTGTTTTCTGTGAATTTTTTTTTATATATTTTGACTCCTCATGTTTGATTTGGTTTTTGTACTGCAAAAATTAAAAAAAAATAGGATTATGAAATGGGACACAAAAGTTCATCTAATTCGAATTTGATAACTTACTTACATGCTAATTTAATACATCTACTTAGGTAAAGCTTCACTTGATAATGCTTTATAAAACTTGCGCTATGCTTTAATTACAAAAATGCCGTTTTATAGTACAATTAAAATAAAATGCACTTAAATATATGAATGATTTTGTATATAAAGGATGAAAACTGTTGAATAATTTTAAAACTAAATTTACTTATTTAAACAAGGGATTTATTGATAAAATGTTAAAAAATTAAAAGAGTTTCTGAATTCCCATAAGTATTCATCCTTAATATTGTGTGTTTATTACGATGTTAAAAATGTGTGAGCACAATACAAGAGTAAAATTATATATTTTGTAAAGCATATACCAATATTGCGCCTACGAGTATCTACGTATCCCAAGAGTGTTGTCTTGATTTTTAAAACATAGACATAAAATATGAGAAAAACGACATAAATCTTGGAGTGTGTGTGGCTTTGTTAATCAATCGACATAGACTAGTTGACCCATATATCAATATCGAAAGAAATTTGCAGTGAATTTTTGACCCAGGGTATCCAGTGAAAATATACACTTAGATTTTTTTGTGTGAAACAATTAATTGTATATACATATATTATTATATTTGATATGAAAGTAGGCAGGTACGTCGATATATTAGCAGAATCTTAAACAACAAAACGAAACAATCAAATGTATCTAGCACACTAAAACAAAATAAAAATAAAACAAAAAGTATTAAAAATCAAAAAAAAAAAAAAACATTAGTTGTTTGTTTATTGTATACATATTATAAATATATATTAACTAACCTTAGTCTTAGAATAATTATTTAATACCCCTTATTTCACTATTTTCATTTTAAGTGTTTTTTGTTTATTATAATTTTGCCATATTCCTCATTTACCTTTTTCACAATCCTATAAATTTGTTTCTATGACCACAGTGGCTACCTTCAGGAAAGGCGTCCGTGCCGTACAAATGGTAGGACGTGCAAGTACGTATACAAAACAATAATTTGAAAATTAAAAATCAAAAAAAAAAAACTTAACATAAAAAATTTAAATTTAACAAAACTTTGTTAAATTCGAATGATTTCTTCATAAGTTTCGTAGTTTATTCATATAAAATTTAAAGTAACTGGTGTCTTTTGTTTAAATCTATTCTAAATTTTATTCATTGTTTTTTTTTAATAACATATTTTTCTAATAACTTAAATACATATATTTATTTTGTTATATTGTTTTATTTTTATTTCATTTTATATTTCTCTTAAATATTAATTTTATTTCGGTGTGTACGTGATGTTGTGAGTGGTTGAATTCCTAAAGTCTGTCCGTCTGATACACAATTTAACAATCAAATAAAATACTTCATGTTCCATCTTTAATTAAATTCATTTTAGTAGATGTTTTTTGTATATCGTATTTATATTTATAAAAAGTTTATTATTCTAATGTATTTTATGTGTAATAATTATGTATATAACTTTGTTTTGTTAATTTCTAAAACTCACTATGAAATATCTATTTTTCTAGTTTTGACTTTATTGTAAAATTTGTTAAACACAAATCTTCGTTTTTTTTTTATTTTCAATACATCTTCAACAAGTCTAACCGGAAATACTTTTGAAACAAAATACATATGTTTTTTATTTAGTTTCAGACTTCACACATATGTATATCAATTGTTTTTTTTTTTTGTATAGTGGGTTCCAAAACCAGGTTGTGTCAAAATACATTTTTTGCTAAATTTAATTTCAATTTTATTTATTTTTGCTTATGAATAAAAGGATATTTTCAGGCTGTAACCACGCCAGGTTTTCAAATTCATTTTGACACAATCGAATATTAGTTTAATGACCCTTAGGCAGCATATATTAATTTTTAAATATAAAATTTAACCTTAATACAAATATGTATAACGTAAAGAGAACAAAAAAAATCAAGCATACACTAGACGATTCGATTTTGAAAATTGAAAGTACCTATACTTACATAAAACAGAAAGCTTAATACCAAAAAATTTTACTTCATGTTTTAAGTGAAGGAGTGGAGACAAAGGTGGTCGAGCACAATAACGGAAAAGAAGGAACTGTGTTTAACTGGTCTTATGAATAATAAAACAACAGTGTAGGTGTCGGGACCCACGGTTGAGATGTGTAATATAATAATATCTAAATTCAATAAAAATCATAATCGAATACAACTTTATTTTCTCTTTACCCCCAGTTTCACAGTGAAAGTTTAAACCTAACTTTTGGTTTAAACTTCAGTTCAACAATAAATTTGGTTCAAACCTCAGTTCAACAACCCTTCACATATTTGAAAATATTATTAATTTTCAATTTTTAATTTTGTTTCCTGTCACAGATCACAACTGAAACAAAGCTAACTTTCCTTTGATTGTTTTTTCTTTGGTTCAGATAGAAAGAGAAAACAATTTACTTCAACTACGTCCAATGAACTGTAGTTCAGATAATACTGTGAAACCAGACGAGATGAACTTCAAATTTGAACTCCAGCTTAGGTTCAACTTAACTTTAGTTTAAACTCTCACTGTGAAACTGAAGATTAAGTTAGTGTTTGTGACTTTGGAGATACGAGTATTCAAATCAAGCCAGGAAAAATTACCACAGTTTTTTTTCCGCTTATACTTAAAACCAAAAAAGTTTTAAAACATATAATTGTAACTCTATATACATAGATGCATGTATCGCTTTCCCCCAAAATAAATATGTATTTTTAAACCGTGTCCTGTAAATATAACATCGATAGAAATATGTAAAGGCGCCAGTTATACGCATGCATAGGTAGCTATCATTTAAACTTATTGGCTTATTCCTCGCACTTATTTTTACGTCTCTGTAGTAGAATTTCAAAGTAAAGGAACAAACCTTTCTATTTCAAAAGTTATAGATATGCGAGAAACAGATTGGCACAGCAACTTCAACAGCAACTTTGACAACCACGTCACTCTTTTTAGAGCCACTGGTTTTAAAAGGCTTTGATTACATTAACACAGCAACTTCGACATCGACATCAACGTTAGACCTAAATCCTAAATTCGATATCGCTGTGCAAATGCTACCAACTTTTAGGGCGAAAATTGTCAGTATTATCAATACTCAAATGAAAATTTGACAATCATCTTTTTGTTTCGTCTATTTATTGTGGTTTTGACAATGGAAGAATTACTAAAAACAAATTGATTTTATTACGACAAATTGCTAAAGTCGTATACATTGACGCAATTCACCTTAATTTATATCATATATACATATATCATATATATATCATATATATCGCATTTGAAACCATTTTGATTATATGCTGTCAAAAACGCTGTTCACGTAGTAATCTATTTTACAAGACTTTTGATGTTGAAGTTTTCGTTGCTGTTAAAGTTGCAATATATTATTAGAAAAGGAACGCACAACTGTACTCGGCTACGTAACGTAAAGATGTTGTTCTATACAAGATTCACTCTTTCCACCTATGTTCAAACAGAGATGTTATCTGATCCGAAATAGACTGCTCTTACACGAAAACGATTTTAAATCTCTGCTTCTCTTTAGGCTTCTTTCGATTGCGTGAATGCTTTAAAACACATCTATTTTGAATAAAAGTTATCTTTGTTCAAGAGAAAAGGAGTAATCTTTTCGTATTCATTACTCTCCTCAGTTAAGCGAAGTTCACTGAGCGAACGTAAAATAGAAAATGAAACATACTCGAGGAATAGAGGAAACCAGAAAGAACGATAAATCAATTTTCTTTCTTAACCTCAGCATTGCGTTTAAAAATTGCAAAGTGGTATCGCATCGTTCAAAAGCAGTCATACTACCCTACAACTATTTGAGGGTCGTTCACATTCCGAATTTGTTTGACAAGCACGGCATGATGAATATTTGATGGATGAAAAACAGGAGTGTTCACATTTGTCAAACGTGGTGTCAAACATCACTTCTCACTATTTTAACCATAGCGGACCAACTATTTTAGATGAGGAAATCTACTTGAATTTTATATCCTCCTGAATTGGCGCTATTGCTTATAAAACTCATTTTAATATATATTTTCTTACGATGTGCACAGCCAATCATGCCGTTCTTGTCAAACACGAGTACTTCAGTTAAACTTTGGATCCTGATTACGATTCTTTTTTCCGTTTGTTTCATTTTTCGTCTTTTTGACAGTTTCAGCAAATATGTCAAAAAGACGAAAGACGAAAAAAAAGACTCGTGTAATCCAGCCTTTTTTCTGCTGTAGACGTTATTCACACTGAGCTAAATCTTCAGACTTTTTTTTTTAGATTTCTGCAAATTATCTTACTCCCTCTGTCAGAAATTTATAAACCGATTGACATAATTCCCATCTTCTAATGGAAATGGTCAAATTAAAAATAAGCGGAAAAAAATAAAATTTTTAATCCATTGGAATCGTAGTCATCATCCAACAGATGGAGAACGATCCATATTTTAGTATAATATAGAATTAAAAATTTGGTATAATTCGGTATGACATATACGTACGAGTATAATGGACAAATTAAATTTTGTTGTATCGAAAATATTTCGTTGCAAATGTCAACCGATTGCCTTGAAAAATGCAATCGTCCATTACTAACACGAAGGAAATTCTTTTGAAACATTGAATGAACTTGCAATGAAATTTTACACCAGTTGTTTTGTTTTTCGTGTTTTTGACATATTGGTTGAGTGGTGAGGAAATATTGGGGGAATGAAGATATTTAGTTCTAGCTAGCAATGGAAAGTACTAATATCGAGATTTCAGAACTCAAAGTTTCCAATGTAAAAACTATGTAGGAAGTACGCAATATTCCCAATGTAAACAGGGTCTTAAATGCAATCTTTCGTAAGGTAGGTTGCTACACGGAATGTGTATAACCGTAACGGGTTACACGGAACGTTTAACCGTAACGGCCTACAAGAAACGTATACCCTACGTCTACCCTATCGCCGGCGGCGGCATAGTTGCTTACACCTCAATAAAACCTTGAAGTTTCAAGACAAAACTTTTTTGTGAGTGAATTAAATAATACTCTATTGAGCTATGGAAAGCTAAAGGGTTTTTCAATTAGGGCGGGTAAATGCTGAAATGGAATAAAACATGCTGTGTCTGAATTATGTAATAACAAAATTTTCTCTCATTAGATAAGGGGCATGTGTGCCATTATGAATGCAAAATGATATCGTTCAAATGTCCGCCTCGGCCTCTTACGTTGGCACGGATCCGCGTGGTTCGATTTTAAATGACTCTTCCTCATAGATCCGGCTGAATTTCATCGATGTCATGTATTATTGTCACTTTACGTTTATTCGCATGAACCTGCGACATCAGGAATCAAATCATACGATTGTGATGCAATTAACGTCACTTCTGGGAGAGATAACCTTACCCTCAAACCGTTTATGCAGAATGAAAATCGTGGCATTTGCCATGTGGCATGTAGCGCCGTAATGCTGGGACCACATGCTGTCTAGGTCCATATGGATCAATTTGGGCTATAAGAAATTGGTTATCATCGTTCTGTAGGGTTTGCCATCGCCTCACCAACATCGTTTTCAAAAAAGTACGGACTAATAAATTCGAAGCGCTGGTCAAAAGTCCACGCCAAACGGTAGCTTTTTGAGGATGCATTTTCACCTGGTGAAATGCGTGTGTGTTGTAGTCCAATATGCGGAAATTTTGCCAAAATTGGGGTCCTCTTCAAAATGTACCGAAGCCCAGTCAGCTAACAAACGGTGTTGTCTATGGTAAATGAATTTTGAGCCTCTATGTCATTTGGATATTGGCCTAATTACCTAATCAAAATTCACCAAGTTTAACTCTGCAAAAAAAAACCGAATCAAAATTCACCCAAAAAACCAAATCAAAATTCACCCAAATAAAACCCACTAAAATGGTTGTTGATTACAAATCAAAAAAAAAATATTACTATTTTCTTTGTTTTTTTTTTATTTTTGATTAAAAAAAATAAAACTCCTTATAGTTATAATTGTCTTTTATTGTTAATTAATAATAATTGATAAATATGAATGTATTAAAATTTGACATTTTAAAAGAAAAAAGACTAATAAAATTAATAAATAATAATTAGTCGAATCATAAATTCACAACTTTTAAAAATTGTAAAAGCCTCTTGTATGCTCAGAAAAATTTAAATTTTGTTTTTATTTATAGTAATAATTAAATAAAATGCTACATTAACAAGTTCCTCACTCAAATTAAAGATCTACGATATTACCTGACAATATTTAAATAATTATTCTTTAATTTTGATTAAAGTTTTTGATTTATATTTATTAAGAACCTTAAACATTTTCTTAAATACAAATTGTTTTAAAAATCTCAGTTAAGTTTGGTAGGATTTATATGACCCGTAACAAATAATTCTCGTGTTTGTACAATACAACAGTTTTCTCTCTTTTTTATTTATATTGTAGTAGATTTTTTCGATTTTTCTTGTAAGAATTTAAATATGTCGTATTTGTAAAATTAGAATTCTTGGAATGAGTGTCGTGTATAAATTTGAAAGTGTCATTTATCGATTTATTTTAATTTATTTTTTCATAATTTAACTCACATGATTTTTTATTTTTCTTATTAAAAAGAAACATTTATTTCATATAAACACACATTTACCTTTTTTTTTATTAATTGGATATAAATTGCATAATAACTAACTAAGTTCAACTTAACATATAAAAAATACAAACTTTCCTATACCAATTTTATTAAACCTATTTATTAAACAAAATTTTTCTTTTTTTCAACCCATTCACAACAAACTTACTATTTTTGTCCCCAACACAAAAAATAAATATCTATAAAAAAAATTCCACCGGTTTAATTATATATAAAAAAAAAAAAAATGTATATATGCAATTCATAATGGAAATATTCCGTAAATTACCATTCCTAAACTTATGTATAAAAATATTGTAAAAACAACAATTTAAAAACCCTATAAAATGGAACACATAGATGATGAATACTCTCTGACAAGTAAGTTATCAGAAATGACGTTTTCAAGTTTGTTTCTTTTAATTTTCCATACTTAATATAAAAACAAAAAAGTTATATTTATGAAATATAAGTTTTAATTATTTAATTGGAATTATTTTTTTTTTATTTTGAGATTTTTTGTCTGTCTTTCTTAGTTTTGTTGTTAGCATATTATTATATATAGTAAAAACAAAAATATTTATGAAAATAATATTATGGGTATTATAAGAAATTATATACACATTGATTTCAATGATATTCATGAATGTCACATCAAAAATGAGTACCCAAAATATTTCATAAATTTTATATTTTTTATTTAAATAAATATTAAATAAAATAAAATTATTAAATTCAAACACATTTCACTGCGATCAAATTATAATGATATCGATAACTTTTAAATCAAGCAACAATACCTATTATTATGACAAAGATGAACAACTGCAACGCACTGTCACAAAATCACAAAAATGCGTATATTCACGTTGCAAACATATTTAATGTTAATTATTGGAGAAAAATAAAATTAACAGAGCATTCTAGAAACAAATCTGAAACACTAGAGTTAAAAAGCAAAAAATATTGTAGAAGTTTTTGAACCTTACAATTTTTTTTTAAATAGATGTAGTAGTTCAAAACATTTTATAAGGATGCGCTAAGTTTCTGCTAATAAAAACAAAAACAAAATTTACAAAATATTAAAAGTTAAAATTACTCAAAAGCGACGACATTCATTTTGAATGCTTTTTTTTATGTAGAAAATGATAAATATTATCTAAATATTCATGCTACCACAAAACAATCCTTTTCTTCTATATTTTCTTTATAATTAAACAAAACTGCAGCAACAAAAAAAAATATACACACAAGAAACACGCTTCTAACTCAATTTTGCACTCAATTAGATAAACCTACTCAACATCTTTTTTTTTCGCTTAAATTGTCTTGTTTTATACCCTCAAATATAAATAATAGATCTTTTTTTTAGCATTTGTGCATAAACTTAAAAAATTATATAAAATAAAAATAGTAGACAATAGTGTAGTCAAATGTGCACGGTATGATGTCATAGGGAAAGTTTGTAGAAATGCATGTTGTTAATATTGAAAAAATAAGTAGTTTGGTTTTCGAATATATTTACCTATACTATAGCAACAAGGCTATGTGCAAGTTAAATTTTTTTAATAATATTGTATAAACAAAGAAACATGCTTTGATATCCACTAATAAATGATTTTTAAATACAAACATGTATTAATCGAATATTCCTTTACAAAAAAATTCATTCCTTCCCCGAATATTTGTTTTTATTAAATATTTTCAATCAATTTCGTTCGATATGGTAAAATGATTTGCTAAACAGTAAGAAGGTTGGTTGGCCAGAATAAATTTTATAAATTTTTTAACATTCAACTCTAAATTCTACTCTTAGATTAAAAGACTACCTTACGTTGATTTGTTGCTCTCGTTCGAGTCTTATTTATTTATTTGAAAGCTGCTAGCAACACGAGGCTTGGTAGAAATGTACATTATTATGCCCTAATTTGTCTTTGGAATAAATTAGAAATATTGGATTTGGTCGAAATCTGGTGTCAGCAAGATGGACAGCCCCACAGCTACGAGTAAGATCGGTCAACACGTAATTTCCAGAAATACAACCACTTAATATTGGCCTTCTTCACTCTCATGCAATTTAATACCTCTAGTATTTTTCCATGAAGCTACACTAAGTCATTTTTGTATTTTGCTTAAACCAAACTTCTAAGTCAATCTTAGAAAGGACTGACATTTTTGAAAAAGATAGTATTCAGGCCCAGGTTGTTGGAGACTTATGAGCCAGGTATAATTTTATTCAGCTTTCGAAATTTTGGTTTAGTCCTACACACGTGTAGAGTGAGTCTGCACTATCCTCTAGGACATAGTTAAAGAAGAAGCCTTAAAACAAATTTACAAAATACTTGCTTGCCAAAAAAAAATAAAAAAAAACAATTGCCAACGAATTAAGGTTACATTGCAACTCTTCAAGATCGCGGGTATTTGAATAAATAAGCATAAACAGCTTGAACAGACGAACAGTCGTTAATTAAAAAATATATAAAAAAGAACAGGCCCAAAATGGCTACCCTATGGTATACCAGAATTTTCTTTAAAATGTATCAATTTGCAACCATTGAAATGTTCCGAGTAAGATTTAGGTTCATCTAATAAATAATTTTATTTAATAGTGGAGATTTTTAACTTATTTTTTTATTTTAATAAATAATACAAGTTATTCCGATATGATACTACTTAAGAATTCGTTAACTTTAAAATAGTTAACTAACTCGTTCTTAGTTTTAAACATTTTTTAACTAGTATCGTACAATTTTCTTAATGAATTGCATTCGAACACACCTAAAACAATAACGTGCAAAAAGCTAAGTAAACAAACCTTTTTTGACATTTGTAACTGTCAGAGAGTTAGCACGATAGTAAAAAAATAAAGTAGGTATTCGATAATTTTAACTTTAATAAAAGGCTAGATAAAGTATGACTAAGTTCGACTAAAATTAACAAAATCTTATCGTACAAAACGCCTTCTTAATTTAAATAAAAAAATTTATTTCGTAAAACTGAAGCCTGTAAACACGCAAAGAACTTGTCTTCTATAATGAGTCAATAAATTTTTCAGCAAATTCCATTCAAAAAGTGATAACCTTTGGTAAAACAATGTTGGATTTGACCAATTAAATTATTTAACAAACAACAAACAAACAAAAATAGAAAGATTCACGGGTAATAGTCTCGTAATGCTTAGCAAAAACTGAAAAATCTAGCAATAACTTTGCCTCTACTAGATCTCTTGTATAGAGAATTATGAAAAATAAGTTTAATTATATAGATTGAAAAGGTAGCATAATATACGAGTATTAATTATTGGCTGTAAGGGGTCCACATGCAGGTCCTAATCGAATAAAAATCTATGAAAACAATACATATCTACATTTTTAATAATTATATGTAAAATATAAATATATAATTATAATTTTAGTGACTACAGCTCCCGGCCATTCATCTGTGCGTGTATTAAATATTGCAAATATAAGATAAAAACTAGGAAAGAGATAAAAGAAAAGCTTTTAACTTTCAATTAGGAACAAACACGTTTTTATTATATATTCAATTTCATCTTGAATCTTTTTGACATTTAACAATTTCAATGACATTGAGTGGTATGCAGAAAGCTTTATCTCAGTCTCAAATCTCACTTTTTTGAGCAATTGCTAGCTTTCGTATGCAGAATAATTCTGAGACAAGAATTATTCTTCATACGAAAGCTAGCAATTGCTCAAAAAAGTGAGATTTGAGACTGAGATAAAGCTTTCTGAATACCACCCATTATGTCAATGCCTTTAACCTTGTGGTTAGGTTCTCGCTTTTGCATTTATCTATGAATCTTTTCAATAGTGCTTGTTAGCAGAAATGGAGGGAACCTTCCGAGTCCGAAAAGCTAAGTTGAGCAGCAACTTTCATGAAAACAGATACTCTTGGAGGATTTTTCACTTTTTTTTCCAGCGGATGAAAAATCAAAACCAAGACTCGCTGCATTACAATCAAGTCACTTACTATTATGCCAAAGGGTACAGTATGTAAGCCGTAGCTGTAGCTTTCTTGTATAAATTCATCGTTAAATCAATATTTCACAACATCTCGCATCAATTAATCAATAAAAAATGAAAAATTTTGTCTCCACTTAATTTCTTTTTCGATCATAAAATTAAAAAAACGAGATTGTGAACGAGTGTGTTTTGCAAAACCAAACAAAAGTTATTTACTTTTGAAGCATTTGTGACTTCTATGCAGACGAAAGTTCTCGTATCCCTAAAGGAAAAAAAAAAACATTTTAGAATGAATATAATAGATTCAAACCCAAACCTCTGGCGTGAAAGTGCAATGCATTAACCAATTCGTTAAAGGTTACTTCCGCAAAGCATTGATATTAAAATAAAGGATTTTCATAGGAGTCATCGTTTCTCCATTCTCTTTACCAATAGTTCATATAGATGGAGTTGAAAATTATTTTCTTTTCGATTTAGTAAATAAACCCACTCCGATTTATTATGTGAACTTCTTTTTGTAGTAGGTGATTTCACGCTCAAAGAAAAAAGCTTTGTGATTCGTATATTGTAAATAATATTTCGAATGCAATTATAAGGAAATAAAGTAAATTAAATTTTCTGCTGATTGATAACAATTTCAAAGGGAATTTCTAAAAAAAATTTTTTTTTTAATTCCTACCGCGTGTGTTTGAGAGCTTGTACTCAAGTGTCCATTAAATCCCAACCTAAGCTTGATTATAAATTTAAAATGAAAAAGTTTGTTTAAATAAATTTTCTCGCTAAACTTTATTCATATTGATCAGATGAGGATTTTCCAGAAGAAGCTTGAAAGTGCAACTTTATGGAATATTAGATTAAAATTGATTTGGATACTTGTAGTTCAAGTTTCAAGTTTTCAAATGGTTTTTTTTTCATACAAATTACAATATGTGTATCATTCATTTCTTTGATACTGCCTAAGCAGTCTGTCAGCTGGTAATTATTTATAAATTTTGTATTGTTTAATATACAAATTGAAACATTAACTTAAAATAGTTCAGTTAAGTGCAATCTTACTAACTTACTTACTTAGGTTCTCAGACCTTTTTTGTCCGTGGGGGATCCCTAGTGGGACATAGGGCATCCATAATCCACAACGCCAGCTCGCCATCATGTTTGGTTCCTGGATATGAGTAGCAACTCCCTCCAACTCTTGCCTAGTTGGGCTGACTCCTCCTCGACTCTCCTTCTCCACGAGCTTCTCGGTCATCCAGCTCTTCTTCCTTCTTGAGTGAGCGGATTCCACTGCATTGCATACGCCGCAATACAGTTGTCGCCTTTTCGAAACGTGTCGTGTGTCCGATTCACTGCCACTTTCGACATCATATAATAGAGGGTGAAGTGGTAATCGATATTCGACGCACTACTCAATTATGATCCTTAAAGTATTGATATGATCAATGCATGAGGATCCATCGCGGAAACTTGCTTGTTCGGCTACGAGTGTGGCTTCTATTCTATGTTCCCTGATGCGTTCCAGTACTATTTTCGCTAATATTTTGGCAACGGCAGGCAGGACGCAACGAAGTCTTACAGTAGCTACCATAAGGTGGTGGTCTCGAGCAAGTCTCATATCGGCTCCTCTTTTATTTCGAACATCCAGGAGACTGCTTCTAAAGCGCCGGCTAATCGCGAAGTGATCAGTTTGATCCGAAGATGCATGCCTGTCCGTAAACACCCAACTTATTTTGTGGCACGTCTTGTGCTCAAACATGGTGCCACCAATGACGAGTGTTTCCAAGTTTTTTCATCAAAACAGGACACTTTCCCAAGAAATGGAACACATTTTTACTTTCACTGAGGTTGCTTAATCCACACATATCTTCCAAATCACTCCTGTGAGAAACATATGTAGTTCAGGGAATTTATCACCCCTCTTGCTTTTAAAACCAGTGACAGACAAGAGATGCGCTGGACACTCCGCCCTGAAATAAATATTTTGTACCTTGTTATAGTTGAGCCTCTATTAAATTAACTTCTGGCTTTCAGAGTGTTGTTCTGTCTCTTTTTTGTCCATCTACTTGAGTTATAAGACTATAGAGTTCGCTTTTCCACGTGTCTATTCCATACCTCGGGGGAAGTATTAATAAAAAAATCCTAAATCCTAAGCTAAATCCCTCCACGACTCAAACCATGATATATGTTTATGAATCACAAGCATCGTAATTTATTGGTACTCTCCTATCATCTGTAGTCTGTGTGTAGTTTCAGAGTTGCAATAAACCAAGCAGGAAGACCTGTCTCAAGAAAGAGTAAATGATTTGCAGTACTATTGGGTAGCTTCAAGCTTCTTTTTAATTAATAACGCAGAAGCTGCTCAACTTCATCAAACTCTTGTCTAGTCTATTAATAAGTTCAGTCTATCAATTAGCTTGTCAAAAAGATAGTTGAATGTAATGAATAAAAAATTATTCGTTCATTATTCCCTATTCCCTCGGGAAAGTTCAATTTCGGTATAGAACATTTCGTTTCTCGAATTTCGGAACCGATATCATTCTACTTATTTTTAAAATCAAATGGAAATTACTGTAAAAGGTTTCGATTGCGATGGTTTTGTCACCATGAATTTTTAATTTAGAATAATGTAATATATTCAACTAAGCTTATTAGGAAAAGTTATACGAGTAACTATTTCATCGGGGCCAGCTCAATTATCAGTCCATATTAGTTGCGGTTTGTATGTTATTTTCATTTTAATTAAAAAGAGAAAGATGAAAACTAGAATAAGCCTATCTTTAATCACGATAATGAACCACCAATATGATCTCTAGAAAAAAAAATCTTCAAATTGAACCTATATAAGTTGGGTATAAAAAATATATTATGGAACAAAATCTTTAATTATTGCTTATTTGTGGCTTTTTTATACAATTAGGCTTAATGTTAAAGTAATATTAGTAAAAAATATTTTTAAAATAAAATAGAAAGTACTGCTATTGCTTTGGTAAATTTATTTATGTTCTTTTATAGAGTTCAGTATTCCAAACCTCGACAAACCTTAAAATCAAAAAAAAACAATGGGAACTGATGAAAATAATTAATTTTTGTTTAGAAAATTTCAAATGGCTTATTTGTTGGGATTTTTCAAAACCTCAATTAAAAAAAATTCTAAACGAATTTCAGCAGTACAAAACAATGTCACCGTTTGCAACAACTGCTTTTTAAATCGTGTTCTTCTCGAACTCGAATTCGACTTGAAATTTTAAAGAAAAATGAATTTGACATTTTTATATGTTTAAAAAAAAATAAATATATTTCTGTGCCAACTTTCCTCGTCTTACACAGTCGTAAAATTGTATATAATTTTAATTATTTTATCGAAATATGATTTGAATGATTTTGTAAAAATGTACTAATCCATCTTATAATTTTTGTTTTCTTTTTATTTAATTTAATTAAGACTTCCCTTAAAACATCCTCAAGACGAAAAAAAAATCAAATCAAGTCAAATTGCTTGTGTTTTATTGATTTTTGGTTTTGTTTGTTTTTATTTTAATTTTAAATCGCAATGTGGGTTTGAGGTTCTGATCAAGTGAAATGTTTTACAGATGACCATCATCCCGCACCTACATTTACTCCTCCAGAACTACCCAAAAGGGTGCATGTGCGTGGATCATCATCGGGTAAACAAATACTAATACAATCAATGAAAAAAAATGTATACACACAAAACAAAAAGCAAAAAATGATGTCTTCCATTGTAAAATACATAAGTATTAAAACAAATATGGCAATGCAATCCTATATTTCAAAATGCAAAATCCCAACAACGAAATGCCACATTAGATCTGTATTTTATTTTTTAAATGCTCTTTTTTTGCTTAATTTTTATTTTTATTTTTTATTTTTTGCAATAAAAATAGCTTCTGATTTAATATGAAAAAAATTATATTTGATTTAATTAATTTGCCACGGCTTCTTTTGATTTTGTCCTGTATTGGCTTTATATAATATTCGTTTCTTTTTTGTTGTCATATTAATTTTTTACAAAACCACAATTTATAATTTGAATTAATTTAACCAAAATATCAGAAAGAGACTCAAACGAGGTTAAAAATAAAATAATTATCTCAAGCATGTTTTATTAAATATTTATATAACAATTTCGTTTTATTTTCTGCAAACTGAATATGATCTTCAGAATAAATGTTGAAATTGTTGTAAATTAATTTGCATATTTATTAAATAATTATTTCCATGTGCTGTGTATATTTATGTATATTTAATTTGTTTGTGTACTAATTAATTTTTTTGTTTTTTTTTTTAATGTTTCGTTGCCTTAAGAAAAACTATTATTTGATTTTTCTTTAATTCATCACATTTTTTCATTAATTTTTTCTCACTGTTGGTATATTGCTCATCGTTTGTTGCTATATAATCAAGTTGTGTACTGTCTACATTTGATAACAATATTAATAAAAAAAAACATTTTTTATAAAAAATTTACTTTTCTATTAGGTTTTTAAATGGTTTTTGTATTTTACAGGTGACATTACAAGAGATCGGGAGGATATGACTCGTAAGTATATTTTTTTCTTTCTTGCAAATAACTAAGTTGAAGAATATTTTTTAAGTCATTTTCAATTTTCCTAAAAATCATACCATGGCATCGGGTTTGTCATTTTCATAGAGCGAACCTACCAATGCAATTTGCGATTTTTTAAAATAAAAATAAATCCACTGCAAATGTTCTTATTTTGTGAACGTATGTTATTTTGATTGGGTCAGTATTTTGTCAACTTGTGTTACCAGTTTAATAAACAAATATTCGCAACTCTCATGTGCTCCAGTGCCGTAAAGATTTAGAAATTTTTGAAATTTGTCAATGAATCTTTTCTCTATCTTCCTAAAAACACAAATTTTATTAACAACTTGTGCTTCCATTTATAGAAGAGATAAATTAATAAAATTATAATCCTTAATTCTTACGACCGAAAATAAGTTTTCTTAAGCCTGTTGCTAGAAATGCAATTTTCGGTTTTGTGTACTAAATTAAAGGTCAACTGTTATGCTCCATGTCATTTAAATTTGAATAATCGGGCATTTGTGAATTTTGAGAAGAATTCCTTTTCTATTCAAGGATTTTGGCAATTTGATTGCCAACACAAGTTGACCCGTTGTGTTTCAAACTTCACATTTTGAGAAACATATGCTATGCTGAATTGGACCAATGGCATTAATTATGTTTGCTTTTGGGCAGTGGTGGTTTGTGGTTTATTAGCATAGACCTGTGACTTAAGAAATCATGTTCAGAAATCGCTCGTGCAAAATGTCCAATGTGGCACGTATCGTCGTCCTTTTGAAACTACATTCTTTTTCTTATCTTCTATATGATACAATTCGGCTCAAAAGAAATTAGTTATAATGGACCAATAGTGCTCTCCGTTTACGTTGATAGCCTGGTCAATGTCGTTCTCAGAGATGGAGATGAAGATGTGACCAGCCTAAAATCCACACCAACGTGTGACTTTCTATGGGCGCACTGCGATTTTGTAAATCTCATACGGATTGTTGTCGTTCCGAATTCGATGAGCCTATTCATCGCTAAATATGATTTTTCGGCAGAATTGTCATATTCCACTCTCACGAACAGCGGGTTTTGTTGACGTTTGAGTGTTGGCGGATTGTTCACAAGACCGATCGAATCGAATTTATACACCACATTGCAAATAGTCCTCTCAGACCACAATGGCGACCGTAAAATTAGGGAATCACGCTAAATGTTGCTCGAATAGAAGACCCACTGTCATAAAACAATTTGCACATGTTGTTGAGCGCTATGTTGATTTGACAAGACAGACTCTAAAAACTGTCATTTATAATAATCAGCCTTATCATCGTACCCAATCGGAACGTAATTTTCTCCGATTTCTATGAAATGTACGAATTTTGTATCATTGTAGCCGTTCCGATAGGGCAATCGGACAAATATACGAAAATAAAGTCTGTGTGCGTTGAAAATATCAAATCCATGCGTTGCATGCCGATGAAATGTCAAAATGGCAGCAACGCATCGTGAATTCATGCGATGCATGAAGATATTTGATTTCCGATTTCTCCGACAGCAAATTATAAGTAAAAAATTTTCCGAAAAAAAAACGAAATGGACGCTCAGTTGGAAAATATTTGATATATTTCTTAAGAATTTTCTTTTTTCATTATTTTTCCGCTTCCAAAAACACTGCTGCACTATCCATGGTTCTTCTTTGCTTAGACTGCTTTTACACGAAAGCGATTTTTAATCTTAGTTTCTCTTTTGGAGTCATCTTCCGCCTTGTGTAACCCCGCCACCACACACGTCTCTCTCCCACGGGCTTAAAAATCGCAAGGTAATATTGCTTCGTTTAAAAGCAGTATTATTTGGCACGAATCAACACTACATTACACCCCGACTCCACAGGAGATAAATTATCTCAGGATGCTCATCATGATAAGAAATCTCCAATGGAGACGCGATATTTTCTCTTATGATGGGATGTCAGCAATCTATGTCAGCGGTTTTGTCTTGATATAGATGTCTGATATGAAATTTGACAGATGGTTTTTTTTCGTACTTTTGTCTCATTATTTCGTGTCTTCTCATTTGGTTGGTTCTTGTCAAGTACTCCGTCGGCAAAATTTTTTTTTTTATTTTGTAAGTAAATACGTTAACGTGTCATGTTATTCATTTGTTCGTGCGTTAAGTTATGTTTGGTGTTATTTATTTATACTTTAGGTAGATGCGCATTCTTTTCTTTGCAAATATATATAATTTTTGTTAGTTTTACGTTTTGCTAATTTCTGTTGTCCGCACAAAACACATCCCGTGCAGTAGGGATAGAAATGAAAAATCATGACATAATTTGCCCAGCGAAGCAATAAGAAAATGTAGAGATAGAGATATCAGACATTGAGTTGGAGAGACAGATATCTTGCGGAGTCGGGGTGTTAATTTATTGGCGTTTACGTCAAATGCACGCGTTGGTATTTGGTAAACGTTACGAAACAGATACCATGAAGGAAATAAACGTTACGATCGTAAGATCTCTCCGAACTTAGGTTTCTCCGAACGGATACGATGATATGGCTGAATACGGCCTTAATCAAAGTTGTCAAAGTTTGAAAATCTCTATCGGAAAACCCTTTACATATTTAAAATTACCCTCTTAAATACCTCATATATTCTTCATAAAAAACAAATTCGCGTCACGGAAAGCTCACAGTGAACAAGGGCCTAGTAACGAACAACTCTTAACCATTCTCAAATATGTCGGCAGGAATGAGAAGGACCTAAAATAAATAAAGTAAATAAATAAAATAAATAAAAATTTTATCGAATTCGAACGGCTAAGATGATATGCACTTTTCATGACAAGAGATACTATACCTCACTTGAAAAAAAAATTGTTTTTTATATGGGACGGTTATGAATCGAACCCGGGCCTTCTTCAACTTAAATTTAAAAAAAAATATATATATTAAAAATTAATATAATCACGACTAATACCAAAATTATTTAACAGTTATTAATCGAAATGGCCGTCGACCAAATGGTACAAACAATGGTGGTTCAACGTTACAAATAAATTCTACCACAAAACAGGTAAACAAGGTGAAACCAACAGTGAATCGAGGCCAAATCGAGGGCACACTAATGTCACCATCAACATACAATAGGTAAGTTTTTTTTTACAAAAAAAAAACAAGTTCCTCAAAGTTTTTTTTTTTATTTATTGTGTTAAAAGCAAATATTTTGACCCAAAAACCAAAGAAAAAGAAGGAAGGTTAATTTTACTTTCTGCCAGACTTAGTACCTTAACTATTATTTCTGTTACCACTTAAATTTCTAAAGAAAAAGCAAATAAATTAAGTTTGTTTAAGTTTTCTTTTAAAGCACTTTTGGTAAGTATCTTGTTCCACTGTAGATAGCCTCTCGTCGAGTAGGATTGGTAATAGATACAAAAAATATTTGATATCACAAATGAAGCTGCAAAAGTTACATAAAATCGCCTCGAATACAGATCGCTCGCTTAGGTTTTATTGTTTTGCCAATAAGCCCCGAATCTGCGTAGTTTTAATTTTTTTTTTCTTTTTTGGGAAACGTGATGAACTGTCATTAACCATCATTTTGCTAACGATTTTAAAATCCTCTTAATCTTTTAACGTACTAATTAACTGCTTACTCTAACTGACTTATAGAAAATTTTTAAGATTGTTTAAAAAAAGTTCTTCTAACAAAAAATTTCGTTATTACCAAATTAACAAAAACAAAAAAAAAACTGAAAATATTGCTTAAAACCAAATTTAATTTCAGGCCTTCAGAAACCGATGCTAATCCTTATGCGGGCTATCAACTTGCTTACGAAGTTAAAAAGCTCATGTATGCGTCTAATATCCTTTTGTTTTGTGTTGTCTTGTTTTATGTGTAATGATAATAATTATTTTTTAAAAATAATAATAAACTACAACTCTGCTACAAATACCACCACTTTAATTATAATAATGATTTTAATGTCGTGTTCTTTGTGCTATGTCTCATTATTCTTGTTACTTGTTATTTACATTGTCTTTGTCTAATTTGTGTTACATTGCATTGTCTTGCTAGACCGTATTTTCGACTTAAAAAAAATTATAACAATTCTTGTAATGGTTTTATTTTAAATTCAACTTCTTCTCTTTTTACTCAGTGAAATGAATATCATTTAGCAAAGATTTTTTTAAAAACAAACAACTTTTTTTCTCATAAAATAAATACGAATAAATGTTAAATGATGTGGAAATATCCCTCCTTAATATTGATAAATAAAGTTTTATAATATAGTGTATGAGTGGTTTTAAGATTTTCTAGCTTCTTTTCAAAACTTCTACTACAATTTTATTAGAGAGCATGCAACTTCGTTTGAAAATAATAATTTATTAATTTTGAAATGATAAAATTAAAGAAAATATCAAACATTGACCATTTAATAATAATATTTTATTTTTTTTTTTAATCTATAGAAGTGTTAGATCTTAGCTTAAATATTGCTGCATATATAATCCAACAATTTTTAAAAAAATATTTTCATTTAGCAACTCTAAGAATAATTATAGCACATTTTTTTGAAATTCTCTTTCAAAGTCGGTCTAATCTCTAGCGATATGGACATTTTATACTTTCAGAGGGGTACATTTTATGTGTTTGCCCTTTTCAAGGGATAACCCAGAAGATTTACGCCAGTTTTTTTAAGCATGATAATGTAACACTGTACAAGTATTATTCTTTTTTTTTTCTTTTAATTTTGAAGCTACCTAGACTTTGACAATTAGCCTTGGTTTATACGAGTATGTTAAAGGGATTTTTTACTATTCATGAATTAAGAACCAGAATAATTTTTTTAGAGGTGACGTATTAATCTTCTTAATCCGAGTTTAAACTTCAAGTTCTAAATATATTCATAATAGTGTGTGGAGCTATTGTTTTGAATAAGTAAGGTTTTGAATTACTAGTTAGGTCATATGAGAATCAAACAATACTTTTCTTATTATAATTTTTTTTTATAAGTACCTGCGTGACGTCCACAATTTTTAAAAGAACCTCTTGAATACTTCATTTTAAAAGGGCTTCGGGCTTTGGAATAGCTCAATTTGATGATGTCAATGTATTTGCATTTTTCTAATTGTTTGTTTAGTTCATCAGCGAAAAATTTACAACAACGGAAATAGAATTTTGACATATTTTGAGAAAATTGCCTTGTTTCGGATTATTCTCATATATTTCGTTAATTACTTGACCAATAAGTTCCAATTTGCAAGAAGGTACTTCTTAATTATAATTTATAAAGAAAAATATTTTTTAATCTGACACTTTCCCGTAAAAATGTGATACGTCTTTGATTCGCCACATCACTAACTTAAACTAAAACGCAAGCTTGTGCGTTCCAGTCTTAGAGTTGTTTAGACTACAGTCTTTTGGGTACTTCAGTTAATTGAAACAGACTTTTTTGTATACAAATAGGCTTAAACTATAACACCACAGTAAGCAGTCATTTTGAATATTCTGATTGTCCGCTTAGAAAAAGCAGTACTTTTTGACTGGGATAATTCTTTAAGCAAGTTGAAAGGCTTTGGTACTTTTTAGGTTTTGCTTCTAGTCCAATATTCTTTTAACTGCAAACAGTAAACTCTTTTAACAATTGACAATTGTGACAAATTGTCTATATTATTTGTTTCTCTTATATATTTGACAGCTGTACACAGAAATTTTTAACATTTCAAACCCAATTTTAATATATTACGAGTACCATCTGATAGCTTTTCAGTTAATAGTTTTCTAAGTGCTTCAACGACAAAAGATAGCAGAGTTTTTGAAGCATTAAATTCTTAATGAACGTATCATACTCCACTGTTCTAAATCCACATACGAAGGAAAAGGACGTAAATCTGGAAGCTAATATGAGAAGCTGACAGTACTGTCGTCAGCGAAACAATTTAATTGATTAGAAGATTCAAATAAATTTATCATTGACGAATATGACATAGAAAGTCGGAGACAAAACGGAACCCTGTGGCACATCAACATTTCATGAGCTACAGACTTAAAACATTCCAATAAAACTTGTATTGAGCGCTTGAAAGGTAATTTCTAATCCAAAGAGGAATAGATTTACCGTTACCAAATGCACGCATTTTTGATAAGAGAGCTGGACCCATGTTCTGTAACTCAGGCGATAACTTATCACATCGTTAAAAAATGAAACTATTCACTCCCCTCTTATCGCGTCTGGAAAGAAATGGGTTTCTGTAACTCAATGCTATAAGTTCAATTTGGGATATTTTTTGACTGGAATTTCCATTTGAAGGTGATAAGTCGATCTGTCATTTTTACATTTTCCCACATCTCCAACGATTTTCACTCCATTGAATTGTCCCCTAGGGGATTGCCTGTTTTCTGTCATAAAATTTACAAGCCTAACTTTTTGTGCCCTTGTAACCCTTGAATATCTCTGAAAATATAATTGTTGTATTAAGCCTAGTACGCAGATCGAGACAAGACAAATTTTATCTCCACAATTTTAATCTCTACTAAACGTTTCCAAATCTCCGGTAAAAGTTTGAATTTAGAGAGATAAAATCTAATTTAATGTGTTTTGTGTGCTTTTCCTGTCAAAATTTAGTGAAGACACTTTGTACAGCAATGCACAAAAGTATGAATTTTGCGTGCGAACGATCGGCGGCGTACTGCTCGGAAAAATATCCAAAACAAAATTTGTCCCAGGACAAAATATGTATGGGAGACAAAATTTATCCCGATCTGCGTACAAGGCTTTAATAAGTAACAATTATATTTTACATTTATTTACCTTTTTGGTTATATCCATTTTGAATTTCTTGAATTTTTAATCTTCTTTTATTTTATTTTGTCCCTTCTATTTAATCTAATTTTCTGATTTACTGTTGACTCGCCAGCTTTTATGTGAAAGATGCAGAAACCCATTTTATCGTTTTTTTTCCAGGATTTCTATTCCGTTTGTTCCCGTCGATAAAATTAACGACTGTCAAAGTTACAGAAACTCAATGATGCGTTAAAATGAATTTCGTCCCAATTCTCAACGTTCCTTGACGAGTTTTATCGCTTCGAAAGTTACAGAACATGGGTCCTGGATGCCAAACTCTATCCAATGCTTTTTAAATATCAAGTGTAATAATCTTAAAGCCACTTTACACGATAATAGAAGTCATATGACCTGTCATCTTATTTTCTGTATGATTTATCAAATGAGCTGTCATTTCAAGTCAAGTCATACCGTTTTGATTTATCTATGCTTTAAACGTCTATGACTTCCCATTTGATTTTCAGGGTACCAAAATATAAACAGAAATAAATTTCTTTCGTTATTAATGGAGAACAATAAGAAAGCATTGGCTTGTTGTAGTATATTTCGTGTCGAGAATCATATAAACATGGGTTTTCCTCCCACAACTCGATGATCCTAAGAGTTCTATCCTTAGACCATTCCACACCCTAAAATTTAACAATATATGAATTTATGAGATCTTTAATATTTGAAAAAAAAAATTACATAGTTACCTTTTTAGAATTTTCCATTTTTTTTGTATTCAACTTTCAACACTCCAATGTTTCTCACGCAAACAACAAATCTCATATGAACTCTCAAATGGAATTAGCTACAGTCCTAATGTCAAAAAAGTCATAATATGCTTTTTCGTTTGAGAAGTGATATGAGTTTAATGAGTGCGTTCAAACGATTTGGTATGTTTTTTTTTTTTTGACAGGTCATATGAGAAAGCATATGACTTAAAATATCGTGTAAAGTGGCTTTTACTTTCTCCAAAACGATGTAAAGATTTGTTACTGTTCGGTGAGATATACCATCAGATTTCCAGTGGAATTATTACTAAGAAAGTCAAACTGCCGGTCAATGAGAAACTTCCCTTCTTTAAGTCCTGTATCATATACTTTATTGAAATTTAGATAGTAGTGATATCAATGAAAACCACTGGAATTAAAAAATTTCTGTTTTAACTGCTGACTAAACTAAATTGTGACTTAAATTTTGGAACAAAACCAAATTGTTTCAAGTAGTAGATCAGTGAATGAGTTTATCTGAATGCAATCTTCCACAGCTCTGCCCAGTCGCGTGTATTTTTTGTGAAGTGATTTTTTTCTTTGAATATTTTACAATATCTATTTCTGTATAGTATATTGCGTTTATCAAATACATAAGTATTGCGTTCTTGGCAATATCAAATGTGTGGTCATTCCTCAAAAGCTGGTCTGTTATACACTTGTCGATACTTTTTTCCTTTTTTCGAGGCAGAAATGTGAATCTAGAAACTAATATTCAAAACTGAGTGTTCTATCATCTGCGAAACAGTTTAAAAGATTAGAAGTTTTTTACAAAAATATATTTTAATCTATCGATATCTAAACCGATTTGTGGTTAAAAGATAAGAGATAAGTAGTTTATCTACTATTACAAAATTTTTCGAAGTTATCACTTTTAAGAAGAAACTTCGTACGCACAATATAGTCATCCTTCGTTTGACGGTTAATGGCTTGACAGAATTGTAAACAACTTTATTTTGTCTTAAAAGAGAAGTATTTTGTTCCAAATATCAATTACAGGTCTTCACCTTTGAAATATTTGTTTTTGCAATAAGAGTACCCCATGATATACATACATATTTAAAAAAAAATCTACCCTTTCCAATTAATGGCGAAGATGAAAAAAATTAAGAATTACTTCTGTTTAGGTTGAGTTGAAGTGATCTTAACTCCAAAATGCGTTTCACCCAGATACGAGAGGTAACTCATCGGTTAGATGACTGCCATACTTGAGCGAAACGGATTTTGGAGTTGAGGTCACTTGAGCTTTTCAATTAAGATGAGTGGTAATAAGTTTCAATTCTACTATCCATTCCAAGCAAAATCATCACCAATCAGAAGTTTACTCTATTAAAGGGAAATACTTTTTTCTACAATATTCCAGAGCTCTAAAAAGTTTTTTCTGCGTTACAAAAGAATTGAAAAAAATTGCACGCTCAAGTTTTTTTTTATAAGAAAACTACAATATCTGCTTTTGCTTTGCTCGATGAGGAACTGAATTTTTGCCTCACTATAAATTGAATGATGCTTCTGGTTGATTAATATTAAATAATTCATTTTAAATAAAAAAATTGGTCTTCGGCACTTTTCTTATTAAACCAATTGGCTTTTACCTTAACCTGTATATTTTATTTATCTCGGCCTTTCGTAAATGCCTTTGTTCTGCTTTTTTAAAAAAACCCTTTCTTTTCTTTGAGTATTAACCTAAGTTTCCAAGGCAAGTATTTGATTTTCTCTTAAAACCACTCTTATTTATATTTTAGAAAAAAAAAATAATCAAAAAATAACAATGCACGACTTAATTTGAAAAAAAAAAGAAAACAAAAAATGATATTTATTTCAACTGCTTTTACTAAATTAATAGTTCTCATATCGGGACGCCACTCACCATTTTTCACACACAACAAAACCACTTATTGGCCGGGTTCAAAGCAATGTAGATTTTCCGTCAACTAATTTGTCAAAGGACTCAGATTGGCGACCTGTCAATGTCAATGTCAACATTGTTTGACAGTTGGCCAATCATAAAATAGTCAACAAACAGTTGATTGGTAAAACATCTAACTTTCATTGAACTCGTTTAATCTCATTCATAACTAATTAAGAGCAAAAAAAAAACCTTTTCTCTTCACTTTGATTCTCTTAAAACACACACTTACAACTTTTATATTTTGATGGCTGTATCTATACACTTGTTTCACCAACAAAAAATGAATTACTTTGGCATTTTTCTTCATTTGCAATACCAGCATTATCTAATTTTTGAGTAAACAACATATAATTTTTGAAACACATCACAGCACATTTTCGGCACAAGCAATATTTGTATTTGGTTGGAACATTTAGGAGGCAATAAGTTATTCTTATTTATCTTTTGTTCAGATATTTTTTTTATTTGGATTGGAAATATATTTTTTGCAAGAAATCGTTCAATAAACAACAAGTTTTCTCATAATTCGACACAAACAATTATGTATATTTATATTTTTTCTGAATCGTACAACATTTTTTTAGAATGCATTAGCCAATTTAATTTTAGTTTTTTTTTTAGTTTTATTTTTCAAACATTATTTCGAAACTTATTGCAAGCCATTGGCCATTTTGTGGATACAGTTTTGTGCTAAAATATAAACTTATTATTTCAAAATTTAGGCCGACTAGTCGTAGCTCGGGTGCTGGACAGAATCAGCCAGGCAGTGTCACACTGCCGGCTGGTATTGCTGATGATCAATCGAAGGATTTCGACTTCGAGAAGACCGAGATGAAGTATGACTCGACTGGAATGTTCCATTGGAGCCCGGCGAGAAACCTAGAAGACTGTATATTGGTAAGGATGAAATATTTCGAAGCTTCTAGGAATGTTTTGATAACTATATTGAATTTTCTTAAGGATCGAAATCAAGCGGCAATGACGGTCCTTAATGGTCACGTAGTTGTTTGTTTGTTCGCTGATCCAGATTCACCATTGATAGGACTGCGCAACTTGGTTATGCCATTGCGTGCGTCGAATTTCCACTATCACGAACTGAAGCATGTGGTGATAGTTGGCTCAGTTGATTATATCCGACGTGAATGGAAGATGTTGCAGAATCTTCCAAAGATATCGGTGCTAAATGGATCGCCGTTAAGTCGAGCCGATCTGCGAGCAGTCAATGTGAACCTATGTGATATGTGTTGTATTCTCTCGGCCAAAGTTCCTAGCAATGATGATCCAACGTTAGCCGATAAGGAAGCAATTTTAGCGTCATTAAATATTAAAGCGATGACTTTCGATGACACAATCGGTGTATTGAGTCAACGTGGTCCAGAATTTGATAACCTATCGGCTACAGCCGGAAGTCCGATAGTGTTGCAGCGAAGAGGTTCTGTTTATGGTGCTAACGTTCCAATGATTACAGGTTTGATTAACAGATATACTTTATAAGTAAAAATAATTATATTTTTTTTTTTGCGTTATAGAACTGGTTAACGATAGTAACGTGCAGTTTCTCGATCAAGACGATGACGATGATCCCGATACAGAACTTTATTTAACACAACCGTTCGCTTGCGGTACTGCGTTCGCTGTTAGTGTATTAGATTCATTGATGTCAACGGTAATATAATATAATTGGTTTTGTAAAAGAATTTGTGCTAACTGTTAGAATTTCAGACATATTTCAATCAAAACGCCTTAACATTGATACGATCACTCATAACGGGTGGCGCTACACCAGAACTGGAGTTGATCCTGGCTGAGGGTGCTGGTCTCAGAGGTGGATACAGTACGGCCGAAAGTTTAAGTAATCGTGATAGGTAAGTCTAAGTAAATATTTATCATATGACCTTAAAAACACTTGGTAAGGTTCATGATAGCCTTGATTATATATGTATTACATATTTTTGTAGCAAATGCCCCGACTTTGACCAGCCCTAAAAATTTTGAGCGCAATGCGAGGGTTAGGAAAGTTGAATTTGAATTTGAATTTATTGAGTTCTTATTCTCCTAACAATTTTTTAATAACTTATATCTATGATAAATAAATACATACATAATTAGCTTTTACAATAATTTAAGAGAATATTTTGTAGCATTTAAATTTATATGTAAAAAATTGAGATAATGCCACATTAACAAACATTTATTTTATTGTGGGGTGAATACAAAAATAAACGTTAGATAAAAGAAAGTTAAGTTAAGAAAGTTAAGTTCAGTTAACAAATAACATTACTTTCATCAATTGAAGTTTAAAAGAAATACAAATACAAAAAAAACTCAGTAGAGATCTTAGTAGTAATTACAAATTGATCAAACAATGTAGCTTAGCAGAGATTCGATGTCATAAGTATTAAAGTTGAAAAACAATGATTTTAAGGATTTTAAAAAAGGTGGCAAGTTTCTAATGTTTCGTATCTCGATTGGGAGTCGGTTGTACAATTTGCGAGAAACGATTGTGTATGAGTTTCTAAAAAGAGTAGTCCATAAAGGTAATGTTGGAACAGTGATAGCATTTCTTCTCAAGTTATAAAAGTCTGTTATGGGGCTTTCCAAATAACCACCTCTCATAAAAAATATTTTTAAAACTTTGAAATAAAACAACTGTCTTACTGGTAGAATTTTCGTTTGTCTAAATAATTCTAAGTTGGAGAGAATTTAAAAGGAGATACCGATGAACATTGCTTTTGAATATCTAAATGTCATAGTGGGAGGGAAATAATGAGCGGGGTAAAGCATTTCACATTCGTGTAGTTCGGCACAAAAAAAAGAATCTGAATTTAACAGTACGTCCGAAGGTGGGCTCAAGGGAAAACTGAAGCGCGGTCGATTTATTTTAGGGAAGGAATGCAAATGGGTATTTCACTCGATAATTGATTATTAATAACTTTAGCCGCGTTTTATTATCGCCAAAGATCCGTATAGATTAACCCTCGAAAATAAAACGATACGGATCATAGTGACAGTTGTGTTGTATGCTCATCTCTCTCTTGCTTATGATTGTTGATTTTCAAACGAGTCTTGTCTTTTTTCTTTACACTGTAGTTTACACTACCTTACCATAAAAAGCCATCTACTAGCCAGAAAAATAACTAATTTCTGGATTTTTAAAATAGATCCAGATAGAGAACAGGATCCCAAATTGTTTTTGTAATACATGTTAAAAATTAATCCAGATCCGGATCAACATAGATCCGTAGATAATAAAACGCTCCTATTGAAAGTTTATCAGTGCTGAATTAAATCAGAGTAAGTTAATCCTGAAAATAAATTAAACTCCAGTTAACTTACGAAGATTTTATCAATGGTGGATTAACTTTAACTTTTGGATGTCAAAAAACTATATGCAATCGGAAATCTAGAGTGCTCCTCTATGCATTACTCGTATCGTACACCTCAATTTTTATAGATTCAATATGTTATCAGAACATCTAATCAATTAATTTGACAAATTTGGTGAATTAACTCTTGATCTGACAGAAAAATATGTTCCAGGTGTGAATTCGGGATTCATCCTGAAATTAGGAACAACATGGTAAAACTTTAACGCTAAGACATAAGCAAAAATCAAGCGTAGGTTTTTTGGTAAGATAATGTATAGAATGTTGATGAAAAATATCATAATTAAAATAAAAAAAAAAAAAAGTATAAAATAAAGTAAATTTGCTAACATAAATCGCCCAAAAAAAATCTCAACGGAGATGCAATGAAAAATTCTAATATGCAGCACTTTCCATGACAAGAGATACTCTTGGAGAATTTGTCAATTCCTCGCAAGAGGCAGTACACCCCTGAAAAAAACTTTTTAGCAGCGGCTGAGAATCGAACTCGAGACCTTCCGCATGACAGTATGACAGTTCAACGCACTGACCATTACGCCAAGGGGTACTACAAGAGTAAAAAGAACCTTTGTAAATAAGAAAAATAATCTCGTAAGCTTTCAAACAAATTTTACTAAAAAGCTCCTGGTTTCCGAGATGTTTATAGTTTTTCTTTTTAAGAAAGAAATTGAAATCTTCTTATAGTTTTTAGATTCCTGGTTGATACTTGCGGGACGTGTGTTAGCTGCCTTAAGAATCACCAAAGAAATAGAGCGCGCCTTTAATGGATTCCAAATTTCCCACAAATATCCCTTTCGATATTTGTAATCGTCCTCTTCGCAGTGTTTGTGTGTCTCCTATAAAATCCAATCGACTATTATTCTCCTTCGTCTGACAATTCGTAGCAATAGGCGTTTTTCTTTTTTAGTTCAGAACAGAACCTGAGTTGTCAAAAAATAAATTGTGTTTCTTTTTTAGTTCAGAGTGTTCAGAGTTTCGAAAATGTGTTTCTTTTTTCGTTCCGAGCATGTTCTGAGCGTGTTCAGAGTGCGCTCTATGAGCTCAGAATAAAATAACTGAGCAGACAGAGTAAAATGCTTAACACAAGCATTTGACAGATGGAAATTAAAAAAAAATGGCTACAGCTACATAAGTGTTCAGGTCTGTTTCAAAATATACTCAGAGCGCTCAGAGCACGCTTGGTTCAGAGAATGTTCGGAACATGCTCGACATGCTCGGACTCTGTTCAGAGCTCTATACTGAACTAAAAAAGAAAAACGCCTAATGTGGTTTCTGATGAGTTCAGAAAAATAGATCTGTTTCATTTGTTTATTTTTAGGATCGATTGAATCATTTTCGCAACAATATTTGTCAAAAAATTCTTTTAGTAATATGTTTTTCGAAAATTCTGAAAAGACTCCAATAAATTTAATAAGCTTTAAAACAAAAAAAAATATGACGATCCGTCAAGTAGTTTTAAAGTAATCGTGGCCAACAGTTGGAAAAACGTGGTTTCGAGAAAAACGCTTTTAAAGTTTTATTCGAGTCATGGTTCATGTGTACATATGGTACATCTGCTTATTATGGTATGGATATATAGGCGCCAAATTCTACATTCTACGCTCAAAATGCCGCTAAATGTCACCTTTCGAGACAAAAAGGTAGGTCTCGTTTTTGTTCTATAAATTAAAAAAAAATATTCGGATAAACGGTTTTAGCTACATATTGTAAACATATTTTAAGAGAAAAAAATGGAAACAAAAACAATGCATTTTTGGTCGCCGAAAAAGGAGAACCTCCCCTTAATTAATAGTTTTTAAGCGTTTGTCTTTATATTTTAATAATTAAAAAAAAAAATTCCTACAAAACATAACAAAAAGCAAATCCAAAATAAAATTGTCTCATTGTTTGAATTTAATTTTAAGGTGCCGAGTGGGTCAAATCTCACTATACGATGGGCCATTAGCCCAATTTGGAGAATGTGGCAAATACGGAGATCTTTTTGTTGCTGCGCTTAAATCCTATGGCATGCTGTGTATAGGTCTCTATAGATTTCGAGATACAAGTTCGAGTTGCGATGCGAGTAGTAAACGTTATGTTATAACAAACCCACCCGATGACTTTTCCTTACTGCCAACCGATCAGGTAACAATTTAGTACAATATCAATATACATATTTCAATATTAACTATATTTTTTTTTCATTTTAAGGTATTCGTTCTAATGCAATTCGATCCTGGCTTAGAATATAAGCCACCAGCCGTACGAGCACCAGTTGGTGGACGCAGTGCAAACACACAAGGCTCAGGGGTCGGTGGGGGTGGTTCAAATAAGGATGACAATTCTTGATTGTTACTGTGTAGCGCCTTAACTGATGGTCCTTATTCGTACATATGAACGATGGAGAATAATCTTTTGTACAAAATAACGCATTTATGGCAACAAACAATTCGAAAATTCTTACAAAAAATGTATTTTATTTTTAATCGTTTAAGAAATTAAAATTTATTAAAATATTAAATAATAAATTAGGAAAATTTAATTAAGAAAATATATTTGTTTATATTAATTTCAATGTACACAATTTAATAAAATTCAAAATTTATTTAACCAATATTTGAAAATGATGAAAATTAATTTAAATTAAGTTTAAACTTAAAAACTATAGTTTATTCGAAAGCCAAAAAGAAAAAAAAATAACAACAACAACTACTAAATGCGATATTTTGTACTTTTATATTTGCAATAACATTTGATTAATCCAACTTGTATCCTGTTGCAATCAAAGGATATCTTAAAATAATTCCATCGGCAAATGTCATTGCAAATATAAAAAGAAACCATCTTTCATTTGTTTAAGATTGCTTCCCACACCATTCCGTATGCCTTTTAGAACCTTTTTGTATTGCATTTTATTTTCTTCTTATTTTGATTTTTTATATTATACTCGTATTACTTGCACATTAATTTTTTACCATCACTGTCGTTTTAAATTGTCATTGTTTCAATTATTAATTAGTGCGTTATTGTAAAATTAAATAATTTTATATTCTGTATATCCTAAATCCAATACTATTCCCTTATGTTAATATTCAATAAATAATTATGTTTGTAATAAAAAGTATCTATTTGTGTTTTTTGTTTTTGATTTAATATATCCTTATTGTATATTATTTTTTTTTATTTCGTAGTATTTTTACAAATTATGAAAAACCTTCTGACTTTTAGTATCATTATTGGAAATGGATATTTTTTTTTATTTTAACTCTTGGGTATGTTGATTCCTGATTTTATTTTTTTTAATTTCAATCCTGCTTCGTATATTATTTATATTATTATTTAGTTTTACTTTTGATCATCTACAGTTTTTCTCATCTTAATGGTGTGACGTAAGCAATTGGGAACCATTAGTAAGGTAAGCTACACATTAAATACAATTTTTAAGGAAACAAAACATAAATTTAGTAATAAAATTTTATATAAAAAAAAAAACTTATCCAAGTTAAACACACAAACAACCATTCACACAAAGTATTTAAAAATACACAAAACGAAACCCAAATACGAACATTTCTCTGAAAAAAAAAATAAAAACAAAAACTGCTTTGATACTAAACAAAAATCTAGTCATTTCGGCATTTCTTAGAAGTAGATCTTAATAAAAATAAGTTTATATAAAAGATTAAAAACAAAACAAAATAACTACATAGGTATGAGTGGAAAAAAACAGGCCGTACAAAAATTGCGTCTAACTTTTCAAATTTAATACTAGAAATTGAATGCTTTCTTCTAAAACAAATACAAAATCGGATTTACAACCTAAAACTGGAATGAAATTAACTTCTAAAATATTATTTACAAAAAAAAAACTCTTTTATATTTTAAAATCCTCTAAGAAAAAACAACGTGAAAATAATATAGAATAACATACATGGGAGTTTTTGATCATCGCCAAAAAAAAAAAAAAAAAACAAAAAAAAATGGAAATAGGTCTTTGAAAGTCAAACAATCAATTCTTCGTTTTTTATATATAAAAAATCTTAATAAAAACTTGTTTAGTTAAGACCCTTTAAAAAAAAATACTAGGAAAAGAACATTATATAAATACAAACAACAACAGCTTAAAGTAGAAAACAACATCCATCGTATCTACCAAAAATAAAAGAATCAAACTCAAACACTTCTCTTTTTAAGATATTTTTTTTTGTATAAATGCAAGCATTTCAACTATATTATACTTTTACTAAATAAGACTAAGAAAATACTGACACAGTAGTATAATATTTGTTCAAAACTTGTTCGTAAATATGTTAATTTATTCAATGTTAAAATGTAAATAATTTTTAAATGCTGTTGATGTACTTTTTTAAACGCTTAGATAATTTTTATAATTAAATCGTAATGTTAGTGAATTAAGTTATTTAAAATTAAGGAATTTTTTTTTAGTTTGATTTGTTTTTCTTTTCTTTTTTTTTTGTGTTGGAAGTAATTTTTTTCTTTTCTTAGAAGGATTTGTGGAAATTTGAAAGATTGTACAGAATTTGATTTGAATTCGATTCAAAAGTACAAAAAAAAAATAAAAACTTAATTAGTTACACGTTTATAGATAGGATCAATTTTATTCGAAAGCTTAATCAACAAAGAACATCAACCTAAAAGTTTTACGATTCTTTTTTGGGTTTGTCGCCAAGTTTTATTAATTTTACAATAATAATAATTTGATGAATATAAATAAATATAAATCTATCGATTTTTTTTTACTTTTATTCTTTTTATTATTAAAAAAAATAATTTCATCACTTAAATTTTACTATTAATTTCTCATTTGTGACGCGTTTCGGAGTTTAACTTTATTTTTGACGAATAACTAGAAATTAAATAATAATATTGAAGTTGTAATTTTTTTTAAATCAAAATAAAAATATTTCTTGTATTCATTTTTATTTATATTCATTTAATTATTTAAGGTCAAGCTTTAGTCACAATACAAGATGATGATAGTATTTTTGACTATTTTAATATAAAATGATTTGAAATTAACCAGCAATTAAAAAATATTGTCCTTTAATAAAAATCTTTTTTACTAACAACATTAGAAGAATGAACTATTATATTTTTCGCTAGATTTTGTGCAGTTAAAATTTATTTAATGATCAGATAAACCATATTGATATTTTACTTACTTTCTCTAAGATAGGACTACAGTTTGAAATGAAACTAAACTCAACAAACAAGCGTGTTCACTCAGGTCGGTTTTTAGCGAACTATCATTAGTTCCACACATTTAATTTTTTCGTATCCGGGAAGTTACGCCCATCGCAGGTTAAGAACCATCACCATCATCATCGGCTCGACAACCGGGTTCCGGTCCTGGCCTCTTTCAACAAGTCTCTCCACCTATCCCGGTCTCTAGCCGACGCCATCCAGTTGCGCACCCCAAGGCTTCGGGCGTCCTGGTCTACGCCATCTCTCCAGCGCAAGCATGGTCTACCACGCTGTCGTCTACCATAGAATGTACCACAAAGAACTTTCCGAGCAGGTTCCTCTTCGCTCATGCGAGCTAGGTGCCCTGCCCACCGGAGTCTCCCGAGCTTAATTTTTGTCACGATATCTGCTTCAAGGTAGATTGCGTACAGTTCATGATTGTACCGTCTCCGGAATCGTCCTTCCTCACATACGGGGCCAACAATTCTCCTTAAGACTTTTCTCTCGAACGCAGCTAAGAGGTCGGAGTGCCTTTTGCTAAGCACCCAAGTCTCGGATCCATATGTGAGTACTGGCAGGACCATGGTCCTGTACAGCAGCAGTTTTGAAGTTATGGTGAGATTTCTGGATTTGAAGAGCTTTGACAGACTATAGTAGGCTCTGTTGGATTTGAGAAGCCGCCCGCGTATTTCTTCTTCTATATTGTTATCGGCTGCTACTATTGACCCAAGGTATTTAAAGGATTGCACCACTTCAAATTCGTGCTCCGTAACCTTGATTGTTTGACCAGTTCCTCTCGCATTCGACGCCACCATGTACTTTGTTTTACCTTCACTAATGTGCAGCCCCAGATTTTGTGCCGCCTGCTCGATCTGGATGAAGGAATCGTGTACAGCTTGTTCGGTTCTTCCGATGATGTCGATGTCGTCTGCGTAAGCCAGTAACTGGCTGGACCTGTTGACGATGGTCCCTCTTGTTGCCGTGCCAGAGTCACGGATTGCTTTCTCCAACGCCAGGTTGAAGAGGAGGCAGGCCAAACCGTCCCCTTGTCGGAGTCAATTAAAGATGTTGATTGGTCTGGATAGCAATCCGGCTATTTTTTACTTGGCTTGTTACGTTGGTCATGGTCAACCTTCACAGTCGTGTCAATTTATTTGGGATGCCGAATTCTCTCATGGCTTTGTAAAGTTCTACCCTGGCTATGCTATCATAGGCGGCCTTAAAGTCTATAAACAGATGGTATGTTGGGATGTTAAATTCTAGACATTTTTCCATCGCCTGCCTAAGGGTAAATATCTGATCAGTTGTTGATTTGCCTGGAATGAAACCACACTGATATTGTCCGATAACGGTTTTAGCGTGGGGTTATCCGGTCTTGTAGGATAGAGGAGAGTATCTTATAGGCGGTACTCAACAACGTGATACCTCTATAATTGCTGCACGTTGTGACATCTCCCTTCTTATGTATGGGGCATATTAAACCTTTTCGCCAGTCTTCTGGCATTTCTTCCTGCTCCCATACGTGTACTATAATATCATGAATTGCTTGACGTAAGGCTGGCCCGCCGTGATGGAATAATTCGGCTGGTATGCCATCGGCTCCCGGGGCTTTGTTCTGTTTAAGCCGGCCTATAGCCTTCTCAACCTCTTCTATGCTTGGTGGCGGCAACATAGGGTATTCTTCTTGAAGTAGTGGAGCCTCCACTTCTGCAGTGAGCTGACCATTTAGCAATTCATTAAAGTACACTTCCCATCGCTCCAGTATGCTTTCAGGATCGGTGATCAGATTTCCCTCTCCGTCCTTGCAGTATGTGCAGCGTGGTGTGTACTGCGTCATGTTTCGGACGGATTGGTAGAACTTCCGCGCCTGGTGCGTACCTCGCTCTCGGCTATTTTCTATTTCATAGATTAGGTTCTTCTCCCAGGCTGATTTTTTTTGTCTGTGTAGCCGTTTTTCTATTCTTCTGAGCTCTTTATATTCCTCTTCGCGTGCCCGCGTTCTATGAGATTGTTGCATTGCTCGGTACGCAACATTCTTACGTTCAGTCGCTAGCTTGCATTCATCATCAAACCAGTCGTTCCGATTTTTACGACTGCTGCCTAGGATGGAGTTGGCAGTACTAATGACAATATTCTTAAGGCGTGTCCACTTCTCGGTTAAGAACCATATCTTAACCTAAATTCCAAAGAATTGAGCTTAGAATACACTATAGAATCTCATAGGTAGTTAAGCTTGATTAATGATTGTAAAATCCACCACTGATTCCAGGTGTGAATTAATCCATTACCGCATGGAACCCAGAATACTCGTACTTTATTCCTTTACAGAAAAGGAACGCACTTCAGTGGCTTTTGGTTCAACGGCTTTCAAAATTCAAATTCAAAAAAAATTCGAGTGATTTTATGCTTTGATTTGTTGGTTTAGTTTTGGCGTTGTTTTGTTTACTAATTTAACAATAAACTTTTAAATGGAATGTAAAAATCAGAATCAATCTATCTATCTTAACGAAAAAGCTTTCTAAAGATATTATTCAAATTTGGTTTTCCTTCGGATTTATTAAATTTAAAAAAAGAAATAAGGAACTTTAAACTGCTTTTGACTCCTAAAATGTTCAAATGTGCTTTGTTCAAATTGATCTCAATATTATGGCGATAAACCTAGGTCGAGGAGTTGGTATTTCAACTCAACGCCAAATGGAGAACTCAATGCAAATTACCAAATACCTTGATAAAAAATGCAAGAGTAACACATCAATATCATTCTATACTGAATGATACGTTCTATATTACCATATATGCACTGTTGGAAGCTTTAGTTTCTTTAGTTTAATTAGGATTGTTTTTCCCATCGTAATCTAAGGTTCAGTTGGCGCTTTTTCTTTTTCTTCTGAAACTCAGCACAGTCAGCTACCCGACTTCGCTCGTGTTTTTCAAGCTGAATTACTGGCTATCAAGGAAGCATTCAAGGAACTGTTTGACTCCTAGAGCCACAAGAGCTCCTAAATTCACAACAGATTTCAATATTTTAAACGGCATTTTATCAATTAAGTATTTCTCTTATTCTAGGGTGTGATCAGTACCCATCATATTGAGATTTTACATTAATCGATATTTTCAACTTTCCAACTCTCACATCAGCAAGATCCAAACTAGAACTGGAATACAGCTATTATCACAGACAGTCAGGCAGCTGTTAAAGCCATTAATTCTAGTACATAATCCTCCAAATTGGTCCAGCAATGCCGGAATGAAACTGCTGGCCTCAATATTAATGTCAATGTCACTTTAATCTAGGTTACGAGTCATTGTAGCATTGATGGAGCTGGCCAGGCAAGGATCAGCCCTCAGAACTCACTTGCGTAAAGAGTCAACATTCCGCTCGGAGTTATGAAGGGAAAAATTCTCAAATGCCCTACTTTGGCCAAATTTAGAGCGCAATCATTAGGAAGGGCATTTTTTGGCGATATTGACGAACTTTCGGAAATGAAGATCAAAGACTTGATATCTTTTCTCAACGCGACGAAATGGCTCTTGGACGAACTTCAGTTACTTTTGTGCCGTGCCCTTTGTTTGACTCATATCCCGAGCTAGCGCACTGAAGACTTTGTCGGAGGCCAACGGGGCAGGGGCTGGATAATCACTCAATCGGATTGGCTACTTTTTCAGTACCAGTGAACAAACTGCCTAGCTTGGCACAGTGTAGATGGTGTCGAATGAGTGTGGTGGTCTGGCTGAATGAGTGTTCCAATTTTCGAATGATTGTGCAAAATCAAGCACACAATAAAAGACAACAAAACCTGCTAGATACATACTTTTGAACTTAATCCAAAATGGATGACTCCGTGAGAATGTTTACAATTTCCCATATCAATTCCATCCAGAGGTTCAAACGAGTTATGGTATAAAAATGGCGAACTTCAGCGCAAATTGGGTCACACGGCTAGACTGCAAATGGTTGCCATTTCTACCTACCTACCTAACCTCAACATAACACTCTCTAACACAATTTTTCCAGCTGAATTATAACTGAGTTATCAGAACGAAATAAGGTCTCATTTCCATCAACTGTTTCATAGTACTCCATTTATTAAATATACCTAGTTTCCCATAAAATGTTCAATACGATTTTAATGTGTGTTTATTTTGAGAATTCATTTTCATTGGAAGTATTTATTTTAAGAGTTCATTTTCATTGGAATATTATTTAACAAACAAATCAAACAGATAGCTAATTATTATAAAATTGAAATATAATTCGTTATATCCTCGTGAAATTAAGTTTCTTTAGATTCTTTATCTTTGATTCAAAATAGTGAATAAAAATAATTAAAGTAAAACTCATCAAGTTTGTATTAAAGAGTTGAACAAAACTGATTAAGATGAGTATTAGTTACTTACTTTAACTTTTCCATTGGTCCCAGGATACTGTGATATAAAATTAAATGTAATGACATTCGACCTGGCCAAAAATAAGAGACCTCTTGTTACAAGCTAAGAAGAATCTAAAACACTCATATTTATGCTACTGGAGCTCAGTATTTCAAACTTGAAAAGTATCCATCCGAGAATACATTTTTGATAAACTGTGCAATGTCTTCACTCAGAAACAACTTGAAATTCATACAAATTGGTTCTTGAAGGCACCCCTAACTAAGACAACGTTTTGAATAGTGTGATAAGGGAATCAGCCACATATTGAACAGTCTGTATGTATTATTTTATTTGTATTGCTTTTTGTTCAACTGATTTATTTCCCGGGAGGTAAACTTATTTAAGCCTGTCAAAAAGGATTTTATTGAAATCGAATCATTTATTTTAAACTAATTGAAAATGATGACAAAAAGATATGTAAACAGTATAGAAGAATATTTCTAGAGAATAGCAGAAAGCTTTTATATATAAGTTGATTTGTTAAACGTATTATTTTTATTCATTTTTCTATGTACGACAAAAAGTATAATACTTTCAATACACTGCCACACGTACTTGTTCAAACTCCACTTAGCCAAAGTTCAAAGAAAAACAAAATAATAAACATATCGGTCCATTGAAACACAAAACAACCAGAAAAAAACAAATCTCTATTATTATTTTTCTATACAAATTTTCCTTTAATTATTTTATATTTTATTGTTTTTTTTTTTTTATTTTCTTATAATTTAATTTTTTTATTTCAGTTCATGGAGAAATGGATAGCAAGATTTGGAGAATAATTTTTTTCTACTTCTCTACAACACCAAACTTAATTTTTCAATCTTCTGCACAGCAATTTAAAGATCGTTATGATCCAAATCAATCTTTGAAAATAGATAATACACTTGTCTTTTCAATATTATTATAAAAGGATACGTAAATATTTATTGTACATACATATATGTTAACAGAAAAAAAAAAACTGAAACAAATTTTTACAATTTCTTTAATCAATGATAAATTGATCATATCCATATTTGAATTCAAGGTATTGAATACAACAAGAACAAAACAAAACACATAAAAGTATACTGCCCGATTCATATAAATTCGTACAAATCAAATAATAATAATCTTCATTCAATTCGAACTCCGTGTAATTGCAAAAAATAGATCAATTCGATCACTTATTTGCTAATTTCATAGCACTTGCAAAGTATTTTTAAACTAAACCATTTAACGTATCTGTACTTATTTTAAATACAAATTTAAATAAAATATAAAGAAGTATTTAAATTATCCGTCATAATAGTTTCTTGTACATACAAAAAAATATGTTCAGCTTTCCTTCAAATTTCACAAATCATTTACAATTTCACTTATATTATTCAATAGTTATTATATTTATGAATTTCTATCTTTGTTATGTATATTGTTTAAATTTTCCAATACCAATCAAACAAAAACATAAGGACTCTTATAAAATACATGTCGACATAATATCACTTAAAACTTACATAAATGGTTTTATTTTAGCACATTCCGCACAACTTGATTTTATAAATTATAAATTGTTTTCTTTTTTAATTTATCAATTTTTTTTAGATTCTATTGTATATAAAATTCATATCTGTTGGCTATTGAGTTTATTTTATGAAAATAGGTTATATTTTGATGTAATATAGTGAGGTTAAAAATCTATTTCAATTTAATTTAAATCAAAAACATATTTTCTATATATAATTTGATTTGTTAGTCTTTTTTAATAAGCCAACGTCGTAGTTAAATCAGTATAAGCCTTATAATAATCCGAACATAAACCTGTGTAAAAAATCATTTTTTATTTATCATTGATAGTATTTAGCATTAAAATAAAAAGAGATGACATTGAAGCTTGAATAACACCAAACACAATTTAGAATAATATTTTAAAATGAGCGAGTAAAAACTTTATTAAAACTTAGATAATCATAAATATACAAAATAAACAAAAACCAAACAAAAACAAATAGCATCATAACTTTTCTTTTCATATATGTAAATGTATAAATTAGTTATTGCAAATAAAAACAAAACTAAACATTCGAGCTTTCACATAGTAATATTGATACAAATCTCAACAAAATAACAGTAAACTGCTTGGATACAAAATTTGAAACCAACAAAAATATAAAATACAGATAAACACACAGTTTGCTTGAACAACAAAAATATTTATATTATATGAAAATACACTATAAGGAAAAGAAAAATGTGAATATTACGCGCCTTCAACGTTATGTAGATGTATAAATAAATATATGTTTAATTATTGTAGGAACTTTATAAAAAAAAAACAAAAACGAAAACAGAGAAAGAAATGAAAACGAGCGTCGAGAATAAATTTAATAATTTTTTTATTCCAAACTAATTACAAAAATGCAGCCAATCATTTTTCAACCAAAAGAAAAAAAAATTAAAAATAAATATTAAACTTAAAAAAAAAAACTAAAAAACATTAATTACTAAACATGCATATTATACAAAAAAAAAAAACAATCTTACCGAGTTAAAAAAAAAATAAAATAAAATAAAAAACCAAGTTAAATAAACTCTCGATGTTGTGAAACAATTTAACAAGAAAATTAAATATGAATATTTAATAAAACAAAAAAGATTATGCCTAACAGTTCATAGAATACAACAAATTACGTATATTTTTTTTATTATTCTGCAAATAATGAACACGGAAGCACTTTGTAAATCATTTTATTAAACCAGCCGTTACAAACCAAAAAACCATCACATTCTTGAACAAAAAGTCAACCAAAAACTTAAATACAGTATAACAGACATAGAATTACTAAAACAAATTTAAAAAAAAAAAGACGAAGTGTACTATTCTTTTGTAAATGTAATTTAATACTTAAAATTTATTAAAGAAACAAAAATAAAATAAATAAATAATTAATAGGTAGAAATAATTTTTTTATAGATAGTATCGTTTGCAGAATATAAATAACAAAAACAAAATAAAAATCAAATATGAATTTAAAAAAATTACAAACTATTGAGCAAATAAAGAAAATACTTAAAAAAATATATTCTTATTATTTTACGGCACTAAAACATAATAAGTCTAAAATAATGTAAATTATAATTAAACTAAATTTAATATAAACGGTATTGATATATTTGTATTATACAATTTCAGTTTTTACTTGCTATTTATAAATATTATAATTAAATGTAGTAATACAACTAAATATTAAACTTTAAACAAGGAAAAAGAAAACTGAAAAAAAAACAAGGATATGTACTAAAATTTTTATTAAAAACGAATAAAATATTACAAAAAAAATTATAAATAAAACAAAACAATGTTGTTAATGTTTAAATAATTGTTAAAAATCATATTTCAAAATAAAATATGCAAAGAAAATTTAATTTGTCGTGTTTATTCAAACTAGTATCGTCCAAAAGATGAGATTCATCAAACACACATTTTAGATTATACATATAGGAGTAGTAAAAATAATTCGATCTTTGAAAAGTAACTAATTCTTGTTACTAATTCATCGTTAACGGCAACTTAAAAGAATACAAATTAAGTTGTTTTCACAATAATACACACAAAAATAAAGAAAATATGTAACCGTTTAGTCAATTAAAGAAAGAAGGATACAATTAGGTCTTTCCTGAAATTTCCGGCTATTTAATAAATTTACTTACTTAACACAAAATCATGAACATACACCTTTTTTCGCAATTAAAAATGTCCTTGGATGGGTTGTTATAATTTTTAACTATAAACAAAAGAGCTGATGTACAAACTAATTATATCGATATAAAAATGCCAAATTATGCATCCGTAAAAAAATCGAACACGAGGTATTAAACAGTCTTGCAATTATGACTATAGGAAAAACTAAAGAGTGGATCTAGTAATATTCTCTATCTGTCTTTTTGACTACAGCCTAAGCTATTCGATTGTCTTTAAACTTGGTAGATAGCATTTTTAATTTGTATGAGATTTTTCACTATGATGGTTAGTTTTTTTCGGGATTCGTAACAAGTTTCCGATTACGATGGAATTCGAGATAGGGCTGATTGTTTTTGGTTTCAAATTTGATATTCACAAAATAACCGCTGGTGTGCTCCAAGGTTTCGTTTTGTCTCCGACACTCTTCCTTATGTTCATAAATGATCTTTTGTCTGAAACTTCTAATCCACTTAATTGTTTCGCTGACGACAGTACCTTCAGCTTTTAATATTGGTTTTAAATTTACATCCTTGTCCTTCGGATGTGGACTTCCAACCGTATAAGGATAGGCTCGTTAAATTCCGATCTTGGCAACATTTTCCAATGGTGAATCAAAACCAGTCTAAAATTGAATGTTCCGAAAAGTGAACGCTGTTTATTTTCGCTAAAGCGTAGCCTTACCTCATTACAACTATCCATGGATGACACTTGCGTCGAGAAGACTGAACAGTTTTCAGTTTTAGGGATGTGCATCACAGACTTTATCTTTTGTGTAGTGATTACATATTTGACGTCGCCAAAAGCGCTGTTAAGTGTTTAGGTTTTCTCTGCCGATGCAAGAAGTTTTGTACCCCTTTTGAGCTGGCTGTTATATATAAAACCTTTATTCTTTTGAAACTCACATATCTGGGCAGGTTCTCCAAAACCCACTTGAGTTTGTTGAACAGAATTCAAAAGAGAGCTCTTAAATTGATAGGTGGCCGTTGTCTAACTGACACATTTGTATCTCTCCCCTCAAACAAAGCAACCGTAATACCTGTACTTCTAGGAATGTTCATCAGTTTACCCTTGAGTCCGATTTCTGACACATTCAACACCAATGTGCATCGATATCTCCTTTCAAATCCTATACTACTTTCCTAATTGCTTGCACTGTGTTTAACATTCATAACCCCTTGAGTGTACGTATATTATAAAAAAAAATCGGCAGCTTGAAACTAGCCATTTGTAACGCATTGGATGAACAAAAACACGCCAAAACATCCAAAACAGATACCAGAACCTTCCTGAGTATGTACAAAAACTATATGCACGTAGACAGAGGTTAATATAACGTCTTCAATAGATCCACCAGCGAAGGTTGAATACGCCCAACATCAACCACCAGACAGTATGGAGTGACTGCAATGCGTCAACGTAATGTTTAGGAATTCCATCCCGTTCCACAATAACAACAATATCCATAAGAGACCAATGTACACCGACACCTCCTTTCTTACCCCTCCCTTTTTTCTTAATTCTCACATTGTGTCTCTGGCATATTAAGGGTATACAAACCCCTTGAGTGTGCGCCGATTATAAAAAAAAAACACCCTTGCAATTATCCATGATTGGAAACCGAAAAGCTTTCCATTGCCGGTATGTATGTTACTGACCAACTCATACATATATTCGACGTTGCCAAAAATGCAGCGAAATGCTTAGGTTTTCTTAAAAGATGCATCTTACCTGGCTATCATCTATATGGCATATATCCTACCAAAACTTGAGTATAACTCTCATAACTGGGCTGGTTCCCCGGTTCTTTATTTTAACATTTTAGATAAAATTCAGAACAGAGCCATAAAACTTATAGAAACTTTTGTTTCTCCTTAACACCGTCGAAATTTTTCCTGTCTTTCATTATTTTATCGCTTTTTCTATCAACAATGACCAAATGAAATATTCAGTTGCATTCCCCCCCCCCCTCAAACAATTCCACCGTAATACTCGTCTAGCTATGAATGCACATCAATTTACCCTTGAGCCTAACTTCGGACCTACTATCAAATATAGAGGTTCTTTCTTTAGCCGCACTACTAGAATGTAGAATACGTTTCCCTTCTCAAGTTTTCCCCCTCAGTGTGATGTACAAGCTTTCAAAACCATTGTTCATCGACATCTCCTATTAAATCCTCTCCACTTTTCCTAAACGTACACACTGTGTGCATCATAACATTATAAGGGTAGTCACCACTTGAGTGCGTGCAAACTATAAAAAAAATATCAAATATGTACATATTTATTTTAGCCTTATAACAATTTTGAAACTATTTTGCCCCACGCAAGCCCCAACACTTGGTCAACAATGAGGTTGACTTCTTTTATATAAATATAAACAATATTACTTTATAATTTCTTTTTGAATATGACTTTTAAAATGCTTATCAAACAAAAGCAGGGTTTCATTAAAAACATTTGTTTATTTATTTTGAAATATGCAATATTTTCGCCAAATCAAAACCAAATAAAACCTAAATTAACTTTATTTTTATCTAAAATTGCAACACAAAATAATCGCTAAGCCCTTTCTAAGACTCCTTCGAAAACTTCGCCTTGAGTTGAATCCTATTAATATTAAAATATTTACATGTACCTAGAGTATTTAATTTTGCAAATTTTTGTCTTTGAAAATTTAATTAAATCAAGTAACACCTACATTTTCGAATGCAAAAAACTTCAGCCCAATTAATAATAATTTGAAAAGTCTTATCAAATAACTCAGCGTACTTTAGACGAGTGAAATTTTTTGTTACCAAAATTTATCAACACAATTAATTCGATAATGAACGAATGTGAAATGCTTCCCAATCAAATCAATATAATTACTAACTCCCTATTTAGAACATCGGAACATAATGTCCGGGTAGTTGAAGCGTCTGAACTGTGTAGTATGAATATTAAACCTGCCAAATTTTACTAACATACATACGTATGTACACATGAAACTAATAATGTTACACTCTTCATACCGATATCGATACACACTTACAAAATAAAAATAGGCGCGACGAATTCAATTTTATTTAAGTTATATAATCTAAACTTGCTATAAAAATTGTTATGCTCCCAAGGTGCATTTATTAATCCAACAATAACTTCAACTGATGTTCATAAAGTCGCACAACACTTTCTCGGAGCACTTTAAGTCGTTTCATATTTAGTCTTCATAACGGTAAATTGAGTATTTTCGATAAGAAACACCTTGCCTAGTTAAGGCCATGGTACCTTTATTACCCTAAATAAGGCAGCTTATGGTTTTGTAAAAAAAATGCATATTCGAAGTTCAGTTCAGCTGTTGTTATTTATTTTAAGTGCAAAAATTTTAATTTCAAAAATTCATTTGCAGTTACATATTATGTCATTTCAAGTATAATGTCAAATAATATATTTTGTGAATTAAATCACGCATACATATTTACGAATGAATATTAAGATATGAATTTATTATGTATGTACATATAGTACTTAGGAATTCAATATTAATTTTTATAATGTGACTGTTTCAGTGGATAGATATTTAAAAAAGAGGATTTAAATAAAATAGTGCTACTAACTTTCGTAGTCCTCATGTTAATTGGTAAGGATTTTCACAGACGAATAGAACTGTCAGAAATCTGTCGTTCTGGTGTCAGGTATAGGCACAATTTATTTGTATTAGCATATGTATACGGTCTCGCTGATTGAATTATGTTATTCAAGGGGGTGGCCGTGGCGCGATGGATGTGTGCTCGCCTGTCAACCTCATGATGACAGGTTCGATCCCTGCCGTCGTCTATGCAGCTTTAATTCATTAAAAACCTTCTAAAAATTGTCATCAATGGGTTGCTGGTTTATTCATTACATGTTGTTCAGGCATAACACTAACAACATGTAATTGAGTTAAACTAGTATGCCCAACAAGGATGAACACGAATAAAATAATGTGAATTATAAGCGACATAGAAATAAGACACGGCATTTCTCCGCTTTAGCTCAGCCGCCATCCCTGGAGATAAAAATATCTGAGACAACCACCAACAGTCTCAGAACATCGTGCCACACATCTTTCCTATCCTTCTTTCTCTTCATTAACTTCACGCCCGCGCTGTGTTGAAACATTTAAAGGGTAATCATAATCCCTTGAGCGCGGGTAGATTATAAAAAAAAAAAAAAAGGTGCATATTGTTTTATATATATTTAAGTACGTTTTTACTCCCTGTCTGCAGTGCCGCCGCTGGTTGTTCGTGCGCCCTTGTGCAAGAACCTTAGATTGCCGCCCCATATCTTGGGTGCCGGGGGTATATACGTTGAATAAGTGGAAGTCTTATTTATTCAATTTTGGGAATTTATTTGTGACCTCAACTGTATATAACCAAATGTTTTTATAGTGTGCTCCAGGTCAATAAAAGACGGTTTATATATGCAACGTTTCGAGCATGAATACACTCTTCATCAGGCAACAATTATTAATTGACTTTTCAACAAAGCATTAACACAGGATGTACATAACAACTTTTTAGAAAAAAATTTTCTCAAAACAAATTTAAGAACTGCATCAATATCCGGCGTCACGGTGTGAACCGAAAGTGTGACGCCGTCACATGTCACATGGCATCATATTCTTAGCTCCAGCTACTACTAAGATTTGTTTTAGTCATTTAATTGATGAACTTTATGTTTATGAACAGTTTTTTTTCTAATCGAATTGAAGTCTTTTACATAAAAGCAAGTTCGTGCGACTCAGTCGTGCATTTTATTTTAAGAGGAAACACAAAATTTGGTGATTGCGAATAATTTTCTTCAACAAAACCATTTCATACAAAATGCAAGGATTCGAGTTCCTAGCACAGTTTTTAATTTATGTACCTACATATATGTCAAATCAATCCTTTGGTAAAAATCAATAGTTTATAGCTTGACAGAAAGAAGACAAAGTAGTTTTTGATACTTTTAAAAGTTTTTGTTTTCACCTCTCTTTTTAAGACACTTAGGCCCATTTTCTGAAACGAAACTTAAATATTTATGTTCAACCTAAGCGCTTATGTTCTACTACATAAGAGTTTATGTGGAACATAAGTGTTTATGTTCCGTATCAGCAAATGGGCTTTAATCATTTACTTCCGGATCTGGAAGTATTATATATAATTCCTTGACATCTTAGGTATCCTTTGATGGAATTTGACATTTTGTGATTTATGTGCGAACTATATTTTGATATAAATAGAGTCTGAACTCTGAATGTCAATTAAAAGCTCAAATTCGAACGAACAGTGAAACGTTAAATTTCTGGGTTATACTGATTTTTTTCAATCCGTTGACATTTAAGTTATTTATCAATTCAATTCTAAAATTAATTAAAAACTATTCGTAAATCCTTATTTAAAAACAAACATAAATATTTAGACACAAAACTTTTTTTCCTTTTACCTAAGACCCTGTCGCTGTTTTTTTCGTTGTAAAGGTGGTTTGTTTATATTTGTTTACAATGTTTTAAATCATCTTCTATTAATTTCGTTCTAAAGTTACCAACTTAGATTTAAGATATTTAGCTATATGTATCATTGCAATCAGAATATTGATACCCATTTATACGAAAATACGAGTAAATAGTAAAATTAATGTTTTCGAGACACTGTTTTCGTTTTATTTTATGGGAAATACATGGGCTGTAAATTAAAAAAAATCAATATATGTACTTTTCGAGTTTATAGGTCTGAGATGTAGGTTGCGTGGAAAGCTATTTCCCAAGTGTCAATCTATGGCGACATGGCGTTAAGCAGTTTAGACTACGACTGCAATCGAAGAGGTTATTTGTTGTGAGGTGCGACAGTCAGAAACAAAATATGAATAAAGATTGGTAGTAGATTGTGTGTGGGTATATTACATAGTGAACGGTCAAATGTAAACAGGTTCCAATAACTTAAGGAAAACTTTTGGAGCATGCTATATATGTTGAGTTAGATCGATCTTTTAATTTTCCGCCCTTAGACGTTAGCGCCCTTGTGCGCCGCACAAGTTGCACATATGGTAGCGGCGGCCCTGCCTGTCTGACCATGTTTTCTCAAATTAAATACCAAGTGTGCGATGATATTGTAGGCAAAATTTTATTTTAGTTTCCAGAGCACCTTCCACCTCGTTAGCAACAGTAGAGTTTTTGTTAGAATGAGTTTTATTTGAATAGGCATAAATTGATGTGTCTTCCAAAGAGTATCGATGATGGGATTAATATGAACAGACCAAGCTTAAATGAATTGTTGCAGTTTCGTCAGCAAATAATGCATCGAGCAATGTTTTACAACATTAAGAAGTTCATTTATATATGATTGAAAAAAAAGAACGGACCAAGATTGTTGCTTTGTGGTACTTTACACTTTACTGGTATCGAACTTGAGAATCGATCTTGTTTAACAAATCATTGCTTTCTTACTTGTGATTAAGAAAACATACGTTTTTTTGTAAGCATGGAAAATAAAAAATCATTTCTTTGCCTTTTTGCATAGAATTGTGCTTTAAAAAAATTACTTGAGTATTGTGGTATAACATTATCCAACAGCTTTTTTTCTTAAATCATTTACAAATAAAATAAAAGACTTAGAAATTCAAAAATGTTATTAGAGAAAAATGTTCATAAGCATAAAATCCTTTTTAACATAAATGACTCAACCAACTCTTTTTATTTGGAGCTCAAAGCAGGATGCGATGTGATTCAAGCAAATATCAGTTCATGCAATACCAAAACTTATAAGTCTTTGTAGTGGTTTCTTAAAAAAAATAAACTTTTATATACAAATTTTTAAAACATTTTTAAGAAAATGCCAAGTTTAAGTTTTTATTATTGTTCGAATATTGTTTTTTTTTTTTTGAAAATTTAAATACACAATACTATTGAAATTTTTGGGGACCTTTAACATAAAAAAAAATGATCAAAATCGGTTGAACCGTTATCGAGATTATCAAAAACAAAATAAAATGGTTTCTTGGGGGGTAGCATTAATAACCATTTTTCGGAAGTTTTCTATCAACCGTTCGCTAGCTTTAACCAACAGAAATTTTTGGAACTTTTCTTAAAAAGATCTATGGAATCGATTTTGAGAAAAAAATATTTATAAGATTTCGAAAAAAAACTCGTATAGCAGGTACTGTCATTGTTTTTCCCCTACCGATGGGACAGTCCACAAGCATATTTCAGGCAGAAGTAATTGCCATAGGCATATGTGCTGGAAGACACCTCGATAGGAAATATAAAAACCAAAAAATTGCCATTATGTCAGACAGTCAGGCTGCACTAAAAGCACTAAGCTTCAACGCCATTAGTTCCAAACTTGTTTGGGAATGCGTGATAAAGCTTAATGAATTGGGCAAGAATCATACTGTCACACTTCACTTGGTACCAGGCCACCTTGGTGTCTAGGGCAACGAAGAGGCAGACTCCTTAGCAAAAATAGGTGCATCGACACCCCTTACAGGGCCAGAGCCCTACTGTGAAATAGGAGAAAATGTGATCAAAAATAAAATCAAAACAGAAGAGGAGGCAAAAAGATCAGAAATCTGGAAAGAACTCCGTAAGCTGAGACAGGCAAAACTCCTACTTGGGGACTACAACCGAGAGCGTTTTCTAACCTGCATTAGCTTAAGTAGAAACAACCTCAGGAAAATCACGGGGCTTCTCACAGGCCACTACAGGTTGAGAAGACACCTCAACATCATTGGCCTGGTGAACAACGCGCCTTGCAGATTCTGCAATAGTGTTGGTTAAACATCGATAGTCTATCGATAGTATCGATAGTAAAAAACTATCGCGTACATCGATAGTTTTAAAAAACTATCGAAAAAACTATCGATAGTTTCAATACTACCAAATTATTTTACCACAAGGCTATCTTTCTGAATTATATAATAAGGGTATTCATGTAACGAGATAATTTTTCGCTTTGTAGAAAGATATAACTTTCCGCAGCATGTTTTCATGAACACCCCCTAAGAAATACTTGCGTAAATGTGGGAAATATTTTGTGAAATGTCAAATTAAAAGTCAGAATCCATACTTCTTTAGTTTACGAGGTTTATTTCTGCACTTTCCGCAGCAAATTTGTGAGATAATTTTATGCGATTTGCAGAAACTTTTTTCCATACAAATTTTGACAGCTCGTTTCTACGGAGATAAAATTATCTGGTTTACGAGGTTTACGAGGGTTTTCCGCGCTTACATGAATACCCCTAATATATTTATATATATTATATATACATATATATATATATAATATATATTATATATATATTTATTATTGAATAATATATTTATTAATTCATTTATTATCTTATGTTGTTATTTTTTGTTTAATAAAATGATTTAAAATAAGCACACTTGATTTTTTTATGATTTGCTTTAAAAGCTAAAATTATTTTTTTTTCAGGTCTTTTTCACCATTTATTTCTTCTAGCTATACATTATATATCGATACATAAAAACAATGTTGTCTTGTGCTCGATAAACTCGCGAACAGATGGGTCAAATGTTTCCATTGCTTAAAAATTGTTTGGCATTTTTGGCAAGCTTGCCACATTAACCAAAAAAATAAAGTGGTATTCGTCAGGCCGTACCGAACCGATCTTTTTTTAGAATACCATACATCTTGTTGTTTTTTTTTTTCAAAAAAAAAAAAAAAATAAAAAGCATGTTAACAATTTAAACGATGCATTTCTAGTTGCTTAAAATAAGTTTTAAATTCTCATATTCCGATTTTTAAACGTTTTTTAGTATTCAAAAAATCTGTACCTAATAGAAAAGCCTTTTTAATGCTTTTTAAGAAATTTGATAAAACTATCGATAGTATCGATAGTGTTTTCCCAAAACAATCGATACTATCGGAAAGTGAAACTATCGATGTTTAACCAACACTATTCTGCAACACTCACGAAGAGACACCTGAACACATACTGATACATGACATCAAAGACATAGGGCAAGCACCACATAAAAGAGAGTGAATTATCATCCCTTAAAATACTCCAAATACTTCGATTCCTAAAAGGAACAAATTTGGAGGAAGAACTGTAATGATGAGTCAACCTCATCCAGTTCTAGATGGGGGACACAATAGATCTTTAGTTCGCAGTGTTTTTATATCCCAATTTAATCATTCATTCATTCACCAGTATTTTTGGTCTTAAAAAAAAAACAGAAAAAAACTTGTGGGGGAAAATCGGCTGAGCCGCTTAGGCTGTAATCGAACAGACAGACAGAATTGCGAGGCCCACTTTTTCGTGTTCTCTATCATCGAAATGTCAACTTTGATAAAAATCCCAGGTTCAATTTTTTATAAATGCATTATAACTATAAGTCGCAATTAAAAATTTAAGAAAGAGAAAACGAATATTTTTAAATTGGAGTCAAATATAAGTGTTGTGTAGGGCCATATGCACTTATGCTTCACAAATATAGGGTGAACTTCATTGGAACTTGTTAGAAACGGCTTTGGGGGACAATTTCCACCAGCTTTTTTTTCTTTCCTTGACCTTGCCAATATCAATGGTCACACTATCTCGAAGGCAACGAAGACGTTGTCTAGAGCTTTGCGTACTTAACAAGTAGATTAATTTGTCTTAAGAGTTAAGATAACTTCCTCGATCTTGCCGAAATTGTAAAGAATTTTCAAAACCTGATGCCATTAAATCTGTGTTTGCATCTCTGGCCCGTCCGCTGCTTGAATATTGTTCTATGGTATGGTCTCCCAATTATTTTAATTCTCAAGTGGAAACGCCGCATTCAAAAATCTGTGACTAAATTCGTTATTAAACAACTCAATTAGAACTTGTGTGAGTTCTCGACAAGATCTGCTTTAATTAGATTAGATTCATTGGAAACTAAACGAAATGTTAGTTGCACTAAGTTCGTTCATGATATTTTTTCGTATCGTGTAAAGTGTCCAAATCTGTTGAAACATATTCAAATGTACATATGCTTCAGAAAGAGTAATTCTTCATTTTAAGCTTTGTGTATGTTCCTATAGATATGGAGGGGAAGAATTTCGTACTTTTAAAGGTTTTCCATCAAACATTTTCTATTTTTAATCAACCTGTGAGTAAGACAATACTGAATTCTTTATTAATTAAAAAGGTCCATTTATTTATGTAGCAAATATAAACCTAATTAAAATCCGCAATTTTCCATATAATTCTGGCGCATAAATCAGATGAATTAAACCAATGGCATTGATTATGTTAGCTATCAGAGTCAAATCACCCGGTCTAGGTGGCATTTCACATCATCTCCGCATAAGATAACCATGTTCGGAAGTGACTCATTCAAAATGTCCATTGCGGGCTGTGTGACACATAGCGCCGTCCTGTTGAAAGCACATGTCGTCAGTGTACATATCATCCAATTCGGGCCAAAAGAAGTTGGTTTTCATCGGTCGATAGCGCTCGCCATTGACGGTGATGACCTGGCCAATATCGTCGTTGTCAAACAAGTATGGAACGATGATGCCACCAGCCCAAAATCCACACCAAACCGTGACTTCTCTTGATGCATTGCAATTTTGTGGATCTCGTCTACATAGTAATCGTCTGAAATTCGACAACTTTATTTGTTGACGAATTCATTCATCCAGAAATGGGCCTCGTGTCGCTGAATATAATTTTTCGAATAAAATTGGGGTAAACAAAATAAAAACAGTCACTTACAAATGTTGTTGAATGCTACGAGTATAACTCTACATGTTGATTTGGCAGGACAGATTTAATAATTGAAATCCAATTTCACAAAAGTATAGCCGCAATCACCTGTCAAAGTTTTAAAATCTCTATTGGAAAAATCTTAATAAAGATGAAGCTTTATATTTATGTATGTAAATATTTTAACATCATATTAAAATTTAAAGTAAAACAAGAAAGCTGCTGCTCTAGAATATGTGGAAATGGAGTTAATGGAAACATCAAGTAAGAGGTTATGTTAGGTTAGGTTAAAGTGGCTGCTTACCGGAAAAGGTCAGCACACTTAGACCAATATTTGGTCCGTTGTGATACCACAAGGATTTCAAAAATCCCCCTTACTCGTTAAACCATTTTGAGCTAATAATGAAGCGTTTGAGACAGTGAATGTCTGAATTATTTAGATCACTAGGATCGTTATAGTAGTAGTCTCCCAAGTGGAGTCTACGTCTTTGCGCTAGGGCAGGACAAGAGCATAGAAGGTGGGGAATTGACTCCTCTTCTTCTTCATCCATGCAGCTTCTGCAAAAATCATTTGCAGGAACTCCAAGACGAGAAGCACGTCTTCCTATTAGGCAGTGCCCAGTAAGGACACCTATAATGGAGCTAATATGCAATCTACCAATAGAAATTAGTTGTTTTGAGCGTTTAGCATCAAATAATGGCCAAATCAGTTTAGTAGACCGGCAAGTTGGGGTGCTGGTCCACCTGTGGTTAGCTTTCTTTATGGTATCTTGCTTTAGCATGAGTTTACAAGTAGCTAGGGGTATACCGATGTTAGATTTGCTATCCAACAAAGGTAATATTGTTCCGTTTTTTGCAAGTTCGTCAGCTTTACAATTTCCTGGAATGTCTCTATGCCCCGGCACCCATGTAAGGTGAATGTTAAACTGTTTTGACATCTCCACCAGAGATGATCGACAATTTTGGGCTGTTTGTGAGTTAATGGAGACAGAGTCCAGTGACTTTAAGGCAGCTTGACTGTCTGAGAAGATACGTATATATCGGTTGTCGATATAACGTTTTCTTTTAGCCAAGAGAGGACTTCTTTTATTGCTAAAAGCTCTGCCTGGAACACGCTACAGTGATTGGGAAGACGAAAAGATAGACAAAGATTTAATTTTTCGGAGTATACGCCTCCACCGACCCCGTCATCGGTTTTAGATCCATCTGTATAGAAATGAATTGCTTCGTCTATCAAAAACGACTCATTTTCCCAAGAAGACCTGGAAGGGATGGATACTTGAAAATTTTTATCAAATTTTGGATGAGGGGTGGTGTAATCGACGTTACTAGGTAGACTACTGAACGAGTTCAGTATAGTAGAGTGACCAATATCATTATTGATCCACTGCGAGGAGGATTTAAGTCGAATGGCTGTGTTCGCGGCCGATTGTTTGCTAAAAATATCTAGCGGTATGAGATGAAAAAGAACATCAAGTGCAGCAGAAGGAGTTGAGCGGAGAGCTCCACCCATGATTAAACAGGCTGTTCGTTGGACTTTGCTGAGCTTATCGCGGTTTGTTGCTGTTTCCAGCGCAGTCCACCATACTGTCACTCCATATGTAAGTATCGGTCTAATGACTGAGATGTATAGCCAGTGTGTTATATGAGTTTGTAGACCCCATTTGTTGCCTACGGCTTTTTTGCAAGAGAAAAGAGCTATGTTGACTTTGTTGACTCTCTCTTGGATATTGGGCTTCCAACTTAATTTCTTGTCCAAAATAAGACCCAGATATTTTGCTTTGTCTGAGAATTTAAGCGGTATACCTTTGATGAGGGGAGGGTCTATGTGTGGGATTTTATATTTCCTGGTAAATAGGACAAGTTCAGTTTTGTGGGGGTTGACACCGAGTCCACATTGATCTGCCCAGTTAGTAAGCTTGTTTAGAGCATTTTGCAGGAGTTCCTTCAGAGTATTAGGATGCTTACCAGATATCGCTATCGCAACATCGTCCGCATAGGCAATCACCCTGTGCCCCTCCCCTTCAAGAATCACTAGTAGTTTATTTACGACTAGGTTCCAAAGGAGAGGAGAGAGGACGCCGCCTTGCGGCGTACCCCTACTGACAGTCCTTCGAGTAGTAAAATCGCCCAGTTTTGAATTTATTATCCTGCTTATCAGCATATGATTTATCAAATTACTGATTGACTTATCCACCTTCAGAGATGACAGCGCAGATGTGATTGCGGATGCGTCGACATTGTTAAAAGCACCTTCTATATCCAGGAAAGCAACTAAGGTGAACTCCTTATGATGAAGGGAATGTTCGATAGTACGAACCAGCGTATGTAGAGCGGTTTCTAGAGATTTCCCTTTGTTATAAGCATGTTGAGCATTGGATAGTAAGGACTTATCAATGTTTGCCCTCAAATGGATTTCAATCAGACGTTCAAATGTTTTAAGAAGAAATGATGAAAGGCTAATAGGTCTTAGATCTTTAGGATTAACATGGCTAGGTTTGCCAGCTTTGGGGATGAAAATAACATTTACTTCTCTCCATGACAAAGGAATGTGAGCCAGAGCGATACAACCATTTAAGATGTTTACCAGAATGGGTATTAGAATATCGGAATTTTCCTGTAATTCCGCTGGAATTATTCCATCTGGCCCAGGAGATTTGTATGGATTGAAGCTGTTTATTGCCCATTTTAATTTTTCCTCTGTAATCAGACCTTGTGGAGGAGTTATGCTACTGAATATGTTGTTAGGATCAGTGTTATTAACGCAAGGAGAGCTATCTGGAAAATGTACATCCAGGAGCAGATTGAGCGATTCTTCGCTTGAGTTTGTCCAGGAACCGTCATTGTTTTTTAGGCAACTTGGCATTACTGGATTTTTGGAGAGGATTTTTCTTAACCTTGATGCCTCTGAGTTGCCTTCTATATTGTTACAGAAAGTTCTTCAGGACATACGCTTGGTTTTCCTCAGTTCTTTTTTATATAACTTGAGGGAGTCTTTATATGAATCCCAATCAGAAGTTTCTCTGGAGGTTTTCGCTCTATTAAAGAGTTTCCTGCATTCTTTTCTTAGTGGATCCAGCCCCGAGTACCACCAGTGTGGTTTCTTTTTACCTCTTATTTTTATAAGAGGGCAGGCAGTTTCCAGAGATTTGTTGAGGGCTGCTGTGAGGTCATTGACTTTAATATCAAGATCCTCAGTGTTGTAGGGTATGCTGTATAACTCAGGTCTGATTGACCTTAATAGAGTTGCCCTATATAGAAGCCAATCTGTTTTCCGATGGTTACGGAAGGAAGGTTGGCTAGGAGGTTCGTCCATTATTTCGAATTGTATGTACCTATGATCAGAGAAAGAATGATCATTTGATACTTTCCAATTCGTGATAGTATGATAAATTTTATCTGAGACAAGAGTTATGTCAAGTACTTCCTGTCTGTTTTTAGTAACAAATGTGGGTTCATTTCCAACGTTACATATTGTTAGGTTATTGTTCAAAATATAATCGAAAAGAGACTCACCTCTGTCGTTTATATTCGTGCTACCCCACACTGTATGATGGGCGTTAGCATCACTTCCAATAATGAGGTCAGTCTTCTGCCTATCTGCATCAGTGATAAGCCTCCTCAGAGTGTCTCCTGGGAGAGGGCCAAGGTGGTCATGGCCAAGATATGCCGACGCCAGCCAGAGAGTTCCTTTGGCTGTTTCCAGTCTTGCGACGGTTACATCTCGATCACTGAAATTAGGTAGTAAAAATACATTTAGGCTACTTTTAACTAGTATGCAAGATCTGGGTTCACCTTTATCTAATGCATACAGCAAGTAGTAGTTAGGAGTCCTTAGTCCCCGAACGATGGATTTCACAATCCAGGGTTCTTGGATTAGGACGATGTCTTCTCCGATGCTGGATAGACGAAGAAGCAGGGAGGCCGAGGCCTTAATAGAGTGTTGGAGATTAATCTGAAGAAATCGCAGCATCTTTGCTACAACCCTCCCGATCAACCTCCAACACGGTGACGTTGGTGTCTTCCGATTCCGAGGTTGAGCCCAGAAGAGCGTCCTCACTCAGAAGATCTTCATTGTTGTGGTCATCGATCTCCATGTCGCTGATTGTTTTTATTGTCTCCACTGTTGCCGAAGATGACCTGGATGCCACTTCCTCTTCCAGTGATGGGAAGGTGATAGATGCACCAGGGTCTGCAGCAGCAGTTTCGACTGTTATGGAGGAAGTGGATGCACCAGTAACATCCGCGTCCTTTTTGTACACCTTCAGTGTGATGGTCTCAAACCCAAACCTAATCACACCTTTGGTCTGCGCCAGAGGAGCAAGGGACTCCTTATTTAGTACAAGAATTGCACCTCTGTAGGGTCCCTTTTTCTCCTCCAGTTTCGCAACTTTCCAGTTGTGAGTAGGAAGGGATGGGTTCGATAGCCGGATCATTTGGAGTATTACATCCATGCTGGAGAGTTCGGCTGTAACCATGGCGCGAGCTCTTGGTCTGCACGGGATTTTCTCCTTAGCAACAACCTCGAGCCTAGCACCAGGCCAGACTTCCCCTAACCGGCTAACGGCCAACGATAGAAGATCACACGATCTCTGATCGTCACAAACCATGAGCTTAACATGTCCTTGATGCCAGCCTCCATCGTTTGTGATTGGAGGTGGTCCCGGGTTCTCCATCATGATACTCATGAAGCTCAACTGGAGCTTCCCCTTGACCACCTGCCAATTTTCCGCAGAGATCGTGCCATCGACGTCGTTCCCGTCAATGATCGCGACCACGATTTTGTTTTTAACCACATCACTGAAGCTCTTATTCCCTCCACAGGGATGTGATGCAGCGCTGATGTTGTGCACTTTGGGGCGTTTGGGTACTGAAATTGTGCCCTCCATAGACCTTTGACGCTTCGACGTGGAGTCTCCGCTGGCCTGGACGCTATTATTAGCTAAAAAGCTTTTAGCCCACTTGATTTTTGCATCATGCTGAGAGTTCCCCCCGGCGCCAGGTTGTTCACCAAACACCCTGAGTATTCTCTTAGCATTGCGAATATCCTTGTAGAATGTCTTAGAAGGGTTGGGCTTACGCTCGCTCCCCCCAGGGCTTTCTTTAGGATTTGTGGAGTTGTTAGAGGTGGAGGGACCATGCTTCACAGTCCTACCACCGCTGGAATGAGGCAAAGAAGTGCGGGGAGGTTTACTCTCCTTAGTGGTAGCAGGACCATGCTTCACAGTCTTACTACCACTGAACCGCGGTGTCGAAGTTTGGAGAGGTTTACTCTCTGAAGTAGTAATAGAAGGGCCATGCTTCACAGCCCCCCTGTTACTGGAAGGAGGTATTTCTACCATTTTACTCCTGCTCTTGCTTTCGGCAATAGGACTGTGAGAATCCACAGTACTACTACTTCCAGCGCAAGCCGGAGAAACAGCAGACGGATTTTCAGTCGCACTGCTGGCCTGTCTCAAAGACCAGGACTTTCCACCATCTTTTGAATTTAAATTTTCCATAAGATCCCACGAGTAACGGAGAAAGGGTGGTCCATCTGCACAGAGATCCGTATATGCAGATAAGGCTAGTTAATCCGGAGGTCGCCTGGTATCCGGATACTCCGTTAGCGACTGAGCTAGTTTTTTGATTGGGCCCTCAGCCAGGCTGATCATCGGCACGGGTCGTATAACACCTTGAATCCAGCCCAATTGGGAATTTGCAAAAATAGGAAAAGGAGAGAGTGGGCGGGGAATCAGACAGTAGGCACCGTTCTGAAAACAAGGACGTTAAGGGTGATAGAGGAGCTGGTAACTTTGGATAGCTTTTTCGCATTTCCAATTTGGGAGAGGGAGGGATATAAGGATGTGTAAGAGGATGATGAGCGGCCTTTGGTTTCAGGACTCATCTGGAGATAACATCTCGAGAATCATTGACCCTGCTCAGCTTCTACAACTCGACAAGTTCAACGCTCAAGTAAGAACTTATTTCAAAAATTTAACTTCAGCTTACATTTACACTTAAAATCCAGATACATAAATATTTAAAAGCATTAATAAGCTGAAAGTTGCGTTTTTGTATGTACATAAGTGCTTGATACTTAAACCCTTTTAACAGACCAATTAAAATAACACAATGAATATACTATATCTATAATAAAATCTTTACTTTTACTTTTAACTGAGTTTATATATTTTCGGCTTGACGTGGAAACCGCCCTTTTTCATCTTTATTTGTAATTATTTCTAAAAATTCTAATAGATACAAGAACGGCTGTTATTTTTTTTTTTATTTTTTTTTAATATAAAATACATTTAAATTTATTCAAAAATAATTCTTGTATAGGTCTTTTACTATTTTAACACTTAATAGAGTCTCTAGTCATACCAACAGGTACTTGCGATCAAAGCGTTGATTTTATTTTATTATTATTAAGCCTCAAACACATGTGACTATCATTTTTATAAGGCGAAGACAGGCAAAGACAAGTTCGACAACGGTCAGTTTACCACGCAACAACTATTACCAAAATGAAAACCTATCATCAATTGAAGCTAAACGCGCATCTTCCAGATACGAAAAACGAACATAGGTATGGTAAAGGCACTTGTTCATAACTTGTGTACGTATATTTGCCAAATGGCACGCACTGTATATGCTGGCACGCTACGCCACCTTACCGCACCGCTCCCCCTCGAGACGACATACAGGCTTCTTATTGTAGATATAAATGTTGTCGTTAAGACTACACCCAGAGAGTATGACTTCCACATTTTGCACCTTTCCTAGGCTGACTTTCTTCTGCCAAATAGATACCATCGAGGTATTGTTGCATTCTTCGATTAATGGAAGCTTCAGTTTGTTTTTAAATTTCCACTGGGGTTGTCCAGTTTATTAAATTAGCTCCTTGTGCCTTGAGTTTAACTCGGTTGAGTAGCATTCTGGCGGGCGTCTGTGATATTTATTTTCCTGAATATATGTAATATATTGGTCTGTTGAAAGGAAATTTATACTGGCTTTTAAACGGTTCACTTGTTGTGGATAAATCTACTCGTAACTGTGCGTGACTATAGATGTTGATATTAACTTTCAATTAAACGAAAGACATTGGAAAAAGTAACTCAATATCTAGTTCATAGTTTGTTGTGCCGGAAAAATTGAATTTATTGAACGCTTGATAGCAACTTGTTTTTTTTTTTTATCTATTTCACTTAGAGAAAGAACTTTCAATTCAAGTGAATTGGTTTTGTATATGGATTAACCGCTCTTTGAAAAATGAAGGTAAAATTAAATTTAAATGGTTTTGTCTTGCTAAGTTTAAGGATTATACTTATAATAATAAAGTTCAAACTAATACAATATTATGTACTTATTTAAGGGTAAAGGACCTTTGTATTTTTGAATCTGTATTTGTTTTCCATAAATGATCGATGAAAAGCTGTGAGAAGTTTAATTTGTTGAGGGAAAAGAAGAAATGAAAAATTCACACATTTCAATTTTCAACCATAGATGTTTTGAATACCGATGTCCATTTATAAAAATACGTGAGAATTTGTTTTTTTTTTTTTTTTTTTTTTTGTTAAAAAATTTTACAATTATCTGAAATATCTAACACCACAAGTGTGAATTAGTAAATTTCTCATTTAAGTTGGATCCTAGTATTTTTTATTAATTAAAAAAAATACTGCATAGTTATTCGGTTTAAAAACGAGCATAGGAGTTTGAATTATTATTACAAAAATCACTACTGCAATAAACTATAATGAACATATACTACTCGTACATTTAACAAGTGTTATTTTCTGTATTTTCTTAAATTGCTTTCGACCAACAAATTTTTTTTTTTAAATTTAAGAAAAAAGTTTTATGCAATTTACAATGTATCAAATCGAGTTTATGCATCAACTCTTTTGTTTAAATATTATTCAGGCAAAAATGTTGTTTGATTGTGATGAGCTTACAAAACGGCTATTTTGATTTACTTTTAGAAAAGCTTAGAAAAGGAAATTTAACGTTATAAAAATCTCTTAAAATTTAAAATAAAATAATTCGACCAATAATAATAATAATAATAATAATAGTATTTCTTAAATTTTATTTTAAAAGATTTATTATTAAAATAACATATAATAAGTATTTGCTTTATTTGTTTTATATGTTTGAGGTGGTATACAGTTTTTGAGAATATTGCAAAAATGGGGCGCGTGACCTTATGTGACCTTGTAATATTTTAAGCTTTGATTAAAATTTTTCTATGGCTGACCAATTTCCAAAACTAGTTGACCTTTTTTTGAGCAATTAGATGGCATACTTTTTTACGAACATCCCAAATATATTGGGTGAAAAGATCCCAGAGACCCTTTTTTGCGATTTTTAAATGTCTCTTTTGGTAATAGAAAAAAAGTTTTAGAAAGATTAGAAATATTTAAATATTTAAATATTTCGTGATGGTATCTCAATGTAAATCAATATTTATTTATACACTATAAAGGCCTCTTTAAACATTATAAAATTTATTGCAAAAGTTTGAAAATTATCGGTTTATTAAAAATTATCTTAGATGCGGTCAAAATCATATTGCTTATACGAGGTTAACATTTTCTAAATGCTTAGTATTTGTATTTTTCTTTTTTGTGAAAATTATGAAATTTATTTAGTTTCACGTTAAATTAAAACACGAAAAAAAAACAAATATTAAGCTACTATAACGAAACAAAAAAGCACTGATCTTTCGAACTCAACACCTAAAGTGCGTTTGCTTAATTAAATGATGAAATGTTCTGTTAGTTGATAGGTCTTTAAAGGGCATGAAGAGATCTTTCAAGCAAAATACTTATTTTAAATGATGTTAATTTTTTTTGCGTTTTACTTGTGATATATGTATGTATTTACATGTGTAGGTTAGGTATGTATATACTTTAGGGCAAATCTTGCACTTAGAAAGAATTTAACTCTAGGGTTTGATCAAACTTAACATTAAGATGATAGAAAAAAAAGATGCCCACATTTCCATCTGTATGTCTGCATATACCGAGTCCTCTAACCCTAACCAATGAAGCTATTTTCTTCAAACTTTTTGTACTTAAGGGACTTCGATGGTTCCCCAGAGGAAAAATTAAAATAATTTTTTAGGTATAAAATTACAGCCATACAGTCGTTAAGAAACGACGAATTACGTGAGATCCAGTCGAGCGTTCTATAAATTCTACATATACAAATTTACAGTATTTTATACCCGTAAAAAAACCTATGATGATGAATGAATAATTTTCGAGGTAAAAATGCACTGCGAATTTATGATCAATTGTACCCCCTTCAAAAACTGAGTATGATTGCTTATAAATATATATATACTAAAGCTCTTCCTTTAGACTTCCTTCCTTGAGAACCTTTAGTATGTGGAGTATTTTTCTAGTCACGTCCCGGATACCAAATTCTTTGATGCACGAGGGGATCACATTTACCTTATATATATATGGTCCGGTGCATTACAGAATTTGCATGAAGCACTGGCCACCAGGCCAAGAATACAGAGGTGCTTCTCTCTTTGTAATGACCAGTAAGGAAACCTGTAATATATTCTGAGGTTGTTCCTGCTTAGTCCGATACAGGATGTAAGTTATTTTTGCTTGTAGCTCCCAAGAAGAATTTTGGCCTGCCATTTGCGTTTCGATATACTTTTTGACTTCACTTATTAGCCAGAGCCACATAGCGGCAGTGGCGTAGCGTAGGGGGGGCGGAAGGGGGGCGAAACTAAAACAAAACGTTCCGAAACTCTCGCGAAACTGAAAGGGAGTGTTCCGAAACATATGATATGCATATGCGAGATATGATAAGATAACTAGGATTCGATGGAAACGTTATTCTAGTCTCAGCCAGCTCAATGTTTTTGCTCCCTCCCGCATCAGGGGTGGCCGTGGCGCGATGGATGTGTGCTCGCCTGTGAACCTCATGATCACAGGTTCGATCCCTGCCGTCGTCTATGTCGTTTTAATTCCATTAAAAACCTTCTAAAATTGTCATCAATGGGTTGCTGGTTTACTCATTACATGTTGTTCAGGCATAACACTAACAACATGTAATTGAGTTAAACTACGAGTAGTATGCCCAACAAGGATGAACACGAATAAAAAAAGAGGCTGGGTGCGACCCACACTGATAACTTCCCATTTGTGGTCTTGAAAACTTGTAATAATTACGAAGGTTGGTAGGTACATATTATATACTGAATTATAGATTTCCGTGTTTTTTAATACTATATTATAGAAATTATGTTATTATTTCGGTTCCAAACATTTTAATTGAAAAAAAATTAAAAACGAAATATTGGAATATAAAAGATATGGTTTGGTTATTGATGGAAGGGTACTTACAAAATATATCCGCTCTAAAACTATATATATGTCAAATATAAACCATTTGTTAGAAATTGTATTATGTATAAAATTAAATAATGGCAAAGTCAATATCATTGCTCGTTCTCAAGATATTCTAGTCGAAAAACAAATATTAACACTTTTTAGTAGATTTTTTTTTATATTTTTGTTAAAACTGTCAATTCGATACTTGTCAAAATTTAACCATATGTTAATAATTGTATTATGTCGATACCTTCCCGTAAGAATGTACTAAGCGGCACTTTTTTCGAAAATGACTTTTTGATGACGAAATATAATATATGTTAAGGGCCACGTTTTGGCCTGGGTTTCGCCAACGAACTTTCTTCGTTTTTTTCGTTTCCTGAACAATTTTAGAAATGTCGCTTAGTATACATTCTTACGGGAAGGTATCGATGTATAAAACAACATACTTTAGAAGGCACTGTCGGTGTTTATTCCCAAGAAATTCGACTTGAAATACAATTTTAACTAGTTTTCACTAGAATTTTTAATAGTTTTTTTATTTAAAAAAAAAAAACTATTAATTCAATATTTGTCAACATTTTACCAATTGTACAAAATTATACTATGTATAATAAATAAACTAAATTAGAAGTCAATATCACTACTAGTTCTCGAGAAATTTGAGTCGAAAAACAATTTTTACCAATTTTCAATAGAATTTTATATAGTTTTTTATTTTTTGTAAAAAAACTGTAAACTGATTTTTTTTGAAATTTTCACCAGTTGTCAAACACATTATTTTTCGTAAAATAAAATTATTTTGAGTTTCAAATTGTTTTCCGTTCTTAGAATATCTGGGTTAAGAAATTTTTTTTTCAGTTTTTTTTATTTAAAAAAATAACGGTATGTTCATTTTTTTCCAAATTCATACCAAATCTGTATGACCTTATAATGAGTACAATAAATTTTATTTGAAGTCAATAGCATTATTTTTTCGTGAGATATTTGAAACTAACCAAAATTTTTACTTTTTTTTTAAACCGTTATAGTGAAAAAACTACTCACTGAATTTTAATAAGCGCCCTTTCAGCCTCTTTCGAAGTTATTATCTATTAAATAAAATTTATTTGAAGTCAATATATTTACTCGTTCTTGAGATATCGACGACGAAAAATGGTACAAGAACGTACGGACGTACGAACGTACGCACGTACGAACGTACGAACGTACGAACGTACGAACGTACGAACGTACGAACGTACGTACACACACACACACAGACATCTCTCTAAAAATGATTGATATAGCCTCTAGGGACCTTGAAACGTCGAGAAATGTCAAAAATTCCAATTTGACAAATCGGACCGATTACAATAACTCCCTATGGGAAGTTAATAATGTGAATTATAAGCGACATAGAAATAAAACACGGCATTCTCCGCTTTAGTTCAGCCGCCATCCCTGGAGATAAAATATCTGAGACAACAACCTTCAGTCTCAGAACATCGTGCCACATATCTTTCCTATCCTTCTTTCTCTTCCTTAACTTCACGCCCGCGCTGTGTTCAAACATTTAAAGGGTAATCATAATCCCTTGAGCGCGTGTAGATTATAAAAAAAAATAAATCACAGAAATTTCATATGAACTGGTTAAAGCGGGCTTTAACCAGTTCATATGAAATTCGTTTAAAAAAGGTCACGTAAATCAATAACAAATAAATCACAGAAAGTTATTTCGATTGTGTTGTTTATAGTTTAAATATTGTTGAATCTTCTAAAACTAAGCACTTAGTACTTCACTCAACCTTTGAACTAGTTTTTGAAAATGAAAAGAGTTAAAGGAAGCGGCGCGGAATACCGCAAGAAAAAGGCTAAGAAAGAAGCAGACGCGAAGACGCGAAATATTTCAGTTCTAGTTCTGATTCAAAAGCTACGTTAACGTCTTCGGCGGCATCCAGCAGCAGCGGTAGTGATTCTAATGATTCTACAATCGTGAGTGGCCTAGAATTGTCCTCCGACCAATATTCATGGGAATGCATAACTTATTTTACGGGCAGAAGAAGAAGACGTGCCTGCGGTCGAAGTTGGAAGTCGTTCTGGTCCCACCACAGAGCAGGGTCAAGACGAAGTCGACTCACCAGAAGTATCTCAAGCATCTAGTCACAAGCCTGCAGAAAAAGTGAACCTCGTAAAGCTGTAAAGACGCTTAAAAATAAGTTTGTGGAAGTTCTTGAGGTACTGGAAGAATTGACGGATCGGTAGCCAGTCTTCTTCTGACAGTCATGCAGTCATTCAACTTCCTCACTTTTCTTGGCTTTTGAGTTGCAGAGCTACCTGAAGAAGATGACGCACAGATTTATCTGCAGCAATGTGGACTGAGTGTGGATAAGTGTGCTCAGAAACTCTGCGTTTTAAAAGCTCTCCTGTTGGAGAGCAGAGACCGTTTCGTCCAAGCCGCAATCGACTTTTCTAAGACTTTTTGGAAAAAACTCGTAATCGATCTCAAAACGAGTACAATTCGCAGGAAAAAACGCATGCATGGAGATGAATCCGCAGATGCAGCTTTGTCTCACGAGCCTCATTCGTAAAATCCGTTTATGAAACCGCTAATTCTATTTTACTTTCAATAAAAGATACTTCATTGCCTGTGAAATGATGTCTCGAAATTTAATTTTAATTTAGTATTGAATGGGGGCTGCAAAATGGGTCTCCCGCCCCGGGCGCCGAGATGGTACGCTACGCCACTGCATAGCGGCCAATAAAATTCTCCGTTTTGAGAAAACACACTTCCGCGACAGGATAGCAAAGAAGTCAGCCAACATTGTTCGGCTTTTGATCCATAAGTATAAAAATGAACCGTTTAATTTTTTTTTCAAAAATGTACAAACAGATTTACTTTTTTCTTAGTACTAATAATCTATTATCTCCCAAGCAGTCCGGTTTTCGACCACATCGCAGTAGTACTACTGCACTCCTTGATGTGATCGAACGGGTAAGAAACGCTTTAGACGATGACAAAGTAACGTTTCTGGTTTTGCTGGATTACTTCAAGGCATATGATACCATTGATCATACTTTAATGTGCAGAAAACTCTCACATCTCTTCAAATTTTCTAACGGTGCAGAAAAGCTAATTTTGTCCTACCTTTCCGGGAGAAGTCAATCAGTTGTTTCAGGAAGTCGGGTTTCTGATTTATTGAGCTATGGTGTACTGCAAGGATCTATTTTGGGACCTCTTCTTTTTTCAGCATATGTAAACGATTTGCCACTCTCAATAAAATATTGCGAGACAAGAATGTACGCAGACGATGTTCAGCCTTACTGAAGATTGTGTAAGTATAATAAATGAAGACCTATGGATGCTATCTTCGAATGGTCAAATAAATTTGGTCTTGTTTTGAATCCCTTGATTTGTCTTACTTCCCTCCTGTAGAGCTAAATGGAACTTCCGTAGAGTATGTTGAGAAATCTAAGAATCTGGGAGTTTACTTCAACAGAACCCTAACTTGGAATGATCACATTAACACTTTGGTGGGGAAAGCCTATGGTGCCTTAAGACATCTTTCAAAGTTCCAAAAATTTACTCCGCTTAATACAAGAAAAATGCTTGCGAAATCACTTATAGTTTCTATTTTCACATACATATGATGGTGAAATCTTCTGTAACTCCGATGCTGTGAGCCATAGGCGGCTAAACGTATTGTTTAACAACGTTACTCGTTATGTTTATGGCCTTGGAAGATGTAGCCATATCTCTTCTTACTCGAAAAGTTTATTTGGTGTAAGTTTTAATAACTTCCTGAAAATAAGGACTAATAACGTTGTTTAAGATTTATTCATACGCAGACACCTCTTGACCTGTATAATCAAATCCAGTTTTGTATCTCAAGTCGAACAAATCAAATCTTAATTCCGCGATTTACATGTCTCACTTCTGAGAGACAATTCTTTGTTAATGGTACTCGTTTGTGGAATTTGCTTCCACGAGAAATAAGAAGAGTTGGGTCAATTAATGCTTTTGAAAATATGTAAATTGTTTATTCATTTTGCGATTTCATTTTATGTTTCAAATCAATAAATTTACAAACCTTTACTATTCTTTTCTTTTTTCTTTTTTTTTTTTAAATACTGTCTTTTGCTGCACGAAATGTAAATAGTAAATTTTGTCTATTAAAGTTATGATTATGGTTCTTATAATTGAAACTCTAATGTATATAAATGTATTAATTATTAAAAACTTTAAAATTATAAAATTTTCCAAAGAAAAGCTTAGTTATCAAAAGATATAAATCTTAAAATTAAATTCCTTTTATAAATTGAATAAAAATAAATAACCGTCATTCTCATAAGTAGATCTGGATGGAATGATACTTGATTGTTTGTGTTCAAATGTACCTAGTTGGGGGATGGTGTAGTCAATGTTACTTGAAAATGATCTAATTGAGTTAAGAATAACAGTATAGGCAGTAGATAGAAGTGCAGACAGCCTGTGTGTCTCTTTTGGATCTTTCTATCTTTTTGTTCTCTTCATCAAAATAAGCCCCATATAAAGGGTTTTCCATTAGGTATTTCCAAAACTTTGACAGTTAATTGCGGCCACATTGTTGCAGCTGCACCTGTCTAATTGGCTGCCATTTATCAAGATTTGTTTGCCAAATCAACATGAACAGCTTATAACGTTCAATAACATGTGCAAATGATAAAAAATTGTTTTATGAAAGTGAGTCTTTTATCAAGATTTCGGGCGCTTCGGTTGAAAACCCACATTTGTTTTGTTTAAATTTAAAGATAGAAAACCTTTTAATTTGCTTCTTTTGAGAATTTTACTCGTATAGTTATGTACCTTCAAAAGATGAGTGTTCTATGTGTGGATTTTTATATTTCTTTGAGAAGAGCTTAAGATCAGTTTTATTGCTTATAGTCCACAACGATCTACACACAGCGTTGCGTTTTCTATAAGTTCTTGCAAGGTATTATGATGCTTTCCAGATTCTGCAATTGCAACATCATCCGTATAGGCAATAAGCATGTGGCTCTCCTTTTCTAGAAACATTTGTAACTCTTTTCCTAGCAAGTTCTAAAGGAAGGGTTATATGACGCTCTCTTGCGGCTTTTTTCTGGCGATTTCTCGCGACTTTTTGTTAATAGAATTTCAACGAATGTGGCGAATTTTGAAAACATGTAGGCTTAGTTACTTTTATTTTTAGCTTGCAGCAGCACTGGGACAATCAAACTCTTACAATAGCTCATAAAATTAAAAAAAATGCTACCACAAGAATATATCAGGGTCAACTCTTTGAATTTTGTTTAAAAATAAAGCTATCTCTAACTAAAACTATTCTCACTTTCATATCACTCATCCTAATTATTACCAAGAAAAAGAAACACAAATGTGATAAAATAAAACAAATTTCACTATACTCGTTTATATTAGCCATCCAGATACGATATGTACTATGTAGTATCAATACGAACTGCTTTTTTCGACCCAATTAAATGCCAGTGCTCGTTCACGCTTAACGCAATTCAGAATTTCTCCTCGTACTGTATTGATGGTTTTTAATAACCGTCTTTTATGTTTTCGGTCATTAAAGTAAAGACAGTGCCTTAAAACAATAATAATTTCATGCCCGATATCATCTATCCACAGTTTTTTCTCTATAATTTAAAATGTCTAAATTAGATGTCATCAATGTTTACGTGCTTATATTTACTAACTTTTGTTTTTATCTTTTTGTTATGTATCTAATTTTGAAATCGAAAGTCAAAATACCAACACACATTATTTCTTAATCAAATGGCAATGGTAAGAAAAGTAATAGCATATGTGCGTATAGGTACTTTGGCAGCAAACAAATTTCACCAAAATGGCCGGCAAACAATTTAAATTGTAACCGACAAAAAATTACGTCAAATGCTCAACTAAGAGGTGAAAAGTGAGATTGATTGAACGCACGTGCGTTGAATTGCTTGATTCTTTGTGATTAGCATTTTATCTTCAAAACAAATGAAATAACTGAAATTTAATTTAAAATAATTTTCTTGCTTCAATTATTTTCAGTGAATAACTGAAATGCAATTTGTTTGATTGCGGAATTTAGTAGTTTTCATCACAAGATTAGTCTTTGGTATCCTCAGACGATTAAATTAAAAATGTTTAATAGAGTTCCGAACTTCTTTACGTGTCGAACATTGGACCATTTGATATTCCACATAAAATTTGTTTGAACTCTACAAAAAAGCAATATAAGAAACGTTCTTCTTATCATTGTTTTTTAATATTATTATACATTTATAAAGGTTTAATTATTGTAAATGTATTAATACATATAACTAGTATTTTTGAATTTTTAAAATTTGGAGAGGATTGATTCCCCATTTGATAATGGTATATCATTAGAGATTTCTAACATTGTTTATACCACAACCATCAGGACGTATTGCTATGAAAGCTATACTGCCGGCTATTGACAAACATTTGTTCTCCAAGATATTTTTTAAGCTGATAATTTATCAGCATTTTCATGAGCTTGGAAAAATAGGTATATATGTAAGTATAAGTGCAATTGGACGATACTAACAGGGGGGTAAAGATTTGCCTTTTTTAGGGACAGAATGGACAAATGCTGTTTTCCATCCCCTCGGAAAGAGACCAGTAGAGTAGGACAGATGAAAAAGCTTGAGCAATTGTTATGCCAGAGTTGATGCCAGAGAACACCTCTTCAGGACAATATGGGGGGATCCACTGGCCAGCGGATTTGTGTACATCGATATCTTTCAGTACTCTTGCAACTGTACGAGTGTGAAATAAGATTTGTCCCATTTCTTATCATCACACTATCTGGGAGTGTCCCCCTCGACGGGTTTCACCTTGTCGTTGGTGGGGGGGCTTAAGTCTATCCACCTGCTGTTGAGCATAAGCAGGTGGTATTAGGCGACTAAGAAAACCCAGGAGTCAGTGGAGGGACAGTCGGGATTGGAGACGATATGGGATGGTTAGGGTTCTGGTGACTTGCCTAGCTGGAATCTTAATGCATCCCGTAGTATTTGATCTTGATTGGTAGTATGTGGTAGGGCTGGAGGGTCTCTAGTTGCTTCGGTGACTGGGGGTCCGAAAGTCCTACCAAAAAAATGTGTATTAAGTGCAATTTGTGTAAATTGGCGATCTTGATGGTAGTTGGGTGGGACTGTGGGTTTTTCGACTGGGCATGCAGTTGGGGATCCTAGGTCTCACCAAGGCAGTTAAGCTAGTAGCGTAAGCGAAAGTTTTTTTCTGGAGGTGTTTTTGAGGTCTTGTGTTTCAAGGTTCAAGAGGTGTCAGAAATGGCAGATGTGGCAGTCAGTCATGTCATATCTGCCTTAGTATGCAAGAGGTGTCAGAAGGACTGGCACGTCTGGTTGCTGGACTGCTGTTGAGGGTTGGGCATGAGGCTTGGTGGCATGGCTCCCGTGTGTACCATGCGTAATTCCCAAGCGATCGTGCGGTGACCTTCGATGGTGGTCTGGTGACTGGATGTGTCAAAGAGGTAAGCATGTTTGATTGCTGGTCTGCTGTTGAGGGTTGCTTGCTATATACATGAGGCTTGGTGGCCTGGCTCCCGTGTGTACCATGCGTAATTCCCAAGCGATCGTGTGGCAAGTGACTTTTGGCGGTGGATCTGGTAGTTGAATGTGTCTGAGGTGAGAAGTTCTTCAGCTGATCGGAGCGGCTGGAGTTCTTCAAGTGTTAACGTGTCATAAGGTACAATAGGTGTCAGAAAAGGCTGGGGTTCCGGGTACTTGTACCTGGCGTCCTTCGTTAATAGCGTAAAGTGGAGCGTCATCCAGAGTTCTTCGGAACAAAGACCGGGGCGTCACCCGTGTGAACCGTAACTGGGGATCAAAAGACAGGAGCGTCTCTCCTTGCTCACCAACTGGTGGCTAAAGACAGGGGGGTCTTTCCTTGATTGCCGTAAGGTGAACTAAATAAGACTAGGATATGCATGAGTTGCTTGTTGACCGCCCTCAACTTGCTTCTCAAATATGTGTATCCTAGGGTTGACAGGCCCGGGGTTTTGCAGGAACCTATCTGGAAGTGACTAGTTCTATACCGAGTTTCCGAAGCTGAGCAGGAATTAGGCCATGTCCTTTTTCCTAATTCGCTTAGGAAGGAATAGACGAAGTTGCGAGGCTCCACCGGTAGCTTAGCTATATACGTAAGTTATAGATTTAAAACTGGTACCACGGGTGATAGTGCCCAGGATTTTGAGTTCAATAGTGCACACATTAGTGTGTCAGTTCTCCTTATCCTGCTATCTTGAGGTCGGCCCCCTAGTGGGAGATCGTGGTGGCGTGGTTTACTCCAAATGCGGAAACGAATGGGACTCAGGATTCTTTTCTTGGGTTCAAGAGGCGTTGGTAGGTCTCGACTCAAAACAAGGGGTGTGCATATGCTGCAACATATCACAACTTTGTTACCGAAGTAGCTTGCTACGGAGGGGTTAATGGCTAGGACTAAATCTGGCTCCAATGGTGGTAGGCCACCCGTGGGGTTATGGTGTAATAACTAGGAATCCACGTAAAACAAGGTACAATACTATCTGGGAGTGTCGAGTTAACAGCAAACTGTGCTGCATGCAAATTCTTTTTTTTTTGTGAGTTGACATAAAGCGTGTCATTGAAGACGACCGTAGCAACCGAGGACGAAGTAGTGTTTTGTAAATTTTTTTTTACAAATGACCAACAATTTTTACTATATTTGAGATATTGTAGCATATTTTGCCTTGATTTTTAGTCGTGTGCAAAAATTTGCATTAACTCATATTTTTTTTCTTATATTACACGCGCACTCAAGGGGCTATGAATACTCTTATAATGTTAGATACAGTGCGAGCAATTACGAAAGTAGGATAGGATTAGAAAGGAGATGTCAATATCAAGTTAAAGATTCTGATTAAATTTCGAGATCCATTCGCATGGGGGTCTGCTCATGACTTATCCTCCAAATAATAAAATTTCTTAGAGGGGTAAACTTGGAGGAAAAGCTGTAGGTTGAGCAGCTCATCTATAGCTCTGTATGGGGGCACAATAAATCTTGAGTTCGCATTGCAATAAGGACCTCCCCATAATTTCATAGCAATATTTTAACTATAATTTATAGGAGTCCGAATCTTGATAGCAATTCAACTCTTGATGAATTTGAAGGGCTGTCTGATTCAATTTCCTAAATTGTTTCCCTGTATCCTCACAATAAAGTCGTTATTACAGGCGATTGCAATGTACACAATTCAAGGTGGCTTCGCTATTCGAGACTGACAAAACCCGAAGGAAGATATGTAGAGTTCTTTGCCGAGTTGCACCATCTTACTCAGCTACCATATGTTGCTGGCCAACACGCCAAACACTTTCGACTTGTTTCTTACTTCTCACCAGTTTGGACCATTGTATAATATCAGCCAATTTCTCGTTTGGACCGTTTGGCGAAAGCCTCTAACAACCTTTTTCGAATCATAAGCTAGTCAATATATAGTGCCGATATATGATCACAGAAATGATTTTTTTTGGGATGCGTACTTTTATTTCTTACAGAATTAAGAATACGAAACCTAAATAAAAGCCTTGATTCGATATAACCTGCAAAGAAGTTATTAGGTTGAGAAAAGTTAGTTTCCGCTCTAACAAAGCCAACCAAACTGAGGAAAATCAGTTAAGTATAATCAAGTCAGAAACCATTGCAAGGCTGTTATAAAATGAAATAAATTATAAATGAACAGAAATTTAGGCAAAAAATCTTTTCGTCTTCCCAATCACTGTAGCGTGTTCCAGGCAGAGCTTCTAGTAATAAAAGAGGTCCTCACTTGGCTCAAAGAAAACGTTATATCGACTACTGATATATGTATTTTCTCAGACAGTCAAGCTGCCATAAAGTCACTGGACTCTGTCTCCATTACCTCACTAACAGCCCAAAATTGTCGATCATATCTGCTGGAGATGTCAAAACAGTTTACCATTCACCTTATATGGGTGCCAGGGCACAGAGACATTCCAGGAAATTGTAAAGCCGTCGAACTTGCAAAAAAACGGAACAATTTTACTTTTTTTGGATAGCAAATCCAACATCGGTATCCCCTAGCTACTTGTAAACTTATGCTAAAGAATGATACCATAAAGAAAGCTAATCAAAGATGGATCAGCACCCCAACTTGCCGGTCTACTAAACTAATTTGGCCATTGTTTGATGCTAAACGCTCAAAACAACTAATTTCTATTGGTATAGATTGCATATTAGCTCCGTTATAGGTGTCCTTACTGGACACTGCCTAATAGGAAGACATGATTTCCGTCTTGGAGTTCCTGCAAATGATTTTTGCAGAAGCTATGTTCTTGTCCTGCCCTAGCACAAAGACGTAGACTCCACTTGGGAGACTACTACTATAACGATCCTCGTGATCTAAATAATTCCGACATTCACTGTCTCAACCGCTTCATTGTTAGCTCAAAATGGTTTAACGAGTAAGCGTGATTTTTGAAATCCTGTGGTATCACAACGGACCAAATATTGGTTTAAGTGTGTTGACCTTTTTCCGGTCGGCAGCCACATTAACCTAACCTAACCTAGGCAAAAAATTCAGGCATCAAGTTCTCTAACCGGAAATTCATGCGTTTGGTATCCATGAAACACTTATTCCTTAGATTAGAAATTACACGGTGTCATGTCTGATCTTAACAAATAGAGCTCCATTTTGTCTTCGACTTTCTTTCTTTCTTCTTATAAATTATCTCTCGTGTGAAACTTTTAATCCACTTCATTGTTTTGCCTACGACTCTACATCCAGCTTCTCGTGATCGCTTTCAAATTCACTTCCATCTGCTTTGGAAGTGGAATTGCAACGGTACCTTATGATAAGCTCATTATACACTATACAGCATTGCTAAATGGGTTATAAAAATCCGTGTTGAGCTTAATGCTTCGAAAACTCAATGCTGTTTGATGTCGTTGCAACAAAATGTTCCCCCTATGGTATTGTCCCTGAATGGCACCGTACCCGGTGTATGTGTCAACGACGATTTTCGTTGACCAGTCTCTATTGATGTAAGTCATTATAAACCCCGTCTGATCTGGTTCTAATTTATAAGGCGTTTATGTGCCTAAGCTTTGGTATATTTTATACCTTTTTTGCCAAAATTCTCTTAATTTATTCAATAGAATTTAGAACGGAGTTATCATAGGAAGCTGAACTATCATGGAATCATTTCCATTCCATTCCTTTCCTTTCCATTCTTTCCTTTCGCTTTTTTCACAAGCAATGTTCTATTGAAGTATCCATTTACATTCATCCCCCAATCAGTTCATTCGTGATACCCGTTTCTCTATAAATGTTCATCAATTCATCCTTGACATTTATTTGGACGTACCATTAAATACATACATATATGTATGTAGATTTGGTTTTTATTCGCACAACACGATTTTGAAATAATTTGCCCGACACTGTTTTGCTTTGCCATTTCAATTTGCAAACTTTCAAAACAATTTTCATCGACAACCCCTTTCTCTCCCTTCCTAATTTGCACCATCACTCGTGCTGTGTTATACTATGTACCTACAAATCAAAAATGTTTTTCAAGGGTACCTACTGCCTCTTACGTGGAGTTGACAATTCCTCCAAGAGTATCTCTTGTCTTCAAAAAATGCCTCATGACAATTATTTATTTTTTTTTTATTAAAAAAGATTTATTTCTTTTGAAATTTTAAAAGTTTCGCTTAGTATCAATGATAATGGACAATGCCACAAACATCGCAAATGCTGAAAATTGAATTTTACAAAAGATACATTTTAATAAGTGAGTTCGGATATTCACTTAGAGAATCTTGTCCACACAAAATTGTGTTCAAATACATTTTAACATACACCCAGAATAAATGTAATTACTGTATAGTCTATAAAATATTATTTTTGGTCAGATTTTTTTAACAAAATACCCTAATGTGTCTCATGTGTTCGGGGATAAACTTGGATGCATTTTCTTATACAGCCTGAAATGAAAAATTTAGTGCTTTGTTTTTTTTTTTCGTTTGGTTGCATGTTCAATGGCCAGGGGAACCTATTTAATCAAGTTCAGCACAGAAAGGAAAATAGAAAAATAAATTTAATGCCCAACTGCTTTTACATTTTGACGGTAGTCAAAAAGGAAAGTTTTCATTTTGTAATGTATAGTTTTTATTGGAATTTATGAGGCGCGACAAGATTTGCCCAATAATTTCTTTGCACCAACGAATGACAATATTTTGATAATAAAAAAAAGATAGATTATGCATGTATGTATGTACATTAAAACGGTTCAATAAGCTGGAATTCATAAAATCGTTATTTAATAAGGAAATATTATTGATTTTCTGTGGCAGTTGACAGTTTGTTGACTGCTGTATTAAGTAAGTGCAATTTAAATATATAAAATTTATCAATTATTGCCAATTGGCAAATGGAAGCGGATTTCTCATTTCGTAATCATGTGAAACCCATTTTATTTGTTTACTTCATAATTTTTTACAAATAATGAAAATAATGAAAGCCAAGTTTTTTTTAAACTTTATTCATTCCAAGATTGTTGCCAGTAGATGTTTTATTATATATTTTGTAAATCGAAATTAATTTTATATCAACAAATATGCGAGTAATGTTTAAAGTACAAACAAGGGGCATAAATACTCGTATAAGAATCAATATTTCAGTTTAGGACCTTTCAGCGGAACTACAAAAATATTTAAACAAATATATAGAAGCGCTTCCAAATTAACCAAGTATTTTTTTTAGTCATTTGTAAAACTCAAACTTTTTTATTGGGAGATGACAGAGCCGTGCATAATTCCTCATAAACCTCGTTTGTTACCTACATTACTTCAAATAAGATGATTAGGGGCCTTATTGTGATGCCCGATTTCACGAAGGACTTTTAAACATTTAACAGGCTTCTAAACCTTAAAATGAGATGTTTTGGTTTCACCAAGCGCTTTTAAATTAAACAAGCTTGTAAACACCCTTATAAACTAAATGCCCATTTTTGGCTCATTAAATTTTAAAAGTGTCATTGAAATGTCATCAGATGTAGATAACAACAATTGGTTATATGTATAGCAGCTGAAATTATTGTTTTGTGAGGATTTAGTGTTCAATTTTTGAAGATACAAAATGAATAGGTTAATACTAAATATTTAAATGATTTGTTTCTTTATTTCGAAAAAAATATTGATCGACTTTCTAAAGCATCTGTGGATGAGTTTGTTGAATATGTTTGGTCTTCATTTGGAACCAAAAAAAAAACCAACAATGCAATACAACATAAATTAAGTGGTTATTACTTAATGATTTTATGCCACAGAATGTCAGGATCAGAATCTTTCCAAATATTTTGTGTGCATTTCTTTTTTTTTTCATTTCTTGGCATTTGTTTGAACACATATCACTTTCTCATTTCTTCTCATACATTTCGCTTGTTAGAAAGAAAAAAACAATTTATTTTTCCCAGGGATGTGAAGAGAACTCAATTTTAACAAAAATTTCCCCAAAATGTAGATTGGTGAAACCAAAAATTTTTAAGAGCCTGATAAAATTTAAGAGGATTTTTGATAAAAGTGCTTTTAGGTTCGTATTCACCGAGCGCTCCTAAACGGCTCTTAACTTTACGAGGCTCTTAACTTGAAATTTCTGTGCGGTATTCACCAACCACTCGCAAGTGTTTTTCGAAGTTCGAAAATGAGAGCCACTCTCTCTTGTTCAGGCATACCCAAACTGTGAAATGTTGTGTAATGTTGGTCTTGAGTGACAGCAAATGGATACTCTTCTACTTGGCATTGCTCACATGGATTCGAGTCAAATGCGTGCGTGGAACACGCACAAGCGAACAAATTTTCGAAGAGAGCGCTCGTAAGTTAGGAGTGGTCGGGACCACTCCTAACTTTTAAGAGCGCTCGTAGATCTTCACTAATATTGCTTGGTGAATACGTTTATGAGCTTCTTAAGTTATGAGCGCTCGGTGAATACCGGCCTTAGTGTTTGTTTATGAAATCGGCCATGAGTGTCGTTAACGTTCGATTCGATAAAAGTCGATAGTGCCAAAACGTTTGATGCGTTAAAATTTGTATCCAAAGCTATTTAGATAACTTAATGTTGTTGTAACCACGTATAAAAACACAGCTTATGATATCTTATACAATAATTTCAGATATCTTAATTTTTCGATGATCGATTTTCGACAAAAGTCGTCGATCGATTAACAAACGACACTCGCTCCGCACTCCAATTGAGGACAGCAGAAGGACACATATATACAATAGTTCATTTTTATGTATGCTCAAAATATGTACATAGGCTATAAATAAAAGGGCGGTCCGATAAGTACTTACAAAAAAAAAAAAAAATTTGGAAAAGTGGTTATTTATTTCTCAGCATAGTCTCCTTTTAGCTCGATACACTTGATCCAGCGATCTTTAACCCATCCGAAAAATAGGGTCTGCAAAGTAGGCCTCCGTTGCGGCGATGATATCCTCATTCAACTCAAATTTCTGCCCGGCGAGTGATTTTTTCCAGTTTGCATACAAAAAAGTCGCAAGGGGCCAAATCTGGAGAATACGGTGGATGGGGCAGGAGTTTGTAGTGCAATTCACGGTTGTGCTTGTTGTCCGGAGTGAGCAAACGCGGCACCCATCGCGCCGACATGCCCAAAATTTCATGGCGGATATGACCCACGCCTTCTTTTGAGATGCCTACTGTTTCAGCTATCTCGCGCACCTTCAATCGACGGCCTTCCAACAGCTGATCGTAGATTTTTGACATGTTATCCTCAGTGGTAGCCATTTTCGGGGCACCTGGGCGGGGTTCATCAAAAACCGATGTGCGACCACGTTGAAACTCATTATACCAATTCTTGACACTCGCCATCGAAGGAGAAGAGTCATCGTACACAGCTTCCAAGCACTTTTTGATTTCGTTGCGCGATTCCCTTCCAAAAACAAGAATCGAATCACCGACCGATATTGCTCTTTTTCCATTTTTCTAAAATTCGCGGAGAAGCTGGTTCCACACCTGGTCAAAACAAAACTACGAGTCCGATTCGGCTGAAATCTTGACAGTAGCCGTCTAAGAGAATGTACTAGACGATAGTAAATGTCTCTTGCTCTACTGGAAGCTGTTCACATTGGACTTATTCAACCGATCTATTTTGACGGCAGGCCACCCTGTCGTGTTCAGACACAAAAGCAGTGTGAACACTCCAGACTCACTGTGACGTCTTGTAGTTGTCATAATTGTTGGCCATTTGCTATGACTGCTTTTAAACGAAGCAATATTACCTTGCGATTTTTAAGCCCTCGGGAGAGAGACGTGTGTGGTGGCGGGGGTACACAAAATTGCTAGGGTTGGAAAAATTGCAGAGTTATCGTTCTTTCTTCTTTGTGGTTTTCTTTACTTGTCAGGTATGTTTCATTTCTATTTGGCGTTCGCTCAGTGAACTTCGATCTACTCACTAGAGTAAAGAGTGCGGAGAGATGACTCCTTTTCAATAGAAGAAAAGTTAACTTTCATTAAAAATCGCTGTGTTTAAAAGCATTCATGCAATCGAAAGGAAGTCAAAAGAGAATCAAAGATTAAAAATCGCTTTCGTGTAAAAGCAGTCTATGCCACTACAAATATACAGTGAATTACAAAAGTAAGTAAGCACCTCTTAGTTTAAAGATCATTTCCTTCAAACAATCGATAGTAATGTTAAAAAAAAACTTAATATTTTTGTCTATAATTAATATGTATTTCGAACTAAAAAGTAATATTTCAAATAAAACAACTGTGTTCTAAAATTCTGCTTGTTTAGATTCATGGGTTTTTTCAAAGAAGAGCCGCTTTTGGCGATTTATTTTACTAATGTAAGGTTTCTTTCTAACCGATACACGATAACCGGATTGGTAGAGCACTCGTCGAATAGTTTGAGGGTTACATGACTTATCTGTTTTATATGATTATTTCTGCTGATATCTTTGATGGGCTTACTTTGGGATTCCTCTTCACTTTACTAACAATAATACGGCATTCCTACTTGTCATTGTCATTGATCGAGGGTCATTTTGCAAACTTCCAATGTTATTTTATTTGGTTATTATTTTGTGTATAGTAGATGGACTTTTGTTAACAATTTTACCATTCTCGCACTTCGATTTATTTTCCAAATAGTGTTTGATTATATTTTTTTTAGTGATTGCTTACTTACTTTTGTGATACACTGTATCTTCGTGTGTCATATTATGTCACCAAGACAAATGTCAAAAAAAATCCATTAATTTTCAATTTGTTTTAAAAATCCTGCCTCACTTTACCGTCTCATTCTTACCATGAAGTGCGAACGAGAAAAAACACAGAGACATCAAAATAAGTCGGCGGAAAGAATCCAATGTGAACACCGTCCTGGAACCATCAGGCGGTGAGGCTAAGTACTAAGTAATGCGAGAAACAGATTGACAGAGCAACTTTAACAGCAACGAAAACTTCAACATCAAAAGTCTTGTGAAAAAGATTACAACTTGAACAGCTTTTTTGACAGCATAATATAATCAAAATAACTTCAAATGCGAAATGAATTTGCCGTACATTAAATAAAAATTAACGTGAATTGCGTCAATGTATACGACTTTCGCAATTTTTCGTACTAAAATCAATTTATTTTTAGTAATTCTTCTATTGTCAAAACCAGAATAAATAGACGAAATAAAAAGATGGTTGTCACTTTTTCATTTGAGTGTTGATAATACTGACAAATTTCGCCTTAAAAGTTGGTAGCATTTGCACAGCGACATAGAATTTAGGGTTTAGGTCTGACGTTGATATCGATGTCGAAGTTGTTGTGTTAATGTAATCAAAGCCATTTGAAACCAGTGGCTCTTAAAAGAGTGACGTGGTTGTCAAAGTTGCTGTGGAAGTTGCTGCGCCAGTCAGTTTCTCGCATAATGGTTTTTTTTTAATCTGCTAGTACAAAAGGGGCTCTGCTTCGTTAGGTGGGTTATGTTTTCAGTTTTTATCGGTTTTAGCAATGCTAAAGAACTATTCACATGAGAGCGACCAACGACCGGCGAATGATCGAACATTCGCCCATTTTGACATTTTGATTTTGAGTATAGTATGTGGAACACGAATAGTGTTTGACAGTTCGTAGCAATCATATTGCAATTCACGCCGACCAATTTATTTTCTCAAATTTTTCTCATTTTAGCAATTACAACGCAAATTTTAATATGTTAACATTAAATTAAATTAGGTTTTTAGTAAAGTTTTTGTGAAAAATTTAGAATTATATAATGTTTTAAATCCCATTTTTTTTTATTCGTTGGTCGTTGGTCGCTCTCATGTGAATAGTTCATGACGGTCGTTAGCTGGTGTGTTGATGAAGGGGCGGGTAGATATAGGTCATTGTTGATTGGTGGTTGGTCTTTTGGTGGCTTCAACCTCTGTTTTGCTGTGCCCCTGCAGCATCATAAAAGTTCCCGAAGATATCTTCTCCAACTTTTTCAAATGCTGGGCCCATCATGGAGAGTAATAAGAGGACTGGGTTGGGTTGGGATTTTTCTCAACATCTTAGTGGTGAGGTTGTAGATGTATTTGTCAATCGGGACAATTCCTTTCATTGCTATGATAGCGGTAAGAGTTGGCTTTTCGGTGAAGGGAGGTACAATGACGGAGAGCTTTCGCTCGTATGATTGCAAGTTTTTCATGTAATATTGTGAACCATATAGGAAAAAAATATGTTAATATTGGGCGAATAAGTTGCTTGTATAGCAGAAGCTTCGTTCTGGTTTGGAGGCCGCTTTGACATTCATAAGAGGCCGTAAAGGGGATAAGGCATAATTTTCCTTACGAAGGTGTGTTGGTTAAACTTAAGCCTTTCGAGGAAGTGCACTCCAAGGTATTTAAAGCTTTGCTTGGGGTGATAAATGTGTTATCAGCAAGGATCAGAGAGAGGTTTTTGCCTTTAGTGGCCAGGCCATTACGCGAGGATCGTCTAAAACAGATTAGTTCCGCTTTTGAGGGATTGATTGAATTTATTTACTCCCCATGGGAGATAATGTTCCCATAGTCTAAGGATGTATGCCTTGACTCTACGGAGGGCTATGTCTGATCTAATGGATGAGCTTTATGTGATAGAGTCATAAGCGAATAGCAGAGTTTTTGTTATTTTCAGGTTTACTGGTTGGTCGTAGGTGTAAAGGTTAAATATGGCGTGTCCAAGGCGGAATCCTTGAGCTACTCTCGCTAAGTTGTTTTAAAGTATTAAGTCAATACTCTCCAAGCGTACGTTGAACTTACGGTTAGTGAGGAAGCTATGGATTATGAGGATAAAATGTCTAGGCAAATGAGAGACTTCAACTAGAAAGACTGAAAACTAGACCATATACCCAAACAGAGTCGAATGTTTGTTGAATATCAAGTAGACATGTTACAGTGGTTTCTTTTTTGTTAAGAGCCAGAGTTGTATCAGCGTGGAGCTTCAAAAACGGGTCGAAGGTGGAGTGGGATGCTTTGAACCCAAACTGGTTATGTTGCACTATTCCCATTGAAGAGCATAATGAGCGGAGTTTGAAAAGAATCAGCATTTCGAAAAACTTGCTAAGGTTAGGGAAGAGGGAGATTGGTCGGTAGTTGCTTATATAATTTTCCCCTGACTTTTTTGGTATTGGGAATATCTCGGCTATTTTCTATTTATTTGGAAAATAGCTGTTGTTGTGATACAATTATTCAAAAAAATTGTGAGAATAACAATTCCGGTTGAAGGGAGTTTTTTGATAACGAAATTGAAGATCTTGTCTGGTCCCGAGAATTTTTGTGTGTTACCATAGTGGATTGAGTCGTGAAGGTCTAATAGATAACTGAAAATGTCATTGGCTGTCATATAGACTTATGAATTTTCTTCAGAAAATCTGGTTACAGGGTCAGAGTTTTGATTCATCAATCCAAATATTTCGTTATTGACGTTGGAGACAAAGTCATTTTTTTTTGGTCAGACGCAAGGAATTCACCAAGTATAGGAGATTTCTTTCCTACAATTGGGTTAAATTGTTTGAATGTGCTGGGCGTGTTATTCCACAGCTTATCCAATAAGGAACTTTGGAATGCTTCCCAATCGAAGATGCTCACCTCTGGTTTTAAAAATAGTTGAAATCGAAGTTATGGAAAGCCGGTCATGAAAATAGTTATTGGCGCCTAGATTGTGCCCTAAAATATTATACATATTTCTGGTATCACTGCATTGAGTAATATGCGTAAAGTGTGCAAAACAAGTCTGCTCTATCTTGTCAAAAAATATTTGGAAGTTACCTCCCCATGTACTCTAATCACTTTCCACTAGCTAAAAGTTGTGCTGCACCTCCATGCGGGACCATTCCGCAAAAAATTGTGATTTTTCCTGACGTAAATGCCTTGCAATGATTTTGGGTGTTTTATGATTTCCGAAGGGTAGTACCTTACACCTGTAGTTAAAATTCATAGCTATATCAATTTTGATATTCTTTGCAAAAGAGATACCATTTAAGGAACGGCCAAGCTTCCAATACGAGCTACTATCCCTTATTTCAGATAACAAACTTATATAAGTTCTACCTTATTGTAACATTTGTTTCCTAAATTAAAGTATTATATTATGTATTTATAATCGTTTTTTTTTTTCTTTTAGCTGCTTTACATTGTTTTTGTTTTTGGAATAGTAGCATTATCAAAATGTGAATTACAAATTTCAAGAAGACCTTTGGTCTTTCCAGGATGGAAACCGAAAGGTGCCAAGCAAACTGGTATTGGCGTTCGTAATCCTGGTGGAAATGGAAAGCGAACACTTGTTCTTCAAATTCGTAGCGATAAACATGTTCCAATTGTTCTTAAAAGACCTCCACAGCAACAAGCGTTAGTGCAGAGGCCAGTTGGGCGACCACACAAAGTTATTATAAAGCCTGGACAATACAGCAATAAACTCATTGGACGAAAACCATCAAATGTGTTGAAGATCAAACTACCCAATGTAACACCTGCACACTTTGAGAAGCCATATCACTACGAACAACCGTATCAATTAGTTTCAGAAGTTCAACAGCTTCCGGTTTGTAAAACTCCTTTTATTTAAATACTATCAATTATATATTAATCTTTTTAACAGCTTGAGGAAAGCACTCACTTCGTTTCCGAACATTTTGCTCCTATTCACACAATTCCTGCACCAAATCTAAGTATTCAAGATAATCACATCTTCCAACCAGAACAATATCTTCCTCCAGAACCACAACCATACCACTCCAATCATTATCAGGTCAATGAGGATCAAACAAATGACCAAACTATTTTGGATCCCTTCTCTGGAAAGCAAAAACTCTTTGCTCCAGATCCCGATCCATCCTTGCCAGCAGCGACAATTCGGCCAGCAACTGAGCCGTACAATACACCCAGCAATGGAAAACCTCTTCCATCTGACATACAGTCGAACTACCTGCCACCAGCTCAAGCTCTTACCCAATTGTTGAGCTCATCTCAACAACAGGCTCAGCAACAACTTCCAGAGTTATACGGCCTTCAATATGTAGGTCAACCTATTCAATTGGCCCCGATTGCTATTCAGAACCCTACATACCTAGTCACACAATCCAATCAGCTCTTCAACCAGCATCAACAAGAGCTTTTCCGGCCGAATAACAATATTATAACGTCATCATACGCCGATGCTGATTTAACACAGGAAGTAGCCAGCAACGGACAAATATTACAAGCGGCAAAGGATCCTGCCAATAACATTCATCCCCAATACACTGCTGCCGATGTAGCAATCAGTGCTGCTCCCCAGTTTGCTGCTTTGATTGCAGCTCCCCCAGCTTCTACGGCGCATGCAGTTCATATTGAACAGCGAGCACCATTTCAGTTATCAAACGTTGCAGTCCCACAACAAAATGGTTTTGTAGCTTCGGAATACTTTGGAAGTGCTCATGCAGATTCACAGCTCTTGCAGGCGTTTTCTGAAGAAGAATCGCATCGGGAGCAAGCTCAAGGTGAGCAACAGGCTCATTTAGAGTATGAACATCGGTTGCAGCTTGAACAACAAGAGCATCAAGCTCTCTTACAGCAACAACGTAACCATCAGCTTGAACTACAGCAGCAGCAGCAACAACAACAACACCATCAGCAACAATACGAACTTCAACGAAATCAACAGAATCATCAGCAATTACTAGCCCAATCACAACCATCAAAAGATCCAGCAACAGCAGCCTTCGAAGAACACAAAAGACTTGTTGAACAGCAACTTGGTCCACAATCTTTGAGAATATTTGTGCCTGATGAAAGTGAAAACGGTTTCTTATCGAATGGGGTTCGTTAAGTATAGAATGATATAATTTCTGTTCATAAAAAAAACATACATAATTTAATTTCAGCGGCAAAAATTAAAGAAACGATCTAACGAAGGGGCTTTAAAGAAACAAAAAGCAAAGGACAGAACCTTATCAATTACTTCATCTGTAGAGGTTTCCAGTGAAGACCAGAAGCCATAGTTGGAGATTAATAAAAAAATTACGAAAGGGTGTATCTAATTTATTGTGCTTAGTTTAAAGTAATATAATTATTGTTTAAGTAATTTATTTGAAATAAATAACGAGACTTAAATATTTACTTTGTTTATGTTGTTTCTCATGTACAACCTAATTCTAAGTCTTCAAAGAGTGTTTTTTTTTTTGGTTTTATCATACATTTCAAAAGCTTGGATCTATTTCATTAAGTACACAAAAAGTAATTCAGCATAAATTTAAGTGTTTCCTTTTAAGTTTTAATTTAAATTTTTTTTAGATATACATCTGTTGAATTTATAAATCTAAAATGAAATGGAATTTACATTCTGACCAACTTGAAGTATCTGAAGGATATCTTCAATCATTTACTGGATTTACTGGTACTGGTACTCTGCGATGGAATTGATCTGCGAATAATTCCTGTTTTGGTTTGGACATCAACGACTCGAATTTTGCCCTCTGTGGATTCTACCAAGTTTATAATTTATTCCAATACCCAATTTTGTCATCCCCAACTAGAACTAATGTGTTGAGTTTGACATTTTACTGACATTTCACTCTTACATATGTAAATCGACAAGGTTCTTCTATGACTATTTACTTAAATCGGTGTTTATAAATTACATTGAATTAAGTAATTGCTAAGAAATTTTGAAGTTTGATGTTAAGTTGATATAACGCATTTTCTACTTATCTGACAAATAAATTCTATCTTCGAAATTTCGAACTGTTCAACTGAGTTTTAGGCTTATCTATAATGAGCGTAAGCAAACATAACCCAACGTCAAATAGCCAACGAAAATTATTGCTAATATTTCCTAAATTACTCTTCAACACCTTTTGGGCTTTTTTTTTGTCTTTCGTTCCGAATTTCTAAATACGTGTTAAAATGCGGCAACTATACAATAAAAGAAATTGCACATACATGTTCAGAATTCGTAAATTAATTCGCACACAAGTTCGATGCAGCCATAAATACTATGAACTCTGTTATCTTCTGTGTGTTTTATATTGCATTTATCAAATTAAATAATGCGCTGAGCGACTTGCTTAATTTGAATGAAACATCACAAATCGCACCTGGACGTCATTATATAGATGAAACATAAATTAGGTAATTGAGGTTAGAGTTGATCATTAAGAATAGAAACACATTCAGTGGAACGATGTTGTTACAGGTTAAAGAAATAAAAATCAGCTGTTAATTGAAATTGATTTCTATCAGTGAAATGATAAAATTTTATATAAAAGAAATTTTAAATCAGAATATGGTATTTTCGGAGTAAACAATTCTAGAACTCATAAGCTTCATTTTGATGTCAATTAAAGCCATTGGCGCAAAATATTAAACAGCCTTGTATTAAGGTGTTAGTATGATACTACTTAAAGTAGTTACTAACTCATTATTAATTTTAAAGATTTTCTAACTAGTATCTTACAAAGGAAATTTTCTTATTAAACTGCTTCTGAACACACCTAAAACAATGGCAGTTCGTGCAAAAACACTGAGTAAACAGATCTTTTTTGATGTTTGTAAATGTCAAAAAGTCATATGAAGTTATCACGATACTAAGAAAATAAAATAGTTATTCGATGATTTTATCTTTAATAAAATGGTAGAGAAAGTATAATGCTATATTCCATTAAAATTTGCAAAATCGTTGCTTTAACATAAGGTGCGTTTTATTATTCACAAATCTATCTGGATCCGGATCTGAATTTTCCCTTGAAAATAAAACGATATGGATCTTAGTGACAGTAGTGTTATAAGTCCGTCTCTTTTTATCCTTTGGTTTGTAAATTTTCAATTATTTCTTGTCTTTTTTATTTACACTAGCCGTGTTTTTTTGGAAAAGTTATCCGTAGTACAGTAGGATTTTATATGAAAAACAAATACAACATCCGCAGTAGGATCACTGCCGATACTCGAATAAACGTCAAATCTCTATCCGCAGCAGGATTTCACTTCTCTTTTTATCGGCAGTGATCCAACTGCGGATGTTATCGGCAGTGATCCTACTGCGGATGTGTTTATTCATATAAAATCCTACTGTACTACGGATAACTTTTCCAAAAAAACACGGCTACTATAGCTTACACTACCTTATCATAAAAGCCATCTACTCGCCAGTGTAATAACTAATTTTTGGATCTTTGAAATAGATCCCGATAGAAAACAGGATCCCAAATTGTTTTTGTAATACATGTTAAAACTTAATCCAGAACCGGATCCAGATAGATTTGTGAATAATAAAACGCACCTAATAAAACGCATCTATAGTTTGTTTAATCGTCTTAAAATTTGAAAGCCAAATTTTTAATGATGTATTTCAATGATAGCTATAACTGAGCCCTGAATGTTTTTATTTTGATACGAAGTTAACTTTGAGCCAACTTTAGCTGAACCTTTATTAATCCACGGAAAACGACTCATGAATAAAACCATTTTTACAAATAGGCCTTAACCAGCTTAAAATACTCTGTGTCATGCTTAAAATGAATTAATAGTCTTAAGCCTGAAACGCATATCTGTTCATTTTTCTTCACTTGTTTTTTATTTTTTTGACAGCTGGCCAATCATCCCATGTCATAACACATCGTTTAAAAAAATTTATTAAACTATTTTATTTAAATGAATAGTTTTTGAATCGAAATGTGTAGTCTACTGCGAAACATTTCACGTAGAAGATTATGGCACACAACATACAATCATCTCCTACAAAAATCACTCCAAATTTGTGTCCCGCAAACAAGCAATTCTATTCACACAACGCAAGTCCTCTCAGAATTTTGGGAACGTGAAAAGAAAGGTGGTTACCGCACCGAATTACCTCTGCCATCAAAGAAACAACTAATACTCGATGGATTGAAGGAGCTCAAGTATGAAATTTCCCTGTGGAAAGATGAGATGAAAGAAAAACTGGAGAGTGATCCCATGTTAGTCTTTCGGCCAGGTATGTTTACATTTTAGCTGGAAATATTGTTTTGGTAAAGCCTTATTTTCAAGGTGAAACCGATGTTGTGTTTAAGTTTCAAGAAGAACAAGATCTAGATAAATGGGTTGTGACCACGGACAGTGATCACAATGAAGGTAAAACTTCTGCCAAGTTCGAGATCAGCGATGCTAGTGCCGGACTCTTTCATGGTTATGTTTGCGGGGATGTTGTCAAAGATGGAAAAATCAAAAGAACTGGTTATGCCAATATACGAACCAAGAGAGTCAGGGTAAGATATTAACAAATTACATGTAATCCTACATGACCATGGAATTCATTTTAAAGAAATCCTTCAAACGAGAAACGACCTACGATTGGACGCAATACAATATGCTAGTGCTAAAAGTGAGAGGTGATGGCAGGTCATATCTCATCAATCTACACTGCGAAGGATATTTTGATCTACTTTGGAACGATGTCTACCACTATGTGCTCTACACGAGAGGTGGCCCTCACTGGCAAATAGTTAGGGTAAATTTGTTATCTTCACTTAGTATATATACTTCCATACTTTATTTCGAATGCTCTTAGATTCCATTCTCAAAATTCTTCTATGCTTCGAAGGGTCGCGTTCAGGATAGACAAAGTGCAATTGCCCTCAATAGGGTAACTCATTTGGGATTCTCTGTCGGTGCTAGAGCCGGTCATGATGGTCCTTTCAGTTTAGAATTAAACTATGTTGGATTGGAGTTCGATCCCAGTCATACAGAAGAGTTTGCCTATGAAATGTACAAAACCGATAAGTACATTTGTGCAACATAGGCTTATAGAGAATAAAAAAATATTTTTATTGAAAAAAAAAATGAAACGCTTTGATGAATCAATATGTCAGTCTATTATAAAAATTTTATTTTACAGTTTTCAAGGGAAATTCAAATTAACAGAAAAGAAAAACAAATAATCGATGGAAACAACACCTTGATGTCGTTACTTCGTTTTGTTGAAACTTAAAATGATATCGTCTAATTAATTATGACTCTTACAAGTCTTTCCAAACCACGAGACCAATTGATGGTGCATCTTTTTCACTTCAACAGGCTTTTGTTTAAAAAACGTACACTCTTACCGTGTATCGGTAAAATATGTTGAAAGTTAGAACGAAAGTTCTACCAAAATAGAATAAGCGAATTTCCTATAACAGAATTCTTAATCGTTGGATGTATCGTAAAAACTTTGAAAGAACCTTTTCGTAAAGGAAAAGTTAGTCTCAGATCATTCTTTGTGGAGCGTTGTTTATTTTTCAAAAATGTTCTGAGTTTCGATGAATTCTGCGATCGGACTCTGTATTTACGTAAACATTTGAAGTGAATTTTTGTTTCTGAATTTTATTTTCCGACCTTCTGTGAGCTCTCTTTCAATTGAACTAGTCGATTTGCATGAACTTGTAGGATTGGTTTGGTTTACGTTTTTTTTCTTAAAATTTTGTATGTGTTTTTATTAAGAACATAACTAAGAGCTGCAGCAACAGTTGTTGCACCAGTTAAATACCATAATCCATGAAGAAGCGAATGATCTAAAATTAAAGTAGAGATTCGTTTGAACATGTATATTTTGTTAGTTTATTTTTAGTTATCTTACCGAGATAGTTCCATACAGGTGCTCCTAAACTTAATCCAATAGCGGTGAGCTGAACAAAAGTGTTAACTTTGCTAATGAATGTAGGCTCGAGTTGGGCGGTTACATGAGTGGCATCAAAGTATCTTGACATTGTTTTCTGTAATAAAAATAGACATAAGTTTATTACTAGATAATAAAGACCAAATTCTTCGACAGAAGGTCATACAATAAATTTAATGTAGTTAGAAATATTTTTGTCGCTAGATTTCCTTATGGACTCTGTCGATAACTATACAAGTTTTGGGACAAAATGAACAATAACTCTTCCATATCCCTAGACTTCTTTTATCCCTCTGTGGAACAAATAAAAAGACAATTTACATCGCTAAATATATCAATCATGCTTAAGTGTGTAGAGACATAGACTATATTTTTGATGCCATCTGAATCGGTCCTATTTTATGGTAAATCCTTCGTGCTGTAAACATTATATATTCAAATATCTTAGCTTTACTATTTAGTTAAATATAGTGGGGAAAAACAAGAGCTGCACACCAGGGCTTAGGAGGTTTATTGACCACCAGTCCTATAGGAAAAATCCCGTAAGGATATCATCGCCAAAGATCTGTTGTGCTCCAAAAAGATGGAGTTTGGTTCGACAGTATATAAAACCACAAAAGAAAGCAAAGGGCGAAAAAGTCAACTGCCAAAGAGGACCAGATTATTTGTCGACCGAGTAAGGCGAATCCTTTTTCCACCAACAAGGACATTCGCTCGGCTGTATCGTGTCAAATAAGTACACAAGTTGTACCTAGGATCAGCAGGAACAGAATACTAGAAGCACGTTTGCAGGGTCACAGTTCAAGAAAAAAGCCACATGAATATTGGGAAATGCTCTGCAGTCATATGCTTTTGACCATTTTCCAGTTTCGTAGATTGTGCAGCAGGACAACGAGCCTAAACACGCTTCACGAAAAATATAAATGTTTGCAGCAGGCCAGCGTAAAGTCTCGACTTGAATCCCATCGAGAACTTTTAGGCTTATATTGCGAAAAGTTTGGGCCTGAAAACTTCAAAAAACTCTACTGAGTTGTCAGAAGTTGGTAGACAGTCAGCTGATATTGCTAACTAGGTCCACCCGACAAAATATTAGTTCTTATTAATTAAAAAAAAAGGATCCGAAGTAATTATTGTCTGTGTTTAAGAGTTATCAATGTTGATTCTCGTGGGCTGTGTTGGTCGTATTGTTTATTAAATGAAAGATTATTTCATTTTCCTTTTCCCAAACGTTTCGAGGATGGTTGCCATCTTCTTCGGGGGAATTCTTTATTAATTATACATAAGTGATACTGTGTAGGTTGACATGATACAAACTTACATGAAAATTGTTGTAGTATGTTTAAATATACAACTTTAAACAAAAACACAAATATTTTTAAATTTAAATAAATTTTTAATAGAAAATAAATATTTTGATTTATACAATTCTAAAGACGTTTAGTCCAAGTTGTGCAAAATTCTGGATGAGTTGTCCGAAACTAAGAAGCAGAAAACCGCTGAAATGTTTTATGTGTCTTGTTTGCGGTTCACATTGTTTTTGTTGTTAATTATGTGTAATATCTCTAGCGTGACAAGGATTTCTACTCCTTCAAAGTCCAGTTGGTGGACAGTCTCAATGCCAGTGCATTTTTTAGACGAATGTCTGATTTATGATCTGCCATTATTTGACGAAGGAATTGTTTGGTCGTTCCGACGTAGCAAAGGTTACTTGCTTCGTATAATTTTCCTTTGCAGTTTAATTTGTAGACTACGTCAGTCCTTTTTGGTCTTATTTTTTAAACATGTAAAGAGGTCTTTGGCCTTTTCATTATTAGTGGAGTGAAATTCCCGGTCACTCAACGCAAAGACTTTGTCTATTAGGTTAGATGCAGTATTTATACGTATGTGTTTAGCCTGGCTTGATTGAAAATCAAAAAGTCTTCCTGATGCCATGTCTTTTTGATACCAGTTGAAGGAAAGCCGGTAATTTTTGAGATGGACTTCTACATCAAGAAATGATAACGAGCTACTTTTTCCCTCTCAACTGTAAACTGAATTTTCCCATGAAATTGGATGAGACCTTTTAGTACATTATCAATTTCTTCTTTGTCCACAATTGCAAAAATGTCATCAACGTATTTCACAGTAAACTTTGGTTTACAACTCTCTATGAGTAATTATTGTCATACCAATTAATTAATTAATGTCATACAAATGCAAACTATTTTGTTCAATAATATTTTTCCAGATATGAAGAAATAAATTATTAACAAAAAACCCGTCTTATTTTATCGCACAAAACCATTGTCACATCTATCTAACGATGAATTCGATTTCTTAAATTTCATGTCATCTGGTAGTTCTGTCAGCAAAATGAATAATTTGAATTACAGTTATTCAAAACAAATATTGTTTGCCAGTGTAACCGACAGTTATTTCAAAAAATAAGTTAGAAATATTGTTAAAAAGTATAAAAATGAATTCAACACAAAAAGAAACTTCTGAATCTGGAGGAAAAATAATTCTTTATATGCATAATCGAGGCAAATCATATGTACAGATTGGAAAAATAATGGACAGGAGCCGATACACTATTTGCAACGTTTTAGAAAGAGAATCTAGCTTTGGAAATGCAAAGCATAATGGCCGTCCCCAGTTTTTGAGTGTTCGTGAATGCAACTTGATTTTACGAAAAGTTAAAATAAACCCCAAAATAACATCAACACAAACCAAAGACCAAGACTTTAGAAAGAAAGTTCACCCCATGACGTTAAGAAAAGTGCCCCACTGGGCTGACTAAAATGATCTTGTTGCTAGACTTAGCCAACGATTTCTCTAATCAACCAGAAGAAGCGTTTGGAATATGCACTTGAATATAGGAGCAAGTTAAATAGCTTCTGGGATGACGTAGCCTGGTACTGGTTTTCATCGACGGCATTATGGACAAATGAGTTTAAATGGATATTTTGAAAGAAATTCTGAAAAATTGAACTTATCAAGCTCGTTCATATTTCAGCACAACAACGACCCAAAACATACGTCTCACCAAGTTCAGGCGTTGACCGAAGAATGGCAAAGCATTGGAGAGTAAAGGACCTAAAATTTTGTACTTTCTATGCCAAACGTTTAGAGGCAGTTATAAAGGAAAGGGGCTTGCCTACAAAATATTATTTTTTTGCTATATTATTCTCTGTTGTAAACTTTAAATATAATGTCCTAATAATTTTGTGCGATAAAAATACATAGATAGTTTTTTGTTAATAATTTTTTTTTCTTTAAATCTTGTAAAGTATTAGTGTACAAAATGGCTTGGCTTTGATAGTTATTATAAATTGATCGAAACAGAATGTTCGTACGACTTAAAAGAAGCCATTAAGAAAGCTTGGTGTGCCAATAATTAAGTACTTTTCCTCACGAAAACAAAGAGGGTTTTGTTCGGATTCTTATAATTATTGCATGGAAGATGTCTATGTTGACAACACAGTAACGATAAATTAACACCACTATATACCCATCTGTCGTTCTTTTTGGTGATCCTTTTCGTTAACAATTTCGTTGATGCAAAAGATTTATCGGGAAAACGATCATCTTTTGTTTCACTTGTACCAAAGGTATAAACAGCCAGGAATATACATAAATCATATTCTTTTTAATAAAGCATATCATCAAAAATACGGCGCTCAATCTAATAAACCAGATTGTTAATCATAGTCACCAGATAGGCAACGAGTCTCCTTCAAACGTTGTGTTGGTCTTATAAATTTCTTATTAGGATCCAGTATGAAAAATGTTCGAAGGAGAAAATCATTCAAATTTATTTTACTCATTTGGCTAAGCGCAAAAGTACTGATTTCTTATTTTGATGATTTATTATTTTGTTAAAAAAATCGAATTATGTATTTTGTTTAAAATCCCGTCAAATGATTTTTCAATAAATAGTAGGTGTTTTTTTTTTAATTAAATTGCGTTGCTTAATCTTATGTAGAATTAGATAATGATTAAATGATAATTTGTATTTGCAAAAATGTACTAGAAATATCCCACAAACAAGACTTACCGGCGGTGGAAGACTGATATATCGAATAACGAAGCCAGCACCCAATAGGAACACATCACGAAATAATATTGTTCCCGCCAACCACAAAGGCAGCAGGTCACAGCAACCCATTGAAATAACTAGCGATCCTATTAGCAACTTATCTGCCATCGGATCTAAGAATGAACCAGCTTTGCTAGCTTGAGTTGGCCAATATCGAGCTATTTGTCCATCTAGCTATACATTTGATTCATAATTAATTCATGTTTTGTAAAAAAAAAAATATTTCAACTTACCAAATCAGTTATTCCGGCCACAACCAACAAACCAATGGCTAAATTAAAATCTCCATCGATAATCACATATCCAATGTAAGGGGCGAGAAAAGCTCGTCCTACAGTCAAGAAATTAGGAATAGTCATAATGTTCTCACGTTCGATGACTTCTTCCATTTTTTCCCGAACTCTTTCTTTCACCTTGGACTTGGTTTCACGGATATCCTTAACCAGGACATTTTTTCGCTCAATAAAGATATCACGTTTCTTTTCAATTGCATTCTGTATAAGATCTCGGCTCTTGATTGTTTTCAGGTGGAACGTGTGTTTCTTTGAGTCTGCATACAATCGAAGCGAGACAACGTCCCATCGCTGATGGTCGAGAAATGAGGTCTTTATGAATCCAGTGGCAGCAGCATAACGATTAAGGCAGGATGTTTCTTCACGAGAAGTACGCAAAAGGTCAGGCAGATGTTTCCACATACCCGGTCGGTACATTTGCCGGAAGATTGTGGTCGGCAGCATTTTAAATAATATGATTTATCGATATAGTTGTGTTTAATGCAAATTTAACTTTTATTGTTTCTTTGAAAAGTTAAAAACAGAACATGTAATTAGATTAGTTCGCAGCAAATACAAAAAAAAGTTCTAAAAATAGTTTGCCACCTGAGGTAACAGCCTGGCAAAAATATTGGATAATATTCCAATAAGATATTTAACTTACCATCGAATGACAGAGTTTGAATTTGCCTGATGATGATTCGGACTAATCAACACAATTCGCAGAGTTGCAGTCTGTAATTAGTTTTACTTTTAATTTGTTATTACAAAACCAATTAAAAAGGAAAACCATAATCATTCGGTTTCCATTTTCATGTTTTTCTTCTTTTGAAGATGTCAAATTTATTCATGTCTTTATAATTTTTTGAGAAATTACATCGCATGTCAAAATCGGAGCAGGTAAGGTAGTGAAATGTAAGTGCTGCCAAGAAGACCTTATTGGTTTGGTTTTTCTTACAGTTTTAAAATTTTAAATTAACTTTTAAACATTTAACAGGCTTCTAAACCTTAAAATGGGATGTTTTGGTTTCACCAAGAGCTTTTAAATTAAACAAGCTTTTAAACACCCTTTATAAACTAAATGCCCATTTTTGGCTCAATCAATGAAATGTCATCAGATGTAGATAACAACAATTGGATATAGCAGCTAAAATTATAGTTTTGTAATATTTTAGTTTTCAATTTTTTAAGATACAAATACTAATATTTAAATTATATGTTTTTTTATTTAGAATAAAATATAAAATAAATCTTCATCCAACGATAAAGTGCAAAACATAGTTATTCGTCGAGCAAGAGTATTCCTGGGTTCACAGGAATCGATTCTCCGACTATGACTACAAAATGAGGTTCCGATTTTCTAAAAACATCTATGGGTCAGTTGCTGAATTTGTTTGGTCGTCATTTGGAACCGATAAATACCCGTCAGTGCAATAAATAAAGTGGTTATTACTGAAGCATTTTATGCCACAGAATCTTTCCAAATATATTTGTTTTTGCATTTCCTTTTTTTTTTGCATTTCTTGATATTTGTTTCAACACATAATGCTTTCTCATTTTTTCTCATACATTTCGCTTGTTAGAAGAAAGAACCAATTTCTGTTTTACAGGGATGAGAAGAGAGCTCAATTTTAACAAAAAATTCCCTAAAATTTCCCTTTTATAGATTGGTGAAACTCGAAAGATTTAAGAGTCTGATGGCCAATTTCATAAACATGTACTAAAAACACTTTTATCAAAAATCCTTTTAAATTTTATCAGACTCTTAAATCTTTTTAGTTTCACCAATCTATAAAAGGGAAATTTTTGTTAAAATTGAGTTCTCTTCACATCCCTGGAAAAAAGAATTTGGTTCTTTCTTTCTAACAAGCGCAATGTATGAGAACAAATGAGAAAGCGTTATGTGTTGTAACAAATGCCAAGAAATGCAAAGAAAACAAAATGCAAACAAAAATATTGGAAAGATGCTGTGGCATAAAATCGTAATAAGCACTTAATTTATTTTTTATTGCACTGATGCGTTCACATTGGTTCATAAGAGGTGTCAGAATGTATGTTTCATCAGTGTCAAAATTATGCGTTTGTTTCGGTTCCAAATGACGACCAAACAAATTCAACAAACGAATTCACACTTTTCACAGATGCTTTGGAAAGTCGGGAGGAACCTATTTCGAAGTCAGTCGGAGAATGGATTCCTGTGAACCCGGAATACTCTTGCTTGGCGTACAACTATATGTGGCACTTTTTCATTGGATGAAGACTTTTCAATATTTTATTAGAAATAAAAAACATATTTTAAATATTTATAAACCATTTGTTTTTTTTTTCAAAAAGTAAAAACTAAAATGTTGCAAAACAATAATTTCAGCTGCTACCTATCCAATTGCTGTGGATCTACATCTGATGACATTTCAATGACACTTTTAAAATTTAATGAGCCAAAAATGGGCATTTAGTTTATAAGGGTGTTTAAAAGCTTGTTTAATTTAAAACCGCTTGGTGAAACCAAAACATCTCATTTTAAGGTTTAGAAGACTGTTAAGTTCTTAAAAGTCTTACGTGAAATTGGCCATGATAAAATTTAGGAGGATTTTTGATAAAAGTGCTTTTAGTGTTTGTGTATGAAATTGGCCACAAATGCTTTAAATTTCGCATGCTTGCAAAATAACAACAGGCGTGTTTTTTCGCAAGTTCTTAATGAATTGCAGAGAAAAACGACATCGGGACTAAGCGCTTTACATGTAAATACAAAAAACACTTAAGGCTATACGGACTTATCTAAGGCCAGATAATTTTCGATACTTAGGCCCCAGTTATAGCTTTCATTGAAATGCATCATTGAAACAAATCAGTGGAAGGCTGACTTCATGTTTTTGACAAGCCAGTTATAGCAATCATTGAAAAATTGGTTTCAGTGAAAGATCCTGTCAGTGGTTGATTACAACCAATTCTATGCATTTGAGGTTAGAGTTGATCATTGAAAGGAAAACTGACATTTGAGAATAGAAAGAGAATCGAAAACATTCAGTGAAACGATTATGTTCCATATAAAAGAAACGAAAATCAGCTGTTCATTGGAATTGATTTCTATCAGTGAAATAATAAAAATGTATTTAGAAGAAAGTTTAATGCGAGAAACAGATTGGCACAGCAACTTTGACAGCCACGTCACTCTTTTTAGAGCCACTGGTTTTAAATGGCTTTGATTACAATAACACAGCAACTTCGACATCGACATCAACGTTAGACCTAAACCCTAAATTTGATGTCGCTATGCAAATGCTACCAACTTTTAAGGCGAAATTTGTCAGTATTATCAACACTCAAATGAAAATGTTAAACCATCTTTTTTTTCGTCTATTTATTTTGGTTTTGACAATGGAATAATTCTTAAAAACAAATTAATTTTAGTACGACAAATTGCGCAAGTCGTATACATTGACGCAATTCACGTTATTTTTTATCATACTATGTAATCCAAAATCATTTCGTATTTAAAAATTTTGATTATGCTGTCAAAAACGCTGTCCACGTTGTAATCTATTTCACAAGACTTTTGATGTTGAAGTTTTCGTTGCTGTTAAAGTTGCTGTTGAAGTTGCTGTGTTAATCTGTTTCTCGCATAAATCAGAATTTTGTATTTTATAGAGTAAAAAAATTCTACTACTCATTACCATCATTTTGGTAACAATTAAAGCCATTGCAGTTTGTTTATTCGTCTTAAAAATGGGAATGAAAATTTTCAATGATGCATTTCAATGATAGCTATAACTGGCCTCCTGATAAAAGCGACGTCAAAAGCAACGTTTTTGGATGCTGGTTGATGCTAGTGGTCAATACAGCTTACAAATGCCATACGTACACAGTGCCTCTAGGTCTCTGGGAAGAAGTTCCTAAGTCCCGATGTCGTTTTTTTCTACAATTTAATATGGACTTGCAAAAAAAACACGGCCAAAGTACCAAAACACTTCATGAAATCACATGCAAAAAATTATTTTCCGTAGTTTGGTGCTGTTTGATTTCAATGATTCAGAAATTAGTTCTTTCTTTAGCGAGTAGATGGCTTTTTATGGTAAGTGTGCAGTGTACAAAATAAGACAAGAAACATTTGAAAATTAGCAAACATAACCAAAAGAGAGCTGAGCATACAACACATCTGTCACTATGATCCGTCTCATTTTATTTTCGAGAGTTAATCTATATGAATAATTATTGTCGATAATATAAAACGTACCCCTTAAATGTAATTTTTTGGTATTGACAATCAAAAAAAAGAAAATCTGTCTTCAACTTTCGATTGCGATTACGTAAATTCCGAATAAATAAAAAATTAAGTAGACTTCATATTACAGAAGTATATAAAAGGCTGTTTTCGAAAACGTCAAACCAACGCCAATTTGATCGTCATTTTTTAATATTGTTGTCATCAAATATGCAATCGTCCTGCTTGCACAAAATCTATTTGATCAACGTCAGTGAATTTTCTTGCAAATGCATTTAACGTATACGAACACGGTCAACAAAATCAAAAATGGATTCTAAAAATTTTTCAAAAATTGTGGTTGAAAATTGTTTGAAAAATTTAAATACGTGCTCCTACAGCAAAAAAAAGGCCTATACATTACTCTTTGGTCTTTAAGCAATAAAAATTCATAGCGAGAAATCGGAAATCTTTTTAACAAATGTATCAATTGCGTTTTTCACAATTTAATTAAAACTTGTGAAAAAATTGTGCGTCTTCTTTCAAAATTTGTGAAATGGCCAACTACGAATGAAAAAATTGATATTGTTGTGCACAAATTTAGCTACTTACGTGGGCAAAACAGCTATCCAAACGTTGTGAGTGCAATCGACTGCACCCATATCAAAATCTTGAGCCTTAAACCGGATAGCACCAGCTACTATAATATATATGCTGCGTGGGCAACTTTCACCCACACACACACAAAACAGACAATCTAAACTCTATTTTCTGAAGCTCGATTATTTTTGTCGTCAACTCGATTTTTTACTGCAGAGCTGCGCCGCAAATGATGTTATCGAACATATGACTTAAGCAAACTGCTTTATCGAAGATAATGCTTTTGCATGAAAATTTCGTTTTGGGTTTTCGAACAGTTGACTTTTTCAGCTTGCATTTAAGAACATTCTGCAAATGCATTTTTGATGCAGATGACGAAAACGGCCAGAGTAACAAATTTGCAGATATAAAATTCTCTGTACGAGATAATTCTCATATCTCTGCACGGAAACAAGTTATTCTGTTTGTTGTCAATAGTTCGTATGGAAAAGTAAACATTTTTGAGTCATCGTTCATCGAAAATAACAATTAAAAAAAAGTTAAGCTTTAATTTTCGTTTCTCTTATTAGTTTCCTTTCGGTTGCATAAATTAATTAAAGGCAAAAGTCTTGAAGAGAGCGTTAAGCGAAAAGAGATACTCTTTGCATAATTTTTCCCTTCCTCGTAAGAAGCAGTACACCGCTGAAAAACATTTTTACAGTGGCTGGGAATCGAACTCGTCCTTCAACGAACTAACCATATTATCCAAAGAGGTACTATCTTTCAGGTGCATGAATTTTTTGTGATAAAAGTAAACATTTCGATTATTCTAACGCAGTATGCGGGTTAAATAGATAATTATTTCTAAAAAAGTATACGCGGTAAGTTCTGAAAAACTTTATCTATTTAACGACATCGAATGGTTGTTACATTTTCAGTTCCTACATATGTATTATTTAGTCAGTCTGTAAATATGTACATTGTACAATTAACACTTCTTTTATTTAGGCCTATTCGGCGAGATCTTTTATTCTTCTAGTCTGTTATTCTGCTATGAATTTCCATACAAAAGCTTGAGCTGTCAACAAATCTTTTATGAATTATAATTTTGGTATTCGGCATGCTGAAATCTGTTATAAAATCTGCTAAGAAAATTTTATGAACTGTCAAACGTTCGAACCCAGAAAAAATCTTTTACGAATCGCATTTTTGGTATTCAGCATGCTAAAATCTATTAAAAATCATAAAAGAATAAAAGACAAGCTTCTGTGACTTTTATCATAAAAGATTTCAATAAGTACAAGCACACAAGTAGGTATATCAAGTAAAAAGGGATATCTATTTTTTATTTTGTCAACGAAATGTTTTTAAAAGGAGACAAATATAAGAAAATATATTAAAACATATATTGTAGTACCCCTTGGCATAATGGTTAGTGCGTTGGACTGTCATACTGAAGGTCTCGAGTTCGATTCTCAGCCGCTGCAAGAAAGTTTTTTTCAGGGGTGTACTGCCTCTTGCGAGGAATTGACAAATTCTCCAAGAGTATCTCTTGTCATGGAAAGTGCTGCTCATTAGCCGTTCGGAATCGGCAGAAAATTGTAGGTCCCCTCCGTTCCTGGTAACACGCACCCAGGAATGGTTGAGAGTTGTAAGTCACTAGGTCCTGGATCACTCCGAGCTGTTGCACCACCAAATTTAAATTTAATATTAAAACAAATAGGTAGAGTATTGCCATGGTATTCCCTGAAACATACATAAATGTGGTAAAATCGTGTTTCATGGTATGAATAACAATAGTGTGTAAGAGTTTACTTTTTTGTTCATCAGTTTTAGTTATGTCAGATGAAATATTTTACTTAGTCACAGCTAATTATGATAGAAGATTTAGTTCAGCTTCATAACAGATTTCGTTTTCGAAGTTGCATAACAGATTTTTATAAAAGTTCGAACCTCTGTATATCAATCATAAAAGATCTTTTAAGGTGGAAATCTTTTATGATTCATAACAGAAAATCTATAGCAGAATAACAGATGTGGCAGAATAGGCCTAATTGTTACCTTTTAAGTAGGAAAATAGAATCACTTTTTAAGTTAAAATATAGAATTACCAATATTTTGATAACAATAAACTTGTATGAGTTGACTTTGACTTTAAACGAACAGCTGATTATTTCCCAAATTTAAGCAAATTTTTCTTAGGGTGTCATGCAAACATGTGGTGGAAAGTTATGTATATCTTCCTGCAAAGCGGAAAATTATCTCCTTGCATGAATACCCATACTATCTAATGTTAATATTTTTGCTCTATTTTTTGTTCTTCTTATAAAATGAACAACCTTATTGAGTTATATAAAAGTATAGTCCATTGGCCATCTGCGGACTAAAATGATTCGCAAATATACATAAATATAAACTGGGGTTAAATCTATTTATCAAAACTTCACGTTAACGTTAAAATAATACGAAAACTTGTTGATTTTATAAGTTAAATTATTTAAATGATACAGAAAATATTAGATTGGAAAAGAACGCTCGACGAAACCATACGACTTAATGACAACATAATTTGTTTTTGATGATTTGTTTTTTTTTTTATTATTTGAGGTATGTATAGGGTTCATAGATTTGTGTTATTGACAAACACGTGAATAATATTAATCTGCGAACTGCGATTACAACATAATGTATGCCTATAAGTAGATATATCATTTCTAACACTTCTTCTTTTAAGATTAAATATTTAAATAAATAAGAAATCGCCAAAAATCTTATAGTTGCATAATTTCAAATATATAATAAAAAAAAAGTCAAAAACGTTGTCCCAACTAAATGCAAACGCGATAAGATACTATAGAAAATAAATAAGAAGTAATGATAAATAAAACAGTATAAAATAATTTCTTATCGATTCTAAGAAGTTTTCTTAATCAGAAAAAAATAAAATTTTCCAAAGACTAAACTTGAAATAAGGGAATTTATTATTCACTGATAAACTAAATTAAATTAGTAATTTTAATTTTACGGACAAGTATTGGTTTTGTAAATATCAGCAAAGTCATACATAAAAAAATGTTTTAGTCCTCCCCCAGAATGTACTGCCATCTTATGTGAGAATATAAATAAGTAATAATTACTAGAAGGACATTCGTGTTATAGATTTATTTTTGTTCTTTTTATTTGGCCAAGCAAAATAGTATTCATAGATAAAAAATATAGAATTCAACTGATGTAGTTTGTTGTGGGCTCTTTTTATCCCGACGGGGTCTGTTCTGTGATGGCATGCTTGCCCTGCCTGATAATCATCGGAAGGAGTTGGTTCTATAAAAACCACGCAGACAAAAATCATAAAATAATCAACGTCGAGGTGGTATGACGTAGCGAAAACATTTTCAACTTCGGTTCCAAGGCTCATCTACAACGATAACTCTTTTCAGATAAGGCAAATATACTTAAAGCTCATTTTGCTGCTAGGTCTACATTGCTTGACAGCAAAATTGCCCCTCCTTAGGGAACGCAAATCATTCAATGTTAGATACAGGTATATTTTCGTACTCGTGCGGTTGCAAGAGCCCTTCGAGATCTTGATATAAACAAATCTGCTGGTCCTGATGTTATGCCCCCATTCTTGTGAAGAAGTGTAATTCAACGCTGGCAAAACAATTGCTTAATCTTTTCCATCGCTACTACTGTTTTGCAAATTTCCCAAAAAGATAGAAAACAGCATTTTTCTAGCCTTCCTTTCCCTCCTCGAAGATCGAAAGCTTTTGAACGCCCGGCGGTTTTCGCAGCAATCGTTCAAATGTTGATCTGATGGCATATAATATTTTAACGAAGAGTGGAACAGACAGCATCTAACTGATGAGCCCACTGTCGTACCTGGGTGAAACGCACTATGGAGTTGAGGTCGCATAAACTTTCAATTGAATTTAATTCAATCACTCCGCTTAAAATTGAAATAATTTTCTTGTTTCATATAATCTTCGTTGAGTGGAACAGATCTTTACATCGTTTGAAGAAAGTAAGATTACTGCTGGATACTTCTTAGGCGTTTGATAAAGTTTGGCACTATGTTCTCTAACCGAAAATTTGTGCAATTGGTAGATATCAATGAAAAATTTGATCTTTGGATTAGAAATTACCTTTTGCATCGATCATAAATGTTGTTGTGGATGGTTTCAAGTCTGATCTTTACAAAATAAATGCTGGTATTTCCCAAGGCTCCGCTTTGTCTCCGACTCTCTTGCTCATTTTTTATAAATGCTTTTTATTTTCGTTCTCAAATTCACGTACATCTCCTTGGGAAGTGGAATTACAACTGTATCGTATGGTAAGCACATTAAACTCCGATCTTAACAACATTGTTAAATGAAGTATACAAAATCGTGTTGAGTTTAATGCTTCGAAAACTCAATGATGTCTATTGTCGTTGAAGCGAAATGTTTCCCATATGCCAGTGTCCTTGATTGTCACTTGCAGCGAAAAAGTCGAAAAGCTCTCAGTACTGGGTATGGGTGTCAACGACGATCTTCGTTGCAATTTCCACATTCTCGAGACCGTCGATTTTGGACATACCGTCGAATGCAGAGATTCGTTTTAAAGAAACTTTTCATGATTTTTATGGAGCTGTGACTCGACAAAACTTATACAAATCATTAGATTTTTCAGTCTTTCAAATTGTTTTCTCTCTTCACTTTTCTATTTAAATTTAAATAAAATTTCTTTATTTAATTTCTATAACTTCACTTTTCTTATGGTAAACTTATTAGAATTATTTCTTTTTATAGAAAAACGAACTTTGATATGAACTAAGTATAGTAGTGTATAGTTTTCGTTTCATTTATACAACAGCTTTTGGACATCTACAACAATTTACGGAAAAAATATTACTAATCGGGAACCGTAACAATACACATTCTTTACTCCGAAATTTTTTCTTGGTTTAAAATATCTTTTACTTTTAAAACAACTAGTGCAGTAACTGCAAATAATTTTCAAAAATCATTATCACCATTCGAACACTCCCACCGCTGGTCAAAACTACCAAGGCTACCAAGATTGAATACCTGGTAAAATACGGATTATTCACACCAGATACAGAAAGCCAGATGTATGTTTTTAAGCATAAAGTTATCACGTATAAGCAATTGGATGCAACTTAACAGTGTCCCTTGCTTTTAAGTCTCATGATTTGGCAAATCCTAAAACAATTAAATCAAGATTTTGATTTTAGTACCATTTGGAGTTCAAGCTGAAAGCAGCAGTCTGTCGGATTGCTCAAAATGTAAGCTTATATAACATTCATATTTTTATTTTATTTCGAATTTGTGAAAGTAATATTACGTTTAAATTAACTTTAAATTATCGATGTCTTCAATATAAGAAGTCATATGAATCTCTGCCTAAAAGTGTTCCCATAAAGTTTTCAATTCAATAAGTTATCTGCATGAAATCCATACATTTTACTATCTCAATTACATCGCCTCGCATTAATGGTGGTAAATTGATGAAAATCAGATTCTTTAAAACAATCGCAGTTATCATGTAATTTTACATGCATATTCAGAGGAAAACAAGAAATATGTTTGAGTTTATTGATAGTTATTAACCTACCATCAAGCAATTCAAAAATTCGTAAATCGTTTTATGCAAATCAACCAGGTCAAGTACAATTTAAAATTATATAGCCTAGTTTTTGCAATGTAAAGCTCATATCTTGATCTTTGCATCGCGGACGGATTGCAAATAGAAACGGCCCATAGTATTAATGTTTCATTGTAATCATTATGCATAGTCATGTTGAGGATATTTTTTTAAAAGCGTTTACGTTAGGAAAGTAGCACGAGATCCGTTAATTCAATTTAAGACAGACTTGGTGCCGATTTCTCTGTTGCCCCATTAGATTCATATGCATGTGCATACATATTAGGGTATTCATATATTTGATACTAGAAATATCGGACATTTCTAGGATTTTTCAATAATAATCTCTCAAGCGAAGATTTTAGGTGATTTCTATATTTAAAATCTTCACATGATTGTCTTACAAGGTGTGGTATCATCTAAATCGAAACAGAAATTTAAAAAATGACAATCTAACTCGTAACGTTGCCAATATTCCGAATTCGAATCCGAATATTCTCACAATCTAATACCTATCTCACGAAGGGATCAACAACAACATTGACACAATTTTTGAAATTGTTATTAGTAAGTCTATTTTGTTCGTTCGTGAATTATAACGTGGATTCAGAAAATGCAAAAAATGCATAAACTGGACTTAACCAAAACTACGTATTGACCAAGGAGAAGCCTAACAATGTGTCCAAGTAGTACCCCCAGAACTAAACGCCAATTTATTTGTACTAAAGGGCATTAAAAGATATTTTGAACTTTTTATTCAACAAGTTTAATTAAATTTTACTAAGTCTTCTGCTTAGTTGAATAAGTTAAAATAAGTTAAATAATTTTAATAATTTATATTCATTACTTTTCTTATTTTTATTATAAAATAGAATTTTGTTTAAATAATTAATATGAAATGATATGAAAAAAACATTTGAACTTTTTACTTACATTCTGCTGTATACTGCTTCTTCAAAAAATTAAACAACAACCCTAGTTAATAGTTAGAAGTTCTCAGATCACTCCCTAACCGCTACCACCAAATTTTTTTTTAAGTTTCATGGGTACTAACCTCTGGCGCAGAAGTGGAAAATCCACGAAGAGTATCCCTTGTCGTGAAAAGTGCTTTTTATCTTAGTAGTTTGGAAATGGCAGACAATTGCATGTCCCCTCCATTCCCGCAACAGGTTATTATTGGTTGGGAGTTATAATTCACTAGGTCTATTTTTTTTTTATTTTATTTTTTAATAGGCACTTACTATAATAAACTATGGGCATCCATGTTAAACTCGTTAACTTGTACATGATTACGGATTACGGTGGATAAATCTCGTTGCTTCGTATTGAACTACTTTCTCTCCCTAATAGGCTTCAATATTTTCTGAAAACACAGTTTCTGAGATGGCTTATGAACGGCTTCATGAAATATGGCCTCAATAGAAAATGGCCCATGAAAAATGTGTCGATCCAGTCTAGTATCGAGTTGCCCCTGACCCCGAAACAAAAAGCAATAATATGAATAAAAACTCATAACCGCGTGCTTAAAAAGCAAGTGTCACTCGCTATCCATTCCATGTTTCTTGTGATGCTTATCGCATGGTTCTTCCAATGGATAGTTAAGTGATATAAGATATATTATTTTTTTGTTATGCCTTGATTGATTTCAAATGCAAGATGAGCATTACACCTAAAACAGTTTGTATTCTGAATATTAATAATATTGAACCTACACTTCACAATTTAACTTAGATTATCATAGTTGTGTTTTGTGTGTATGTGTTTTTTTTTTGAAATTGTAAGTGATTTGTGTATTGTGTTTTCCAATGTTCGTGGGCTAAGAAAAAATTTGTTGATGTATAAGCTCATTCTGTTGGTTTGTGGGATTACTGATCTTCCAAAATGTCGATTGCCTGGTCTTAACTTGTTGCCATTGCTTTTTGACCGTCTCGGCCTTTTAGTCTATGTTAGAATGAATATTGCTTGCCAAAGGTTTCCTCAACGAGTGCATTGTTCTTATACGAACTTTTATTTCATGTGGCTCAAACTATCTGTCCGCAAATATATCATCCAGTATTGTTATATTTATTGGAGTCTTGAAAGAAATGAAACTCTTAATAAATTTCCATTTTCCAAATTGTTTCCATTTACCCTGACATTGAAGTCGTTATGGGGGGGACTTGGACATAATTCAAGTTGGGTCCGCTATTTAAGACAGACAAGAGCGCAAGGAAGATGTATCGATATCTTTGCTGAAATGCACCGCCTTACTCAGGTTGCAAATGAGCCATTGAGTACCAGATGTGGCTAGGCAAAACAGGAAAAACACCCACATTCTCTACTTTTTTGTTACCGCCCACAGAAGTGTTTTTTCTTGGGATACGTATGTACTTTTAATCCGAAAAAAATGTATAATAACAACCAAATTCTTATATGATCAGAATATTAATGTCAAAACTCCTGCAATGCCCCAAGCAGCGTTACCCTTATGCGACTTTAGTCGCATTTTTGCGACCTTTTTTGTGCTGTGCGACTATGCGACGACCTTTTTAAAATTGTTTAAAATTGCGACTTTTTCTTTGCTTAAACATTTACCATCAAACTTTTCTGAGAATGTGTGAGCATGATTGTCTTTGCTTTGTTCTTTGTTTTCTGTTCGCATTCTCGTTTTCGAAAGTAGTTTTTGTTTTCCCAATTCCCACCACGGGGGCGCTGTTAGATTGTTTTTTGTTCTCTTACGTGTTTGGCGATGACGACTGACACTGACATTTCCTGGAATTTCTCCTTACATTTGTGCTTTGTCTGTAACATGTAACATGCCGCATCGTGAAGCAATGGGTTGTTTTGCAACATTTTTTTATTAGGGCTAAATTTGAAGAAAGTACAAATTCAAAAATTGATATTATTCTCGAAAATTTGAACAACGAAAATTTAGTTTATTTAAAGTTTCTAAAATATATTCTTTCAAAAATAAATATTTTAAACAAAGTTTTTCAGAGTGAAACATCACAAATTGCTTATTTGTGCTCTTATATAGAAGATCCTCTATTTATTATTTTTCAAAATTTTTTATTGAAAGAATGTGTTCTTGGAAAATCTATTTCTGAGATTGATTATCGAAACGAAAATTAGTTTAAAAAATTGAAGAAATATATATCGGCATGGAAGCCGAAAATTGCTTAAAGGATAAAAAACTCACAAATTTTGAAATTATTTGCATAAAAAAAATGTACTTCAATATTATGTGACGCTTCGCTAAGAAATTTTTTCAAGATTTAATGTTAAAGATGAGAAGCTTTCTATTTTAAAACATATAGATCCAAAAATAATTAGGTCAAATCAGGATTTTAACTATTTTCGGTTGGTTTCAAATTTTAATAGCTTTACAAATGAGCCAGAAAAAGTGGTAGATCAATACAAACACCTAGAGCTTCATGCGTTTGACAAAAACTATGGCAAAAAATTTGAAATTAAAAATATAGAAGAGTTTTGGTACAAGGTTGGTACTTTAAAAAATAGTTTAGGGGATAACCTATACTTTGACCTTTACGAATTTGTTTGTAAAATTTTAACGTTGTCACACAGCAGCGCTTGCACTGAGCAAGTTTTTTCAAAGCTTACGCTTATGAAAAATAAATTAACAATCCGTTTACAAAGGGAAACCTGCGAAAATATGTTAGCTTTCACAAATCTCATTGACTGTGATATAAGGGACTGGGTTCCTGAAAACAACCTAATTAAAAAGTATAGAGAAACTTTATTAAAAAAACGAAACATTAATGTGATTTACATATCTTTTTAGGTATTTATTTTAACTTAAAACCTATACATACATATTAATTTATGTAAAATGAAGTCTTTAAATTAGGTTTTTTTTTTTTGTTATTTTTTAATGTATACCTATCTAAGTGTTTAAATAAAGAAATTCAAAAAAATATCTAAATTGTTTTTCCTATAGTAAAAAAAAATAATATTTAGGTATGCGAGTTTTTCTTTCAATTGCGACTTTTTGTTCAAAAATGCGACTTTTTCAAAGAATTCGAATTTGCGACTTTTTTGTAAAAGCGACTTTTTTCTGCGACTTTTTGAAAAATCCCAGGGGTAACCCTGGCCCCAAGTGTAGTAAAGATCCTAAAAAAGTCTACAATGACAGCCCGATAACTATAGCTCTTCATATAAGACAAATGTACTCGCAGCTTATTTTGCACCTAGTCCTATGGTCTTTAAAATGCAACTTTACACGGAACTTATTAGTTAGCAGGAATAGGTGCATATGGCTTTTTTTGACACAGATAATTGGGAATAATATAATAATATCTCACCAAATTGAACGAATGGAGATCGAACCCACACCTTATGTTTGAAGTCAAGCACACTATCTTCTGCCCCAATATGTCTAATCTTTTCATTGAAGTAAAAGTAAGTAAAGCAAAGATAGTTTATGTGTACATATAAAATAAATAAAGTTAGTACTTACTATTGTTTGTTTTAATCTTTTTTGTATCAATTGTATATTTCATTTACACCTGCACTAAATAAAAAATAACTTATCGTCATAAAATCCAATTTCTATCATTATTCTTAATCTAATACATTTTACGATCTTTTGATAACTTTCAGTAAGGCTTATAATATATTAAGTTTTATTTATCTTTCTGTTTGTTTTAACTTTCGAAAGTATTGTTGTGCTTGGGTAGGTTTATGGGCTTTAAATCATAATAAATATATTTAATAATAATAATGACTCATATATTTCTTAGCTCTAATCGGAATCAGACACCTGATATGTTTTTAAAAAACAAATTTGTATTTAACTTAGATAAATTACTTTGGTTCTTATAAGGGTCATTTGCGAATAATACAAAAAATAAAATGCAAAGCATCTCGGCCTGATTTTCATATAAAAGGTTTTTCATTAAGAATTTCTTATCTTTAAATTTGAATAAAACAAACTCTGAGTGAGATACATATCACTGAATCTATTTACAAGTATGCCAAACTCTGGCGAACCCATTCATACAGGAATCGGTCACCTCGCTAAATATGATTTCGACCGAAGCGCGCCTTGTTGAATACATGTTGTTGAACGCTATTACTTAACATGTCGATTAAGCAAGGTAGACTTAATAAATGACAGCCAATTTGACAGATATAGCTTCAATAATATGGCCGTAATCATCTGTCAAAGTTTGGAAACTTTGGTTTTGGAAAACCCTTTATTTACTTGATCTGTTGTAATTATGATTTTTCACATCATAGGCCTTGCAGCCATGAAACAATGTCCGCAAATAACCGTCTTTTTATTAAACTGTTATATCCGTATATGGTGGCTTGAAAGTTTAAAATAAAGTTATCCCACAACTGGACACTAGCAGTTTTTTCGGGATCACCAGAGCCGAAATTGAAACCTTAAATGCAGAATGAAAAATACAAAACTCTTTTGAATTTATATTACCATTTATAATTTGTTTTATAAAAATAATGTGAATTATTGAACGCCGGGAACGATGTTCTTTCAATCTTTTTTTTTAAATTAATTTTGCCCAATAAAATTTGACTAAGGGCAAAAAACTAAAAAGTTATTCCAACCCTGGATGCAATGTAAGAATACATTTTATACTTCATCCAAAAATAAATGCAAGAAAACTAAAGACCTCAAGCAAGAACCCTTTTTTAAGTATACTCGTACTAATGAAACTTCTTCTTGCTGTAAAGAGAATTTTATACACGTTTCATCTTTAACAAACAAAGGAAACTTTTCCACTTCACATCTTATCATACCTATTCAAACCACAATCCAACTTGATTATTGTATTCGACGAAAGGCATACGTAGATTCAAGTACAATGGAACTTATGATGACACTATGATCCAACTTAATACTTAGTATCAACTGATCGCTAAAAATATTCAATTTGTGCAATCCAGCAAATGTTCATCATTTGCGATTGTGCTGCTGATGCTAGTCAACATTAAGTATTATTCCTGCCCGGTGTTATAGGAAGGCCTCAGCTAGATCCCTCTTTCAGACCTCTAGTCTCTGTTTTTGCTGTGAGCAAACGCATTGGTCAGTCAGTCCGCGATCGGTGCTCGTTGAGTTACATACAGATTTAACTTCTATTCGTCTCTGCTCTCTGGCAATACATTATATTTTGTTCGGTAATAAAAAAAAAAAGAATTCATTGTGGGCATGCTTTTAAATGTTAATTTTGAATGTGTTATAATTAGAGTTCAAATCGTCAAGCAAGTAAACAAGCATGTATTTTGACTAGCCATCAACTTTAACCGTGAAAATAAAAACCGTATTTCGAATGCTCCCTTTTTTTAATGTGACATTGACCTAAGAGGCATGTTAATCATAGATAATATAAAAGATTAAGTAAAAAACGTGCAACATAAAAATGTGCTATAGTTAAGTGATTGAAGTAGTTGAATCTTTAATTACGAAATATGTTCACTTTCTCCTCTTAAGTAGGTGAAGATCACCCTAAGATCGAGTTTTGGCGCCCGAAAAAAAGTGCATTCACGCGGATATTGTGATAGTGACGTACATAAATAAAATACAGTTGCACTTTTCAATCAAAACAAGCATACTCGTAAGAGTGAAATTAAGCAATATGAATATGATACACCATTCCAACAATATCAGAGAGCTAATTGCATAATATAAACAACCGGCCAAAATAGATACGCAAAACATCCGCAAGATACATTTCGCCCAAAAGAAGAGTGAGTGTGAGTTTTAGTCGTTATCGTTAAATTAAACACCGTTGTTGGTCATCATTGTTGTGATTGTTATTTTGTGTAGGGGACATTATAGTATGAATGTCTATGGCAGTTCAGATCTCCTCATTCATTGTGACATTTTTTGTTGTTTGGATTGATGATATAATGTTGTATAGGGTGTTTTTTCTTTTGTTATTGTGATTTTGAATAGCATATTGAGCAGTGAGATTTTGCAATGCTTTAATTTTGGCTTCTTCTGTGTAAATAAACCAACCAACAACGGTTGACTTTGAAAAATAATAAACTCTTTTATGTTGTATGTTAATAGACGTCTCTCTGATGCAATCTTAAGGATAGTAGAAATTACCGATCATGACTAAGATTCATGTTCACGTCAGTCGTACATGCAAAAATATCATTTTTAGTATATACACTATCAAAACTCGCCTCATACTACTGTATTTCTGTTTGTATGTGCCTCGATCTACAGCCTAAACCACTGAAGTTATTTTCTTCAAACTCGGTACTAAAGTGTCTTCGGTGATTCCCTAGGGGAGAAATTGAAATTTTTTGTATCTCCAAAACTAACGGTACCCTCCACATATCCGTAAAATCTGCAAAATCTTACTTATCTCATCAACGGCTAAAACGATTTTAACCAAAATTTTTATGCAGAAGCTCCGTTGCATTTGAAAAAATATAATCTAAAAAAAAAATTCGAAAAAATAATTTTTGAATTTTTAAAAAAATAATACAATTTTTTTGAGAAAAATCAATATCTTCAAAAAGTGTGAACTATTATTTTTTGAAATTATTTCCTAAAATCTACTTAAAATTGGCATCTCAAATTTTATTCTTGAAAAATTTTAAGGAAATTTCTTATTTAAAAAATTACTTTAATAATAAAACGATTTTTGAGCTTTGTTTGCGTAAATTCATACATTTCTGGAATTCAGACGGTAGGCAATTTCATGAATCCATGTTTTATATATAAAAAATGTATTTTAAATTTCGAAATACTTTTACATAAGAGGAAGTTCGTGCGATCCAGTCGTGCATATTATTACTTTTGATTTATCCAATTGATAAAACTTTCAATTAATAATTTCCACTGTGTTTTAAGCGGAATATTGTTGGATACTAGAAAAACATTTATGTTAGTATATCAGCAGTGTACTCGGTTTTACACTTACAACAGTCGTAGACATTTTTTTTCAAAGTGGTTCTACATTGTCCCAGTTTCATATATTTTTGAAAGATTTTCATTTCTACGTTTTAAGATTTGACAGAGTTACAAAAGTAAGAAGACTACTTTTACAAAAATTTATTTTCATTCAAGCAAAAGATTTTTCGGAAAAAGGTTAATGAGAAACATCTGTGATAGTTATTCTCAGATTAAGATCTTTAGTCAAAAAAAAAGTGGTTGCCTTTTTTATATTATACTTTATATGTACATACGAACATTTTATAAATTATAGGGAACAAATTTTACGCCAGATATAAAATAAATGAACAAGTGAAAGTAAAATCAAAACACCCTATACTGTGATATATTATACTGACTGTGGTTTCGAATTAAGCTTAAGGTGCAGGTTTAATATGTATATATATTATAATTTATATTTACTATTTATTACCTATATATTTAAATTTTGCGCGCAGGTTTTTAAAGAGCTATTTCTGTCATTTCGTAAGGATTTTCAGCACTAGTCAGCGTATTTTGTGTGATATTTTGATATGTATCATAAGTTCATAAGCGTTGTTGTTCAGTTGTAGTTATAGCCGGCACATAGTAATTTGTTTAGCAGGTTTAATGGTATTTGGACTATTTTCAACAGTTTTTTTCAAGTAGCTATAAATTTAGTATATTAAAGATCTAGCCAAAAGTGTAATAGTATATACATGCATAAAAAAATTCACGTGCTGGGCTATTTTCTTAATTGGTTGATTGGATGCCTAGTATGGTATTTGTATACCCTTAGTGTAATCGTAATGCTATATATGTGAGCAAGTTATTCAATTGTGATTCAATTTAATGGCTCGAAACTCGTGTAACTTTTGACCTTCAATTTGAAGGGATGTTTCCGTTTTACTATAGATATTTATAAAGTGGATCTTTAACTATGAGAATTGTTGGAAAAGGTGGATATAAATGTATCTATTTGAATTTAGGTTTTCTCAAGATTTTCAGACAATCGTTTTCGACTTAAATATAAGTAACTTAAAATGAGTTTGGTTGGGTAAATGGCAAACAGTTTTTGTAGGTACACATATGCAATGTATGTACATATATATGGGTCGTTTTTATTGGGCTGCAATTTGCTGTTGATTCGATAGTAGCCCTTTCATTGTTTTGAAGAGGTGTTCTTCACCGCTGAAAAAAAAAATGCTTAAGTTTTTCCATGTGTTCTTCCTTTCTGGTCTTTTTTCGACTGGCTGAAAAACAGCATTTGTCTAACTTGTCTCTAAAAAGGCGAATCTTATTTCCTCTACTTACTATCATCCAATTGCAATTGCAAACCTTTTTCCAAAGTCTTGAGAGCACTGATAAATTATCAGTTCAAGAAATATCTTGAAGAACGAAATGTTCTTAATGACCAGCAGTATGGCTTTCGCAGCAATCGGTCCACTAGAGATCTGATGGTATGTGTATCTCTTAACATGGATTTGGATTAAGATTATTGAACTTGATATTTTAAAAGCATTTTTGATAGAGTTTGTCATCAGGTTCTCTTATCAAGTCCTATTGGATAATTTAAATCAAATATTTATAAAATATATTTTAATGTGTCCGGAGCTCTCCGTTTTGTCTCTGACTCTCTTTCTCAATTTGATGTATGATCTTCTGTCTGACACTTCTAATCCATTGAATTGTTTTGTTGACGACAATACTCTCTCAGCTCAGCTTCTCATATTCGTTTCTGAGTATTAGTTCAGGTTTTATCCTTCGGATGTGGAGTTAGAAAACCCTGTTTATATGATAAGCTTTCGATAGCATTCGAAATTGAAAGTCAATCTCTGATTAGCCAGCCATCAAAAAATTACTATTCCATTAAGAAAACTTTATTGCAAAGTTTACTGGAGGGCAATTTGTGTGTGTATGTACCTACATATGTACTTATGTGTAAATATCAGCTGATTTATTTTCCCACTAAACACCCAACTAAAGCCTCACTTTAGTTAAAGATTTTTAAGTATATAATATTGTAATATTTTTACTAGGTTCGTTAAATAAAACTTATTACTCTTTCTAGTATTTCTTCTTTATTTTTACTTTCCAAATCACAACAATATATCTCAATTTATAATCAACTCAAATACTTTATTCAAATTAAAATCACACTTGTTTTACACTTTCCACAATCCAATAAGCACACTTCCGTAGTCAAAATCAACTGTCCTCGATCACCGTGAACACTCCCTTATATACTCAAATTAGTTGTTCTCGAAAGTTCTTGTCTTGGAATGTTCTAGATGGTTGGAATAAGGGAAATGCATTTGACATTGGAAAAGAGCTTTTTGTTTCTTCCATAAATTAGATCTGCAATTTTCCAACAGATGGCGCTGTAGTAGTATAAATCTCTGTTCACAACAATATTAAAGAAACAGGAAAAAACATTTTAATATTGATATCTTTAAGAAGAATTGTACTTAGCAAGAAATAATCATGACTTTTTTCTAAGACTTCTCTGAAGATTTAAAATAATTGTGAACTGTCAAGGTAGGTACGGTCTCTTGTTTTTTAGTGAAAACTAGTTTTAATAAAATGAGTTGTCACAGTTTCTTCCTTGGTATATTCTGACCTGTTATTTTTTTTTATTTTATCTCTAATGGATTTTTATATGTGAGTCCCTTCCTATGCTATGTGAGTTAGAAACAAATTGTACAAACGGTGGAAAATATTTCGATACTTAGATATAAACTCTGATTTGCAAAAGGGCTAGGAATTATGTTACCTTCATGATTTATGGGCAAAACTCAATTATTACGCGCTTAAATTTTCTTATGTTCATGAAGATAAATGTAGATGTAATGAGCTGAACTTTTAATTCATTTCTTCGACCAACTTTTGAAACAGCAGCCTGCCTCTGGCTAGAAATAACTCTGAATACACGGATATTTTGATTGACTTAGATGTTTTTAATCAGAGATGCAACATTTTCAAATAAGTCAAAATATGTGGATCCCCATGATCATCATGTCGCCAACCGTTCCCATTTTCCAATCAATGGAATAGTTCTAATACCTAAAAGGGGAACAAACTCGTAGCTCAGACGGATGGCGAAACTTCCTTTCTTTTCAAAGATTTTTGAAGGCATAACTGTTTACCAACTGTTTAAAAATGTCAGATCAGAAGTTCGAAGAGGATCTAATAACAATTATGACAATATTGAATTTTTCTTAGGCATTCGGTTGTGTCAATTACTTTCTTCTATATGCAATAAGTAATTTCAGCTTCTTAATTCACCAAACTCTACTCTATTTAATCGATCTCAAAAGTCGTTTTGTATTTTTAAATTCAGAGCAGAGCCTGAGTTGTCAAAACATACATATGTACAGTCATTGGCAAAATTATTTACACAACGTAAAATTTACACAACATCGCTTCATTGAATCTTTATAACTTTCAAAATATATGTACTTTAGAGTACATATTCTCAATGCGATATGAAGGTTTTTATAATACAAATACTATATACTACTATTTTAGAATTTGTATTATGAAAACCTTCATATAGAATCAATGCCAGGCCACGGGCAAAAACTTCCAACGTTAATGATTACAATTTTAATCTTGGTTGGATATAGTTCACATTGGATTTTTCTCAAAAAATCGATGTAAGATGAACTGAATTTAACAAAAATTGCGTATTGACAAGGTCCTCACAGTCAACTGATGAGTCCATGTGAGATCACCCGGACGAAACGCCAATTTTTGTGGACTAAAGGCCAAAAAAGCTATTTTGAATTAATATTCTCAATACGGTACATAAAATAACAAAATCGAACTTCCAACGGTTCGTTTTAAAAACATACAAGCAAAAGTGGTAAAATTATTTGCACATCATATAAAACCGGCACAATTATTTGCACATGTTTGAATTACTGCATTTAACACCACTGGAACCCAAAAATTAATTTTTTTTTTTCAAATAAAACGAAACGTTGTTATGAAAATAGCTATACCTAGTAAGTTGTGCTTCCTCCTTTTGCCGCAATAACAGCAGCGAGGCGCCTTGGCATTGAGTCTATCAAATTTTGAATCTGTTCTGACGAAACTGTACTCCAAGCTGTTATAAACTCTTCCCAGGTTTCATTTGAAGATCTTCCAATGTCTTGAGGAATTTTTGATTTAACAATATGCCCAACATTCTCAATGACATTTAGATCAGGGCCCTGTGGGGGCCATTTTAAAACTTCTTGGTCTACCCCAGATAAAAAAGTTTAAGTCTGAGGATTTTATTTTTTCTTGATATATGGCATGGGGCTTTTGAATGACGTAGGCGTTTATTTCATTTTCTTTCAACCTCCGTCGTATCGTCCTTTCACTAACAGCGGTTTCATGATCTTTGTTCAATTAAGGACATTTCGAACTTTTGCACAGCGGTTACTTTTGTGTCTTCCCTTTTGGTTGTGGCCCTTTTTCTTTCTCTGCCAGCAAGATTTTTTACACTTCCATGAGTTTTTTGTTTTTCTATAAGGTAATAAACTGTCCTCCGGGCGCAGCGATATTTAGCTGAAATTTATTCTGCCGGAACACCAGATCGGAACTCGGAAACAATAGCCGCGCGTTTTTCTGTTGAAAGTTCATTCGTTTTAGCCATTTGAAAAACTTTCCCGACCACAATATCACAATAAACGAAAAAAGATAACTCATTGCACCATTCACTATGATTATTCGGGTAAAGAAACTACCTGTAGTCAGTCTAAGCAGTTCTTTGCACTTGTGCAAATAATTTTGCCATTTTAATATGATGAACAAATAATTTTGACACTTTTGTTTTTATGTTTTTAAAACGAATCGTTAGAAATTCGATTTTATTATTTTGTGTATCGATTTGAGAATTATTATTCATTATTAATAAAAATAAATATTAATAATATCTTTTTTATTTTGAAAGTTATAAGGCTTCAATGAAGAGATGTTGTGTAAATTTTACGTTGTGCAAATAACTTTGCCAATGACTGTATGTAAATTGTGTTTCCCTTTTAGTTCAAAGTGTTCAGAGCTTCGAATATGTGTTTTTTTTTTCGTTCTGAGCGTGTTCAGAGTACGCTCTATGAGCTCAGGAATCAGAATTAAATAACTGAGCAGACAGAGTTAATGCTTAACACAAGCATTTGACAGATGGAAAAAAAATGGTGACTGCTAAGCAGGGTTGGCCGAACTGTCACTTTTTAGAAATAACTGCTACGCAATTTATTTCGAAAAATTATATTCAGCGACGAAGCCCATTTCTGAATAAATTCGTTCGTCAACGAGCAAAATTTTCGAATTTGTAACAATGACAATCCACGCAAAATCCACCAAGTTGCAATGAATCTAGAGAAAGTCACTGTTTTGTGGTGGCTAGGTTATGAACAACGAGCCTTTACGGTCACTGATAACTATTTTGCTTTAATTTTTCATAAAGGATGCGTATTATGGTTTAGAGTAAAAGTATTAAGGAAAATTTACATACTTTCTGGAATTAATCAATTTGATGGATGACTATAAGCACCCTTGCACGTACCACCCGATGTTTCTCGAAATGAACCATGTTTGAACAATTCGATTAAGTTATCCGCCTCTAAAAAACACGTTTTTTTATAATCCTGAATACCTGTCACCTACATACGAGTATAAGTATGTATGTATACCTAAATAAATCAATTCTAGAGAAATATTTTTAAAGATCAATCGATTAAAATGTGAATAAAAGTGAATCTAAGTGAATAGCCATAGACTTTAAAATATCAATTGAAAACATATTTGATTTTGTCTTAAAATTTCAATCCCCCTTGTCTCAAGGTCATCTAATCTGAAAACGCCTTTCATTAAACCAGACTTATGCTAAAGCGACCTTATATCTTTCATTAATTAAATATACACATGCCTAATTGCTATTCACTACATGAAAGCACAACGTGCCTTGGTATGCTAACTTAAAATGTCACTCGAAAATATAAGGCACCATGTTTGAAAATAGCCTATAGGTTGAATTAAAATATTCTTTCATTACTTGTTACAAACTCGCATTGTGTTGTAGTTTCCTGCTTTAAGAATTTGTATGTTTGCCGCTCAAATCAACGTTGGGCAGTGATTCATCCATGTAGCCGTGTATCGGTTTCTCCTTGCCATGTACGTGCTGAGAATCTTAATCTAATTCCCATACTAAATTTCAAACAAAATTTACTTTATACGTCTTTAGAAGGCATTGAACTTCTTATCACTATCAGTTTCTATCCGTGTGTATAGTAACAATATACTTCCGATGAACAATAGCTAATTTGACCGTCCTGAAAACCTTTCCATAATAGAAATCTTCTAGATAACAACAAAATTTGAGTCATCCTACGAGT